>OZ024891.1:54176690-54776690 GCA_964017195.1 Siderastrea radians | reverse complement strand
ATATTTCGGTTTGCCAAGCAAACCTTCTTCAGGGACTACAAAAGTAGAATGAGTAAATACGTTACAGGACCGTTAACATAAAAGTTTAAAAATTTAAAATAAATGAACATAATAGGTTGAACAAGAAGTGTCATTAATGTAGCTCATCACGTCTTCCAGTTTATAAACTCAATATCTATACCCTACTAGAGCAGAACGCCTCAAAAGACTCACATACCTTTTGGTGTCACGCATGCCTATATTGGTGACCTCCACGCCTCCTGTCGAGTGTTTGACGCATTGAAGGTTCCATTTTTAAATTAAAATTTGTGCAAGTACCTGATGCACGCAAAGCCATTGAGCAGAAACAAACAACGCTCAAGAAAGTCCGTCTTTTACTTGTTTACGTGAGAAAATTCGGCCACTGGTGTTTTTTCGTTGTTACTCTAACGGAACAGCTCAAACTAATTTTTTATCTGTTGAACAAGATAAGTCAACCTTTATTATGGAAGTCCTTTTCTTGCCTTCATGATCTAGCAAAGCTCGACATCTTCTGAATTTGCAGAGGAAGTTGTTAGTGGTTTCAGTAAAGCCCCCATCATGTTAAATTCGAGACTTTGCGAGTGGAGGGGAACAGGGGGAGGACAGGGGGACAGGGGGACAGGGGAGAACAGGGGGAACAGGGGGGACAGGGGAACAGGGGGACAGGGGGGACAGGGGAGACAGGGGGACAGGGGGACAGGGGGGACAGGGGGAACAGGGGGAACAGGGGGGACAGGGGGGACAGGGGGGAACAGGGGGGCGGGAGTCCGGGAGAAAAGGGGGCCGGAGGTGTACTTTGCCACGTACTTTGCCTAAATAAAATGGATTATAATTTCGCCTCGGAATTCTGTCTTTGAAAAACAACAAATCGACAGCGACGGGGTCTACATAAATCATCAATTCAAAATTTCAAATGAAAGATTACAGAGCAGGTGCTAGTCAAGACTTTCATTTTTGTGATGGCTCATAAAAGAGCTGTTTGGCTGACTCAAGAGAGCCATTTCTACAGATCGCCACCACTGAATTTTATAGTCTTGCAGCGGTGCGATTTTGCACGAGTTTGAAATAGCAAACCAGTCATAGCGAGGGATCAAGAAGGCGGGTACGGGGGTGTATAACAGCAATACGAAATTCGCGACGGCCACCTATTTGGTACCTAGTAGTGGGGTATAAAGATTGTCGAAAGTACTATAAATAAACACTGCTGTTTTACACCTGCACGAGATTGAATTTTGAAGAAAAATCTCATGAGAAATGCTGAAAATAGCACTTCAGGGGCCCGTTTCTCGAAACTCCCGATAACTTTCCAGGCCCGGTATAAGTATTTTTTCGAGCTAATTTATTTATCAGCTAATTGAATGGTAATTATTGGCGCAAACGTAGCGATATGCTTCATGACATTCTAAAGACTAAAAGTTAGCCTTCAAAATCAATAAAAATTGTATAACTATATTGGAGGATATTGTACACGTGAAATAGTTTTCGGGCTCGGCACGTTATCGGGAGTTACGAGAAACGGGACCCAGAGCCAGTAGATTGAAAAGTATTCTTCATAGGGCCTGAGACAGAAGAACTCTATCGTTTTTATTGTACAACGCTAAATTTTGAGCGAAAATTGCCAAAAACGGGCACTATGCGCTGATAGGAGAGACACTACCGCGTCACCTGATCGATTTTGACCAATAGGGGCACGCCAAAATTTAGCGTTGTACTATAAAAAGATATAGTTATGGGTAATCACCTTTGCTTACTGACTCACTATCGTAATGTTTTCCTTTTCTTAAGAGTTTTACTGTTCCCGCTTCTCCCAGGATCCATTGACTCGAGGATCCTTTAGTGATGTTGTTGTGGGTATGACATCTGAGGATTTTAAAAAGCTCGGAGAGAACCTCGGTCGACTCTACTTTGCTGGCGAGGCGACGAGTGAGGACTGGTGCGGGTACATGCAGGGGGCGTTTCTTACTGGTCACGAGAAAGGAAAGTTAATCGCAGATCAAATTCTACCCAGCCATGGAAAAGACACGAGGAAGAAGAATGAAGCAGCTCCTGCCATGAGATCTGCACCAGGAGTCTTGCTGTTTTGTATATTTTGCTCGCGACTGTGGGTGTAAAGTCCGGCGTATTTGTACTACCTTAAAGCCTTCAATTTGCCAAAGGATTTTGGTCTGTTAGTTTTTTCCAGCAATATTGTTTGATATGCCGCCTATGTATTTCTCTTTTTTCTTTTTTTTCAAACACAAGACAAACTTTAGATATCTTAGATATAGATTTTTTTCATGAATCCGGCTACTTTTATTATAGGATTAGTTTAGCCGCTTACTTTCCAAATCCGGGCTAAAAGCTATCTCGGGGATGCGTCACGAATCCAAAACTATTTGAATCTGAAACCTAAAGTGAACATTTGTATCCTTATACGCTTTTCAAAATCTGGAACATGTCCTAGTGTAAACTGTAGTCAAGGACTACGTTTACATGCAGAAAAGCAGAAGTTACCAGATTGACAAATGCAATCGGATTCGGATTCCTCACTAAAACATGAGGCATTTTGTCAAAAAAGGAAAGCATTTACGCTGCAGAGTATCTGAATTCTTTTTTATTACACCTGATTCTTCTGAATCCGGAGACAGATAATTGCACAGCTGCTGACCAACTTGAAGTACCCCAAGTAAAGTTATTCTGCCTTTCAGTTGTCTCGAGCCAGCCGAAAAAAGGCTAAAACCGATGAAGGATCTACAAAAAACTGTTATCAGGCAACGAAAATCAGGCAACCAATTACTGCTAACATTTTCACAACACGGTCGGTGGCCATTCGGACTGCGACCGTGGTACAGCCAACCGCTGAGCAAGGAAGTATCCGCCATCATCACCTTTGACTCCGGGCGGAGGATAAGGCGTAGTCTGACAACACATTGCTCCCACATACGGAATTCATCGTTAATCGATCTTTGCCTCATTTTCCTTGAAAGGCCTACTTTTCACTTTCCCTGTGGATTCCATTCGACTCTCAGGCGCGCGCACGATGTCTGTCTAGTGGTTTCCTGAGTGGATGCTGGATGCCCTATTAGTGACTTTTGGTCAGTGCTATTCCCCATGAAGAAACTAAGATTATTACCAGCTACCCTGCCTTCCCTCTTGCATAAGAACACAATTCAACACGACCCAGACACCAAGCCACGAACCATCGACCCTCCGAACTTCCGATCGAAAGTAGGCACTAACCACTAATACAACACGCCTCAACAACCAATCAGAAACCAAGAAGTAGCAGCTGCCGGAGGCAAGTGCGGGAAAACGCACACGACGCAAATTACTATTGGTTTTGTTTTTACTTGTGACTGAGCCGAAAAGTACCGAAAACTAGAGCAATACCTACAAGCAGGCAACCGCGTTTCCAGGGCTTTTCCCATTTTTAAAATTTGACGCGAGTAGTATTGATGATGACCTTGAAAGTTATCTGTATTCAAGTTACAAAACCTAAAACGAGACGCTGGCCAATTTACCTTATCAACTCAACTTTTTGGTTCACTTTCCCACCGACGCAGCACTACAACTAATCCCCTCTCCCCCCACCCTTAAAACAAGACGTACTGCTTTTTCTCGGCTGAGTTTGTCTTATTTGGAAGCCTAGAGGCAACGGAGTTGATTTAATTGTTCTATCTTTTCTGTAACTTGGGGCATTTGAAGAGCTCGCTTGTCCTCACCGTGGGGCTTTTGTCAATTTGTTTTTTAACAAAATGCCAGTACCCAGGAGATGGGGGTTGCATACTTGTATTCCTGAAAGCGGACCGGGTGCATTAAATAGAAGTGTTTCCGTGGCCTGTGATCAGACTGGATTTTAGCAGCACTCTCACTTTTTCTTACGAGGGTCGTGCGCGTTTCCCACGCGATTGATTTACCAAGCGAAATGAAAATGGGGCCCTATCACGGGTTAAAGCACTTCGAATGGATTTTAAGGTAGGGACACCCACTTAGGGGTGTGTAAACGTCTTTTCCCTACAAAAGATTTTACACAAGAAAAATATTGGCATACACACAGCGGAGCACGGGCTTCTGATACACAAGGAAACGAAGCAAAGCTACATCTTGCAAACAAATGAAAAAAAATTCATGCAAAGCATTTAGTCACAAAAAAATTGGCAAGAACGTCATGCTAGCCCACATATAAGGCACTGATGATATATACAACCTTTTATAAAAATAAGCAAATGCACGAATACACTTCCCTTCACCTACACTCACTTACCTTCACCTGTACTCACTTACCCTCACTTGTTCTCACTTTTCTTCACATGTACTCACTTTCCTGCACTTTTACTCACTTACCCTCACTTGCACTCATTACCATCACTCATACGCACTTTCCTTCGCTTGTACTCACTTACCTTCACTTGTACTCACTTTCCTTCACTCATACGCACTTTCCTTCACTTGTACTCACTTTCCTTCACTTGTACTCATTTACCTTCACTCATACGCTCTTTCCTTCACTTGTACTCATTTACCTCCACTCATACGCACTTTCCTTCACTTGTACTCACTTACCTTCACTCATAAGCTCTTTCCTTCACTTGTACTCACTTGCCTTCACTCATACGCACTTTCTTTCACTTGTACTCACTTACCTTCACTTGTACTCACTTACCTTCACTCATACGCACTTTCCTTCACTTGTACTCACTTACCTTCACTTGTACTCACTTACCTTCACTTGTACGCACTTATCTTCACTTGTACTCATTTACCTTCACTCATACGCACTTTCCTTCACTTGTACTCACTTACCTTCACTTGTACTCACTTTCCTTCACTCATACGCACTTTCCTTCACTTGTACTCACTTACCTTCACTTGTACTCATTTACCTTCACTCATACGCACTTTCCTTCACTTGTACGCACTTATCTTCACTTGTACTCATTTACCATCACTCATACGCACTTTCCTTCACTTGTACTCACTTACCTTCACTTGTACTCACTTTCCTTCACTCATACGCACTTTCCTTCACTTGTACTCACTTACCTTCACTTGTACTCATTTACCTTCACTCATACGCACTTTCCTTCACTTGTACTCACTTACCTTCACTCATACGCTATTTCCTTCACTTGTACTCACTTACCTTCACTCATAGGCACTTTCCTTCACTTGTACTCACTTACCTTCACTTGTACTCATTTACCTTCACCTGTACTCACTTACCTTCACCCATACGCACTTACCATCACCTTCACGTACTTACCTCCACCTGCACTCACTTACCTGCAACTGTACGCACTTTCCTTCACCTATACGCACTTATCATCACCTGCACGCATTTATCTTCACTCATACACACTTGCCTTCACTTGTACTCACTTACCTCCACTCCTACGCACTTACCATCACCTTCACGCACTTACCTTCACCAACATTCACTTACCTTAACCTGTACGCACTTGTCTTCACTCATACGCACTTACCTTCTATTGCACACACTTACCGTCACCTACACGCACTTACTATCACTCATACGCATTTACCTTCACCTACAAGCACTTACTTTCACTCATACGCACTCACCGTCACCTACACGCACTTACTATCACTAATACGCAAATTCTTTCACCTACACGCACTTACCTTCACCCACACGCACTTACCATCACCTAAACGCACTTGTCATCACTCATACGCACTTAACTTTACCTATATGCACTTAACTTCACTCATACGCTATTACTTTCACTTGCACACACTTGCTTTCACCTACACACAATTACCATCACCTGGAGGCACGTTTCTTTACCTATACGTACTTTTCTCCACACATAATCAGTTACCTTCACTTATGTGCACTTACCTTCTCTCATACGCAATTACCTTCATCTACACGCACTTTTCACGCACTGACATTCACTCATACGCACTCCTTTTCACTCGTACGCCGATACCTTCACTCATATGCACTTACCTTCACTCATAGACAATTACCTTCACTTACGCGCACTAATCTTCACTCATACGCACTTACCTTTACATACATGCACTTACCTTTACTATATAATGTAACGTCTTTGAAGGTGAAAAAACGTATTCGCGTTAGCGGTTTGAATTCAATCCGCGATGAAGCTCACAATGTGTCCTACTAAATGTTACTGAATCTGAAAAGGGGTCATTGTTAAAGCTCGATTACCTCAAGTCGCTGTTGTAGTTTCCCTTGGTGTTATTTTTAATAATATTTAGTGCATATATATATATATATATATTTTTTTCCTTATTAAGTCAGAGACCCATCAAGTCTTTTTGGCTGGTGATGGTGCCATCGCCAAATAAAAGACCGACAAGTGCTAGTCAGTTTTTAAAATGACAGTGAGTCAGTTTTAAAACTGACAACGACGTAATTACTTGCTGGACTAAAACATGGTAAACGGAACAACTAGATCAGGTCAGGTATGAGTGAAGGTAAGTGAGTACAAGTGAAGGAAAGTGAGTACAAGTGAAGGAAAGTGAGTACAAGTGAAGGAAATGCGTATGAGTGAAGGTAAATGAGTACAAGTGAAGAAAAGTGCGTATGATTGAGGGTAAGGGAGTACAAGTGAAGGAGAGTGCGTATGAGTGAAGGTAAGTGAGTACAAGTGAAGGAAAGTGCGTATGAGTGAAGGTAAGTAAGTACAAGTGAAGGTAAGTGAGTACAAGTGAAGGAAAGTGAGTACAAGTGAAGGAAAGTGCGTATGAGTGAAGGTAAGTGAGTACAAGTGAAGGTAAGTGAGTACAAGTGAAGGAAAGTGAGTACAAGTGAAGGAAAGTGCGTATGAGTGAAGGTAAGTGAGTACAAGTGAAGGAAAGTGCGTATGAGTGAAGGTAAGTGAGTACAAGTGAAGGTAAGTGCGTACAAGTGAAGGAAAGTAGTACAAGTGAAGGAAAGTGCGTATGAGTGAAGGTAAGTGAGTACAAGTGAAGGAAAGTGCGTATGAGTGAAGGTAAGTGAGTACAAGTGAAGGAAAGTGCGCATGAGTGAAGGTAAGTGAGTACAAGTGAAAGAAAGTGCGTATGAGTGAAGGTAAATGAGTACAAGTGAAGTAAGTGAGTACAAATGAAGGAAAGTGCGTATGAGTGAAGGTAAATGAGTACAAGTGAACGTAAGTGAGTACAAATGAAGGAAAGTGAGTACAAATGAAGGAAAGTGTGTGTTAGTGGAGGTAGGTGCGTTAATCAGTTGGTGTGTATATTCATATAGGATTATAATGTTATTAGTGGCTTATATGTGGGCTAGCATGACGTTCTTGCCAAAAAATTGCCACCGTCACCATATTCTTCCCCACGCTCCTCTGCTCGTTTGGTCATGACCCCACCTGGGCCACAGCATAGGTCTGGGAGTACTGGGACGGGAAAAACGCTTTTCAGACGTTGTCAACCTACAAAGTA
Organism: Siderastrea radians; assembly: GCA_964017195.1. NCBI lineage: Eukaryota > Metazoa > Cnidaria > Anthozoa > Scleractinia > Rhizangiidae > Siderastrea > Siderastrea radians. The sequence goes on along the minus strand of OZ024891.1, from coordinate 54,769,262 downwards.
TACTGGGTAATGAAAATTCAACATGGCGAAGCATCATCCAGATCTGATTATGTGCAGAAAACAACCTGGCGTAGGTAAGAGTCTGTGTAGTTTGAGCTGGATTATTTGTGTTGCAAATACTAATCATTTCTCCTTGTATCTTATTTCCTAGCGATAGGGAGGCTGTGTGAAAAATGTAAGTTGGTTGATGAGTGTCTTTTGTTGTTGTGTTCAGAATTCAATGAAGTTTTTGCAGATCTTGATTTTTGTCAAAGTAAGCTTAAGTTTGGGTATTATGGTAACCTTCGCTGAACAGTAAGGAAATACATTTCTTTTCCCGATGTTTTTTTTTTTGGGGGGGGAGAGCTCCTTTTTAAACTTTGCTGGTAAATATGACTTCATTTCACAGTAGGATATGTAAGCTTGTCTGATGTGGAACACGTGCAAATGTTTCATTTGACAATTCAAGTTGTTTTGCCATGTTTCTATTTCGTTTATTGCGCTCATAATCAAGGCAACGACTTAATTAGCGAAGACATGTTTGTATGCGTATATGACACTGCTTCGTTTGATGGCTGAAGCTATGCTTTCGAGATATAAATAGACTGAATCTAACTGTTCCCTTTGAGTTCTAAGAGAATTGATGTTTTTTGTCACTTCTTTCATGTTGTTCACCTGTCTATGTGATAAGCCATAAATACATTTAAGAGGAAATCTGTTGCCAAAAAAGCTGCATTCTACAACATGACTGAATTCAATTTGTTTTGATTGTATAGGGACATGTACCCTAGACATTACAAACACTGTACTTAAATTGTCATCATAGGTTTTGCACATGCCCTATACTATATCTTTTATACAACTGTTCTGTTTCTTTCTCATAGGTGATGGTAAATGTGTTATCTGTGACTCATACGTGCGGCCTTGTACTTTGGTGCGAATATGCGATGAATGCAATTATGGGTCTTATCAAGGTCGCTGTGTGATATGTGGAGGACCAGGCGTCTCTGATGCTTATTACTGCAAAGAGTGTACTGTTCAGGAGAAAGATGTAAGTGCAGTTTAATGATGCCTTGTTACGATAAATGCTGACAAGTGACAAGCAACAAGCCCTGTTAGAACAAATCCTGAGAAGCAATGAACCCTATTAGGTTAAAATTATTTTGACTAGTGGAAAGTTCTGTTAAGGTAAATCCTGACAAGCAACAAGCCATATTAGAGTAAATTCTGACAAGTGACGAGGTGTGTTATGGTAAATCTGTCAAGCGACAAGCCCAGTAAGATAATTTCCTACAGACGACAATCCCTGTTAAAATCAAATGTATCTACAGGACAAGCAAGCAAGAAGGCTGAAGCCCTATTTTGATAACTTCTGACAGGCAACACATGGTTAAAACAGTGACATGAATGATGAATGACAAAGCTGCTGCTGTGAAATTGCAGTTGTAAATCATTCTGATTGGGGTGGGCTAATTGCCTGAAATTGTGACATAACATAACATTTCAGTATTCAGACAAGGGAGATGGGTGCACCCCCTAACAGGCTGGTTATCTGGTATAACTTTTGTGGAAAAAAATCCTCTTTTTTCCACATGTGAAATTGGTTAGGATGCTGCAGTTGTCCACCTAAATACTCAGGAAATTCATGAGAAATAATTATTGTTTACTTCTAAATTTACATCAACATCTTCATTTTATTATGTCGGTAAAATCCATGTGGATATCACACTAACTGAACTACTTGAAAAAAAAAAAAAAAGAAATATAAACCACTGCATGACTTGTGTATTATGATTTAATTTGTTCTACATTTAGAAATGCTATGGATGGCCAGCCTGAAGATATTTGTAAAATACTGCTCTTAAGAAGTTGAAAACTTGTAGCAGAAAATTCCTCCAAGATGGCTTCTTTTTGGTTTCTGATTAAAGTAGACCCATGCACTCAATAAAGTTTTTTTAGTTTTATATCAGTCAAATTAATACATACTGTGTAACAATTTAAATGTCTTACTTGAATAAACTCCCCTTTAAAATTTCCTGAGTTTGTAGTAAACATTCTGGGCATTTGTTCATGGCAAATGTTAATTTATTTAGTATTTAAATGTTTGAAAAAAGTCTCAAAATACAGAGCTTCACCCAGGGTTCTTGGGCTTAAACATAACTAAGTAAATTATTTTATTTTAATCAACTATGTGAGTCAGCAGTGGTGGTTTCCTTTTCTTTCACAGAGAGATGGATGCCCAAAGATTGTCAACTTAGGAAGCTCAAAGACTGATCTCTTTTATGAAAGGAAAAAATATGGTTTCAAGAAGAGATGACAACTTGCCATTATTTGTTAGTTTCGAGTTATTACACCTGTGCATTTGTCACATTAAGAGTACAAGACCTTTTCTAGCCTGTGCAGGAGTTCCTTCCCAAAATAGACGTGTAGATTTGTAAATCCTTGACTTGCTGAGACCCTTGTTTGAATGTCTGGTCCCAAGTATTTTTCTATTAAATTAAAGCCCAAGACTTATTAACCAAAATTTTGAAATAGCACTTCTTGAAAGGCTTAGCTTGATGCTCAAAGACAAGCCCACAGTAGTCTGTTGAATTTTTCTTTTGGTTTGGGGGGGGGGGGGGGGGGGAATAGAGAACTTCCCATTAGTGTGTTGAGTTCAGCATCTGATTAAGATTAAATTTGGGCAGGATTTATGAGATTTCAGGATCCAAGTTTTTGGAGTTGTACTTCCAAGGCTGCTCTTCTTTCTGGCAAACCTAAAATTTGAAGACTCTAGTTTTAAGAGTAGAAATTTCAAGATTTTGGTTAATTTGTCAAGGCAAAAGGAACTGTCTTTGCCATTATGTTCTTCCTACACTGGCTACAATGTATGTTTTACATTAAGATATACTATTTACAGAGCTTGCTAGTTTCTATGCTTGTCTTGAAATTTGTGTTTTTTAGAGTTTTTCTGTACTGTGACACTCCATGCATGTTCATCATGTAACATAACAGCTAAACTGCAATTTTTTTCTTGGTAGAGAAAATTTGCAAATAAATTATATTAACTCTATTGAAATAGTTTGTTCTTGACAGCAATTTATTTTATTCAGCAAATTTACACTGAATGATTACTAAAAGATAGCTTTCTTATATTACAATTTTATTTTGATCATAATACTATTATAAAACTATAGTCAACCAGTAGAAAGGCAAACAAGAAAGCTAGACTAATTTGTTGTTATTGTCAGTACATAGCCTGTTCCCAGGCAACCAATACAGCCAGAGCTCAGTTTCTTTAATGTGAAGTAGCTGGGAACATCACTACTTCCTCTGGGATGGAATGCGAGTCTATGCAGGGTGGTAGGTTTCCTGGGCCTGGTTTCTAAAAATGTATTTGAAACTTATCCAGGATTAGTATCAGCTTTAAATTTAGTTGCAGTGTGTTCACATGAACTGCAGCCACACAGAAAAAATCTTGAGACAAACTCTTATGGACTGAAGGTTCTCAACACATAACATTTCAGAACATCAACTGGTCAAGAAAAATCTGTCACTATTTCATTGTTTTGATCTCAATTTCTGGTAGGCTTATTTTAAAAGTTTACCTCAAAAGTTTGTCTGAGTGACCTTGTTTGGTGTGGTCACACTGTACATAACTGATCAATTATGGTTTTTTCTTTTTTTTTTTTCAAAAATTGTTTTTGCCCTTCACTTTCAACTGTGACATTGCTTCACCTTTAGGTTTTTAATGACACAAATGAAATCTGCTGCTTATCCTAGATTAGTGTTAATTGGCTTTTGAGCAACTGGGCCTTAGGTGTAGAGAGACAATGTGCAGCAAAGTTTCTTGTCAAAGGAAATAACACAGTGGCAAAAACCACGCTCTATCTAGCAACCTCAAGATCAAAAGTGTGTTGTACATACCGGTAGACCACAGGACCCTCGACGAAGGTTTGTGCCTAAAGGGCACACTCTTTGATTTTCTGCAGTCTAACTTTACACTGCAGTGTTTTCAATAGTAAGAGATTAATACCCCCCCCCCCCCCACCTCTCACACACCCAAACAGACTGAAAGAACCACATCTGCAGATAAAACTCATCCCTTCAAAGTCATAAACGGTAAAATGGTCCTGGGTTTTTGTTGTGCAGTTTTGTAAAGCACCTGCACCAAAAGCTAATTAATATAAAAAGAGCATGAGGAAATCCTTTGGAACACAGGGAGTGGTTGCATAAATCACTTATCTTACACCATTTAGGCAGCTTCAATCTTTTGTTTCCTAACTGGAGCGGAGGAATTAGCTTGTTTGTGAGGAAATGATGTTTTGTTCTTGTCCCTATAGGTGGGGCATTTGCATACTTTTCTATGCGCAGCCCCACCGTTAGGCTTGATTCCCAGCCATTTGAGGGAGTTCGGTTTCATCCCCCACCGAGGAGGGATATATTCATATTGGCTGACCCCACCGGTGGGGCATTTGCAATTGTCCGGTGAGAAATTGAGAAATGCTGGGGGGGGGTCACCCTTGGCACAAACTGAGCCTTAAAAAGTCGATAATAAATTCAAGGGTTATGGAACATCGGAGCCCTAACCCTAAATAGGCTATTTACGTCCCCATATGCATGCCAATTCAAGCGCTGATGAAATGAAAGTTTTCAAAACTTTTTCAAACACTAAAATATAAAATAACCAAAAACTCCCGGTGAACTAACTACACATCTTCAGACATCTTTAATATATTCCCATCTTTAATATATTCCCAAAAAGATCGCACTCCCACGACATACCAAATTTCTGAGTCATCTTGCTATTCAATAAAAGGATAAGATGGGTTTGAAAAATTACTGAATCGAGCGGACTGAATAGATGCAGCCTGACAAAACCAGACGTCTGTCTGCTAATTTGTGGTCACGATTTTCCGGTTGATTTCCTTGTTTTTGCGCAATATTTTTTTGTGCGCGGTTTGCAGTCAACCGTACTGTAACCACGTGACTTAGTTGTTGTCAATCAACGGCAAATGTTAGCGGACAAATCGCCAGCCGATCCATTGAGGTCTCGTAGTTTGCCGCAAAAAAATGATACCTTTATAGCACAGATAACGGCTCCCTCTTAAGATCAGGGGTTGAAGCGTTTTTCGTCATGCAAGAAGTGAATGTGGAAGATGTTTTGGACCATTTAAAAGCTGTATTTGAGGCTTGTGATCAAAATGGCGACGGCTTCGTTAAAACGCAGGACCTCTTGCGGCTTGGCCAAGAACACACCGGTGATGGCTTTGAGGTACAATTTCTCTTTTTTATTGTCTTTGATTATGTTATGAGTTATTAATATCACTGTGGAATCATGAATCAATCGCAGTTTAACTGGACTAAAAGGTATTGGAAGTTGTAAGTTGTTTTGATAATTTCCCTTGCTTTGAACAGGCGCGGATTGGTGTCCCACAATCTCAAAATATCTCGATACATTTATTTCTCAATTAGTACCATTTTGGGTTCTGTTTTCGCTCGATTCGTGTTTTGCATTTTTTTTTTCGTGTGTAGAATTTCCGCGGAGTCATATCCGTGCTTAATGAACTGGTTGGATCGATCCGTTTTGTAGTTTCGAAAATATTACTATTTGCACTCTTGCTTGATGTCAGTTTCAAGGTCGACACTCTCTCAAACCAGTTAGTTTACCATTAACTCAGTAATCTTAATGTCAAGTACGTTTTGACTGAAATTTTTCTTTTGCAAAGAGATTACCTAGCTAGGCACCTAAATTCTTAAGAATTCTTTTGTTCAGGAGAGCCGATGGTGCAATATTAAAACTGAGCAAAAAAAATTTCCAAAGGGTTCGTAACCTCGTTCGACTCCTTTCTGAGTTGAACGTGATTATTGTGTTTATGTTAGAACCTAACTGGTATTCGTTATTGCCTGCACTATAGGAGATGAAAACCTTGATCGAAAAGCTAGATCCAGAAGGGTTTGGGAGAATTAGTTTTGACGGTTTTTGCAAAGGAATTCACGACTTTCTAGGTAAGTGATTTCACAACAACATCGTAGGCGGTAGAATAAGGTTGCCTGATATTGCGTTATGCGCTATTTACAGCACCTCAATATCGCAAGTAAAGTTGTAGATTATAGCGGTCTCATCTCTCACTCATCGATGAGACACGTCTGTATTCGCCGACAAATTACTTCGTAGACTAATAGACGTGAAAATGCAATGAGATCGATGAAGGTGCTTTTTATTTTCCCAAGGGGTTAACGGAGACGTGAATTTGAACGGTGGCAATGAGACAAACGAATTAACTGAAGAGGCATTGAATTCAAGACTCACGATACTCGTGGAGAACGATCAACAAGAAGATAGCTGCTGCGAGGTATTTAATTTGCTCTTTTTAAAATCATTTCTTTCTCGGGGCAGTTTCTCTTGATCATTTTGAACCAGTTTACAAGGAAGGAACTTAAGGATTTGGAAAGTGGAAATTATTATTCTACAAGTTTGTTTACATTTTATGGCGCGAAATTATTAGTCCACTTGCCAGTGAAGAATGCTGCACATAAATTTGAAGCAGTTTTCTTATTTTACCAGTTTTCTTTTCTGTGTTTTTTTTTTAATTTACTATAATAATATTGTTACTTTTTTGCTAGTGTTATTTTTGTTACTTTTTTTTCCAATCTGGAACTGGGTGGTACATATTATTGGGTTACAGGACTTTTCAAGCAAATTCTAATGCTCTCAGGATATCTTGTATGCCTCTTACACTATCAGTGTATAACAAATGCTGCACATAATTTGTGCCATAGCTGTACTGAAAGTGCACGAAATGACCAGAAAAAATAAAAATGCAAATTTTGTGTCGTTTTAAAGGGATAGTGATGTCATCATTGTCATTACATAATTGTAGTATTTGACGTCCATCATGCATCAGCTAAGAAGAAAACATTTCCTCGTTTCCACAAGGAAATGATAGATTGAAACTGCCCTAAGAAGTTTGAAAGAGGAGGAAATGGAATGTAAACACAAGTTTTTTTCTTGGCTTTTTCAAATTCTCTCAGACTTATAATAAATAACCAAACTTTAAGCTTAAAGGAATATTTTGGCTGACAGGTGACAAGATGCAAATTTCTGGACCAATTCAATGGAAACCAAGAGCAAGTAGTATAAAAGGTTAACTACACAGTGCAACATTGGTTGCGCGTAATTTCTAAATTGCGCTGTGTCGACCCTTAAAAATTTTGTACACAACATGGCATGAAACAGTGATGGACACATGCTGTAACTGTGTTGCATACAAAGTGGCAGATGTAGCATTGCACCATATTTGTTTGTAATGGTAATTGGATTAAGTGGAGTACAATTCAGGGAGTAATTGGGCAAGTAATTTTAAATCGGCTAAGCACGGAGCACGAGGACGATTTGAAATTATGAGCACGATTACCCCTAAATTGTATGACATGCAGTCCAGTTACCAATTAATCATATCTCTAACAAAATGCGAGATTAGAAAATCTACGTGCCCTTTGGGGATATATTTTTAATTATCAGTTTTGCAAACAGTGGAGAAACAGCTATAAAAAGACCCATTTCAGTGCACCTGATTGGCGCGCGCATAGTTGTCTGATTACAGCTATTCAATTACAAAAAGTTCAAATTGGACAGCTGTAATTGGACACCCACGCAATCACCCTCCAATTACATATCAAATTGGCACGCGAAGAACCAATCACAATTGAGCATTCTGTTATAGATACAATTATAGTATTAATAATCCAGTAACCAAAATGTTGGTAAAAGTGATCTGTTTCGATTAATTATTTTGTTGTGTGCTTTCAACTATTTTGGTGTACATGCTCCTAGCTGTGCAGCCTTTCTGGCATCAAACCCTCCCTGATTAGACAATTATTGTCCAGAGGTCACGTGGATGTCTGATGGGTCTCTATATTTTGTTCAGTCATTTATTCCTGATCTTTACCTCATCTTTACTCTTCTTTGTACTCTTAGGCCCCACTTTGGTAAATAAAATGGTCAATCGACTGACCGACTGATTAATTGATTGATTGATTGATTGATTGATGGTTTGACTGATTGACGAACGATCAATAGACTGTTTCAGTGGACATAGATTTGCCAATCACAATAATATATGCACATTCATTTATAATCAGTTTTATTTCAGCGGGACAGCACTTACAGCACAACGTCAACAAATGAGTACAATGGTGATGATGATGAGAACTTTCAGGAGGAGTTACATACCTCGAACTTTAGCCGTAATCAAAAACAATATTCCACATTTCCGCCTCCAACTTTGCCACGGTTAAAACACCGTGCCACCTTACCAGCCATGAGTGTTGAAATGTACAATGACAGGGGCTCGCACTCCGATACCAGTGAATACCAATCAGAAGAAGGATTTGAAGGTTATGGGGAGAGTTTCAGCGAGGATACAACGTTTGAAGATAGTCCTACATTAAGAAGAGAGCATCAGATCGCCGAACGCCTTTTAAGAGGGTAAGATAACTAGTGATCCCAATAACGTAATTGTGAGATAGCAAAAGAGGCAGGGGGGGGGGGTAGCAAAAGAGGAAAGTTAAGACACTGTGACCCCTCCCCTCCATTGTATTTGTGAAAGTTTTTTTGAACCAAATATGTAACAGATTTTAGTTTGAATGCACAACCATAGGCCTCTTGTTTCTTGTGTCTTTTCACTTGAATTCCTTTACTCTTAACAACTTTCTTATGCATTTTGACGAAGAGAATATTTGGTACATGTTTGTGCAAGGAATTGATTTTCGTTTGTTTGTTTGTTTGGGTTTTTTTTTTGTTCTTCCTAGCACTGGTTCTAGAAGAACTTCAGCTGCAGCAGCTGCCTTCTCAAGGTGAATGTATGAACATGATATAACTGTTGTAGTTCAATTTTATCCTTGGTGCAATTTCCATTTTCCTTTGTTCTTTTTTATGTAAATGCATGACAATAAAATTAATATAAAACAAAAGAAAATAAAAGTTGAACCAAGGATAAAATTGAGCTACGACATAACCTCTTCTTTTTACCCAAGTGAGCAATGCTGGAGGGGTTTTATATGCAAGTGATCTTTTGTTGAGGGCTTTTGCTCTGGAAGGAACTGGGGACCTTTAGAAGTAAATTTAAATTGCTAACCTCTAATGACTGACACTTATTTCTGTGCCTGCCTGCCTCCACTTAACCTTTTAATTATGGATCAAACCTTGAGTGAATAAGTACAAGTGCATGCCAAGTAATTTAAAACCTAACTTAATTCTGACACAAGTGTTCATTTGAGGTTGAGTTGTGTGCACTATAGCATGTAAGGTTTTTCAGTAGCCTTTCAGCAATGTCTTAAAGAGCACAGTTTTCTTTGAAAGACTCATTTAGCAGGCTAAACACAGTCAGTACTTAATTACAAAAAATAATCGTAGGCTTGGTTGAGGAGATTGCTCTTATGCAATCATGAATCACTGTTTGTCTGTCTACGTTTGAATGATTCTATTTTCTATTTTCTTTCTTTCTTGTCCCCAGCCACTACAATCACCACACGAATCTCTTCAAGTGTCACTCGGAAAACCCCAGTCGACACAATAGCTTTGAAGACCTGATGGGCGATAGGCCGCTATCAGACAGTGAAGCAGGGACATCAGTGTTTCTTTTGTCTGAGGTTTGTGTTCTTCAAAACCAGTGAGTGAGATTATGAATTCTGTGCACTGGATCACTTGTAGAACTAAGTTCTTTCAACCTTTTCTTCAGAGTTGCGATGGTCGGGGAAAAGTAAGGCAAAAATGTAGTTTTTTCAAGGCAAGGAAAGTCAGGGAATTTTTCATCAAGCCAGGGAAAATCCTCTAGCTTCTTCTTCCTTAAGGTGGCTCCCTATAGTTTTATGACCATGCGCGCGCTGATGATGTGAGATGTAGTAATCTACGTGCTCACATGAAATCGTAAGATTTTTCTCACATTTTATGACGTCAGCCAAAAAAAGCAAAGTTAACAATCATTTTTCTTGCATTTCCTTTGGTGAATTTTTTTAAAATTTTACACATTTTGAGATACTAACGCTACCTTCCACATACTATTTTTTGAAAAATTCTGTCAGAACATTTCAGTTAAATGGTTAAAAATAAGAAATCATGTGATATCGGTGAAACCGTGTGAACGACCATATATTTTCCCCCCTGCAAAATGTTAGTAAAAATCGTTTTCACAAGATAGGAAACTTTAAAAAAATTTTACCAAGGGCAAATCAAAATATTAAAGAATAAAGATGAATTAATGGAAAATTTCCGTCATTTTTTAGATGATTTGTTGCCATGACAACGGCCTATGCCTAAGAAGCAAAAACTGAAAAATAAGGATAATTATGTTGGTAACCTTACTGGCAAATCTCAGGAACAAAGATTGCAAAATAACAGAACTATGGTTTCTTTTGTAACGTCATTGAAAAGTCAGGGAATTTTATTTTTTTCACTAGGTTTGATGAGGGTTTTTTACTGTTTGTAAGGTGTGAGGCCCTGTTGTTTTGAAAACGATTATTGAATCAACTTTTTTTGTTGGTTTACCACCAAAGGATTCATAATCTATTGTCAATGAAAATGGTTTGTGGTCGGTAAAAAGTCAGGGAACTTGTTTTATCATGATGATTTGCAACCTTAAAATTTTCGTTACTTCCCTTGGATACCATTTTACAGTAACCTAAGGTACATTTGTAGGAGAACAGGTATCCCACTTTGCTGGCACCTAAGTTTGGGTCACAGGAACCCCACTGCATTTGCTGTCAGTTGAAATTCAATAAGGTTGAGTGGAATAAGAATCGGTTGCCTGCATCTTGAGAACTGTTCTTACTGTAGGTTTGCAAGACAAATATTTCTGTGACAACAAGTGTGTTTTTTCTCATAACTTTACTCATAGGATATATAGAGGATATTACATGGGGCTTGAAGATATGAATTTTATTTTCGATTGGTAAAAACAATATTTTATGAACAAGCGCAGCGAGTGAGTGAAATGTCGTTTTTTACCGCAAGAAAAGAAAATTTATCTCTTCAAGCCGCCGTGTAATTTTCTTTTTATTATTTAGACAAGTATTTTTGCACAAACTGCAGAGTAAAAGTGGGAAATGACATCATAGATATCCTCACTCGTGAGGATATGGAAAGTACACCACTTGAGTCCCGGATGTAGAGTCCTATGAACTTTATGAGTGGTCAAGTTTCCACTAAAACACTTGTCTATATAATAAAAGGTGGTATCCTAATAGTAAGGAGCCAATCAGAGCTTGCCGGTGACTTGGTCAGACGTGTCCTTTCAAGAAACAAAAATTAGTTGTATCCCTGGACTGAGAGTTGTTGGTAGTTTATTGCCACATTCTGATTTTGTCTTTTCTGACTGCTGTTAAAAAATTTGTCAATCACAATACATGGAACAGTTGAAATGCACCCCCCCCCCCAAAAAAAAAAACTCAGATCTAAAATATGCTGACTAAACCTAATGTTTATATAATTTATAGTATCATATATTTTTTTCCTTTATTTTGTAGTTAAAAAGGTTATCTTCACAAGTGTCACTGTTGCAGGAGGACCATGCTATGCAAACAGATAAACAGCAAAAAATACGAGACGAAAACAAATTGTTATGTACAAGGTATGGTGTACGGTAAGCAGTCAGTGAAACCAAACTACAATCAGTGAAGACACAGTCAATATCTTCGCTTTTGTCCTGCCCCATCAAAATGTTTTTAGAAGTAGACATGGTAACAGAAGTGTAGTAGATAGTGAGGGCCATTAGTAATCTTTATTAGTTAGGATTATTATTATCCAGCATGGCAAATTAATAATTGACTTTAGACAGCAAGATTACTGGCTGTCAGTGCATTTTGGCAGGGCTTTATTAACTAAGAAGGTTTTTTTTTTGTAACCATGCACCTTTTGATATTTTTTGTTGATTCTGTTGTTCTGTGGCAAATTGAAAACTAAATATTGTTAGTCTGAGAGAGGGAAATTCCAAACAGCCACAAAAAAAATTGCTTGAATGTATGGTTCATGATTCCTTGGTTCTTTGTTTTTGTTCTGCACCAAGACTGATTTCATTTTCTAAGTGAACTTCTTGGTTACAATAATTGCACTATAATATTTCCAGATTTAGACTATTTTCTTTGATTTGGTAAAGTTACACATAAATGTGCTGGTGTCTACATGTGGGTAGCTGGTTAAAAATGAACCTTTTTTGTGGTTATAGGAATTTGAGAAATATTGTTACCGATTACTAGCACCACATACGTATAATTACTGCTTACTGTAACACTGAGGTGCCTGTTTAGTGACTTACATTAAGATGGGATTGAAATCTCTCAATTTAACACAAATAAGCATCAATCATTGGTTACATTTCTTCCTTTTGATAACATAAAAAAACTGGTTTAAAAGAAAAATGATGTGAAGATTGTAAAATTGATTTTTTGTGTGTAGATTTTTATGTAAAGCCATGATTGATCAGTCCATATACAGTGCAAATGGTGGCCTTATCATTGAAGTTAATCAAATTGGTTTAATGCTCTGCAATATTTCTTTGGCATTTTGCCTTTGATATACAATTTTGTGGTCATTCTTGTGCGGCAATATACATGTATGTATTATATCATCATTGTCTCATCAATACTCAGCAGAGTCAGTAGGAGCAATGGCCACATTTTGTTAACTTTCCATGGAGTCATTGGCTAAGTACTGTGCTTGCAGCATTCACGTTTCTCCATCCTGCCTTCCTTATCTACTTCCACTATTCTTGTATGCCAGTACTTCATGTTTAATCACTGAATTCTTTGTAAAGACCCTGTAATGTTCTGCAGTCATTTCAACTTTTGGTGGTTTTCTCTGAAACCAATTAAATAAATCATTTATTGCATCTTTGTTCTAGTTGTTAAAGAATGTTGACCAGTTAAGCAAATATTCATTCTTATAAATTGTTTACATATTAGCCTTTTAAGATATATTATGTCTCTGATTGCAATTTTCGGGAAATGTTGATTGAATTATGCTGCTTTTGTTGCTTTGACATGCTGGAAAAGACGACCATAAACATACTTAATCATTAATAAAAGCTATATCAAATGGCAATTTAAGACAATTCATAGATCACAAATCACATTATATCTGTTTCATTAAAATTACTGTCAGATAATGGCAGGTTTTGTCAGGAATAGTGTTTCTAAGGAAGTGACATTATTAACAAAGAATTTGGTTTTATCAAGTTGTCAAGTTGTGGTTAAATCAAACACACATGTACTTTACACCAGTTGTTGTTAAGTGCTTTTTATTTAAATATCACAGATTCTGTTATCAGAAGCTAAAAATTAGAAAGCCAGTAACATGTTGTTTTTCAAGCCTCTAGTTTTAAAGTGCCAGATGCTATTAAAATTTACATGAAAAAAATGTTGTTACAAAATTTTCCTACCATGACATCATACTGTTTTCTGTTTTTTTTTTTCTGTGAAAGAAGTTCTTGCACTTCAATAGTTGCCCTGCTGTTTACATGAACAATACTTCATGAACTTGTTTATTCAAATGGGCCACTGCCTGTCTCTGTCTTCATGCAGCCATCAAGGTCTTCATTAATAATTTATTTTTAGTTCAGATGACATCTGCTCTACAAATTTGCATAAAGAGCAGTGAAATTCAAATGTTTCCTTGTTTTGCTTTCGAATAATATGGTGGAAGGCAATACTGAAAGCTATCATTTCTAGCAGAGGCTGTGATGTTTTCGATTTATAGTTCTAGTTCTACCGAAGGTAAGCAGATTTCTATCTCATAGCCTTGTGGTTTTTGCTTGAAGACTTGATTTGAGTAATACGTGTATTCTCAAGTCTCAAATCCCTTGGGAGGAAGCTGTTTGAAATTGTAGTTATGTTCTTTCACATTAAATGCTTTCATAGAATGACTGTCTATTTGCTGTTTTGTTGAATGTGTTGAGCAATATGTAAGTGAAGAATTTTCTTAATTTTATATCATTTTGCTGAGTCAATTTTCAAATGGAAGGGTGACACAATTTTCACTTCATAGGCTTGTGCCTTGATATATGATGTACATAATTTAAAAAACCTCTTTTGAATATACATCAAAAGACATCACTGGTCCTTCCTATTTGTCTTCTTTAGTCTCAGGGTAAAATTTAGAAAGATAATTTAGTTCATTCTATTGCATTAAATGCATTGATTTCAAAGTGAAATTAGGGAACAGGGTGATTGCCTTTGCTGCCTTTTATTCTGTTCTGTTTAGGTTAGAAACTGATATTTTGACTGCAAAAAACGTAAATGTACTTCTCTTTAAATATGGGTAACATGTTAAAAGTGGCCTTCCTTCTAAGTTGCAACAATGTCAAGTATAGAATCAAACTTGATAATACACTGAAAAGAAAACCTACCTTAGACATTTAGAATGCAATTTGACATGAAAAAAATCATTTTTTGATGTATATTATGTGCTTATGGACAATATTGCTTTCAGTTTTCTGGAAAATTTTGCATTTAAAAATATTCAGTGTTGTTTACCTGGGATTCAAATTATTTTTTTTTATAGTACATGTTTAAATTTTCTGCCAAAGACATCTACAATTTCAAATTCTGTTCATCAAAAATTGCTTAGAATCAAGTAAGAACAACTTATTAGTGATTGTCTTATAACATGAAGTTTTGCCAAAAAAACAATGAATCTTAATTTTAAAATGTTGTCTTCTAGTTTTTTCTATAATATTGTGTATGTGTTTGCATAAACTTAAATATTTCTCAGGTGAAAAGCTATAGAACATCAATAGCACATGCTGGTTTTTAAAATTCAGCAATATTTTTATTTAAGTTACATACCTATGCACATAAACTTTAGTCCACTTGAATTTGAGAGTAGCTTTAGAAAGCTTATGTCTGCAAGAGATAAAAATGAATCAAGGGACCAATTAAAGTAGATATAAAATATAAAATAAATGCTGGCAAAATTTTAAATGCAGTAGACCATTAGTTATTGGGTAGGCAACTTTGTGTGTCCAGGTCCCAAGACTAAATGAGCTAGGTAGCTTTTCAAAGCTGGTGCTTGAACCCTGTTTCTTTAGCAGACGCAAAATGTAGCATTACTTCTTCGCCCGGGTGGGATGTCCATCGCAGGGTTATGCCCCCCCTCCCTCTGGATTTTGTAAGCTTTCCCTAATGGTTCAATTATGATGATTTAAACACCTGATGCCCTTTGCTTGAAACTCCTGATAAAACATTCATCAACAGAGATTCAATTTTTACTGATTTTGAAAGCTGAATTTTAAATTTTTTGTAATTTTTTGAAAGACTTTTGCAAGTTTGCACCTATGTATAATTACCACCAATCGATACAAAGAAGATCTGAAAAAATGCTTATCAAACCCGGAAAGTTAGTGGGAGTTTCAAGAAACAGGGCCCTGGGTAGAGAGACACAATGTAGAGTAAAGGTTGTTGTCTATGGAAACAACATGGCTCGTTGTAGAGACTGTGCGTTAAAAAACCTCCATTTTTTTTTGGCGGGGGGAGAGGGGGTTGCCTGATACCCACTAATAATCCATCAGGAAGGTGAAAAGATATAATCTAGATTGAACTTTTTCTCTTCATAGCTAACAAGAACATGAGATAAGAACATGACTTCAACCAACAAGCTTTGAATTGGGAGTCTCAACTGACACAATACCAGATAGCCACCAATTTCTTCATCCACCGTTATTTGTCAACTTTTAACAAGCTGCAATCTAATAGCCCTTTTTACATGTGGGATTTTGTGAAAATTTTTCTGTCATTTCCATCAATACTGGTAGCTTGTTTCATGTCATCAGTGACTACATGTACATGTAAATACTAGTAAGGTAATCGTGATTTCCAGTTACAATAAATTTTGTGCTTTTTCTCAAAGCTGTGTATTTTTGTTTTCAGAATAAATGCATTAGAAGAACAGCTTGAGAGTCAAAAACTCACAACAGGACAGCAAGTAGAGGAGGAGAGTATAAAATATAAAACAGCACTGGTAGGTGTTATGGCCCTAAAGCCTTCCTCCTTCAGTTGAAGGCTATTTAAACAGTAAGAGCTCAACATTCAAATGAAAGCTATTGGGCGGCACATGTACATTTCTGTGTTTGCTAATGAGGAGGCCTAGTGATATAAGACTTAGTAAATAAATGGTTTCCTTTAAGGTTTTCTCTCCACTTTCCCTCTCTTTTCTTTTCTGTTCCTTTCTCTTCATTCATTCATTCATTCATTCATTCATTCATTCATTCATTCATTCATTCATTCTTTCTTTCTTTCTTTCCTTCTTTCCTCCTTTCTTTCTTTCTTTTTCTTTTTTTTTCTTTGAGTGACTGATTTCAAACTTTTGAGTCTGGATGTGTGATCATTCAAATGCAAACTTGTTTGTAACTTTTATGGCTGAAATTCTGCAGAATGATCATACATATAAAAGCTTGTGAGCAATACTTCCCTTCTGTACTTTACATCAAACTGTTGAAGGTGGTTCTAACTTCTGTGTATGGATATGATCCACTCCATAGAGGGCTATCAAGCAATACTTCTTTGTCTCATTCCTCCTTTTGAACTTTCATACTTTTCCTTTCCTCATGCCCTCTTCCCTTCTTCTCCTTCCCTTCTGCCTTAAGTAACTTTCTCTGAAGCAGTAATCCCATCCTCTATAGTGCATCACTATATATTTGACATTTTTACCTGTTCATAAAAATCCTGGCTGTTGATTTCTATTCTTTCTTTCAATCGTGGTTTTGATAAAATGCACTCAGACTTAACAAAATAATGTTTTGTATATCTCTAAACTAACTTAGTATTCATGATATTTTATTTGTTTATTTCTCAGAACAAATTAGAAAGAGAAAATGAGGAATCATTAAATGCTCTTAATAGAAAGTGAGTAATAATTTGTTTAGTTTTTCCAACAAAATTAATCATGCACTTTTTGGTAGGATTAGTACCAAGAAACTGGTTAAAAATCAAGACAACAAAAAATACAGTATTCGATCATCAAAAAGTTTGATTTTGAATTTAGCTATAAATGTTACTTGATTAATGTTTGTTTGCTTGCTTGTTTTCAGATTGCAACAGGCTGAAGAGGAAATAGAGAATCTTAAAAAAGTGGAGCCTTTGTTAAGAAAAGAACTTGACATTTGTCAAGAGGTCAGTCACTTTTGCCTTTGTTACCATCTAACTGCAACATATACAAATTAACAAACTCAAGCTGAAGGCAAAAGTTTGTATATTGGATGTATCAGTACTACACACATTAATTTAGTCTGTATATTACTTCTGACAAAATACATCCCAATGTTCCTGTTAATCAACTAAATTGGTAATACCAATCACTTTGTTTGCTTGCAGGAGAAAAGAAAACTTCTTAACCAAGTTGACAGTCTTGAGCTTGCACTTCAATTAAAAGCTGATGAAGTCAAAGAAGTGAAAGCAAAGCTGGAGGCTGAAGTAAAAGCAAGGCTTGAAGAACAACATCAACATGAGCAGGTCAGTCTGCCAAAAATAATAATAGTAATAATAATAATAATAATAATAATAATAATAAGTATGTGTAATCAAATGGTGACGAGTGAAATTAGGAAATAATTTCACGCACGTTTTGTCAAAATTCTAATAATTTCGGGAGCCTTTAGGCTTGTGTTTTGACAAAACACAAGTGAAATTATTTCCTGATTTCATAAGTATACCATTTGATTACCTATTAATATCATGGGTGACAAATTACGCTCACAATCGTCAGGGTTTTGACTTGTTTGTTGCGTCGAGAACTCCAAGCATTGAAAAGTTTAAGGCACACAGATTGGCTAAAGTTCACATTTTTCTGAGTGAAATAATGAAAAAATCTTGTGGGAAGTTTTTACCATGCTTTGACGATTTCGTGTATTTGTAACCGACAGCAAAATACGCAGACTCTGAATTTTTACTTGAAAAGTACCAAAGCAAATCGCTTGGCAAAGGTTATCCGTGTTTTATCCGGCAAATTCACTGAATCGAGCACCACACTGCTCCATCGAGCAAGGCTCACAAGGCTTCACAAATGCATTCAAAATACGCACAGAAAACTTGTTTTAAACTTTGGAAGCAAATTTGTATTTAAAACTGACCTTTATTTCATTCGAAGAAGTGCCCAAATCCACTGAATTACTTCTCTGAGTTCGCGGTCAATCACTCGATCAGCAACTGGCTCGCCGTTCAAAAATTTTCGCTGTCACACTATCACAAATAATCTCTTCTTTTTGACTCGCAGTTGATTTCTGAGAAGTTCAGTCAATTAAAAGTCAAAATTTACAGATTACCAAGTGAGTCCTCAATGAATATTTCCAGAATAGCTTTAGTTCTGCACAAAACATCTTCATCATTAACCTCGACGCCATCGTGGCGCTGAGCTATAGACCCATTGCCATAGCAATTTTGTAATTTCACATGTGAAATCATAAATTAACGCTGAAATTCCGTGCCAAAATTAAGGAGTAATTTGTCACCCATGATATAATAATAATAATAATAATAATAATAATAATAATAATAATAATAATAAACAAATGAACAAATGGTACAAGTACAAAATTCTGCCATGGTCTGTTGCAAGTGAGGAATACAGTACCTCTGGAGGTACTCAACAGGTTCCAAAACCAAGTTGTGGAAAATTTGTCAACCATTTTGATTTGCACTCAATAGTTGAATTGAGGTCAGATGGCTAAGTGGTGTAATTGAGTACTGGCAAACTGCAAGGTCACACCCCACCCCCACTCCACACCCCAAAAGCTGGGGTAACCTTGCATTGGACTAGCATCCTATTCAGGGGAGAGTAGCATAAAGTGCTTTCTACCTTATTATAGGAAATTATCGCTCCATGAAATTAACTCAAATTGTAAAAATTCGTGTTAATTAATGTCACATTAATTTTTATAAGCGTTTATTTACGTGTTGTTAATTAAGTGGAACGTGAATTTCCGTGACCTTAAGTTCCATCATTTTAATATATTCTGGATAGTGTCCAGAAATTCTTGACACCCACAAAACAATAGCTTTCCTACATTTAGGCAGAATTTAACACACATCGTCTGTAAAGAAATTGCCTCACACACTTGTAGACCTGTTTTGTTGATGATTTTTGTAGTCAGTTAGAAATAAATTTGTTCCAGTTGTGACCACAAGGTGTTTCTTTGTGATAATCTCGTTAATTTCCCTGTTTCCCCCTCTTTCGTGTTAATTTCTTTTATTGGGGAGTAATTTTCCCTTCAATTTGTGTTAATTTAAATCGCTTTAATTTCAAATACCTTAATTAACACAAGCATTAATTTCCTATAATAAGGTAGTTACTTTTCCAGTGTGTGACTCAACCTTCAGTACAGAAGGATGGCTTACTTGTACTGAAGTTATGCCTGTTTTTGTTGGCTCGTGAAATTAATTAGTTTATTTGTTTCATGTTTCTATGTTTTTTTGCTTTTAGGAGCTTGCTGTGGCCAGTGAACATTTGGCAGAACTGGAGAAATATAAGCTTGAGATAGAAGTAAAACTTAAAGAGTACCACAACATTGAACACCAGAAAACCGACCTTGAAAGACATGTTCAGTCATTAATAAAGGTAAATGTCAACAAAAAATTATTTGTTAACATGAAAACGGTGTTTAGACAAGGTTTCCTTAATACCGCTTATGGAATACAAAGAGATTATTGAGCAGAAAGTTGTGTAATTATTAATTGTATTGTTCTACTTTTTCACACCTTTTAAATTTTAAACACAACTAGGAACTGAAGATGAGGACAAAGACATTTGCACTTGTACTTGTGTCGTTTTTATCAATGATTTAATGCTGTAGTCTGTCAAATAGGCCATTTCCAAGTTCCTAAAACCCTCACTGTCAAAACAAGGCCGAGTGCAAAATCTTTAATCTGAAAACGAGTTTTATTTGCATGGAAAGTTAAAATTATTTCCATATCAAAGTCTTCGCATATAGCCTCATTTTGAAGGAGAGGCTAGAGGCAACTCACAAATGGCCTATTGGGTTATCCTTTTCAGTTACCAAAATTGATCACCATTTCAGTTTCTCCTTACAATAGCTGTGGTCACACTTAGTGTTAGTTCAGTGTACTACTGTAATTCAATCTCCACCTGTCCAGGACTTAACTTTATCCAGAAATTTAAATAATTTGCTATTTTGAACTTGGTTCTTTGCCCTTTTTTCAGGAAAACTTGAGTTTGAAGAACTCTAAAGAGGAGCTCAATGTTCAGTTACATCAGGATGGATATTTTGGGGCTGGTCAGGTATGCATACATGAAGTATTACACTAGTGGTATACCAGTTGTGTCCATATAAGATATGTTCTTCGTGTATCTAAAAAATGACATTATTTTGTCACTTAATAAATGTTTGTTTTTCCAAATCACTTGTCTGCATTTTTTTATATTTCATTGAAAATTTATGCAGAGAATTATATGTGAAAGTGCTCTCTTTGAATAAATATAGTTTTGTTCTGTGGAATGCACTTTGCAAACAATAAATCATGGGGAGGGTAGTAAGGCTCCTAGCCATTTCAGAGCGGTTTTCAAGTAGGTGTCTTAAATCCAAAACCAAAGTATTTACTCTGACCAGTCACAGCAGATGGAAACAACACAATGAACCAATAAGAACTCAAAGCAAATACATGTAACCTACACCAAGCACGGGAAAACCCATGCAACCAAGTCATGATTGGTGTTGGCTTTACTTCTGATTGGTAAAGAAAGTGGTGCGAGTTCTTTTAACCAATCACAGAGCATAATATGGCAAAGTCAAAGCAAACGCAAATTGCTTTGGACCAGGGTTTTCAATAAGGGCCGGCAGCCGGTGAAACTTGCCAGCTATTCCACATGAACTCACCACCTATTTGATTGAGAAATTACCTCATATTTTATGACTAACATGAGAAACATTCGCCGCAAAACACAAGCCTTGGATCGGCCAAGATTTATTCAGGAAGAACAAAAGAATCTTGCCTACATTCTGAGTAATTTCAGCGGCGATTTGTGTTTTCTTTTCTGTTCAAATACCCTAATTCTTGCTCCAGAATGCAGGAAATGCATTCTAAGAGTCCCCAAGACCCCCTAGAATTTCGCACCTTTGGTGCAAGTAATTCATTCTCCACTTACTCCTACAATTTTGCCACCTACTCAGATTCCTATTGGAAACCCTGCTTTGGACACTCAATTGAAATCAGCTCAGTACTTCTACATGGCTTGCAAGACTTCACCCTCGCCCCTTTGAAATTTCCATACGCCCCCCCCCCCCCCCCCCAGTATAGTTGTCATGTCTAATCTGCTTAAGCATTGTTTTTCCATTTTAAATCCCAACAGCAAGGATCACTGGCTGACGAACTGGTCACAGCTGACAAGGAAAAAATCATTAGCACACTCAGAGACCAAGAGGAGGAAAACAGGCGACTTAGAGGCTACCTGGACGGGCTGCTGATGATGATAATGGAACACAATCCTGCTCTTCTTGAACTTCAATAACACAACAATCTAGCCCTCCCCACCCCTCCATCCCCCTTGTGTCTCCACTGGGGAAGATAAAGTTAAGCCAATGTAGATCCTAAATGTTATAGTCTGTACATTGGGTGATCAAAAGAGTTAGGAGGGTCAACCCCCTCATACACCCTCTTGGATCCTTACCTGGGTCAGTGCTTGGTGTCACGCATGTGTTTTAGTGTTACAGCTTGCGTAACTCCAACGTCAGCTCACCGCCCATCACGCAATCTTCCTAGTAGTTACCTGGATTCTGATCACGAGAGGCATAACAACTATCGCTCCACAGAAACGATTTAAATCTGCTTTTCTAAAAATCATGTAAATTGATTTTTTGTATAAGTTTCTTTATGAAAACTACGAACAAGGTAGAATGGTAGAGTTTTTATTTGTTCTCCCACACCCTTACTGAAAGGGAGCAAAATATATAAAATTCAACGTATTTCCTCGAATAGGGACCCTCATTGAAAAAGAGTAAACGAATGGACCGTGATATTTTTAAGGGGGGTGATGGCCAAGTTTTTTCCAGCACGAGTTTTGTTTGCAGCTAAAAGCTTTGCATGAATTTTTTTTCTTTTTACCGTTACGTAAGATTTTTTTGTCTCGTCTCGCCTTACCCGATTTCTATGTAAAAATCTTTACAAGTATCTGCTAATTTGAGGTAACTGCCGACCTTATTCCTCCAAAATAAAGTGGTCCAGTTTCCAATCAAGAGAAAGGGGAATTTACTAAGTTTTTTTCTAATTGAGGTTGAAAGAAAAAACGGAATTTGAAATAACCACCTCTGGTGCTTATTCGATGAAATACGGCACTTGCGGTTTTCTACATTTTTTAAGTCACAATTCGGTCAAAGAAGCAAGATGCCATAATATTAATGTTAATCATACTTGTACATTAATGTTTGTAACCGAGAGAACCCATCATTTCCCCTGCGTTTATGATATCCCCCGCACCCGACAGAGTGGACAATTTTTTAAAGTTTGAGTATTTAAATTAATTGATAGAGGTAATTTAAATAACTAAAGTCTAAGTAAATGCAGACATTCTTCGGACTTGTCACGCGCCCCTCCCCCACAGTTGCGTGACAGGGCACCAAGGACGTCTGCGTTGGAGCCTAAAGTCGAAGTGGAGAAGTAACGTTTGTTGTTTTGATTTCTTGGAGTGTCACGAAGGGAATGCACGTCTTCAGTCGAAAAATGTAGAAAAATTTCGTTAATACAATTTTCCAAGACATTTGAACATGGCGTCATTGAAATACCAATAGCTGATTGTTTTAGAGTTCAAACTTTCACTAAGACATAGCATTGACAATCCGATTCCAATTCTGCGCACAGGACAACAATCGGAGACAAAATATAATTGATCTAAACTATTTTAAGTATGAATGTGAACAGCTGAGTGACAAATCAGAGAAATTGGAATGATTATGTGGTATAAAATAGAAAATTAGTTTCAGACTACCTAATATTTCTCTACGCGAGTTAATCTGGTAGCTAGTATTTTCCATAAAATTAGCGGAACAGTCAAAAACTGTTCCAGAGTATAATGAATAGTGTATTTTTAATATGACGATATTGTAAATACTTCAATCGAGTTATGCTACATTGTGTAGATGCTTTCAAAACATTGTACAAATTGACTTTGGATAAGAATAACAATTCTTAGGATTTTGGAGATGAGCATTTCGTTACTTGATGGTTGATATGGGTTCGGGACAAAGTGGTAGTTTTGGGTCAAGATGATACTTGCACAACTTTACAGGGCTCTTAACGTACTGGAATTTTCCAGGTCTTTTTTTTTGTGTGTGTGTGCCCATGTAATCGACGACAGTCCCGTGGGAGGGGTATCCTCCTGTATAAAGGCTACACGGGGATGTGCCGCTCCATAGGGTGTGGGTTTCGACCTAGATTCATAAACAGGGTATGGGTTTTTTTACTCGACATTGTCATAGACAGAGTAAATGGGTGCCCGTCACAGTCAGATGCCAGCAATTTTTTCCCCGACACGTTCTGCAGGACCATCTGTCATCCAACCTTGCTCCCGACCAAACAGATTGGGAACCAAATGCTCAAATAAACACCTACCCCGTGTGGGAAATGCACAATGTTTTTCAGAAGCAGGGACATTTAACCCCGTGCGACACACCCCTACTCAAACTTGGTTTGGACACCCCTCCCCACAAAAACTAACGCGATTTTGCTGCTACACTTTTCTGCATGACGCTTGTGCTAGCCAAAAGTTTTAAAAAATTTCCCAATTTTGGGAGGGCAATACTTTCATACACTAAACTTTCGGGAGTAAATGGCATCCTTATATGCATTGTTAAATTTCTGCGTCTGAAAAAAAGTGTCGCAGACTAGAAACAGTTTAAGTCCCAAAATTTTCTTTATTGGGCTATCCCCCAAAAATCATTCGTTTCCCACTGTTCGCCTCTCTCGTGAAAATGGGTTGGTCATACGGTTAAAAAAGGTAAAAGGAAGGCCGAGAAAAGAAACATTGACACATAAATAATTAAATCCAAGGAAGTCTTGATGGTAACTTCCCCGACTGCCAGTCTGTAACGAGACGCTATATCACTCCAAAGGAGTGAGTACCATTCGATTCGACTCGATTCGTACTCAGAGCCAAGTTTCCACCGAGACTGTAGCTCCACTAGTACTGTTCTACATTTAAACCATACACAACCCATAATTCCTTGATTCGCTCTGACGAAGGGCTAAGCTTTCAATTTCCTTATGGTGGCAGGACGGTGGCCACTCAATTGATACTCCGAATCCAGATGGTACAAAGCATATTAAACTTGGAAATACCCGAGAAAAGAAAGTGGGCAGTGACAGTAGAATTTTTTTTTTCAGTTTTTGAAACGATTGGGTCAGTCAGGAGACGGGAAACGAAACTTTTTGTAGGGATGGCTTAATAAGATATTACTTTTACGAGCGGGTCATCGACGGCATAAGGGGAACGTCACCGCAATGTGCAAAGCAATGGGAAGGAAGTCTATGCTTGATTACCATTTACACGGGCAAACCGGTCGGTTTGGGCAAATGGTAAGCAAATTTCGGTATTGGGAACATTCCGTTCGGGACTGGCGCTTATCATTTGCAGAAATCCCTACCATTTACCAAACAATTTGGACGACGACGATCGCTAACGAGAAAGTCACAAAACAAAAGCTTCGATTAACAAAATGACTCTGCACGTGCGTTATTTTTGGTATGTTTCTTTGCCGTTCTGTGCACATCTACAACGTGAAATGACCAAATTCAACGTTTTGTGTAGAACGCAAACACGACGGTGAATTTTCGTTTTTATATTAATAATGATGATAATATAATAGTAATAACTTTATTTACGTGTCAAGTAATCTAGCACCCTGTAAAGACAGGGCCCTAATTGGGGACACAGCTATTTTCTGTACGCCGTCCTTACAAATTCAGCTCCTGGATAATTCGACCGCATTACAGGTTAAACGAGTCAGAATAATCGCCAGGAAGTTTCAAAGATTGTGAAGTCATTTTAAAAGTGACGTTTTCCTTCCCGTTAATTAATTGTTGTTGGGACAGAAAATGGCCGCGAGAGCCTGAAACTGGTATCAAAGATTAGGTTTGAACAAATGGTACACGAATTTCCCTTTGGAACATTCCGTCCGGAAAAACAGGACTACCTTTTCAGACGTTCTGTTGCTCCCGGAAATTTTCCACTGGAACGACCCGAAAAGTCGTGTACCATTTACTTTCCAACCGGAATTTCCGGAAAGTTGTTGTAAATGGTAAACAACCTATATCTTAATCCTCTCCCTGAGAAGAAACACAACACACTCACACGCAAAGTAAAGAAGATACCTTCTACCCACAGTGCCTTGTGTTACGGTGCAGCTGGCAATTTACCCGCGCGCTAAGTTTCCCGTCTCGCGAGATTATCGCACGACTTTTTGTGACCTTTCATCTTTCTGCTTAACAGTTGTTTGTTCATTTTAATATATTATTCTTATTTCACAACAACCATTACACCCTCTTAGATTAAAAACAAAAAATCCGAAAATATTTCCAGTTTAGGGGAAGCACTGGTTTTTACATGACTACTCAGTTAAACTATCGCAAACTTCTTTTGGTATGTGGAAAGGCAACAAACTTGTGCGTCAGATTGTGTACGAATTTGACCTCGCCCAATGCGTTAAATTACGACCACTTATTCAGAAGTCGTGTTAAACGGAGCTGCAAGTCGAAACAGGAGCTCATAAGGACGTCGAAATGTCTACTCACTTACTCGACACATCAAGGTGTAATTAGCCCTGATGATTTCGACTGTTTGTTGATGCTTCAATACTTGTTATAAAGCTTAGTTAATATACTGCTACTACTGTGACCTATCACATGACTTCCAGAATTAGAAAATTAGCTATTTGTGGAAGAATATATCCCCTAGGACCTAATGACTGAATACAGCATAAATTCGAAAAAAAAAATGAGACTAAATGTGCTTTTGAGTCCAGCTACTCTTTTTGTTCATAGAAAACCTTTACGTCTTTTCGTTCGACTGAGCGAAAGAGAAACTAGTCTTACTCGAAGTCGCTCGGTCCTCTTGAAAACGCGCGCGTGCATCAAAACGGCGGCTGGTTCTTCTAGTCGTTTCGCGGACAATTCACTTACATCGCATCGCGCGCAACACACATACATACTCCGTGTGCGTGTTTTACAATTATCTGAACGAGCGCTATAGAGCGGTTTTCAAATGAGTGTCGTAAAACCAAAACCAAAGCAATTACTCTGACCAATCACAACAGGAACGAAACACAAAATGAACCAATCAGAAATCAAATCAAATACAAGCAATTGGCGCTAAGCGCTGGAAAACGCGTGCGAGCAAGTCACGATTGGTTTTGGTTTTACGCCTGATTGGTTGAGAAAGTGGCGCGAGTTTTTTTAACCAATCAGAGAGCCTAGTAATGCAAAACCAAAGCAAACACAGCATTACTTTCGACACTCAATTGAAAACTGCTCTATAGCCTTATTATCCAACTGTATTAGTTATTGTACAGAAAGCGCGCGAAACGAGTACAAATATTGCACGATATTGTACAGTTGGTTATTGTACAGTACCGTGCGCGCGCTCATCCTGTTACACTTGTAGTTTTCTTTCAAGTTACTGAAAAAGGCTGAAAAAGGTTAAGTTGGATAATAGATCACTTATTAGATGTCTCGGTGTGAAGTATCGCCGTATATTTTTACTCACAGTTTGCCCTGTCGGCTCGTCAAAATACAGCACAACTCAAACATATACGGCGATACTTCGCAGTGAAACATGTAATAAGATATATATACGGCACATACGTGCATACGCACACCTAAACATCTCTTTTGTTCCCAAGAAAAACGAGCGACTTTGAGTAAGTCTAGCGAAAAACGCGCACGCAAACGCAGCCTGTTGAAAAAAGTCTCTGTTTTTCTTCCTTTGTCATCTGCATGCAGGCTGATTTGTAGACTACCAGCAGTCTCTCTTTCCGCTCAGGGCTAGTGGAGCAAAAAGAACACGCGAGCGAGGGCGATTTTCGCCTGCTGCGTGGAAAAGTGACGCGCGCGTGATGTGCCGCCGGGGTAGGTAACAGGTTCACGCCGGACCGCTGGTCCACGCCGCAGGCGATGCGTGCTCTTTTCTTTCGACTGTCTCTGAGTGGAAAGAGAGACTGCTTGTAGTCTCACTGATAGGGACTTCAAGCACCAACGACGGAAATGCCAAGCCAATACGTCACGTAGAAAGTGAATTTGCGTTTTTTTTAAATGAAATATGTATTATGCCAACTCGTTCAAGTTGTCTTGTATGACTGCTGACAGTCGGTGCTTGATTAGTTCTATGTTGGGCACTATTAAACTTGAACTGAAGTAACACTTACCGAGCCGTCCATAGACGGCGGTTCAATTCAGAGAGAGAATTCTGCAGTCACGTTCTCCGTAAAAATTTGAATTTAGACATTTCACTTTGCTGTTGTGCGGGGAACGGTAAAGAAATCAACTTCAATGTGTAATGCACATCGCGACACTCTCGTGGCCCTTTTGGTTATTTAAAGTCCCTAATGAAGCTGTTCTAAAATACCTCGTGACTATGGATTTCCGCACCAGCCCAGGCCAGTACACGAAGTTCCCACCTCTAACTTTAAGCGCAAATTTATGACCGCAACGAAACAAGTCAGGGTCCCAAAGGAGGCCTGATATTTTAACTGTTGAAGCCAGGATAGAATGCTGATTATCCCACTTTGACCACTTTGGAGCCCTAAACCTTTTGGGACCCTGACCACGGCTTTGGCGGGAACGCATTCTCAAGCCAAACACATTACCTTTTTCCGTTACCATTCTCCGCACACACTTTCCGCTCGCCTGGGAGATGAAGAAAACACTTCTTACATTCTTATTATTATTATTATTTTTCTCGCCCTTACGCTCGGACATTTCGTTTCGTCACTTAGTTATAGAAGAAATGAAACGGGACCGCTCATTACCCGCAGTCCACTGAATTATCATCCACCTTAGTCACATTTTAATAAATCAATAAAACCGTTCTTGAACACGCGACATCACAGCAAGTTTCCATTTCCAAAAATATTCTGTGGATCCACGGCCTGCTTGACTCCTCGCATCATCTCTACTCCCACCTCAGAAACTGTCTGCCGTAGCCATTTCTTCCTCAGCTTTCCTACTCCGTGGTGATGAGACAAGCTCCCTCCATTAGCGAGCACTTCATCCCGCGCTGCACTCTCCACCTGATCATACAGCTCCAGCGGGTTGGCGAGCCCGTGGTAATTGAAGCCAAAATAAAAATACACGCATGCGCCAGCGTCGTAGGTCTGCGTCACGCGGCACGTGGCTAGGGGCGGGTACTTGACTCCAAGCTCCCCGCATTTTCGTTTGAGCGCTTCTTTCACATTGCGGCACAAATCAGTGACTCGGTCCCAGGGTACGGACGTTTCGAATGACTCGGCCAGAAAATGGTGCTCAAAACCCAGGTCCCTGAGATAGGCAATCACAAAGGTTAGCATGTAACCTCTTTGACCATTTTCTTCACCGCCTGGCATGCCGCGGAAATGCGAGGCAATTTCATAGATTCTCCTTTGCTGGTCTGCGACTCGTTGCTTGTCACCTTCAAATAACAGGGTAGCAACACACAGCTGATGAGGATCAAAACCTTTAAACTTGGTCACATACACAGCCTTCAGCCCATCAATGAATGACTTGAAATACGAGCCACCTTCTGGTTTCAAAGCTTGTCCAAACATAAACTGTTCATTGTCCATCAAGCGAATTGAAGCTGGAGCACAGCGTTGCTTGGCAATCTCCCTTACACAAGCCACTCCGATGTCAAATGAGGGGAACACTATAGAACCATACACCTTGCACTCAGGCAGCGGCCGGATGCGCAGGCTCACCTCAGTAACCACGCCCAGCGTCCCCTCGGAACCTAGAATGAAGTGATGAATATCTGGGCCTGTAGACATCCGGGGAACTTGGCAGCTTTTCTCTACAGTCCCTCTAGGTGTCACCATTCTGACGCGCACAAGAATGTCCTCAATGTTTCCATAGATATTCTTTTTCATCCCGGATGCACGAGTAGCCACCCAGCCTCCCAGAGAACTGAACTCCAAAGAATCAGGCTCATGTCCTACACAAAGACCTCTTGCATTCAGCTGAAAAGACAAACATCAATATTAATGAATGTCAAGTTATTTTCATTATGCCAAAACACATGAAATGTAAACTAAATTATTTTAAAATCCACACTCCACTCCTAACCCTCCGGCCCACAATAGTTTTATGATTCACTACATTAAGTTTTATGTTTAAGGTTGAATACTTGTTAACAAACATAGGCACGCATTGCGTGCTTGACCTATGTTGAAATGACAAGTCTTATCCTCGCTTATTTGCGATTTTTAAGACATACTCTGAGGACAAAACAACACGCGATTATTCTTGCAAATACTTCCCCCCTCCACTATAGCACCTGAGTGCATAAAGCCCAGTTCAGACGCCGCACCTCCCATGTGTCGTACCAAGTAGTACGTAGTTTTTTGGCAGTTGTACGGTGTCCAAATGAGTTTTTTCGACAGATTTCAATTAGGCAAGCCAAAATCTCAGAGTACGGCAAAGTTTGCCACTTAAATACGACCTAGGAGCGAAAATGCATTTGGTACGGCCCATGAGAGGTACGGCGTCTGAACTAGGCCTAAAACAGCTTTTTCGTTTACTCAGCAATACCCTTGGAATGCAAAAAACATCCCGCTAAAAACCCAGTTGGACCAAAATTGGAGATAGAGCAACCATCGGGCTAGTAGGCTACAGGCTAAAAAGTCAAACTGACACTAGAACAAAACGACTGCATAAAAACTTCAAATTAAATTTAAAACTGAAACCTCAGTTAAGGTCAACTAATGATTGTCTGCATATTACTGAAGAACATAAATCCAGCTCACAACAAGATGTGAAAGAAATAAGTGTAGTTATAATAATTTGAGGAGAGGACAGTCATTGCGGTCATGTTAAAATGTAGCCTGCAGACTGTGCAGACTGCAGACCATGCAGACTACGCAGACTGGTATTTTGTTTTCTTTAAGTAAACTGTGATTTGTTGTACTTTTTAGGACTTTTCACTTTTTGTCGTGTTAAGATGACATGGCCAGCAGCTGGCCGAGTTCTCCAAAAAATGTCCCGCTGTAAGGAATTCTCGAACAATTTCGACAGAAAGATTCGCACCTTCTGGGAGTATTTCATATTCCTTTGCCAGCTTGAGCGTACCGTGAACTCGCTATGTTACCGTATACATTACAGGTTTATAAACCTACAGACACGCTTGAACAAGCTAATCTATGCAAATTGCTATCTTAAACACGTCGCTAAAAAAATTCAAAAACCATATGTTCCCGTATATGATAAAACCAAGAAAGAAATCATTTCTATGTCGGCTGGAAAATCTGTGGATGTGACTGATATAAATCATGGTCACAACATCGTAAACTAAAACTAAACCGCATTTTGGGAAGAGAAAACAGGTTTCAAAACCTACTGACACGCTTGAATAAACAAGCTAATTTATGCAAATTGCAATCTTATAAACACGTCGCTATAAATTTCAAATTACCAAACAAAGCGGTTTCAAAAACCTTGCAAAGTACAGTCAAAATTATCCGTATCAAGCACAGATACAATCTTTTCAATTAACATCTTGCTATTAAAAAGATACATAACCAAAACAGCTGTTTCATAACACAAATCATAAAAGAACAAATTAAATTACAGTTTCTCGTCAACAAGTCTATTTTTGGAACGATGTTACATGTAATTAATTGTTTTTGTCAAGTACTCACGTTCCACCGTTGGCCACGACAAAGTTCAATTTTACCTGCCCTTACAATAGCTTTAGGAAATTACCATCAATTCCACCACACCAAGCCTTTACTGAAAATATAATATTCGAGAGGTAAAAGTAGAAAAGCACATTTGCGCTGATCGTTTCCGTCCCCATATGTACATTCGACATGGCCGGTAAGCTTAACCTTGTCTGACCTTCAGCTTCAGTAAGCGAATTCTAACCAGCTCTTTCATTGGTAGAATGTACTCTTAGCTTAGTAGCCTCAATCTGATTGGTGCCACATAGTGCCACATAAATTCCCCCGGGGGGTGTACTCCCATGTGAAAGGTGCATGGATGCACGTCGTCTCGCGTTCTCCGTCTGTTTTAGCATAGCTTTAATTTAAATTTTCCGACGAGCATTCCCGCCCGTCTCACATGAGATTTCCCCCCCGGATCAAAAATACATACATACATACATACAAACAAACAAACAAACATAGAAAGCGAAAAACTTCGAATTCACGCTGACTAAGACCCTATGTTTTCAACATAGGTCAAAAATCAAAGGCTAGACCTTCTCTTTTGTGCTAGTACAAGTGAACCATTAAAGCCCTATTAAGTGCCTATGTCAATTCCTTATTTATGCTCCTATGTCCCATTTTGGACATCAGATTGTATGATTAGGTTTGCAATAAGCCCCCCCCCCTCTACTGAGCCCTTGGGACTCCCTTCCATTTAATGGAGAGAATCAAAATAATGCTTAACTGTTGAATAACCACCGCAACAATTAATATTTCCAAAATGTAGTCAAGGACTTAGTCTGGTCTTTAATGGTCTTCAATTGGTCCATAAGTTAGTGTAATTTAGTAAAGGCATGGATGGTGTTGTATTGTTAAAACAGTGATACAAAACCCCTAACATGGTTAAATCAGTTAGTGGAGTCATAGAATTTTAAAAGGTAATAAACTGATTTTTCCCCAAATTAATAATTAATTTGGGGAAGTTTATATTAGTGAAAATACACTGCATGCCTCGCTTCCTGTTGTGGAACTCGTCCACCTTCAAAAGATTTTCAATGGATTTTGAACAGTGGTTTGTTTTTTAAAAAACAAGATCGACAGCAGCAGATATGATAAGAATCAACTTAGTTGCGATGGCGATTGAAACGTATGTTTAAATCACGGTTGATTTGTGGTATTCTCTTCGTTTTTTTTCCGCCGCTCCGCCGCGATATGAAGTTTGTATCACGCGGCATGTGACACTGCTTTATTTCCTGTCATAAATAGGACAGGAAAGTGCTTATTTGCGAGGAAACTGAGATGCTCAACAAACGTTTATATGCAAAGATCAGTGATTTAATTAGATAATCACTTGAAAAGCAGCTTTCTTGCTGCTTCGTTGCATTCATTTCATTGTTTACAGAAACAAAGAACTTTGGTTTCGTTTGTTTCTGTTGTTTTACAAACGACGCTGACTTGACTTTTTGGCCTCGTTTTTCTCAAAAACGAAGCAAAAATCAGTGAAAAAATTATCTGGGCAATGTTCTATGAATGAAGGGAAGGTCACATGCAAAAATTCAGGTAGTTTTGAGCAAAATAAAAAAATGGCCTAAAATTCAACATGAGACGGTTCTGCTCTCAGCCCTTCAATTAAGCTCAGGGTGACACAGCCCAACCACAAATTCGGAGTACAACTCCATCCCCTGGACAGCAACAAGCTCTCACTTACCTGTCGCTCCAATTCTTGTCCAATAATTCCTGCTTCAATATGCGCCACTAAGTTTTCTTCATCAATCCACAGGATCTTCTTCATCTCCGTCATGTCTAATGAAACAATCATTCTCTTCTCTGTAACTGGACACTCGAGTGCATTGGACACACTGGTTCCTCCTCCAAAGGGAATAACACAGACATTGTGTTCTACGGCCAGCCGTACTATTTCCTCCACGTCCTTGTGACAGCTTGGCCAGATGACAATGTCAGGAATACGGTGAAGCATTCCATGACGGAGCTCAAATATCTCGTGACAAGTGTGCCCGTGGCCATGGAAAAGCCTTGTATGTGGGTCCAGTGTATACTGCATGTCAGACTCTTTGATGCGAGTAAAGAAAGGCTGGTTTATTTCTGCACTTGGTATGGTGCTTGGGTCAGGCAGAGGTTTGGATGGTGAGCTAATACTTACATCTGCATGACACTCTCTAGTAAACCACTCCACTAATTTAGGAAAGGTGTGTCCTCCAAGTATGTAACGAGTGCCGGTGAATTTGGCTTGCCCATCTTTAATCAGAAACTGTGAATCCTTGTAGCCCCATCCATTCCATTTCAGGATGTCTTGCCTCCCTGGAAGCTTGTTTTTAGACTCTCCTTCAGCCTCTGGTGATGCACCTGCGCAGTGCTGTGGGGACACGCCCAGTTTATTAGGGTGCTCCAAGTGGCCCGCTATCACCTTCAGTCGCCTGTTGCTGCTCATAATGGTAGTCTATTGTGGGTAGTAGGTGGTATCTCTGTTAGGATGACAGAAATTAAATTCATACGTTAGTTTCAATTAATACTGCAAACAAATCAGCTTTGTGTAACAGCAGCAAGACACAGACTTATAATATCTGGCTGGTTCTCAATTGATTGAAATATTTATTAACGTCATGAAAACTTCATTGTTATGAGACAGAGTCAAGGTCATGGAAGAGAGTGGGCACTTACTTATGTGTAGACCCATAAACTCACTAACTTGTAATGGGAAGCTGGCCCTCTAGACTCAGGGAAGGATGGGTGGGGGGGGGGGGGGGTCAATGAAAGAGGCCTAATCACCCATTCCTTCCAGAGATTATGGAAACCACAGATAACTGGCAGCAACAGCAGAGTGGGATGAATGGCACCTACGCTGGGGAAGGGGATACTTGTCAGACGTTGGGGTGAAGAGTTAGCACTGGTCCCTGTAAATCCTGACCCTATTCAAGATGAAAGTATTTGATGCCTCATTTGTGAACCTGTTTAATACAGTCACTGGATAGTGCTGCAGTCCAATGGCAATGTTTTTATGCACTTTTGCCTTGTATCAATCCAAATAGATGTTGTGCAAAGTAAATATCGAAATGTTCTGCATGTTTGACATTGGTTTATGATAGATTTGAACCAAAAGCAAAAAGATACTGATCAAGATGTTAATTTGCAAAATTGTATACCCTGTTCAAGATGACCCTAAAATTATCAACATGCATTTTCTCCTCACTGTTCTCCACGTATTTCTTAAAAGAACTTTATTAAACATCACGCAATTCTTTCGTTTCGTTAGTTTGTTTCCTCTTAATACTGGGGTTTAAAGGGTTAAGGTCAAATAACAGAGTGCTCCCCTTCCAGGGGGAAGGGGAATGGCGAAGGATCACTCTGACTTTGTGCGCCAGGGCACAATCAAGCCATAATGATTCTACGATGTGTTTTGTGCTGCCTACTTGCCAAATTTCTTTTTAGAATCTATAAGCGAACACCAGCTGAAGTCCCTAAATGTTCAGCCCATGTTTACTTTAAAAAAACCTGTATTCAGCTGACATCTCTATTTAAGTGGTCACCAACACTAAAATCAAGCCATTTTTTACAAGAGAAACCTGCATTAAGTAGACTCTTCAAGTGTGTCTAGAAGGTGTTTATTTGACGTTACTGCATTGCTGCCTGCTTCAAAAAGCATGTTTTCCAGTGGTGTGTGACAACTGCAGACTGCAGACTGCAGACTGAAAACTACAGACTACACACCTCTGTCTGAAAACTGACGACATGTCAGTCATGAACAATAATTCCGGTGCCGGTCAGTGTAACGCAGACTGCGGACTGCGGACTGCAGACTGAGGACCAGGGGTAAACTACAGACTGCAGACTAAGGGTAAAATGCAGGCTAGGGGTAAAATGAAGAATGAACTCAGTATTTTCTAGCCATTTCATTAAAGCACTGATTATTTTTGGTGCATTTACTATTGCTCTGCAAAAACATAGGTTGAAAAATTATGTCTTTGTGGTTTACTTCAAAACAAACATACAGAATTTTTCTGTTCTTGTATGTTTTGTTTGCGGTCAGTACAAAATGCAGACTGCAGTCTGCAGTCTGCAGTCTGCATTTTGTACTGACCGGTTTTGTTTGTCATACGAAAAAGTTTAAGATGTTGGTGTTTGCTTTTCAAAGTGAAATCTTGGCAGGGGTATTTTGCAGAACGCAGAATGCAGAACACAGAACGCAGAATGATGGTCAGCGGTATAGAGTGTGGAACAGGTAGGTACATCATATATGATAAACTGATATCATACATACCTAACCTAACTAACCCTAATCCTAACCCTAAACCCCCCACCCTAACCCTAACCCTAACACTTTTTCAGTTTATCGTATATGAAGTACCTACCTGTTTCACACTCTATACCGCTGACCATCATTCTGCGTTCTACGTTCTGCGTTCTGCAAAATACCCCTGTCCGTGAAATCTGGATCGCGCAAAAATTCAGTTTAACTGTTTTTGTGGATTTTTGTTTATTGTTGTCATGGAAATATCAATTTTCACAAAATGTAAACCATGCTAATGTTCAATCCAAAACCAGTAAGTATTGAAAATTTTACATTGATCTGACAAGGAGAAGACTGTCTAAGAGCCGATTCAAAAAGTTAGGTATGGTCCCCAAAACACTGTATCGAAACACCTTAAATAGTAGAGTTTAATAGTTTTCTACGAACTTCCATGAGTGCAGATGTATTTCCAGCTGTCATCTCTCATTTCCTCCCTGGCCTGCAGTCTGTAGTCTCCATTCTGTATTTTACCCCTAGTCTGCGGTCTGCAGTCTGCATTTTACCCCTAGCCTGCATTTTACCCTTAGTCTGCAGTCTGCAGTTTACCCCTGGTCTTCAGTTTGCAATCCACAGTCAGCAGGCCGCGTTACACTGACTGGCACAGAAATTATTGTTCATAAATTATGTGTCGTCAGTTTTAGCTCAGAGGTCTGCAGTCTGCAGTCTGCAGTCCGCAGTCTGCGGTCTGCAGTCTGCATTTTACCCCTACCCTACATTTTACCCTGTCTGCAGTCTGCATTTTACCGTCAATCTGCATTTTACCCTTAATCTGCATTTTACCCCTCGTCCTCAGTCTGCACTCCACAGTCAGCAGGCCACGTTACACTGACCGGCACGGGAATTATTGTTCATAACGTGTCTTCAGTTTTTGGTCGGAGATCTGCAGTCTGCAGTTGTCACACACCGGTTTTCTAGGTAATTAATTAACTCTACCAAGAACAGACACCCTTTATCAAGCAGACACTAGTGGGGATCCCAAGGGTGTCAGCTTAATACAGGTTTCACTGGTTGTTTACCATTTACAACAACTTTCCGGAAACTTCGGTTGGAAAGTAAATGGTACACGACTTTTCGGGTCGTTCCACTGGAAAATTTCTGGGAGCAACGGAACGTCTGAAAAGGTAGTCCTGTTTTTCCGGACGGAGTGTTTCAAACAGAAATTTGTGTACCATTTGTTCAAACCTAATCTTTGATACAGTTTCAGCCTCTCGCGGCCATTTTCTGTCTTAACGTGAAGGAAAACGTCACTTTTAAAATGACTTCACAATCTTTGAAACTCCTTGGCGCAGATTATTCCGACTCGTTTAACCTGTCTAATGCAGTTGCATTATCCAGGAGCTG
Organism: Siderastrea radians; assembly: GCA_964017195.1. Taxonomy (NCBI): domain Eukaryota; kingdom Metazoa; phylum Cnidaria; class Anthozoa; order Scleractinia; family Rhizangiidae; genus Siderastrea; species Siderastrea radians. Next base: position 54,732,776 of record OZ024891.1, on the reverse strand, counting down.
AATTTGTAAGGACGGCGTATCAGTTCAGGAAGAACTTATTTACAAAATTAATTAGAAAATAGATGTGTCCCCGATTAGCGCCCTGTCTTTACAGGGTGCTAGATCACTTGACACGTGAATAAAGTTATTACTATTATATTGATATTATTATAAAAACGAAAATTCACTGTCGTGTTTTTGTGCTCTACACAAAACGTTGCATTTGGTCATTTCAAGTTGTAGTTGTGCACAGAACGGCAAAGAAATATACCAAAAATAACGCACGTGCAGAGTTGTTGTTTTGTTAATCAAAGCTTTTGTTTTGCGACCTTCTCGTTAGCGGTCGCCGTCGTGCAATTTTTTTAGTAAATGGTAGGGATTTCTGCCAATAGTAAGCGCCAGTCTCGAACGGAATTTTCCCAAGACGGAAATTTGCTTACCATTTGCCCAAACTGACCCAAAGGGTAAAGCGACCGGTTTGCCCGTGTAAATGGTAAACAACCACTGTATTTCATTCACAGCTTATCAGGTCTCTGATTTTAGCTGTCAGTCATGGCCAAGGGCGATACAGCCATGACATTTCCGGACTACAGCTGAAGTAATTTTTACAATATTTGACCAGAGCACAAGTTTGTGCCCTGCAGAAATTTATTACCAAATAACCATATTAAACTCGATTTCTACATAATTTCCACGCTCAGAGAAAATGGCTGTGGAAGAACCAAACACCCTGAATTTCTACTTCTCGTTTAAAACAAGGAGTGTCATGCGATCAAGTTGATTTGATCAATAAGATTTGAAGTGGTGTGACATAAGCTTAGCAAGCAGTTCTTGTAAATTTAATGGGAATTTCACCTTCATACAATTTGCAAAAGATCCTTAACGAATTTCAAGACATTCTGCACTAACAGCTAGTCTTGCCCTCCACAAAAACGTCAAAGTCAGGCCTAAGTTACGCTTACCGCTAGTACAAAAAGTTGTACAATGCGTTGTGAAGTGTGCGTTGGCCCGGTGTCACGGGTTGATAAAACCACCCGTAAAATTAAACTATTTTGTTCTAACGTTTTTGTAGAAAACCTGCAGCAGGAAAAACTACCTCTTACCTGCTAAAAAGGCAGTAAATTCTCAGAAGTCACAAGAGCGAAATGCGAGAAAAAATTCTCAGGTGATCTTTGCACAATGGAATCGAACCATCGATCGATTACGAAAGAGAACCGCGGTTAACTGGGGCGAGGTTCCCACGTGGATTCTGCATGCGGGTTCTAAGTATGGAGGCATCAAGTTCTTCCAAACGAAAACAAAACAAATTATCAGGTACTAGCACCTTACAGAATTCCCAAAAGATCCACAAAGGACATTTACACGCCTTACAATGTCTTAACAGAATGGAGGAGTTTAGGGCAGGCGAAATCCTTTGTGATGTTGTTCTTGAAAGTAGCGATGGAGCACTTTTCAAAGTGCACAAACTTGTTTTGGCTTCGTGCAGTTCTTATTTTCAGGCAATGTTTACTAATGAAATGCGGGAATCTCGAGAGGAGAAGATCAAGATGTCCTTGGAATCGCATGTGCTGAAAGTTCTCGTCGAATTTGCTTACACCTGCAAAATGGAGCTAAAATCTCTATCAGATGTGAAAGCTGTTTTAGTCGCTGCAAACATGTTGCTGTTTGCCGGAGCTGAAACTATTTGCGTTGATTTTATCAGCAAAAGAATCAACACGAAAAACTGTGTTGACATCGTAACATTTGCTGAGATGATATCAAGTCAGGAGCTGTCAAGAAAGGCGCTAGAATTTATGGAAAATAATTTTGTTGAATTGAGCTGTCAAAAAGGTACTGCACTTCGTGAGGGAGGGGACGGTTAAAATCTATTTCTTATTCCTTTCCTATTTACTGTCCATTACTTCATTTTTTTTTCCTCTCGGTGCAGTGTTTTCCCTCTTTTCACTTTTCTTTCATTTATTCCAGTAATAATTTGTGGAACATCAATTGGCCACAATTGGATATGGGGGATGGGGAAGGAGGCTTAGGGTGGCACTTCCTAAAATCTTTTATAGGGTGTGTTACCCAGCTTAACTGTTGGGGGGGGGGACAGGGGGGTTAAAGCTCCCACTTCCTATACCCTTTAATCCCGGTTCCCACCCTGTATTTGCTGGCTCCCGCGTCTTTGTGTTTTTTCGATTGTGAAATATTGCACAATGGTGCATAATTTTTCCCTTTTTTCCTTCTTCCGGCCACCTTAGGAATCCCGATTCCCGCCTCCCATCCCCTTTTCTCCTGGTCTCCCCCCCCTGTCCCCCTCCACTTAACTATTTCAGGTGTTTGGTCAGTTGGACTGAGTTTTGTTTGGATAATGAATCTCAAAAGGCTGGTGAAGGGAGCATACAGAAATGCAGCTTTCTCACCTTAAGTCTAGTTCATTGTTTTCATAGAATTTTGATTTATGTCTATAAACTCACATTTTCATTTGAGTTTCTTAATATTTGACATTTTCAACTTATTATTCTCTTTATTGCACTTTCTTTTGAAAGTAGTTTGTTAATTGTCACCAATACTATTTAAATTTGAGCTGTTTGGATCTTGCTAATGCTAGTCTGAAGTTTATAGTTTATACCAAAATATAATGCCAGGAAGACCTCTACGTTTTGTGTTTTGTTGTCTCTATCCACAGACACAATTATGCAAATACTCAAATCATCAACAGGTGCTGGATTTTTAAACCTCACCCTATTAATTTCAGACCAGAAAGTTCCTAACAAAGACAGCTCAATCACCTACCATTTGTAGGGCTTGGTGGAAAAAGGGCATAAGTGATGATTTGAGGTTAAAATTGAAATTGGTGCTATTCAGCTGAACATTGGCACACAGGCTGGTTTTCATGTAAGGAACATTGTTGTGCATTTATTTCTTGACCTGAGATCTTAAATTTGAAAAATTAGCATAATTTTGCTTATAAGTTTTTATTGAACTGAACTTGCTTAAGTGAAGCGTGAATGATTTCTTTTGTTCTCTGCCTGGACTAAAACAACGGAATTCAACCTAGAATCAGCTAATCTGTTGTTTTCTTTGCATCAGTTTTAAGCAAAAGCAATAGGTTACTTCTTCGTATTGAAGCTCTTCCGTCCAAAAATAAATACACAACAATGTTCTTTACATGAAAGCCAGTCTGTGTGCCAATGTTTAGCTAAATAGCACCAATTTAGATTTCAACCTCAAATCATCACTTATGCCCTTTATCCACCGAGCCCTTCATTTGTGGTGGCACTGTTTAGTTGACATAGAGAAGTGCACTATGACTCTTTTCTGGGTTATTTTCACTTTCTGGGAAATTTATTATTTTGGGCTGTGGGCTCAATAGCAAACCTTACAGTTCTCAAAATTCCCATAATTCAAAGCATCTCTTGTTTAACTTTTTTTTTTCTCCAGGGTTTCTCTCCTTACCAGCAAATATCATGAAGCGGCTCATCTTGTCAGACAACCTAAACATCCACTGCAATGAAGAAGGGGTTCTTAAATTTGTGATGGCTTGGGTCAATCATGATCCGGCCATCAGACAAGAACATTTTCCTGATGTGATGAAAAATGTACGCCTTCCTCTGATTCCAAGAAATGTTTTGTTGGAATCTTTTGGGTCTGAGTTCAGACAACTCAGGGATACTGGTGAGTTGTATTTTTCCCCACCAATTTATATACATTAAAATTTGTTTCTAATGACAGTTCTCATAATATGGTCCTGAAGTGAGAGAAAACCAAGCATTTGAAATGCAAATATCAGTTGGATAGGGGCTTAAAATGAATTCTGCATGCACTAGCCTTGACTTTGTGGTACATTCAGCAAACATGCAAATAATTTTAGACATTGAATGCATCACACATAACATGTTTCATGTGTCACATTGACGAGGGTGGAAAATGCATCACATACACATCACACTTTCTTTCCATACATTAGAGCGAGACAATGTGGAGTAATAATAATAATAATAATAATAATAATAATAATTTCTTTATATATTTTAAAATTGACAAGTTTGAAATGAGTCAATCATCGCATAGAAGATCAGCACTAAAGTCAGACGCTAGTTATTGCATAGAAAACAGTCTTTGCAGGTGTTATCCATCAAGTTGGAAAGGTTGATAGATTTCAAGAAAAGTTTCTTGTCGCAAGAGACAACATGTTACAATGCAGTGTTGGCAGCAAATTTCAGAGAGCCAAGTACAAAGTGGTTACAGATGCTCAACATTGCTTTAAGCTAAGTTGTCTGAGTGTATGGCTACCACAGATTTAAAATAGCATTTTTTCCACATGTTAAAAACCAGCAGGGGGAAAAGTAGGAATGGCAAATGGTCCTATCAAAAATTAGGGTCTCACAAAATTTCAGCTGAATTGTAACCATCTCGCAATCTCAGTTTTTGAGCAATTCTTTGCGTCTCAGCGTTTGGAAGTTTTGGCAAAACAGTCTCGGAGTCTCAATTTTTTTCGCCCAAGCCTAGCCGTCTCAGGATCTTGATCTTTTTGCAAGGTCATCTAGCGTCTTGACTTTTTAGAAAGCTTGAAAATGAATCTTGATGTTCTGATGTGCTTAGTGTAAGTACCAGGTAACACCTTTTTTGTTGTCTGAAACTGATCTGAAACTCTCAGATTCACATTTTTAAGTCCTAAATCTTTTGAGCTCACATTTAGAAAACTCTAAAAGCTCATTGTCGCACACGAAAACGGTTGTTGCCATCTCACAAAGTCTTAAAATTACCATTGGTCACCCCTAAAAGTAGCCACACAAGAAAAAAAATTAACGTGTATCCAACTGGAACTTCAAACCCAGACATGTTGTTCCATATGCAGTAGGTAACATGTATTTCAGACATTTTGGAATGAGCAACACACTTTTCCTGGATACAATACAAGACCATGACTTTAAATTACTAAATAAACAGAAGCTTTAATTTGCCATGAGGTAGTTCCAGTTTTTGTGACTTGCTGTGGGTTAAGTTACTTCATTGTACAGTTCCAGAAAATATCCATACCCACCCTGTGGAAGGTTATTAGAAATTCTGAGGGAGTGGGAGGCCTCAAAAGCCAAAACTTTTAAAGAAGGTATGAAGCTAAAGATGTATTGAGGCTTCAAACCAAAAATCTTCTGTTGGGTGAGTATGGATATTTTCTGGAACAGCACATTGAGTGAAGTAGCGGAAACTGATAGAGTTCAGCACATACTGGGACACAAAAACTTGAACTACCTCATGGCAAATTAAAGCTTCTGTTTATTTAGTAATTCAAAGTCATGGTCTTGTATTGTATCCAGGAAAAGTGTGTTGCTCATTCCAAAAACGTCTGAAATACAGTGAACCATGGGTTGATTGAAAATTCTGAGGGCAAGGGTGAACTTGAGTCAGACTGGTTTCAAAATTAAAATTGGGTTAAAATAATCGATGTTAGCATTGTGAAAATTAATGCTTGATGTTCTTAAGGTCACCAGAAAATTATGCTCCCAAAAATTATTGTGATCTAAAAATAACATAATTTTTTGAAATGTACATTAATTTCATTGAGAGCTAATTTTCTATAATAAGGAAACACTAGTATAGTTTACTAAGTATATGTGACCAGAGACTTCACTTATGATCTTACTCTTGTACCTCCCGCTCCCTCAGAGGGAGCAGGGATGGTGCAGTGGTGAGAGCACTTGCCTTCCACCAATGTGGCCCGGGTTCAATTCCTGGTCCCGGTGTCATATGTGGGCTGAGTTTGTGGTTGGTTCTCGTCCTTGCTCCAAGGGTTTTTCTCCGGGCACTCCCGTTTTCCTCCCTCCATAAAAACCAACATTTCCAAATTCCAATTCGACCTGGACGTCAAGTGTTTACTCATGAGCCCCTGACTCGGGAGATTAGGCGACTACTCCCTACAGTATGACATTAAATTTGATTTGATTTGATTTGATTTGATGTGATTTTTTTTTATTTGTACAGGTTGTGAAACTCTCATAGAGGAGATTAATACTTACCAACTTCACTCGGAGAAGAGAGCTGTAATTCAGACACCAAGGACACACCCAAGGAACAGAACTTCCAAAACACTGTGTGTTGTAGGTGGCTTGTCTGGATTTGACAGTCCTGAAAGATATCTGAGCAGAGCAGATTACTTTTACGTAAAAGATGAAAACAAATGGCAGCAAATGGTGTCGATGAATGTGGCACGGAAATCTGCAGGTATGAGTGGAGGAGACATTAAATGGAACTGTTTATTCAGCACTGAGCTTACATCATCAGTAGCTAGTAGGGACTGAGAATGAGTTACAAGTCAACTGACTTTGTTTAAAATATAATAGGTGTGTTCAGGGGAATGCATTTTAAGCTATAAAACTTTATTCTTCTTTCCCACTGCCTTTGTTCTTTTTGTGAACAAAAGAACAAAGAGTCAGTCACAAAATTGAAGCCAATTGACTTGTTTTAACTAACGTGCAAGAAAGTAACTGAATATTTTTGGATCGCCAACCTTGTTATGTAATTTTGTTGGGTTTAGTGCTGGGCACCCAACAGTTCTTTTCCGCGGAATATCTGTTCGGAAGTCCTAAAATCGCCTGAGATATTCGGATTTAACTGTAGTGAAAGCTAGAGATTTCTTTGGCGAAACATCACCTCGGACTTTTATAACAAGAGGACTTATTAGTCCTATTGTTTTCAGAGGGACAAATATGTCGTTCAGAGTGTAAAATAAGGTCAGCTACTTGTAACATATCCGGAGAGCCAGCAGCAGCTCGGAAATTTTCCGCGGCCTAAATTTCCAGCTAAAACCGCCGAACAGGTCAATCTGCATTAGCTTACAAACATATGCCTATAAAAAGCTCTGAAACAATCTAAGAAAGCAGAAAATAATATTTCAAGTACTGATTTTGTTTTTTTTTTTGTTTTTTTTGTTGGGTGCCCTGGCCCTATTTAGTGTCGCCAATGTTCTTATGCTAGAAGACACAAAGCACCAACAGCAATCCCATCCAAAATATGTAATATCTGGGGCATCCAGTAGTCATCCTAGTAAAAATCTCTGCAGCTAGAAAAGCAATAAGTGTTCAACTGTCACTGCACTTTCTTTGCAGCTGTTGTTAAGCTCAACAATCTTATCTATGTTATGGGTGGAGTCAGTTTCAATGCGAATCTCAGTTCTATGGAATGCTACAACCCCCAGCTGGATTCCTGGACAGAAATGCCGTCCCTTAAATACTGCAAGGGGCAGGTAGCTGGCACTGTTCTCAATGGCTGTATCTACGTGATTGGCGGGAGCGATGATTTTCTTAGAGAAGGTCTCAAGACTGTGGAGAAGTACAATCCAGTCACCAATGGTTGGCAAGTGGTCTCGCCAATGCGCTTGGGAAGGGGAGCACTAGGTACGAACTGCGTTCAAGTGATCAAAATCTAATCTCTCTTTACGATATCCTTAATTGTCAAGAAATCACTTTCCATATGGTACCTTACCTGAGCGCAAGGAAAGAAATACAGGAAAGGTCTTAGCTTAGGCTGTGAGGTTACTACCAGCAGTAATCACAGATTAACAAGGGCTTTCGAGGCAGTTGATAGGTGCTTTTGAAGAAGCCTAGAGTTCAGGTGGACACTTCCTGTACAGTTTGGAAACAGTTAGTGCTGTTGGCTGCTTACTCGTTTTATTACTTCAAAACAATTTGTTGTAGAAGGATCATAATTATTATAGGGAGGGTAGAAGGTTTTTTTTTTCTCACTGCGCGTTAAGTTTCCACACAGCCAGGGATTTTTATGCGGGGTGTTGTGTTTTGTATCTCGCTCGGCTCTCTTGGAAAAAAGCGGGGCTGTCCGAAGTTTAGTGAGATGGAGAATTTCCAACGGCAGTGTAAACCCGTTGATAACGGCCACCGATAAGCCAGAAAAATGTAGGCGTTATGTCAGTGTGATTAGCATGTAGCAGTATCCGGAGTGAGATGTAGAAAACTTAACGTCCGGCGTAACCCCCTCTAACGTCAGACGTTCACCCAAGTAAAAGTCACTATTTTAACGTCTGACGTTGTCAGATACGCCTGCCATTAAGTTTTATGCAGCTCACCCCCGGTGTTTTCAGTTCTTGCCAAAAACGGATCCCGTTACAGGCTTCAGGGATTTTGGATAATAACGAGTTAATTAAACAAGAAAATGGCTGTAGGAGTTTTCATTGAAACGAAAGAAAACTGCCCCTAACAATGAGTCGTTCGTCAGGTTTCACATAATCAGAATGAGGTCATCAGAAAGTCATGGAATTTGGAATTTGAGTCTCAGGCCCGGAAAGTCATTGGATCTAGGGAAATTAGTTTGGGTCATGGAAATTTCGTGGAATTTCAGATTTTGGTCCAGTTTGTGTTAAGTTGGTGGTTGAGATATAACGACATTTATAGACTGCAAAACAGTCGTATTGTTTGGGTTGGTCCGTGGAAACTTGCGGTCTTCGAGCAAAAGGTCTGGAGCGAGCGTGAAATAGACGAGTGAAACAAGGGAGAGACGTTAAAAAATACGGGCGTGTGAGGCTGGTGTGCGCTCTGTTCTTCTCTCGCGCTCTTCTCTTGAGAGTCTTAAGAGAAAAAAAAACGACTGTATTGCAGTCTACGACATTTAGGTAACTTTGTGTCAACTATTATCTTGGACATTCAGCTATTAGCTTGCCGGGCATTTTGCTCTAAGGTTTTTTTTCACCAGCTCTCTGTTCAGCAGTTATTGTTTTTTAAAAAGGCGTGGAAAAAGTCATTAAAATGTCATGGAATTTTGTTCCCCAATTTCTGGACTCCCGTGTAACTTGATTCTCATTTTGCGAGATTCCACCGTACTCCTAAAATAGCTGCAAAGGAAAGCAAACCTTGTTCTCATTTTTGTTTTGTAGGTGTAGCCAAACTTGACGGAAAGATATACGCTTGTGGAGGAGCAAATTTCAATTTCGCATTCTCTTCCGTTGAAGTGTACGATCCACAAAAAAATCGCTGGTTATCAGCCGCGCCTATGAAACGAGCGCGCGCTTTTCACGACGTTGTGGAAGCGCGCGGTTTCTTGTACGCGCTGGGCGGCGCGGAGATGGAGAACGGCCAACTTTCGAACATTCAAGCTTCGGTGGAGAGATTCTGCCCGCGTACAAATCAGTGGACGGTCATCAAATCTCTGTATATGCCTTGCTGGGGAATACGAGCAGCAGTGAATGACAGATCACGTGATCAGGAGACTGACGTGTATATTGTAGGTCAGTTTCATTCGGACTCAGGTTATGGAGCTGTAGCTAAACTAACCATTGGAGATGATGACTCACACATGCTGTCACATGTTCCGTATTTTGACGAGCCGTCGCCTAGGATACAGGCAGGCGTTGTTATTATGCCATGAGCGGTTTTTTGTTTTTCATTTCGCCGTCCATCTGTGCTACCAGGAAATGCGCCTACCGCCGATGCTGCAAGCTATCTTTTCACGCGGCCTATTTAAAGCCCCGTACTTACGCTTTTTCACTCGACAACACGTTCTCTTTTCCTTTCTCTCCTCTGTGAAGCATATCTACACTCTTCTTCAACTCGTTTTGAAAAGTTCTATGATTTATTCGTCTCTTGCAAAGGGTTTTCGGAATCAGTTTAATAATCACCATTAACAAATTCCGGCTACACCCGAAGACAACGAATCTGTGGCGGTTTTATAACGTATTTCTTCTTCTTCTTTCTTCTTTCTTCTTTCGTTGTTGTTGTTGTTGTTGTTGTTGTTGTTGTTGTTGTTGTTGTTTAGATGAGAAATTCATTTGCATGGTGCGGGAGGCCCAATAGGCCTTATCAACTTTTATTGTTGAATTGAAAGTTTTTACACGCATGGGTTTCCTGACAAAGAAGCCTGGGTGGTAAAAAGAAAAGTTCCATTTGGATGATTTTACCGCGCCGTGCGCCGTGCGCGTCGACCGCCATTTGCAACCGGGGCAAACATGGCAGTTCTACTTCAAAATGGCGGCACGAGAAGGGCTTTCAGCGATGATAAATACTGAGAGAGCAGTTGTGTGACAAGACATTACTTGCTTTTAGTTTGGTTGTAGCAATACAAGTTCTGTTTTCTAAGATTCAATCTCTAGAGTGCTTGTTTTCTTCAGTTATGCAGGGTTCAATTCTACCTGTTACCACCCCCCCCCGGGCACACCCCCGGGGATCTGCAATTTTTTTCTTACTTGGCGGTCTATTCCCCACCCCCGGGCACGCAGAAAGAGACAATTCCCGACCCCCGGGACTCCTCATCGACCACAAATGCGTTGTTTTGTGTTCAAAATTGATTTCCGTACAATAGCACAACCAGACGTTTTGACAAGAACTTAAACGCTTTTCTAGAGTTTACTGAACGAAGGATATTACATAGTATTAAAAAACATGGTCACTACATTGAAAAAGAAACTGAACAAAAAGTCTAACCGCTCTGGCATTCGGCTGGCGAGTAAAGAAATGTTCTTCACCGCGTGTTTTATTGTAAATATAGCACTTGCACAAAAGAGGTCCGGTGAGCAAACTGATGACAGCATTTTAAAGGAGTTTTTCTTAGCTTGTTTCACAAGAACACTGGACTGAGATCTCTGTTTAATATAAAGCCGTGCATTTGTTTCATACAAATACGCTGAAGAAATATTTCTATGTTTGAGATGAACGCCATCCATTCGAGTACGCATCAAACGCACCTTCGTTTAACAATTTATAATAAACGTGCCTTTGAATACAGATTTTAATTTCGAGAGATTATTCTTCTCCAACCAGTCTGCTACAAATTCTAGAGATTTTCCCTGGAAATAGGCAGTCTTCTCTACGCGGTCCGGCGCCATTGTGTCAGCTGAGAAGTGATAAGCTAGTGACGTGCTTCACAAGAAAAACGAGAAGTTATTTTCGATTTGCCCCGCCCCCCTACCCCCGGGACAAAACCGTTTCAGACAATTCCCCACCCCCGGGCCCGAAGGGCTGGACTTGTCCCGGGGGTTGCCGGGGGGGGGGTAACAGGTAAAATTGAACCATGCATTACGTTAACATGTAAATATACGTTGTTCAGTTGTTGCTGTTTCACAGGGTAATAAAAGACACTTTTTTCAAACTCGGAGTGCGATATTTTTGTTTTCGTTGATTTAAATAGACTATACGACAATTTTCAACTAAACGGATAAACTTGAGTTCCTGTGTATAGAACAAATATTTACTCTTTCCATTAGAATTCTAGGAAGTCCCGTTAATTGATTAATTAATTAAAATAACTAATTAAAACTGATTTCGTTTTCTTATTAAACTCGGACAAACTGTGTTAAGCGATCAAAGAGTATTGAGTCTGTTTTAACAGTATATGTTTCGGAGTTAAGTGCATTCCCATTAAAGAAAGAGAAACCACTTTCCGAAAGTCGTGGAAGGAGGTAATATTTTCACAACTGTCTCGAGTTCTTGGAAACGTACACGAGTGTTTTTATTACGCGGACTGTAGAAACAAAAACCTTTCATTTTACTTCCCATGTAAAACAACCAATAAAAATGTTTTTTCTGTCTCCAGAGAGTAATGATAATATGACAGAGAGCCAATGGCATGTGCCATTTGATATGCGCCTTTTCTGGGAATATTGAGCGGTAAAACGTGTGGCAACCCTTAGCAACGCTTGGAGCTACTTGGATGGATCATGCAAAAACGCATGTTAACTGAGTCGCTGTGCTGAGTGCGTTGCACGTGAATAAAATTGATGTCGACCGCCTGGCAAATGTGTGGCAAGAAAGCGGTCCTTTCACTCCGTGATCCAGTCCTATACGGCTTTTCTTTCTTGCGGTATATTAATGGCAGAATCAGACCACTTAAATTAAAAACTTAACTTATGTTGTTACCTTCAGTTTCTGTTCTCTTTGTTTTTATGATCTTTTCCGCTTTCTAAGCACTTTAATAAATTTATGCTTGTTCTGCATCATTTGGTATTCCTTGTTCTGCACTCAAGAGAAATGGTCGTGTCGCGAGGTCCACCATAGAGGGTGCTTTTTCCTCTTTTCAAAATTATGCTTAACACGTTGCCTCAGTATTAGCTTAGCGATATTCTTCGCTGAGCTGCTGTACATCACGTTTGAAGTGAGGAAAACAATTTTAATTTGAAAAATTGAATTCCCAGAAACTCGAGGTCCGATCGCGTGACTGATTTTTCTCGGAAAGCGGAACTAAAATTACACAATTCCTAGAAACGACTTCCGGTCGATTTCGCCTAGACTGCGTACTTCGAAGAAATTCGGCGGGTTACTGGATTTCGCCGTTGTGTTAAGTCAGTAAATTTTCTGTTTATCGAAATAGACAGGGCAAATGTTACAGAGAAGCAAAGATAAACCTCAGTTGCATCAAGAAGTGCCGAGGAAAGCGATGGAAAAAGATTATGTCAAAATCATCAACTACTTCTTCACCATCATCGTATTTTGACAACGTTCTAGCGACTTTGAAGACAAGTGGGTTTTATTGGGGAGCGATAAACGCTAATCAATCAAAACGTTTACTGATGCACAAAAACGTGGGAACTTTTCTTGTACGGGCCAGCTCGGATCCAAAACATTTATTCACGCTGAGTTTAAAGACAGAATCTGGAGTGACGAATATACGAATCACCATGCGCGATGAAAAATTTTCCTTGGATCAAAATCAAAACAATTGGACGACAACTCGTGCAGCAAGTCAGTGGGCATCACTGAGATTTGACTGCGTGGTGAAAATGTTGTTTTATTATATACTGTTATCAAGAAGAAATTCTGAACAGAATTCTTCAAGGACAAGAACGCGTGACAGTGGAGCCATGCTATATCTTGCGGCGCCGTTATATAAAGAAGTGTCTAGTCTTCAACATTTATGTCGAAGAACTATAAATCGCCATGTAATTGGAGAAGGGGTCCACAAACTACCCCTTCCTCCAAAACTTAAAATTTACTTGAGGAGTTATCAATATCCGTTATAGAAGTACAGGAATTGTTCTCACTCTGATGTTAATATGGCTACTTCTTAGTGGAAATTATCAGGCAATGGAAACGATTGTGCCATTTGCAAGTTCGGCTTACACAAGGGACCCGCTTTTCCGAGAAAAATGGGAGGTGCCTTTATGATATATCAACAAAGTTTGCATTCATTCTCTCCAATAATTTTACAAAAGCAAAGAGTACTTACATTTGTTATACAAAGATATATGTTTCCGTAAAATTGTAAATTGTATTGCCAGAATTATTTATTTGAGAAACATTAAAACATTTTTCCTGACACTAGTGACAGTGGCATACACTTCTGTTGAAAGTCGATGCCTCCTACAACTAGATTGCATCCTTTATTTCCCAGAAACTGGATTGATGATAGCCTCTCGGCAGAAATGCTTTCAGTGAGTTTCTGTAGACGTCGAATGGTTTTATGGTTTTTATGGTCGAGAAGCAGAAATTAAACCATTACAACTCCCCTGTCCCGAAGTAGAAGTTACATTTTGAATGAAGTTATTTTTTGTCCTCTGCAATTTGTCGACTTTTTGTGCCATGGATCGTCGAAATTTTTATCAGTCTTAAGCTCTCATTGGTTAGACGTTTTAGCGTGTTTAAGTACTAACAGTAATGAACATTTTATCTCCTTTGCAAAGGGTTGGGGCGGCCCTTGAGTTACCCTTCCAACTTAAGAACCTTTTCTGATCGGTAGAAGCTTTCCTGATCGGAAAGCTATAAAGTAGCTCAATTGATGGCTAAATGACATAAAACCAAGTATGCTCCAGCATGCTGATTCATTCTTCAATCAGTTCAATATATTTCTTTGTTGGATAGTTCCCTAAAGCAAGCTGGTTTAATAATTAATACAAGTTTCCGCGTTTAGAGTTCCTGGGGAAATCCCCGAAATGGCTCCGACCAGTCCGCTTGCTCGAAAACGATGACGTAATTCCGCGAAAAAGGCAGCGCACATAAATGGCCATGGTACGTTAGAAATGCTTGCTTCTCAGTACGTAGCTATGTTGTGAACTTTTTTTGCAATTTTAGCGCGAAGGCCAGTTATTTCTGCCTGATCGGCTTGTATTAGTCGACGGGAAGCAAACATTTTTCGTTAAAAAATGTGCAACCAGAGGAGAACGAGCGAAAAGTTTCGCTCTAGTTGCATTGCATAAGAAAATTTGCAACAGAACCTTTTAAAAACAGGGATTCCACTTGCGCGGCAAGCATATAATGACAATAAGACAATGCGAGAAGAATTTGGGCCGTGGTGGGAAAAGTGCTTATGTTTGTGTTTCCGGGTTTGAGTTGCTCATAAACGTGGTAAGTTGCTACACGTTGAGCTTCATCTTCCCCTATTTCCTAGAAGTGATTTCATGCGCATACCCGGGGGGAGATAAACTGTTTTTGTACGGACGCATTCATTGCAGTCCTGGTTCCACTCTCCTGACAAATTCTCGAGTATGTACATCGCTACGGTTTGTTGGTTTATGAGACAAAAATGTCTTTGCTCCCGTTTTGTAAGGGCTAAATTCGGCGAAGTAAGCCGTTTGCAGGGGAAGTGTTCTCCTGGAGGATCATTAGAACACCCTAAACAATGAAATTTCTTTTCGTGCTTTACTTTGACCGTTTCCAAGAAGACAGTGTTGGGGTATCGGTGTAAATTTGCACCGGGATCAATTTCTACATTCCCCTTTCTGTTTCATTGTACTGTTGAGCTCTCTTAAGTGACATTACAATTGCCTTGACAAAATTGTGATTCTTGACACATTCTCCGATACGCTGGTTTTGCAAGATACTCTGAGGCCGTCCGTTGAGTTGGTTCTTTTAGTAAAAACCAGCAATGGGAATCGAAACAGAAGGATGTCGAAAGTGATAAAGATGAAGTTAATGAAGTTCAATGCTATATGCATATTTCATGCTCTTGATTCTGTCCGCCTCCTTGACAGTTGTGCATCTGTTCGCAACATGTTTCCTGGCAGATAAGCAATAAAACTAAGTTAATGGAGGGCAGCGCTATTTACTCAGCCAACAGGTCGCATATGCAACTGCCAGTATAAACAGAACATAACCACCCATTAATATAGCTAACAGTTCCAAATAAATTCAGGATAATGTTTCATTTCTTTTCATTCCTTTCCTTCAAACCGCGGCGAAAAGCACACTGAACTGCGGAAGCTTACAGGTTTCACATCGACTGGCTGCTACCAGGATTTGACGGGGTATGGATGCGAGTCGCCGCTGATGCAATCTCGTCCCTAGGACCTTGTCAGTATAGGCCAAATATAGGCCATTCCGAGCTGTCTTTGCCTCTTTCTCAATGCGAGGCCAAAAACATAACCTTTGATAAGAAACTGAGTTTTATTTGCATGTGAATGAAACCTTATTTTCATATGGAAAACTGTGCACAGAGACTTGCTTTGAAAAAAAAGGTACAAGACCACTCAGAAATGGCCTAGTCTCTATTTCAGCTCCACTACGCAGTACGCAACATGAGCAAAAACCATTAGGTTTATTTTGGCGGTTTCGGCCGAGCACCGGGAACTATAACAATAAGTTATACTACAACCTCTTATTACATCCAAACGTACGGTACATAACATAAAAACAGAGCTGAGCGACAGTTTACAAAGACGTTACCTGTCAGAACGGAGGCCAGAGAAAACCTGCCTGAAAAAAACCCCGATGGGGAAAAAACTCGGCAGGAAATGTGGGTAGGAACCATGGCTCAAGCTCTCAATAGCCCTTCCTACAAGGCTACACGTTGCAAACATCCCCACCCGCGTTAACTAAAATAAAAGTCGGACGTGTGACAACGAAGAACAACTTACTAAAAATTAAAAATAACGTAAGCTGAACGAGGTGTCGGCCTAGAATGATCTCCCACGTGACTTACGTCACTTATATAGCCCTCCTTTCTACCCATGCTGCACTTCAACCAAACCAGCCCCAGTCCCCCTGCTCTTGTGCCGCAGAAATATTTAATTTCTGGCTAATTCGTATCCACTCAAACGCCAGAAATTCCATATTTCAGCTCCACTACGCAGTAAACAACATGAGCAAAAACCGTTAGGTTTATTTTGGCGGTTTCGGCCGAGCACCGGAAACTATAACAATAAGTTATACTACAACCTAGAAGAAAAAGTATAGGGCTTGATAAACCGGGAAAACGACATAAAATTCCAAAGACTTAGAAACAAGAAGTCGTGAAGAAATGTCGTCCTTGATATAATCATTCTTAGCTGCGACACTTTTCCATCTGCCATCATAGTGCCTCTGGAAAATTCAATCACTGACCCCGCTGTTGGCAGCTCGAAGCTCCTTCTGACCGAAACGAGTGAGTCCCATAAATGGAGGGATCCGGAACTTTATTCTGTAGACTTTTGGCCAACTGATCCCTGAACGTAGCATACGAAATAGGCTTATCATTTTTAACCAACTTGTAAGACGACTGAGTTTTAACTAATGGGCGGAAAATAAATTCACTGGAGTAGCGGTCTTGCTTTTTTCTACTTTGATAATCATGTACCCTTCGTGGAAATGAACATGTCTCATTCTAATATTTAGAACCTCCTCTGATCTGAAAAACCCCGCATAAGCTAACACCTAAGAACACACATTTCTAAGCTGCAGAATGTTAGACAAATCAGCCCCCCTCGACGATATCTTTAAGGACTTCAAGTGACAAGGACTCTTTCCTATTGGGTCTCCCAGCCCCTAAAATTTTCTTTGCAGCTTCTCAAACTCTAGAAACTAACTGATTATCCGTGGGGGAGGCCATACCCGCTATCTCGTGGGCCCACTTGATGGCATAAAAAGCAGTATCAACAGAACTACAAGACCTAGTGGATTCTAACACATGCTGTAAATAAACAGCTACATGAACAGGATTCGCAGGGAAAAAAGAGTTCTTAAATTTGCTTAAAGCAAAGTCCTGCCATTTCTTGAACGCTTGATGATACATGTTGGTGGTAGCTAGCGCCCTCGCTGACAAAACAGATCTCTGGTGCCTCAAGCTTAAGGCAAGGCCCTGCAAATATGGATCGTCAAACGCTGCTGTTTCCTTCCAAACACCTTCGTTAAAAATATCTGTAAATAAAGGGCAGAACAATCAGAGACACCAATAAAAAACAAAACAAAAGGAGCGTGCAATTCATTTTATTCGCATCTCACCTAACGTTTAATGCGTGCAATAACTTATGCAAGCTAAAGAGTGCGCTACAAAAATGACGCAAGAAAAAGTCTCACATGCGTTTTCCAGCACACGTAAGTGCGATACACCGGCGAAAGCAGCCGTCAAATCAGCAAGCCTAAAGAAACGTCGATCATAAAAAATAGACGAAGTACCAAAAGACTTCTCTAACGGTGGGTTCCAAAGACCCTGAAAATTATTGCATTGTAAACAATTGCTACCATCAACGGTACAAAAACCCAAAAAAGACTGCGTCCTTGGCTGCTTAAAATTCAGACGCAGAGCTATCACATCGAAGGACAAATCCTAGAGCCAAACACGTGATTCTTAGCTTTAGCTCTATTAAAGAGGTGCTTATATTTGGGAAGTATCACCCAATCATGCACGAACTCGTTCCAGTGTTTGCCATCATCACATAATAACACCCAAAAATATGATGACTTCCAGATAGGAATAACAAGAGTTCCTACTGCCTTACAAGCCCTCATGTGAGTAATAACACTAATTTGCGAGACCGATGGAAGAATCCAATTATTTTCGCATTCCCAGTTTTGAGTGAAAGCGTCCACGACTTCGGCGCCAGGCTGGTAAAATATAGAATTGTAACGCGAAAGCTACAAGCAAACCTATCGACTGTGTGAGGGCCCCATTTACAATCCAGCATGAGAAATACATCATCATTTTTGGTGTAATCATCAAAATCGATGGTTCTACTCAAAAGATCAGCCCGGTAATTCAAATTCCTAGGGATCCATTTCATCTCAAGGAAAATGCCAGAACAGACGCGAATATTGAAAATAGAAAGCGCAAGGGACTGAAGTTCTGTAACTTTGCTGCCATTTTGAACAATAGCGACAACGCTGGTGTTGTCCGTAATCCAAGCAACTCTATTGCCCGAAGATCAGGGCCAAAGGCAGACAGCGCTAGGTCTACGGTCCAAAGTTTCCTCCACGTGGAGCTTTTGGAACTTTCTGCAGGACTCCAATTCTGATGACAAATCTTATTGTGCTCATTGTCAATAAAAGAACTACAGGCGTGATCCGACGGGTCGGAATAGACAAAATTAACAGGAGGTTGCAAAGGCACTCAGGGGAAATGAAATTAAGGGAGTCGACGTTCTCACTCCAAAACGCCAATTCATCACAAGCTTCCTTAGTTAATACAACCTCGGAGTTCCATGGCAATTTCTGATTAACATTAGCTTACAAATAACGCGTCGTAATCCTCGCCACATTTTCAAGGAGTGAACGAAATGACTTGGCCTACCACAAAGGCTAAATCTCTAACTTTGACAGTCTTGCGATCAACCTTACGTATAACATTAACACTACTCTTCAGCTTAGAAATCCTGCGTTCAGTAACTGAAATGAAACCTTGACAAGTGTCAAACACATTGCCCAGCCAGGTAATAACTTGTACAGGTTCCCAAAGGGACTTCTCTTCGTTAATTAGAAAGCCATACCAAGTCAAATCAGCGCGAACAATCAAGCTGTTAATTTTGGCCTTGTTGGTATTGCCACCACCCCCTAAACCACCGTCAAGAAAAATAGCCATGGGAATTCCCTGACTCCTCCATGAAGTCAAAATGGGCTTAGCAATTTCGTGAACAAATAAAGCGCTGATGACTAGCCAAAAGGTAAAACTGTGAACTGAAAATACTTAACTACACCATCACCAAAGTCCCAGTAGAAAGCTAAATATTTCCGATGTTCAGGAAAAATTTCAACGTGATGATACCCGGACTTCAGGTCGAACGTAAAAAGATAAAACCCTTTAGAGAAAATTTGAGGGGCTACAGAAATATCTCCACATCTAAATTTCCGCCTAAAGTCATACAAATTTACATGCCTCAAATCAAGAATCACCTTCTTCTTGCCTGAAGGCTGTATCGAGACAGAAAGTGGGTTAAATATATCAGGCTGATGATCTAAAATCTCAACACATTTAGTTCGAAACAAATCAGAAATAGCCTCTGAAACAAAATGACTATCCCTAAGCGCAGAAGTATTGTTAGAACTAACTTTGGGAGGTGGGGGAGCCACAAATGGGGTTTTGTAACCGTCGCGTACAACACTTAAAGTAAACCCGAGGCGCCTAATTTCACCCATTCATCATAACATAAGGACAAACGACCACGAACCGAAGGAATACAAGACTGACAGGAGGTAAACTCATAATTTAACAGTGACTTTATTTTGACTGCGGTATCTAAATGATTTGAATCTGAAATTTCATCATCGCAAATGTCACTTAGATTACTAGAAACAAAAATAGAATTGACAACACGTTGGACCTGTCCTTGGTCGGCGGCTAGTCATTGACCAGACTGGAACTTGGTAGGATTGAGAGGACACTGTGGCCTCTAATGTCCTGGCTTGTTACAGGTATAACAGGAACCCGGTTTGGTTTGAGTCCTAGGCTGAACTGTTGGTATAGGTCTTGCACTGTTGCTGAAAAATTGGGTAGGAGTGGCGGCTGCGACTGGCGTTAAAGCGGAAGGTTCCCTTCTGTTGCTCGCAAACTTCGACTTGTTTCGCGGCAAGTTGTTTGGCTTGGGTACGCGCTGTATCGGTAGTACCCGCATGAGAACGCTTGAAGTCCGCCAAGGAGTTATCTAGCATCGATTTCATAGCAGCTAGTAGACCTTCGTTTTTCTTGGCAATTGACGACTCAACAATTTTAACAACGTCAGCCTCCTGCATGATCAAGTGGTAATTCGGTCAAAGGAGACGACTTAAAAATAACGTAAGCTGAACGAGGTGTCGGCCTAGAATGATCTCCCACGTGACTTACGTCACTTATATAGCCCTCCTTTCTACCCATGCTGCACTTCAACTAAATCAGCCCCAGTCCCCGTGCTCTTGTGCCGCAGAAATATTTCATTTCTAGCTAATTCGTATCCACTCAAACGCCAGAAATTCCATTTTATGAATACATCTTCGGAGAAAACTCACCCTGATATCGAGGCTGAAGCTGACATCAAAGGAACTGAAGGGCCTCTTCTAGCAGGGAAATCTTTTTTTATGCGCGTTTGTGATTGGTCAATTGATATGTTAGTGAATTTCGAGCTTCTCATTGGCTCACACATTTGTCTTGCAACGAAAATGCTGCCATCCTAAATGCTGCGGTGTTCAAAAGTTTTTTCCAAAGGTGTCATCAATTCAGCAACGATTACCAAAGTTGAGAATTTAATAAAACAATTATTCTACTCGCGTTTGCTTGATATGAGACGTTTTTTTGAATAGAACAAATTTCCTATGGATTTTCCGGCTTAATAGGCCCAAGAGAGATGTTGGGAGAACACAAGGAAAACTTGTAAATCACGCTAACACGAGTACTTTTTACTTAATTACTACTAACTGGAGAATTGAAATCGCTTTATGTTTTTGAACTTGACACTTACTTGAAAAAGCACTTCCTTCCATGGAGCTGAAGAAGTTAAAAAACGAAAAGATAGGCCTAATAACCAGTCATTCCTCAAGAAGTTAGGGGGCAGGTATAATCGACAATATAGTGACTGAAGGCAAGCGCCTTTTCCATTCTGAAAGTCATGGAGGCGACACTGTTGTTGTGGGTGAAACATGGTGTGAAAGCGAAGGAATGCTGAGCTGAGAGTGAGAGTGAGAGTGTGAGTGACGATAGTCATAAGTGACTGTGAACTTTCTCCATCACCGGCGAAGAAAAAGGTACAACACTCGAAGTGGACGGAGTGCAACATGTTTTGCTCTCAACAGCTGAATCAAAACCTTGTACAGCTTCCCCCACCTGAGGCTTCGTCACCACTTGTGTAACCTTGATCGTTAAAAACGTTTGTGAAACTAGTTACAAGTTTAACACGGAATTTAAAATAAAACAGTTTTTGGAAATCGAGCGAATTTCACTCCAGTAGATTACTTGAATTTATTATTATTGAAAAGGCTTTTCTTTTTATTTTCTTTAAATTGAGTTACCAAAAGAATACACGCAATAGCGTTAAAAACCGTTGTGTAGAGATTTATCAAGTGACGTACAAGCTGAATCCTTTTGATGGTGCCCCCTTATACCAGTTCTATCTAGTTTTTCTTTCGGGAAACTACTTTTCCAAAGCTCGCCCCGCCAAAAACATACCTCCGAAAAATCGTGACCCCCTCAAAATCATCATAGCCCACCCCCCTACATAAATTATGGACCCTCCCTGAGGAATATGTTCACAGGGTGTCATAGGTAACGTGCATCCCGCAGTTCAGAACTGTACAATGGGAAACCAATCTGCTTGCAACATCAAGTTATTATCTTGTAATATATTTGTTTCAGTTGTGCAATACTGTCGAGTGGTATTCCGTGGCATGCGCAAAAGACACCACTGAACGAGCTGCGAGAAAATGGGAGAAGGGGAATGGAGAAAAATGGGTTTAAACTATATAAACAGTCACGCAAGCATTCAAGGTATATCACGAGAACTGAAGTAGTTGAATAATGTTGAAAATAAACTGTATGTTCTCTTTCACTCACACCTGCAAGCTTGTGGGAAAAAGAGCGGGTGGGGTGGGATGGAGGCAGTCTCTACCGCAAAATGGAGGGACGTCCAGTAAAATTTCGTTTTCCTTGCGTGAGCGAGAAATAATGCTTAGCAATGAACAGCGGGAACGGATACAAAATGAGGTTAGTACTCTATTTCGAAACTGCAACGACAGAGTCCAGAGTTTCTGGTCAGGGCACATGATGTCAGTTCCCCGGCGTTGCAAATTGATATTGCACAATTTAACATTAAAAATTCTCAAATACATAATACTTAATACGAAGTTAAGGTATAAAACCACTGCCTTCTATTCATGAGCGCTTATCATGCCGGGTCTTGCTGAATGTGGTGTTGTGTTCTTTTCACGTTGTTTTATCAGTTCCTGCAGTAGTCATTTTGACAATCATTTATATAATACTTAAATTTAATGTGGAAAAAGTGCTGTTTTAAAATCTTTTATGAATGTGATGGTATCAAAGATATCAAGTAGACTGGTAATTTTGTATAAGAGTTGTTTTTATAGAAACAATTTTCCCTCAAAAAGAAATAAAAATATGCCCGAAAAGGCCAACCAGGGGGGTTTCGTGACGTACTCCGGGGATCTGGACCCCATCAATGTTCACGTGAAACCAACGTGATTTTCCCCCAGTAAATTTTTGGCGGGTTCTGCGATTGGCTTTATTTAAAGGAACTATGTCACGGCGTTTTCATTCATTTTTCTGATCTGACAAAATTATTTTCTCATTAACGGAAACCTCAAAATAATAGTTTCCTAAGGTAGAAAAACACCAAAGAAGTAAAAATTAACCAAACCTAAACAAGGATGGTTACGTCTGAGGGAGATTAAGACGGATTACGAATGACAAACTTGAAAAAACTTGCCAGCTTTTTCAAGTTGCGTTATCCGTGACGTAGCTCCTTTAAATCCAGTCTTTACGGCAAGGTTATTGCATTTCAGTGGAATTTTTCGATCAAGTCGGACGATACATTCGGCGATCTGTGAGGTAAGGTCTTTTTTTTCTTAAATTCAAGAAGTAAAACCTTGTGTATTGCTATCAGTGCAGTGAGTTGTGTCGTCTTTGAGACTATTGCAATGTTACACTCGCAGTTCTGATAAGCTTGAGTTTAGCGGAACATTTCATGACATGACCTTGTGCTTTTTTTTGTCCTAGACTAGAATATTGAAGTCATGGCTGTCAATGGTGTTACTGAAGATAATTTTGCTGCCCTGCGCGACTCCTTGGAAGTCAACGATCCCGAAATGTACGAAATATTGAAGAAGGAGAAAAAGCGACAAGTTTGCGGGCTCGAACTGATTGCGTCGGAAAATTTCACCAGTAAAGCTGTTATGGAGGCTCTGGGATCCTGTATGACCAATAAGTACTCCGAGGGGCAAGTTGGGCAGAGATATTATGGAGGAAATCAGTTCGTAGACGAGATGGAAAGCTTGTGTAAACGAAGAGCGCTCGAAGTTTTTCGGTGAGTAGACCACACGTGTCATATTTGATCACGTGTTTCATCCCCTAGTTTACGTAGTTTGATAGGTTTTAACAAGAAGTTGCGCTTATTTTCTTGAAAACAGTTTAGGGTATTCAGATTTTCGGCTGGAAAAATGAATTTAGATCCAGTAAAACCCTCAGGATCGCTGTGCAAAACCTTGATGTGACTGAATTGTGCAATCTTTGCTGACATGATCCAAACGCCTGAGGGGGTGAGGGAAAGGTCAGGTCACGAATGAATCCTGTAAAACGACTGGTGACTTCCAATCTGCTTTCAAATTCCTTCGCATTACGGGTCGGAAAGCATGGGATAGTAAAAACACCAGGAGAGGGTCCCATAGATATTTTTCATATCTTAAGTGATGCAAATTTTTTACCCTTTTGGAGGTTGGGTGGGGGAGGGGCAGTTTGAATATTAGTAATCCAAGAGCCTTGACAGAAAACCTGGAATCATGCTGATCCTTCTTCTGGAAACATTAGTAATCCATTTCATGATTACTCCTTGTTTATAAGAAAAAGTATAGGTGAATGTATAATTTATGTATGGGCCGTATGGAAATTTTACCCATGTTCCATTCCATATGGAAATTTTACCCATATTTTATTCCATGTTCCTTACCTTCATTGTCTAGGCTCAAAGTAACAAGTAATAGGTTGTTAGCAAAATAATATTCAACCCTTTCACCACTACGCGCCAGTTTTCTGGTGAAGCAAAAAAGAGTCCATAACACTATGCACAGGAAATCTGGCGGAAAAAAACATGGCAGAAAAATCTGCCTCAGAACAAGGCAGATATGTCTAGAGGGGGTCTTACTATTTCAATTCGGCTAGCACATGTCTGGAAGACAAAATGATCACCAGTTAAATGAGCTGAACGGAGAAGAAGGCGCACAGAAACGGAAATAGAACTTTCCAAGCTGTTTTTTTTTGTCATTTTCTTAAAAATAACAATCATGAGAGCTGGTTAACTTTAAAGGAGAATTTTGGCATTGTGTTTGCAAATTGAAAGGAAATATCTTTGTGGTAATTTGATTGTTACCTGCTGAAGAAACAGTTTGAGTTTGGAGCCGATTGATCAGGGTCCGAAATTGCGACCAGTTGGTCGCCAATGTGACTGAAAATTGAGTGTTGGCGACCAGAATTTCAAGGCTAGTCGCCAGGAGGCGACTAACTTTCAGCGCCTTGTTAATGTTTTGAACCGCCGCTCAAGGAATTAATTTCGTTTTAAATGGAAAAATTCGCGTTTGATTTCCAGCAGAAACTTACCACTTGTCTTTTCGAAGTTTTTAATCTCCATAGAAAATAATTTAGATCAAAAACGAAGGTAAGATTCCTGTTAAATAACCTCCACAACAGTTGTAATCCACGCAATGTAATCGACATTTAGCGGCCGCCATGTTTTCAGCAGTTTCATCTGACAACCATACCGTGGGCGCATCGCATAAACACAGGCTTTCCTTTCGCCATTGAATATTCAACGAAACGCTCTACAAATTTTCGATAACGCTTTACAGTCAGAAGACGTGGCGTCATGTTCAGTCTTCAAACTAAGAAAGCTATCTATTATTTTAACAAAAACTCCTTTTCAACTACAATGTAAGCTACACGATCGCCTTTTTTTTCATGGCAGTCTGACTCTTGCGATCATTCACGAGTAAGATTATGTTTTGAGCGAAGAAATGTCTTTAAAAGCTTCGTGTTTCGCTGTGAAGCAACAATTTTACGGACACTTTTTGGCGACCAGAATTTTACATCTGGCGACTGAAAAAAAAATTTCAGTCGCTACTTGGCGCTCGCATAAAAAAGTTAATTTCGGACCCTGTTGATAAACATTTAGGACAAAATATTTTCACCCCTAACAATGGCTAGATATTTCAACAAAGATTATGTTAGGCAGATACCCAGGGGGAGACACTGGGAAGATAAAGGTGACAAGGACGTGAAGTTGTCAAGCATTTTGGTTATACATGCCGTGGGAATGCCTTCCTAAAATGGATTTTTTAGAGTTAATTTTTAGGGTCCTTTGGGGAGTGTTTTCAGGGCTAATTTCAGTAAAAAGAGACTGAAAATTACTTGATTAAGAATAGCCACACCTTTGTTAGTGTTTATGATGAGTGCAACTGTTTTTGGAGCTGCCAAAATACTGCGTAAATTTAATGAGGAAGTAACAGGTGAGAAACAAGAAATCCATCAGATATAATGACAAATAATTTTGGAAGGGGGGTGATGTTGGCTGAAGGTCAGAAGTGGCTGGATTGAAAAGGATGTTCCAGAATTTCAATCCACTGTGCAAACTTCTTGAAAGGTGTTTGCAGGGTCAGATAGTGTACTTGACTTGTGCAAAGTACTGTGGACGACTGGGATCGTTATGCAAGTGACATGGTAGCCATAAAATGTGTTGGTATTGCTTGTTCAGGGTAACTAAACAGGTTTAACATGCTGAGAATACTCAATTAAGTACCTGTGCATATAAGAACCAGTGCTTTTAAGAGTTGACGTAAAGGCTGTTTGAACTGAATGAAAGAAAAGTCTAGCCCAGTCCAATATGAGATTGCTTTTGTAAGGTTGCATGCTCCAGTTAAGACGACAGTTTTCATGTTCTCATACAGTTGTACTATTGTTACAGACTTGATCCAGAGAAGTGGGGTGTGAATGTGCAGGCCTATTCTGGTTCCCCTGCAAACTTCGCAGTTTACACAGGGCTGCTTAATCCACATGATCGCATCATGGGTCTTGACCTTCCAGACGGAGGACATCTAACTCATGGTTTCATGACTGAGAAGAAGCGCATCTCAGCAACGTCCATCTTCTTTGAATCCATGCCTTACAAGACAACCCCAAAGACTGGCTTAATAGACTATGACATGCTTGCTGAAACAGCTAGACTGTTTCGTCCTAAGCTGATTGTTGCTGGAATCAGTGCCTACCCACGTCATTTAGACTATGCCAGATTCAGAGCGATATGTGACGAGGTTGGAGCATATCTCATGGCTGATATGGCACATATTAGTGGTCTCGTGGCAGGTGATGTGGTCCCTAGTCCATTTGAGCATGCTGATATTGTAACAACCACAACACACAAGTCACTCCGTGGACCGCGATCTGGAGTCATATTCTATCGCAAGGGTATCAAGGGCTACAAGAAGAATGGAGATCCCATCAAATACGACTATGGGAGCAAAATTGACTTTGCCCTTTTCCCTGGACTTCAAGGTGGTCCCCATAACAACGCAATCGCTGCACTTTGTGTGGCACTGAAACAGGCCAACACTCCAGAATTCAAGGCCTATGCTCAGCAGATATTGAACAACTGCCAAGCAATGGCCAAAGTATTCTTAGAACGTGGGTACACACTGGTCTCGGGAGGATCTGATAATCATCTGGTCTTAGTTGACCTTCGGCCATTAGGAATCGGTGGAGCCCTTGCTGAGAAAGTCCTGGAAGAGGTTTCAATCACTGGTGAGTTATTTTAATCTTTATTTCCAATAGTGGTTGCTATCTTATTTCTCCGTACAATAGTATTGTGTTGCTTGGCAGATTAGTGGCAATTTCAAACCTCACCCAACATCATTGAATACAGCTCTGTTCCATCAAACATTTACATGACAAACATTTACAGTAGTTTAGCAACATTTGACATCATACATGTTGGGGGTGAGGGTTGAGATATAGACGTGAAAGGGAGATGCAAAGGATACTTTCTGTAAATTTGAAATAGGGCTGTTTTGGTATAAAAAATTTCTGAAGGATTATGAATTTGACCCTTTAAGCCCCAGTATGAGAATACAGTCATATTTTCCTCACTGTTCTCCATATATTTCTTGTGGTACCAATTGGGAGAATTTGCTTAAATTTTAAGACATTTTATCTCTGGTGATCATTTCCCTGATTCTCATGACCTGTATGTTTGACCAAGTAGTGCAGGTACGGCACTACTTGGTCATCTGACCAAGACCAGATGACCAAGTAAGGCAGAATTTACAGTGTAGATCCTTGTCACCATTTGGGCTGAAAGTGTTGACCTACCTTTCTAGGAGGGTTTAGTGAGCATGCAACTAAAAGATGCTGGAGGTTTAAGCTCCCCAGGGAGGGGCATATTTTTGGATCGTGTTATTTTGGGGAAAAAGTAATATTAAACTCTCTGAGATAGCAACATATTAAATTTTTTCGTGGGAACTCTCCAGGTTCAGGTCACTCTGATCAAATTGTTGGATTCTTCTTGCAGTGAACAAGAACACTTGTCCTGGTGACAAGAGTGCATTGCGTCCAGGTGGACTACGAATCGGCGCACCCGCTCTCACCACACGCACACTAAAGGAAAAGGATTTTGAACAGGTTGCGGACTTCATTGACCGTGGAATCAAATTAGGATTAGAAGTCCAGAAAATCAGTGGACCGGAGCAAAAGAAATTTGAAGAATTGTTACTCGGAGAGCAGTTCAAAGGAAAGGTGGAAGAATTGAAAAAAGAGGTGGAAGAGTTTTCTGTCAAATTTCCCATGCCAGGTTATGATAATATTTAAAATAATGGACAAAAATGCAGACTGATTAAGTAGTATTGGTGAGTGGGCAGTTGCTTCAGTGTTGCTTTGCATGTATGTTGTGAGTCCAAGAGTTGAAGGAAGTCCAGTAGGGTACTATTTCAATTTTCTGAAAATGCCCACAGCAAGATCAGACATCCTTAGGTACTATCAGGTATATTCAGATTGCTGTACAAGTAAAACATTTAGTGCAAGGTAACTTTGTAATTTCAACCCAGTAAAACGCTGATCTGTTCAGTAGAGAGGAGATCTCTCATAATGAGATTAGTGTGACACATGTTTATCTAAAGTACATGCATTTAAAGTCCTTGGTGTTGAAATGAAAGTAAGGTCTTCCACAGAACTTTTGCGTTATATAAATTAAATAAGTGAGGACACCACCCATGTCAGCTAGTGCAGAAGAAGATCTCAAAACTGAGCAAAGTTATAAAAAAAGAAACATGCAGTGAAGTGTAATCAAGCCAGCATTGCATACATGAATTTGTCTTATTCTTCGTAATAAATTATGTTCAATACAGTGAGTGTCTAACATTGTGATAGTTTGTTTCTCTGCAAAATCCCCTTCCACTGGGAAAGATTACCTGAATACACCCGATATGTAGATACACAGCTGACTGCATATCAGCATATCCTTTATACAATATATAGAGGATATTACACAGCGGCGCGAAGATATGAATTTTATTTTCAAGTGGTAGAAACAATATTTTGCTCACTCGCTGCCCTCGTTCGTAAAATATTGTTTTTTACCACGAGAAAATAGTATTCACATCTTCAAGCCGCCATTGATTTTCTTTTTATTATAATTATAGACAAGAGTATTTTTGCACAGAAAACAGTGTAAAAGTGGGAAGTGACGTCATCAATATCCTCACTAGTGAGGATATGGAAAATACGCCACTCGAGTCCTGGATGTAGTTTCTTATGAACTTTACGAGTGGTCTATTTTCCACTAAAACACTCTCGACTATGTAATAAATATATATATCTTATTAGATGTTTCAGTGTGAAGTATCGCCATATATTTTTGCGAGTTGTGCTGTATTTTGACAAGCCCGCACGGCGAGTCAAAATATAAACAACAAGTAGAAATATACGGCGATACTTCACACCAAAACATCTAATAAGATTTATTATCCAACTTAACCTTTTTCAACCTTCTTCATTAATCAAATGAAAACTACAAGTGTAACAGGATGAGCACGCCCACGGTACTGTACAATAACCAACTAGACAATATTGTGGGATACTTGTACTCGCGCGCGGTTTCTCTAAAATAACTAATACAGTTGGATATTAAAGTTGTGTAAGTCAAGGGGCACTGGTGCTCCACATGGTGAGGAAGGCAACGAAAAAATCAGCAAAGATTATTTTGAATTTTTCCTCTTCCCCAGGGACAAACTGGTTTGTGGTCATAAAAAAGTTAGGGAATTTCTTTTATTCCGATGTATGGCAACCCTTGAGGTGATTGTGGCCAACTTGCCTTGTTGGTTATTTACCACCTTGTATCCATTGCGCACTCATGGAATAATGTTGTTAAACATTCTTGTATTTGACCTAGAACATTACAGTCTGTACGTGAATTTGTGGTAAAGTACTGGCCTTTTAACTGTAGTCTCTGGGTTTGATTGCCCCCGTGGCCAATTTCGTTCCCAGGGCCCGTGTTACCCTTTTTTGTTCCGTTAGAAAAGTGTACCACAGGCTCTAGGAACCAGATTAGATTGCCCCATGGCAAGAAAAATTATTGTGGTCAATGATTTTCTCTCTTATTCCTTTACACGAGTTTAATTGCATTGTAAGTTTTAAGGATATTTAAAATAAATGCACCCTAAGATTAGCAAAGGAGAAAAACCAGAAATGTGGAAACATGTAGACCGCAAATATGGCGAAATGTACAGTTCATTAGCTAAGTTGAATCTAAAAAAGTTCAAAGGAAACATCATAGGTTTTGTTAAAAACTGGACTAGGTATATTGGATTTCTAGCATTTTGATTGGCTGAACGGAGCTAGGCTATCAGCTCATATACCTGCTGCAACTTGCTGCGACCAAATATGGTCAATGACCACTCAACAACAAAATGAACAAAGTGAGCCGAAAGTTTTTTCCTCGCGAGCAACCCGGCGAGAAAAATGGACGAGAAAAATCACTTGGCGGCGAATTTAAATTAAGCAGAAGTTCTAACAGCGTCACCAGCAAGCATCACCAACAGCGTGGTCTAACTGTCAGGTCAAAATTGTTCGAAGAAACTGTGCAGAAATAGAAATTTAAGCATCAAGCGTTGTGTTTACAATCAATTTCTTTCATCGATCGTCACGTCGGTCATAAAAATTGAACAAACGGTAGGTTTTATCAGGAAGGCTTTCCACTTCAAAATATCAAGACAAGACATAAAATAAAACAGTGAAATGAGGCAGGGGCATTTAATAAAAACTATCACACATTCATGGCGAGTTGGTGCGAAAATCATGAAGCAGTCTAAACATGCAAGTACTAAACAAACTACAGCTGAAAACTACCGAGAAGGAAGGAAGGGCGAGATTTTTTCGGCGGTGTGAAGAAAAGTTACGCCCTGATAGATCATTTTCACTTTTTCCACTGCAAAAGAAAATAGTAGCATAGATTCAAACTACCGAATCAGGAAAGAAAGCGCTTGCCGAGGTTTCTCAGCGTATGTTTTTTGAAATAATTTCCGCCTTTACTGAAGTGGCAGAAATGGACCGAAATGAAGACAAAAAATAGCGAAAAGCGCGCTTTATTTTCAGTCAATTGCTCTCGCGGTGCGTCATCAATCGTCAACAAAATAGAGAACTGGAAAAACACCAAGAAAAAAAACTACTTCCGTCGATGAGAAGGAGAAGAATGAAGTGAAACTTCATGCTGCCCTAGTACTGAATATTACTTACTGAGCAGTTTACTAACCTAGAAGGGATACACAGCGCAGTGGACGTGGCAAGGGTTTCAACGACAGAGTGAACTTAAACATGTTAAAGTCTTTTTTCTCCGCCAGCAACCCCAGGGCGAGAAAAATCGCTTTGTATCGAAGCCAACTTAAGGAGAAATTATAACTGAACGTCACTGAGACATAAAACTAAGTTGTTTCAAAGTGCTTGATTTCTTAGGACGAAAAGAAACTAGAAATAGAAATTTAAGCATTTAGCACTGTGTTTACAATTTCTTTCATCGTCAGGTCAAACACTTGTTCTTAAAATTTCACGAATAGTAGGTTTTATACGGAATTGAGACACGACAAAATAAAGCACAGTAAAATGGGAAAGACTGAAGCATTTAATAAAAGTTGTCACACTTTTATGGCGAGTCAGTACAAATGCAGCATTCTGAACAAAAAACATTGAACAAATTCAGTGCCAGAGAGGGCGTCATTTTTTGGCTATACCACGCAAAATTGACACTGGTTTACCTGTACTCGTTGTAGCTCTCTCTGTGTTCCAGCAGCTCCAAATGTTCAGATAGAAATTGGATGCCATGTAAAAGACGTTGAATCGCTCTCACAGTTGTTTGTGAGTTGCTTTTACCATTCCGTCCGGGGGCTCTAAACTGAGAACAGCTGCATTTTGTGGTTTGCGATCAAAAAAGTAAGATGGGGAATTCTAACGTTCCTCTCCTCCGTAGTCTTGTTTCAGTGAGCTTCATAGAAGTTGTATTTCAAGTTAAAATATTAAAATATTAATTCCGTCTTCAGTTCGATCAAACAAGCATATGATGGCTCTGTTGTCAGGGTTGTGCGAAGGGAGCTGCGATTACAAACTCGTTCATTTGAACTCCCGCAGCTATAACGGTGAGATCGTACAGCTTCAATCCGCTTTGAACGATGATTTCAACAATTTTTCAGGAAAACCCAAACACGTACCACATTTAAGAGCCCATAATTGGAAGATTTTCCCCAAACCTTGTGCTTGTACGTTCTCTTCGGAGCAGTTTCGTTGATGCATTCAGTTCCGCAAGAAACGCTGCAGCATTTTGCAAAGTTTTGGCGCCTTTTTCAGTCAGTCATGTGATCGCGATCGATTCTTAAACTATCTCGGAGTTTCTCTCTCTCTTTTTTTCTCTTTCTTGATTTCATAGCAATTAGTGATTGCCTAACAATTTTTTTCTACTCCGGCTTGCTGGATATCGAACAATTATAACCATTTTGGCGCTACGCGCCTTGTTGCCGGGTTATCTATCATATCCAGCGCGCTCTCGTTGTACACGCAAATTTGAGTGTATCCACGCGCGGTTGACCGCGCGGTTATGACGCTGAGGGTGGTGCAATTTTCTCTAAAAATAGTACATTTGTGTTTTTCGATGGGGCTGCGTGGAACCCGCGTTTACGGTCTCCGTCCCCGATTATGGCTCCTGGTTTTTAATAAAACAATTATTCTACTCGGGCTTGCTGGATATCAAATGATTATAACCAACGAGGCGTGTATCTATCATTTGATATCCAGCGCGCCCTCGTAGAATAATTGTTAAATATGCTTTAATCCTAAAATTTATAATGAATTGATATCGCAGGTCCACATCAGCCTCTGGTTGCCTTCTTTAACCTGCATTAACAAATAAAGTATGTCCACATTCCTATTTTGATAACAAAATACTTTTTTTTTTTTAAATAATAATATACAATACAGTGACATTATTTACAGTAGAATTACTTAATACATTACATACGTCGCTAAAATAAGAATACATAGATAAAAATTAAAGAAAGACAAAAAGGGAGTGTTTACCACACAGTATTCTTCTTATGACTAACAGTAAGAGTAGTGGGGAGGGCTGGAGAACAGCGTTGATAACTGCTCAAAATAGCTTTTCAATTTGATATTTAAAAGTGAGTTTCCTAATATACTCTTTCGTGTTTATTTCTTTTTTGAGTAGTTTTTGTGTATATAGATAGTATTTGGCAAACAGGAGTGTATAATTAAATTTCCTTAACAATTTAAACGAGCCTTGAGAGCAATTGCTTGATTTTTTCCCGAACAGTATTTCTACGGGGCTTGGCGAGAAGGTGGTGTCATTTTCTTTGTTAAACCACTTGATAACCTCCGAATAGAACTGAATTGACCAGCGGGAATTTAAGAAAGTGTGACTTATTGAGTCAGGTTCTTGACAAAATAAACAAAACATGTCGTCTTCTATACCGAAGAAAAAAAGCTCTTTTTTGGTCACCACTATTCTATGAATAAGTTTGAAATAAAATTCTCTCATTTTATTTTCTTTGCAAACATTTTTAACACGGCTGAAAAGATCATCTAGTCTAAATTCTTCCGAATGCAAGTCTCGAGACCATTTCACTTCAGCTTTTACCTCTTGATTGTCTTTGTTAATTAGGAGCCAGTAGTAATCCTTGTTTTTCATTTTGAGTAGGTCTATTACAGTATTGGGCGAGAGTTGGAAAGCATCTACGGCTAGAAAGGTGCTCTTGTCTAAATGTTTTTCCCTTGCCTTTTTGACTAAATGTGCTTAACTTGTCGATTTTCGCTTTAAAATTCTTTCTCTCGTTTTGTTTTTGATGGTAAGATATAAATATTCCTAACGCTCTAATTGGATCTTTTGGCCACTGGAATTCAAAAGGCTCATCTTGGATGTCTCTCCATGGCCCCAGCCACAAAGCTTTAGTTTTAGTTGGGTTCAGTCTCAGACCGGAACGTCACCGAAGTCATTTAGTACTTCAATCGCTCTTTGAACCGATTTACAGGAACTGCATAATAGTGAGGTGTCGTCGGCGAACTGGCTTATTTTGATTTCTTTTTTGAAGATTCGAATCCCCTCTATTTCTTTGTCTTGTCTTATTTTGCATGCTAATATTTCCACCGACAAAATAAATAAATAAGGCGACAGGGGATAACAAAATACTTACAAACTAGAAAAATAAATTAAAATATGTCAAAAGCGTTATGTTCAATAAAATTTTTTAATGTTTAACCCATTCACTCCCAGCCGTTTTCAAAAAACCACCAGATGCCGTAATTTAGCTTGTGTCTGCTCAAATCTCGGTCCAAATGTCTTTAACTTCATCTGCAGTATGGAAACTAAACTTTTCTTCCATTTTCGAGGTTGTTCGGCAAATTCGATCTCTGGCATGCGCACAATTCAAAATTTGGACAGGTTTTGAATGAGAAAACACCGTACCTGGTCGTCTTTCCGGGTTTTTGCGCTCGGTCCCGTTGGGTTTGGTTCTCAATTCGATTTTTTTGGAGTTTCTAGGCCATTTGATAGTCTTTCCTTGGATTAGGAAAGATTTCAACTAAACTTTCAGGAAAGAGGAAATTTTCAACTAGAATTGTCAACAGTGCCAAGGCCAAGTCACAAGGAAATTGTCTTTTTTCTTTAACTTTGGTCTATTTTAAGTGAGCGCTTCAGTTTAGGCACTTTTTGTCAGAAGTGTGTCGGGTGCAAAAAACATCTGCTGTCACTCAAAGTGATGACGTCACAAACTGAAAAAGGACTGTGGTCCTTTACGGGCGGTTTTGGGCGGCACAGTATTTCCAGTTTGCCGTAAATATGGGGTATTTCGGATGGTTTTCAATAACAAGTGACTTGTTATTATTACACTAAACTGAACTGCTCCGAAAATGATTTCCCTAACACGGATATGTGAAATGATGCATTTACAGCTCACGTTTGGAAACCGAGGGAAACGCGGCAAAATCCACCGTTAATTTTCTGTAACGTTGACGTCAGAAGAAGCCGGAAAAACCTACGCACGCAGATTAGTATAGGTCACTACTCAGTGCCTGTGAAGCTTTCTTCGTCAGCGCGCACGTGGTTAGAAAACTATAGGAAGCCACCAACATGAAGTCACGTACCACGGAAAAATCTGAAAAATGTCGTAGTAATAAGCTATGTTACAATATTTTGTGCAACTGGCCACGTAATAATCATGCAGTACAAATGAAATGAGTGGTTTTGTTCATTAGGGGGAGGTGGCGGAACGTTTTCTTTATGTCACCCACGCAGTTTTACTGTATGCATAACGGAAAAATCTCGAAAATTGCGTGACACACTTCATGAAATCTCTCAGCCTAGGGAATGTTACGTTGATTTGAAAATAAAAGATCATCGCTAACTCTTGATTAAGATAGGGATTTTGAAGAGACAATTCAACAACTAATACAGCAGTGATGAAGTTAGCCACTTGATGACGCATTCGGTTTCAGAACAAGCCGTGATGGATTCTGTGTAATGCACCCATGCTTGCTCACGGCTACAATACCAGATTTAACCTTTAAAGAAAGGTTTGATTAATTCTTTCTAGCGTGTTATACCCAACCAGCCGTTCCGCCTCCCTCAAAAGGCGTCTTCTCCCCTATTGCCCGCCGTGTTGACGCGTGGCAGTCAACTTTCGCGCGCGAGCGTGTTGTGTTCCTCGTGAGTCCCCCGCTCAGTGGGCACAAAATGATGATTCAGTTGCTGAGATTGTAAGGAACGTAAGAAAGACACTGTTCAAAGTAAAAATATTGCGTGCGCTGCATCCTCTATCACCAGACAGCCCTACCTACGATGTTTCGTGCCACTAGTTCTTCGTTCAACATAGTCTGATCGCCTGTAGTAAGAAAATTGGAGAAGAGAACTGCAGTGCAGTGATTTGCAGCTTGTTCTCTTTGAACATGATCACGTGCACTAATTCTAGTTGAAAGGACAGCAGTAACGAGACTTTTATCGTTTTTGTCACCTGTTGGCTTAACAAATACTCTTTTTACATAAAAATCATCAGTGCAAAAAGCTTAAAACAGTTTCTACAGCACAAGAACTGAAAATTTGGACTTCTTGTCTTCTAGTGCCGAATGCCGTGAGACAAAACGCACATCCAGTTCTTCTCGCAAGGTTTTTGCTTCACACTCTAAGATCCAAAGGAACGGGCTACGATCGAGTTAGGGATAAAAATCGTTTTCGTGTGGCCATATGTAGGACCAGAATATTGTTTTGAATTGCCAACTATTAATTTTGGTTCGGAACACTAAGAGGGCGGGTTTGAAAGAGACCGACAAAAGTTTACCACACGGGCAAAACTAACCACCAAATTAGGCCGAACAAGAATTAAACCTGCTTGAAAATCCTGCTAAAAAGCTGGTAAATGAGAAGTAAAAGGAACTCTACACTTCGCCATTGTTTCCATGAATCCTGTTTTAGATACAATTGATGGCACTTCATTGTACTACTGTAAAGCTCTCAATTTCAGTTTTTGTTTTATTTCCGGCGCCGATTCGCGGTATATTTTTGTCCGGAAGATGATAACAAATAGTAATATAAATACCACGGACATTTTATCCCCTTGAAAAAGAAATCGTGGTTTATAATACGTGTAAGGTTTTTTAATAGACAGTGGTCGGCAAGCTGAAAAAGCCTCGAGGAGGGAAGGAAGTGCCAATATAAAACTTCATTTTGTGTCATTTAGGCGTGAAGTAAGTTTTTTTTTTTGCCTACCTAGCAATAATTAATGATCATTTTAATAAATTAGCACACGCATACCAGACAGTCTAGTTGTTTTCTCTTGGAATGTATGGTGAGGCACTAACCAGCACGATTCACTCTTAAAACCGGCTGACATTTCGCCCCCGATACCAACCGGGATCAAACATGAACAAGGTCCTCGGCACCCTTAGCGAATAACTACTTTTCCAACGGTTTCTGTTGAAGAGTTAATAATTATTTGCCGATGGTACTAGTCCCTAAGTTTGATTAACCAAACTAAACGAAAACGGTTTTTCTCTAGTAGAAATTCAGATTCACTCTGCATGACGAAGGACTAATTAACTCGCGAAACCGGTCAGCTCAGTTTTGAATTTCTTTACGGTGGCCAATTTACGTTATCGTCTCAGTTGATTTATCCAAATTTTTGTGTTTCACTTCCCCACGCAACACCACATTTTCTCTAGAAATCTACCCCTTTTCTCAACTAGGAAAGCAGAAGAACCTCAACCAACCAGTGAACAACTTGATCCCAATAGAGAATGACTGAAATGAGCTCCTGAGCATGACCACGCGGGAGAGCAGCTTTGTGTTTTTAACCTGCTTGTCAGTAAAAAAAAAAAAAGAAAGTTAAGTTACATGTAAGTTTGGAATTAAAGCCCTTGTCGTTGGGATGGCATTACTCCATATTAGGAAACTAACAACTATTTATGGAATTTTATAAATAACTGATGTACCAGAAACACATCTCCAACAACTAACCACCCATTCATTTTATATTTAACCATGAAATCGTGGTTTAATCATCTTCTTCAGAGCGAAACCCAAGTCATGTGATACTGACGTTCGAGTCTGTGGAAGAAATATCCTCAAGCGTGACTCATTATAAACTTATTGAAATGACAGTTCTCGTTTCACTGCAGAGTGATTAGAGAACAAGTACTGTTGCGGATTATTGAGCAATGCTAATGTTTTGTTTTGGCTTGTCCATGACGAAATTTAAAAACTTTGACAAAGATTTTATTAATTAAATTGTAAAAAAGTATTCAACTTAAATCTATGTAATGAACGTTGCCAGAGGCTATTACTCAAGCACTTCTTCTTTTCTAGACTCCTCGCCCCTTTTTTGATTTTCGGCTGGTAATTTGTAATTTGCACAGTGTTGTCAAAAGTAATGAAAGTAATAAAGTTGAACTTACGTTGAGTCAATCTCATGCTTGTCAGTGATGCTGTAACCGTTTGTGTCTATCGGTGGATGAAAGCCTTAAAACTGATTATTCAAACGAAAAACGTCAGTTGTTCTACTGGGGCACTTAAACAAACCCATAACCAACTGATGATAAAGAAGCCCAGCTTCCATTGAAAATACTCCTTTTAAAGTTAATCTTTCTTTTTTTACTGTTGTTGCTACTTGTCTGCATTACAGTGCATCGATGTTGTACGATTAAGACCAATGTTCGCTATCGTACAATGGTTAGTTTGACTGACTGATAAGGTTAAAAAAAAACTCAAGTGTAAAGAATTTTTTTTTAAAGAGACAGAAAGCACACCCTCCAATCTAGAAAGATGTTTGAGGAAAAGAAGCAATATGTAGTGTTGTGTTTCGTACTGAGATATCCCTCTTTTGTTATGAAAGAAACAGATTGTAAGCTTTAGCACCGTATATTCCATTAACGAATTCCATCAACACCTTCTTAAGTGTTATTTAAATACGATAAGTGATGTCTTTCCTGATCGCAAGCCTTATGATCTACAAAAAAACTCGTCATTTCCACACACAAACGTATGAAACTGTCCCACGTTGCATTTTCTGATGGTGAAATCATTAATCAGCACTTCTTATTAAACGTCTACAATGCATACTGGAGGCTTTATCAGGGTATATGGATCTTGTTAAAGGGGTTACCCTGGTAATAATAAACAAGGAATAACACATTCAATATGTTATGTGTTGCCCGAAGAATTTTTATTTGCGTTTTATTTGGCTATAAAAGAAATGTGGATGGATATCTCAGAACAAGGTGTGTCGATAGTTTGAACAGCATTTCCGGTGTTATAGGTCCCAACCTGGTTTGTATTGTGTTTTCGAATGACTGAATCTCGTGCAACCGTGAAAATTCCTAAAACAATAGTCTTGACGCATGCGTGGGCAAATATTTATATGGCGCTTTTGGCGTCTTGTCGATCAAACGATATTTACACGAGCGAGATCAAATTTCAGTAAAAGTGAGATTACATTTCAGAGGAAATGGCCTTCAATGTGGGTTTAAGGTGCAGACAGTTCGAAGTTGTTGCTTTGCTCCTGGTTTATCTAACATCTACAGTTCTAACGTGCCCACAAGGTTGTGAATGCGGCCGGGAGGGTCAAATGGTTTTTGTCGACTGCTATGATCTCAGTAGCTTGAAGAGCATTCCGACCGGTATCCCACCAGCGACAACCACATTGTGAGTTGAGTTTACCGTTCAGTTTATTTGTTCTATGGGGGTTTGAAATACGTCTTGTTATCAGGTCATAAAATTTTGTCACCTAAGTTGAGAATTGTTTTTTTGAACATGTTGGCGAAGATCGGAGATTGAACGAATACGGCAAGCCCACAAAGCAACAAATTCAATTACCAGGCTTAACTAGTCAATTTCCAACCGCTCTTTGCATCGACTTGTCATTTCAACAAATCAAACTGACATATTTCTAGTAATTTCAGATTAGAGTAACGAGGAAACTATAACGGAAAATATGCAGCAAGAAATTGAAAATATTGTCTTCCGCGAAGACCTTTCATTCTCGTTCAAGTTGTGTTTGAGCTTTATAAATAGTTTTCTTGACACTCGGCAAGCTTTACATGTGCTTCGCTTTGGGGTTTGAAAGAATTCCTAAAGTAAGCAAATTGTAGTCAGTTGTCGGGCTTTTGGGAAAACATTTGACGGACTTGACAGTTTATTAACTTTGTTCCGAAACCGATTATTTAAAGTTTTCCGCCGTTGATGGCTTTGACAATCGTCAACGAATACGCCACGGGTTTCTTGATGTGAGAAAAACATGGCTGTTTTATGCAAGCTACTTTTTTATAAGGCAAACTTATTTGAATTTCTCTCCTGCTTCAAGACCACAAAATACGATTTTCATGAAGTTTTCAGAAAGTAAACTTGTATACAATACGGCAAACATGAATGCAGTATGCAGTAGTTTAGATTATGTGCTTTACTCAAGTGTCGACTATTTTAAACACGACAATAATTTTACTAAATCAGCTTGAAAACGATTAATCCAAGTTGTGAACTTCAGTTTTCTAACGTTTGATTTGACTTTTTTCCTCTCAGGATGTTACAAAACACACAAGTCTCGAATATTCCGCAGAATGCCTTCCAGGGATTGTCTAACCTGCAAGCAATGTGAGTCATCCAAATGTAAATTGTCTTGTATTGTGTGTAACACCTTTCGGTAGAGTACCTGTGCATATTTAGAAAACCTTTCTTTTGCACAAGAACAAACAGTTTCCTTGGCCGAAAGAAATTAAATACACAAGATACGTAAGATGTACAAGACCAAGGAAAACGTAATTGTATTTTGTCGGAAATCGCTTTTTGTGAGGGATAATCTGCTAAACTAGGGCCAATACCAAGAAATGCAAAAATTAGTATACAAGATTTTTGTTATCAGGTTTAAAGGTTTTAATTAACACCAGACGAGTGGGTGTTCTCTTCATAGTTTGCGACAGTCTCTAGCCACGTTGTCTTTCTCTGTAAAAAAAATGAGAAAGTTTTTCTTTTGCGTCTATTCCGGTGTCATATTGATTCTGTTTTATAAAATGGTAAATATGAAAAGTTTCTTTCCGCATATATGATCATCCC
Organism: Siderastrea radians; assembly: GCA_964017195.1. Classification (NCBI taxonomy): domain Eukaryota; kingdom Metazoa; phylum Cnidaria; class Anthozoa; order Scleractinia; family Rhizangiidae; genus Siderastrea; species Siderastrea radians. The sequence goes on along the minus strand of OZ024891.1, from coordinate 54,692,869 downwards.
AGTAAGAAAACATTTGCTTCAACTTAAAGCAAAAATGGTTCAAATAGTTTTTTTTTAACTTTTTTCCTATCGACCGTTGCAGTCCGAAGCTACACCCAAAATCAAAACAGCGTCGTTTTCTATAGCGTTGCTGGATCGTAAAGCAAATTTATTCATTTGTCAATAAGCCACTGTAAGTTCTAACAGAATTGAAAAACTGAATTATTTCTAGTGCAGAGACTTTTTTTACCGCGAAAAAATATAGGCTTCAGCTTGACCAACTTAAAACGACATCCAAAAAAGTCGCTTTAATTTTGTACACACTCCTTGGAGGTGAAATATTTGATAGATGATTAAATTGATACGATCTATGAATAAGAATTCAAGTCCCTATGAACCATATCAGAGACCATTTTAATTAGAAAGTGACGAGATTGCAATTGTTCCTATCGCAATCATTAAAAAATTGACATTTCAACCAAGTTACGTAACTAGCTCAATTCTGCGTTCGTAATAAAGACTAATTACGCCCATCCCTAGAGCAATCTTCTAACTAATAACTAGTTTAATGAAAACACTATTATTGTTTAGTTGCTTATCTTTGAACACTATCTGTATGGCATTGTTTTGTGCCTCCTTACGGAATACTGTGAAAGCTAAAACGGTAAACAAATCTAAAGAGGTACCGTAGCTTTTTGCACTTTATTCAGCACAATTCTCTAACAAACCGTCGGCATTTCTGAAGTTAAGCAAACTTTTATTTGTTCTCTGTTCTTTTTAATTAAAAATACGCCAGAAGGATTAAAACTTGCTTATGTCGGCGTTGGTTAAGGGACAGATGCTTTTCCCGCTAGATTCGGACAAAATAAACAAACTTAGAAAACAGAAATAAACTGTCAACCGCATGTCGGTTAAGCCTTTCTTCGGCTGAAAAATGAGTAAACATTGAAAAGCAAGTTAGTTGACTTCTCTTTTATCGTGAGGCTTTAGTTTCATCAGTGAGAAAAAGGGTTACATAGCCAAGTCAAACTCCCACAAATTAACTGTTCAAACTTTCCTTCTAACAGTCAGAAATGTATGCGATAGGCGAAACCAAAAACGAGATATTATTATCTTGAATGGATTCGATGACTTTTTTCGGAGCAATATTTTACTGTTTTGTGGTAGATTCTAGCAAAACGAGTACTTAATGAAGAGGTCTAATATCTGCCTTGTACGCATTTACCACTTAACTGCGGAAATTGACTGTCTAGTAGATATGCAAATGTCTGAACTTTTGGTGATGAAACACGCAGGAATGTTGCATTTTTATCGTGACTGTTGTATTGGTCCTTTTAGAAACTGTAGAGTCATAGAGACACTGATGCTGACTAGTTTTGTTAATAGAGTTTGAAACCAATTTGAACAGTTTTCCTTTCAGAATAATTAGTGAATTTCATAGTATATATTGCGATTCACTTTCAGTTAGCGCGATGTTGTCATTGAATAAAATGACTAAAACGGATGATAATCGTAAGCCGGGTAAATCGCTCGGACGCAATGACGCGATTCCACGCATCCTCCGCGAACGTGACAGACAGCATTTCAGTAGGTTCTCGCCTCCTGGAGTCCCTTGCTAGCTAATTCATTAACATTATTTATATCAAAATGGCCGATATACCTGCCTTTAACATGTTGCCTTTAACTTCCTTTTACAGAAGCATACAAAAAAATCCTTTGGCGAGCATAGCTGGAAATGCTTTTCAAGGGCTTACAAAACTCCAAGAACTGTAAGTTTCCTTTCTTTTTTCATAGTGAGCAGTCTTTGCTTCACCTGTTTGCGTTTCCTTCTTTTCTTCGACGCCAGTAATTTCAGCTCTACTTGTTCGTGTTTATTTCTCTTGTTCAATAATCTGATGTTTTATCTCATCATGGATTTACTTGTACACTTTTTTGCAGATATTTAAATAGGAACAATTTGACGCATGTCTCGGGGGATTCTTTCAAAGGACTAACGGCTTTAACAGCAATGTAAGTTGTTTTTATTGACTGTCGATTACTGAATGATGTTTGCTTTGGTTTTCGGTTTTCTAAGCAAGCTCTGTTTTTACTTTTTAGTTTAAAACCAAGCGCAACACCCTACATTCAGACAAATGGCGCGTTTTTCCACGCCGCGCTTGGCCTTTGTTGCATGTTTTCCCGCGCTTGGCCTTTGTTGCATGTTTTCTCGCTCTTCACCAGTCATTCTTTGTTAACGGTTTTACTTTGTTTTTCTTCAGAGATATTTCAAGAAACAACTTAGATTCCCTCCCAGATAGTTTATTTGCAGACACAGTCAATCTAAACTTCTTGTAAGTACAAACTGGATGAAGAAGATATAAATTGTCAGTGTAGAGGAATAAAACAAATCGGTGATCGATTTATCCTTCTTCTCCCTGATAAGTGCATTTCTTTTTAATGCAGTGTTTTAGTTACTTAAATAATGGTGATGAAGAAATTTGTCATACATGGGCAACTGGTCAGGGAAAGGGAAGGAGGGGGGTCGAAGTTTAGCCATCGATGATATTATATATTCTCAAATAAGCAACAACCTTAGCGAAATTCTATTTTCGTATATATCGCGTCACGAAAAAGGAAATCCCGACCCTGATCAAAAAAGTTTTGACGGTCTCTCCAGATTCTCAAAAAATAGTGTCGTAGTGTCCTCCAAAACTAGTGTCATAGTGTCATAGTGTTATAGTGTCATAGTTTTTCTCCAAATCGTGGAATTAACGTTTCACGGTAATTTTATAGATCCTATGTGTTTAGTTAGCAATGTTGTGTCTCACAATCTTAATTTTCTCCTCTGGACAGGTATCTTAATTACAATAAAATCACGACAATATCTTCCACTCTTCTGAAAAACCTTGGCAGTTTGGGATTTTTGTAAGTACTTTTTATAACTACAGTCGAACCCCTATAACAAAGACCCCGGTCTAACGAACCATATTCCTCAGTCCAGTAATAGTAAAATGTATGGAAAAGGACCCCGATATAACGAACCACCGTTATAACGAACACATTTTGTCAGTTCTTAGCACTTCGAAATATCGAGGTTCTAACCCCATGACACCTTCCCTGTGAGGACATTTCCATGCATATGCAAATAAGCGTATTCGCAACAGGACAGCCCTTGCTAAGAACGAACCAAGCAAGAAAGCAAGTTAACGAATCAATTACGAGTATTTCAGTTAAAAGAAAAATATTAAGAGTGCTTGGGAGTGAGAGAGTTACACTGCTCAAACGAGAGCGATAGTTTAAGCTTCTAGCTAATTTTAATCAAACTGTAGGCAGATTCAAACTCGGCGGAGAGCAGAAGAGTATCGTCGCGAGAGCCGGTAGTCCCATATAAGCGCCTTCAGTCGTTTAAAAATGTGTCTAGAATCATAATTTGAGGTCTTTAGTACGTACTCTCCCTTTCTTGTTCGCATCTTGGCTCCAGAGAAACTCGCAATGATTTTTTTGAACATTTCTCACATACGAATTCGTTTGCAACAATTTTTTTCTCCTAGGAGGCTTTCCAACAACAAGATCTCCAACATCAGCGGAGGAGCTTTTTCTTCACTGTCTTCAAGTCTAAGGCACTTGTAAGTTAATCATTTATGTTTTTATGAACATATGAATGAAATCTTGTGTGAACTGCAAATACAGAGTGAAATGAAACCTTGAAACTGTTGAAGGCATAAGTCGAATTGCCTTTTCGTTTCTTCAGGATTGCCTCTGATTGAACTTTTTTGTTCTTGTTTCAGGAATCTGGATTACAATCGACTAAGTGACTTTCCAGTGGAACCATTAAAGAATTTCGCAGATGTAAATGACTCGACTGAGCTGTAAGTATAGATGCACTTCAAGTTATTATTTTCCATGGGGCCGAGAAGAAACGTCGCTGCACAAATACAGTATTTTCACGTCACGAAAAATAAAATATCTGATCATAGTATAAAGAGAACTTTTCAATCAAGCGTCAAATTCTCTAGAAATTGAGGTACAGGACACGCAATTTTGAATCAAAAAGGGGTGCAAAAGTTGAGAGATCTCTCTTTCAATTGTCTGTGTGGCAACTAAAAAAGGTAAGATCAGTCGTTTCATGGCAGAGAAGGATAGAAGCTTAATTCTCTTTACGGTGAGTTTGGTCGGTTATATTGTAAAAGAATGTGTATTTGTCTTTAACCTAAATGTAGAGATTTTCATCAAAGGACAAATCGTTTTACATAAATATTATTTTCTTGTCTTCTCATACAGACGTTTGGCATACAATGATTTCTACACCATCCCTTTAGAAGCAAAACCAATTTTTGACAGGATTGCAGCAAGGCTTGGTGGCATGTAAGTAACTCCTCATAACATAAAGTTTTATTTATAGGCCACTGTCAAGTTCGATGAAAGTTTGTTGCAAATACCATCTTATTGGACTTTAAGGAAGACCCTAAATATGTGGTTTCTTTTACAGTTGGATAGCCAACAATCCTTTGGTGTGCACCAAAGAACTCCAATGGTTCCAAACTTGGATGAAAACTAATCCCGCGGTCGTGAGAGACCTGGACGAGGTCACGTGTCTAACGCCATACGGGAACTGGAGTAAAGTTTTCGATTTCGACTTCGGTGTCTTAGGTAAGAAATCAACTATCTTTTGAATTTAAAAAAAAGTCCTTTGCCGTATTTTTCTAAGGAATGTGATGGAATTAAATTCGTCGAGTAGGAAGTTGAAGATAACAGTCGACGCAGAATTTAGCTTTCAGTTTAGATAATTTGTTTAGATTTAGATTTAATTGGTTTAGATTTTTTAGAGTTTAGATTTAATTGGTTAGATTGTGTATAAACTGAGTTCTTTGTGTGGTTATCGAATATTGCGCCACCATAGAAGCAGAAATCATTAATGGTAATCATCGATTTCCTTAGTCTTTATCCTGCGTTAGACAACTGACCCTAGCCCCTGTTTACTTGAGCCGATGTTCGTTGCGCGGCACATCGATGTATCGTTCTGCGGACGGAGCCTACACTGTATTTTTAAAAAGACTAGGAGTTTACACTGAGTTTGCAATACTGGATTTCAACTTATTTCTTGTTAATAAACCAAACTGAAAGCATTACTAACTTCCTGTTCATGCTATTATCTCATAGATAAGTGGACAATAGGAAACTTAAAGAGTTCTTCAACTTCATCAACTGCGTCATCAACTACGCCACAAACTACAGCAGAGGCTACAACAGCGTCTACATCATCGACTACGGCATCGACTACAACAGTGGCAACGACAGTTTCTACGTCATCTACGCTACCAAGAACGACAGAGGCTCCAACAACTGTTACTACAGTGGCTACGTCATCATCTACGTCACCAACTACGTCATCAACCACGACAGTGGTTTCGTCTACATCGGCGTCATCAAGTACGACAGAGGATACGTCATCACCCACATCATCGACCACAACAGTAACCAGTTCTTCTCAAATAACGAAAATTTCAACAAGAACTGCGTCACCAACAGCGATATCAACAGATAAGTCATCTGCTACTTCTAATCCTTTAACTACAGAAAAGAAAACTCGATCTACAAGTTTTGTTCCAGTTACTCCAGGATCAAAGATTGATGTTTCGACAACGTCAATCGAGGAAGGTAAGAATAAAACTTCATTGAGAACAAAAATGTCCATAAATAGGTCAAAATGTGGTGTTTCACGTTTCTTGCTCCTTGCGATATTGATCTTTTTCACCAATACACAGAGCGCTAAGCGAAAATCTAAAGGAAACATATAAGAACGTTCCATAGTTAATGGTTAACCGCTTCAATCCGATTGCTCTCTTGTATAATTATCGACGAAAATATAACGTGGAGAGGATGCCTCATGCAGCAAGGCGACTTTAACAATATTGAGATGCAGTAATTTTTCTTTTTTCTATTTCTTTGAAAGTTTTTTTATGCAATGTCCACAAAATTATTCATTTACTCATCAAGTATCTGTTCTAATTATCATTACTGACGATGCTCTTCAATTTTTTCTTTGTTTTAGAGAGCGCGGGTTCAAAAGATGAGTCTTTCTCCAGAAATCAAGAGGTTATCCTCGCTGCCTCTCTGGTTGGCTTTTGTCTAATTGTGGTCGTTGCTATTATGCTGTATTTCTTCAAGAAAAAGGTGCTACTGCGTCAAAAAGCGTAAGTAAATTAAACATCTTTGTTGATAATAAGCGACTAATTATCACCTAGCAATATCGATATTTGGTCATTAGGTAGTAGGTCAGGGTTATATCCACTTGTAATTGACTTAATTCTCCTCAACTGTCTTCGGGACATAATGCGAGGAAAAATGAAATATTGATCACTTCTAAGAACTTGTTCAAATCGGTTGAAGACCTGGATACACAGGGTGTTGCAAACTGTGTTCAGCACTGTCAGGAATCGATGTTTCTACTTCGGAATGTCTGCGGTGGACGCACGTAATATTAACAATTCGCGCGCAATGTTGCAGGTGTAACCGAGTCACATAGACATACTTTATTTGTTAACGCAGGTCAGAGAGGGCAGCCAAAGGCTGATCATGCAGACCTGCGGTATCAATTCATTATGAATTTTAGGATTAAAGGAATAATGAACTTTAATGAACTTAGCATCTAAACGACGTTAACAAGTGAATGAGATTAACCTCCCAGTTTTACGGGGAGTCTTTGGGCTGCTGTGGTATTTTCCAATGTGAAGATTGCACCGATACCCCCAGAAACCCGTGGACCACTGTCCTGTGCCGGTTCACGGAAACAATAGTCGGTTTAATTGAAGTTTATGTTGTCGACAGAACATTGCACGAGTATATAAGTTTGCCTGTTTTCTTAAGTGAAATAGTGCTTACAATTATTTTTTCTCTCCCTTTATCTTTCCAGTATGGGCATGAGGCTGCCAGGAGTGACGTATGATCGAGTCGAAATTGTGTAGCACAACAACGGAAAATTAACCTAGTAACCATTCATGACGCCCGCTTCAAACGCAGCAAAATTGAGCCTCGCCTGGATGGGTGAACCCTGTGGGAACGAGGTTGAACAAAAGAGGAGAAATGCAGCTCCTCTGCTTAATATCATGACTGCAAAAAAAGAAAGGCAAAAGGTCAAGCAAAGAAAGTGATTAGAAAATCGCGCCCAAAACTGAGTCATGTTGGAAGAACTTATGAATTGAAATGAAGAAATGCTGCCGTTCAATGATGTCCCCAAAACAGACTTGACAAAGGTTGAAAACATTATTTATTGTACAGAAAGGAACAACGCAGTTGTCGATAGGCGTTAACGCCAAATAAAAAAAAGAAAAGGTTTAGGCTGATAAAATCAGTTACTCTCGCAATAATTAATTACACCGCTGTGAGGGAAACTAAAAATCATTGTTTTGTCATGCTTCATGACTCCTTCCATTTATTCAAGTCATATTAGATGACTGCGTGTTTCAATTTATTTATATGGTTTTTACCCGAGAATACTTTATAAAAATTCATCCCAAAAGTTTTGAAAAAATGTATGTTGTACATACTTGTCAAAACTCTAGTAATAAAAAGAAATTTGACCCTTACAGGGCTGTGTTGTTAACAAGTTGTTTCTTTTCTCTATTATATGCTCATGACCCTCAGTTTGAACCAATACTAAAAGTAAATTTGGATTTGCGTCGCAAGTTTCCGTTCCATTTAGGGGCAAACTACCCTGCTAGCAGAGATATTTCATATTTTTATCCTTTGTGTTTCGTTGTCTATTCGCGGTTGTCCCGCGAAACATGAGTGATAAACCTGTTTATCAGGATTAAATACACTTTACGAAAGTGCCGCGCCAAACCCATATATCTAAGCTGTAAGCCATGTATAACCTCATTTTTGCGATTCAAGCGAGCTAGCACGTGTATCACGATTGTAAAAATATCTGTCTTTTACCCAACCCACCCTTCCCTATATCGCGGTGGTCCAGGCAACAAAGACCCACAGAACCCCAAAGAGAGCTGTTGTGTTTTTAACAAAGGACAAAAAGATGAAACATCTCTGCCAGCAGGGAAGGAGCAAACTAACCTTCAGCTGCAATCTGAACGATCCATTTTCCACGGTGAATCTTTCAGATTTTTTTTCTGAATCCGGTTTCCGCAGACTGGACCTATCTTTAAGCGAACTTACTGACCTTATAAAACATAGATCTATTAAACGTCCCAGTTAGTGCGAAAATCTAGAAATCCGAATCAACTAAATGCTAAAAGGATCCACTAGAGAACATAGTCATGACAAGAATCGCACTTACAGAAGAGTTTCGCCTGTACCAAAGCGTGCCTCATTAGCTTAAAAAGGCCTTATAACAAAGACTTTCACCTGTGTTAGCATGCAAATGCAGTTTAACAGTTTATACCCTCCCCCCCCCAACACCCCGTATAACGGATGCCTCTCTACCCGACTGATATTTGAAAATTGAGATCCCCTGGAAAGATCATTAGCACAATTTTAGCTCATCTGGCTTAGAGCTGGAGGAGAGAGACGTCCGACTGAACAGTCAGGTTTAGACGTCATTGAACGTTTTGGATTTTTTCATTGTCCGGTCCATGCAACCTACTTCAATTTTTTCCCTACAGGTGACATTAACCGAGTTGAGTCTCTCTGCGGTGACCAGGTTATCTTGAATCAGTTAATATCAAACTGCTCATGGTTTAATTAACCATTTAAGAGTTTTTGGCCGCATTGTGGCATGACTAATCCCGTAAGTTACCATGGAAACCAACGTGACTGCAGTACACTAAGCGGTCACGATTGACTTTTCAATCCTGATTTAAACTCAAGCCAACCTGAAAGATGACTTAGTTAAGTGGAAGAAAAAATGTCTACAGTTGCACAGTGTGCTTCTGGCTACGGCCAAGGCACAGACACTTCTGCAGTGCTTACAAATCGTTCAAAATACATCACTATCATCGCGGATGAGCCGTACTTCTCACGCCATTCGAGAACTTTTCCTCCCGCGAGGCATAGGAAAGGAACGAGACCTATGCACACAACATCTCTTACTTTTGAAGTGAAACCGGTGCAGTCCTCTTATGTCAGCTGCATGAAATCGGTAGGTAAATATTTCTTTTTAACAGCGAGGTTAAACAGGTGTGTGGTGTTTAAATTTCTTATGATGTTCAGCATGTGTGAAGCGGGAAGACAAACAACACGTCAAGTGTTTGTTATGACCTTGAAATCGAACTAAGTCATATTTTTTACGCTCGTAAGACCACTCTCAAAGTTATAGTGGTCTGCCTTTTAGAAATAATGTTCTTACGTTTCCGTCTTCAGAAATTAAAAAAAGCTTCAATCCCGGGCTTCAATTAGCTGGCAGAGAGGAATATTTGTCTGCACGTTCGTGTTTAGTCGCCATCAGGTGACCGAGATCGGATTGTTGACATTTTGATTTATAAAAAACCTTTCTTAGAAATAGGTTGAAAGGCGGGTTATTTCGATTTAATATACAAACATTATGCATTTAAAATTTACGGCTGGTGAGAAAAACATAAAAGCGCTTCATATTTGTGAGGTTCTAATTTTTTTTTCTGGTATCCAACGTCCATTGTGTTTAATTTTTCTGTCGCGTAGGGGTAAGGCTTCATGGTCTAATGCCCGTAGGAGGGAAGGGTGGGGGTATTCAAAGCGAACAGAACGTTAAAATAAAACCATAACTTAATGCGTTACTTTGTTTACAGTTTTAAGACTACAGCACATTCTATATCCATATCTCAAATTTAGAATTCAACACCTCAAGCGGTACCAAACCATAAATTTTAACCCCCGCAGGGTGCTATGAGCACTCTTGTCGCTTTCCCTCCTCTTTGGGAAAAAATTATAATTTTTAGGATCCATCAGGGAGTACTGGCCCCCTACCCCCCTCCCCCACCCTCTTTTGCCAGGTTGTATACATGTAACTTGCAAATTCGTCTGTACTTCTCTTGCAATTGGCCCTTTGCATGACTTGGTAACATGGTACAAAATCCACTGGGCTGGGTAGCAAGTGATGCAGTAGGGCAAAAGAGATGGCAGCCATTCATTGTCTTTTGATGTCCCACTGCACCATTTGCCATCCAGCGTAGCAGATTCTGTACCATGTGACCTGAAGTCATGCAAAGGGCTCATTTCAACAGTATTCTAGTGCCACTAGGGTCTACATCCATTTGTCACGACAGTTTTCTAAATCTTTGTCATCCTTGTACAAGTTGTTGTTTTGCCTACTTTACAGATCTCTCTCATGTTTACTATTAATCTCTGATTTGTGTTTACACAGAATTTTTCTGGATGTAAAGACCTGGCACCTAGCAGGAGACCACTCGCCTACCCATCTCAGCACACGTCACACTTCAGTATTGGAATTCAACCAGAACATCAACTTGATACACACTCAAGAACAACATATGTAAAACACCACGTCAGACCAGTAAGTCGTCTTTCCAGGGTGGGGAGGGGTGAAGGAATAGAAGAGAACTACTAGCCTCTACTGGGAAGAGATGCAATTCAAAGCCTGATTCCCAGTTGCATTATTGTGCAAATAAGTACAAGCACATACAAGAACACAAGGAAGATGTTTTCACTATGAAACATGGTTTGGCAGCATGCATACCAACATGCTCCTGAGTTCTTGTGCCTATCTCGCACATGTATCTCATGCATGGTCTTGAGGCTCTGGCTCCAGCAGTTTTGTTATTCATGAATTTATTGGTTTTTTTCCATTATGATGTGGGGCAGGAACAGGTTTGTTTCTCTGTTGGCTGCAGCCAAACAAAAATTTCAGAATACTTAGTGGATGCAAGATGTGTATGCTTTCTATATTCCTTTTCCCAGATAGCTTAGACTCGGTATGTACAAGAGAAGTTTTGTGTTCATCGTGGTTGGCACAAACCATGCAGGAGCATTTGTCAAATTTATTTAGCCTGCGAGCAGGCTCTTGTTTGGGTTATATATATGTACGAGAAGCAACACATAAGTGGCGAAGCCGCAAAGGCTTGGGGCAAGGTGGGCGGGGGCTGGGCGGGGCTGGCTCTCTCTTTGCCCAGCCCCACCCACCTCACTCTTTGCCCTCACCGCTTTGCCACTCACGTGTCACATCTCGCGCATATAACCCAAATGAGAGCTTGCTCGCTAAAAATTTTATTTAGTAATGCTTTCCTGAATGTAGCCTTGTTTTTGCCTAATAGGCTGAAGAAATCCATGAGGACAACATAAGATGGAACACTCAGATGGCAGGAGTTGATATGGTTCAATCAACAAGACAACAAGGCTCTAAAGAGGCAAGTATTCAGTAGTTTAGGAGGTGTTAACATGATGTTCAGCTACAAGTCTCTGCACCACTGCAAGTTCATCCCAGTTCCCTGATATGGTTCTGGAAGAGAAGAGTACTGAAAACAAGAACGGAGCATCCTCCCCTCCCCCCCTCCACAAACATGGTAGAAAAGCCATTATAGCAGTACTACTCACATTAACACTCGCTCAGTGAATTTTTTAAATGCCTGAAATGTTTACTCCAGTTTCTAATCATCAATTATTCTTGCAGGCCCAGGTGGTTTATCTAATCCTGCTAGTCCTGACCATTTTTTGTTTGTTTTCTTCTTGTTTTTACAGATGGAGTTTTCCACAACTTACTACAAAGTTCATGATCTTCTTGGCAGACAGAGAGGGCCTGGTGTGAAAAGACTCCCACACATGAGCTACTCTTACAACATCATTACAGGTAAACAAATATAAGAATTTACATCATGGGCTTCACGAAATTTTGATCTACATAGAATGTCTAGGCTTGATTTCTGGCTGTTTAGTGGTCCACTTTTCATCCTCCCCCCAAAAGGTGTGCACAAAGGACCACGCGTGCACAAAATGGCTGGAAAGACGTCAGAAGTAACAAAATAGATGGCAGACTGAGAAATCTTCTTAAACATTTAACTAAAAAATAAGATAATTTATTATGATGAAGTTGGCAGCTATTCAAGTTCAATTAGATGTGAGAGTACCATCATTAGCTGCCATACAATGAAACTCGTGTAGGTTACGTTTTCACCTCCACAAAATAAACCAAGTGAACTGCAAGACCCACCTGAATTAAAATTGGTGCCCTCTTCACAGATCTGAGAGAAAGGTTTCTAATAGATGTCTAATTTTGCAACTGGCTGATCAGGAACAACAAGAAAATAAAGGAATAAAATCAATAATTATTGATAATAAATATTATTTAGAAGTAGACACTGGCCAGTCTATTGCAAATATGTTGATCCGGTTGGCTCAGTCATGATTTATTGAGAATGATCACCAGTACTGTGTCCTTGAAAACTTTAGAAATAAACGTTCATTTTTTTTTAACAACTGCAACCCAAATATTGTTTTCCTAATAGAATCATTTATATGTCTACTAAAAAGTTAGACTTCTTGCCTGCATAATTTCCTAGCAGTGCCTCACTGACTATTCACTCACAGAAAACTTGGCCTCATAGTCTGTGTTTGATGGACATGTCACTGGAAGATTTGTAAACAGTGTGAGAGAAATTAATGTAATGTAATGTAATCACTAGTCTGACAGGAAGAGTGTTATTTTCACAGGTGAACCTCTTCCCAGACAGACAGGTGACGACTACAGGCTAACATCAGGCAACAGAATTCTACACAGTGCTCGGCAAAATGATGGAGGACAGTTAATTCTTGGATAGCTGCTCATGTGCTGTGGACTGAAGTGCTAACTGTAGCTTGCAGGAATCATGAATAATTCTAAGTTCAAATCCACTGGAAGGATCACTCTCAAAAGGATGGAAATCACAGTTAGCCCTAAGTCTAAAAGATAAATAAATGAATAAAATTCTATTTCTTGTGTACTATGCCTAATGAAATGGAAGTTTCAGTACAAATAATTATTCATATTTTTGCTGCTCATTACAGCACTAAAACACAGTGTTTGGACAAATATTTTTGGTGATGTGAGATTATCCATTGGAGTTAATGTTTATTAATTTATTTTCTGCAAATTGTAATAGTCAATATCTAGTTAAAATGCAATGATAACACAATACGCACAACAGTTGTGTCACCCAGTGCTACATTTTGACAATAAATGTGGTTTGTATTTTGTGTTGGACATCATTTATAAATTCATAAGCTATTAGGGCTATTTTTAATTTACAAGTTTTAAATCACATGGAATCAAATGGGAGGTATGACCACACAACCAATCAGATGGGAGGTATGATGACACAACCAATCAGATGGGAGGGGTGGTCAACCAATCAATCGGATGGGAGGTGTGACCACACAACCAATCAGATGGGAGGGGTGGTCAACCAACCAATCAGATGGGAGGTATGATCACACAACCAATCAGATGGGGGGTATGATCACACAACCAATCAGATGGGAGGGGTGGTCAACCAACCAATCAGATGGGAGGTATGATCACACAACCAATCAGATGGGAGGTATGATCACACAACCAATCAGATGGGAAGTATGACCACACAACCAATCAGATGGGAGGTGTGACCACACAACCAATCAGATGGGAGGGGTGATCAACCAACCAATCAGATGGGAGGTGTGACCACAACCAATCAGATGGGAGGTATGACCACAACCAATCAGATGGGAGGTATGATCACAACCAATCAGATGGGAAGTATGATCACACAACCAATCAGATGGGAGGTATGATCAAACAACCAATCAGATGGGAAGTATGATCACACAACCAATCAGATGGGAGGTATGACCACACAACCAGTCAGGTGGGAGGTATGATGACACAACCAATCAGATGGGAGGTATAACCACACAACCAATCAGATGGGAGGTATGATCACACAACCAATCAGATGGGAGGTATGACCACACAACCAATCAGATGGGAAGTACGATCACACATCCTATCAGATGGGACGTATGATCACACAACCAATCAGATGGGAGGTGTGATCACACAACCAATCAGACGGGAGGTTAAATCACTATGATAATGACTCTCAATTTATTCATCTCACACCTGATTGATTTCTCTCAGGACAATACAGTACTAAAACTAATTTTATAAGTTATTAATGATTTCTCATTTCCACTGTTTTGATTTGCCCATGCTTCCTTCGCTCATTATTCCTCTTAACAAAGATTCTAATATGTTTTTCCCCGGCCAGAAACTCCTGTTTGATAACAGCCCTCGAGCAACCAGGGAGCCTATTCACAAAAGAAAATTTCATTTAAGTGGCAGTAGGGTATGCATGGAGACAAAAAGGCAAGGCAACTTTTTGGGGTTACATTAATTTTATTAGCATAAAAGATCTGCAAGTACATGGTATTAGTACATTATTTAACAAAGAAGGTATTACAATCCACTAATGATGAAAATTAGCCTAAACTACTTTGCTAATCTCTGGAAACAAAACATCATCAGTACTTAAAACAAGTGCAAGAAAAAAAACAGAAAAGGGTAGGATTCTGATGTAAGATTTAAATAAACCACTGAAATAGATTTTTATTTCTTTTTCTTCATCCCAGACCAGTGATGAAACAGTTACGTAAACCCTTTACTATCACAAAACAAAGGACAGTACTTTACTTTTTACCTTGAAAATGCATAGTTGTTGACAAAAATAACGTTCATTGTTGGTTTGTCTTAAAAAACGAATGAAATTTAGTTCGCATCAACTAGGAATCCATTCATTTGGTATATAACCACCGACTGAAATTTCTTAGTCTTGGTTGATTCCAGTTCTGGTCTTTGGTGCTTAGCTTTCCAGATGAATTCACATTGAGAAAGAGAATGATTTGCTCCCAGAGATACGCAACAAACGACAACTAATAAGCAACTTAGATAAACTTTGCATCTCAACGATAACAACAATAGTAACTTTACAAAAGATCTACAACACTTTTTCAAATACGATAAACACTGTCTAATCCCTTCACCACTAAAAACACGTCGCAAACAATTATTATAATAACATGACAAATCAAATGACCTAACATGAAGTTCATACTGCCGATAGATGATACACAGAGTGGGCCCTATTCATTGACATTCTGCAAGGTATGATATGCAAGAGACCCTGCCAGAGTACAGTTCAACAACCCTCATGAGCCGAGTGCCTGTGGTTATTGCTAAAACAAAATTCTGATTGGCATCTTTTCTACCACTACTGTTGCTACTTTGAGACGGGTTTAAAAATATACAGAATGTTGAATTTTGTTTTCTACATCCACCTCAAGATGGCAGCTATTAAATTTTCATTATATAATTTTGTCACTGTGAAACTATTTTGATTTGATAATAACAGCTCCATTCACTGATAGGATAAGCAGATGCTTGTTCTTAGACTAAAAGGGTAGAATTTGGCACGAGGCTACCAAAATAGCAATGCTTAAAGTGGACCAAAGCATAGAATACAGCCTAGGATTAAATGATCATCTGCAGTATTATGTCAGGTTAAGGGATAGGATTTAGCGAAGCCTTGATTCACAGGTGGACAACATCCATTTAACATTCTGGCCAACAATGGACTTACATGGCTAATAATTGATGTTAGGGGAGAACAAGTTGCAAAATCAGGTGGCTAATTATCAAAGGCCATTTTGCCAGGGGGTTATTTGACAAACATTCTGGCAGGGTCTCAAGCAGATGAATATGTCAAGCAGTTCTTAAGGAATAAGGAATTTCTGCATAACAAAAGCAGAGTGAACTTTGAAGAGGTCTTGAAAAGTTAAATGGAGACAATAAACCATTTTTATAGCATGGAAATCATAAAAAATTAATGAAAAATTCAGCAGGGGCTTTAACAAGCCTTGACCGTTATTGATCCTTTGCAGCACAAATTGGTGACAAGTAATCTCCTGGTGAATTCATGTGCTGCAAGGGACTTATTTTGGAAAGAAGAACAGATGACAAAAGAGAAACAGTATGATTCTCCTTAGGAGCATGCTAATACAGCATTCAAGACTGAACACTGCAATACATTTAATATTGCTGTTTGTTTTTACTGATGCAGCAAATTTTTCTCACGCCATGATATGAGCATCTGTGTTTATAATAAACTTTAAGCTCACTAGTAACTACCTAACTGGTTACTGAAAACACATTCACTTTTGAACCACTTCAGGCTATCGCTTTCATCTACTCACAGAACTTGCTGGTGCCTTCTTAAACATATGAGCAAAGCCATCTGTGGGATCTCTCAATCCCTCAACCACAGCAAAATGTTGAGTATGCCAGATGGTACTGGTTGTTGCACCTCTTTCTAAGATCTACAACAATTTCTTGCATAGTGAAACCGGCAATGATTTCTTCACTTCTGCTTTAATTACAAATGGAAAAGATGTCAGGTAACGGGTCAATCCAAATTGCTTAGAGGTAGATTCTATATGTAGTAAGTTACCCTCAAGCAAATACACTGAAAATGCCAGAAAGTTTCAAACCAAATTGGTTGCCAAACCACCCTGAAGTACCTCCATTACAAAATCTTCCTTTAGTTGTATAAGCATCGTTAACGTATTCCGGTGGCCTGCGGTCTGCATTATAAACATGTTGTGTTGTTAGCTGCATGGCGGTATGTAGCCTTGGTAACACAGCCCGACTTATGGCTTGCTATGATGCTACTATGGTGGCTGTGGTTGGCCATTGTTAGCTCATGGTACTGTGATCACGTGTTCTCTTCAGTGTTGTTTTACACCCATGCTGTCCATCCTTCATACATCTGACTTAGATTATCCAGGCTTCGTGACTCGCGAATCACGAAGTCCACCTGCCAAAAAAGGACAATAACTGAAACAATTAAATCACAGTATAAAACCTTCAAAAAGTTATGAATAGGTTCTTGCTTCCCAAAGAACAATAAAGGAATTGAAGTTTCAAATAAGAGAAAAGAAAAGGCAAGTTAGGTAAGAAGGGCCTGGCTGCATACACCCACTGATACAAGTTCCCACAAAGGTAGTTTGCAATAATTACAGTGAATCAGCTCTTGGCAGCCAGTTATTAAACAATGATGAAACTTTTTCTTGTATGGAAAGTAACGGCAAAGAGTTAAACAGGTGTTCTTAGATATTGTAGTTAAAAAACTGCCAAGTACTGTACACTGCCAACAAGCATTGAAGTATCTCTCTAACCTGGTCTGGAATGGACATTTTCTTGTTGGTATCTTGATCTCTACCATCCAGCTTGGATTTAACTCGTCGCCACACACTGATCGCATACGTGTTACGTTCTTGAAGGGCTGTAAAAATGAGAACAGACACTTGACTTAGAGAAACCACATTGATTACCACCAGATGTGAAGAAGCCCATTTTACGTTCCCTTTCAACTGCTAGTAGGGTTATATAAACAATCAAATGAGGTGACATATCTCTTTTTTTTGGGGGGGGGGGGGGTGGCTGGGGCTGGGGCTGGAGGGCAATTATTTTTACCATCGAAATATAAGGTTTTTGTGTGAACTGAAGCTTTAAGCAGGGTCTTAGCCACAACTTAAAGTGTAAGTATCTTTAATAATAATTTTAAAACTTAAATTTATGCATTTTGAGTGCAGTATCTGCAATTTCTCCATTTCTTCCTTGTCCAGACAGCACAATGGCTATGCCCTTGATCACAAAACTCTAAATGGTGTGTACCTTTGCCAGTTCTAGGATCCCTTGCCAGATTTGTAGATGATATCCGTCTGGGGCTTGCCACTGCCATGAGCCTGGCAGAGGCTGTTGGTGATCCTGCCCCTGATGGACTGGCTGCCATGTCCCTCTGTAGGATAACTGGGTAAGGAGATCCAGTGTCTGGTGGTACAGAATCCTTGCTACCATGTACAGTAACACTGCTGCCTTGACGAAGAGCTAGGGAGTTACAAAATGTGGTGAATAC
This sequence comes from Siderastrea radians, assembly GCA_964017195.1. Lineage (NCBI taxonomy): Eukaryota > Metazoa > Cnidaria > Anthozoa > Scleractinia > Rhizangiidae > Siderastrea > Siderastrea radians. The sequence goes on along the minus strand of OZ024891.1, from coordinate 54,675,041 downwards.
ATTTGAGAAACTCCACTAAATCTGCCCTAATGGTGTCTGTTGCAGAAACAAGTCTAGACGAAAATATTTGATATGAATTAAGCATAGTCTTCACTGTGTTCTGGTGATATGTGGTGGGATATTTAGTGGTTTTGGTCTGGTCTGGTCTCGCTGATTGCACTATTTCCCAGGACAACTGACTTTGCTCCTCAATCTCTCTCCACCCAGGTGTAAAAATAAGTACCAGGATACTCAACAAAAGTCAGGGGCTACCCCTGCCATGGACTAGCATCCGATGCTGTTTGGGGGTGGGGGTGGGGGGGGGGGGGAGTCCAAGAAATATTCCTAGCTGCCTGTGGTTCAAGTGCAAGTTTATGTCTGCAAAGAGAGACCTCCATTTTGATAAGCTAACAGTGCCGGTAGCTGCAAAATATTTCATGTAAGAGAACTTTGTAAATCATTTTCCCAACTGCTGTTGTACACCTTGTTTTTGTCTGTATATCTTTCTTTGAATAAAACACTGTTGGGTTATTACCTGATGCGAATGTTGGTGGTGGAGCAGCGATGGGTGTTTTACCTCCATTGGAACCAGATTCATCAGGAACAAGAGGAGAAGCCAGCGACAGAAGATGGTCGTGAACCCTGCACACAGCAACAGCAATAATAAATAATCCAAACAAATGGACATTTTTTTTCTCTAGTTAAATATATGTAACAGTTTTCTTGGTTCTTTAAGTTTCAACAATTTAACCCAACACAACCTGGTCCTTTTTTTATCTATATCAGTTTTGAGATTCACCTGCCAATTTTTGCATGATTCAACTGCTTTCCAGCAATACAAATTGTTGTAGTTGTTTCATGTGGTGAATAAACAACCAGCAAGACAGAATGGGAACACGGTTTGGGCCATAAAGAGACGGGGAACCTACTGTGGGTTTTGAATTTTGCAAGATGACATTCACTGCCCAACAGATAATGCAAGTGATGTGTCAGTTTTTGTAACTCACCACTGCACAAGAGATTTGATTGATTTCACCATGGCTTTGACTTCCTTTATATTGTCTTCTATGTTGTCTCTTGCATCACTGATCTTTCCAGAACAAACTATAAAAACGGTGAACGAGGTGAATTTAGTTATTTATGCGAGCAAAATTATGCACATCAATGAATATTTACATGTCGTTATGCTAGTGAAAAAGCAAATTTAAAAAATACCTACATAAAACCTTTCTCTTTCCAAGAAAGAAATTACTTAATAAAATGAAACAACAAACCAATTTCTCAAGTTAAGGTCACTGAGTGGTATAATGACCAATTTCATGATGAAAACCTGTTATCTTTAACCTCTCAAACTTAAATATAATTACTGATTGATTGATTGATTGATTGATTGATTGTTAATGGGTGGACATGTTATAGGTTTAAATGAATTTCAGCTCAAAATGATTTCAAACTAGTTTGATTTGTATTTTCCTTTGTTTCAGTATGATGTTAATGAATATAAAACAAGGGAAATACAAATCAAACTAGTTTGAAATCATTTCGACCTAAAATTCATTTTAACCTACAACAGAAGGACAGATGGATGCTACCTTACTATCTTACAGGTAACTTATTATGTTATGTTTCAGACTAAAAGTGTACTTTAACATTGTTGTTTAAGTTTTACAACAAATCATTGTGATGCAAAGGGTGGCCGTTAAATGCAAAAAGTTTATACCTGCTAGGATGGTTTTAACAAGCTGTGAGCACTCCTCTGATTGGCGGTTATGAGTGGATATAAACAGCTTGGCTGCACGGGACTCTGCAGCTTCTTCATCCTGACATACAAATGGAGACATTCAACAATGGGGTTTTGATCACGATTGATGGGTAGTGTGACCACGATTAAAAACAAGATAACTGAAAATTGTCTTCAACTAGGAGTAAATACACCTTAGTTGGTTTAACAATCAAGAATTCTGTAACACCACAAATTAGCCCTTAGAGTCAAATTTTATGAGACTTTCTACGTGGTTTTAAATTTCGGACTTGAAATATTAAGTATATTCAGCTATTCAGCATTACATTGTTGTGGTGCTGTTTTCTGTGCTGTATAAAGGAGTTCTAACTTTTGAGATGGTGGATGAAATCTCAAAGTGTGGCAGTCAAATGAGGGCCATTGTCAAGTACTTTTCCGTCCTACTATTTGTTATGTTGTGTAAGGTGGTTCTTGCATTTGAATCTGTGGAAAAAGTCCAAGTGAGTATGACCATTCAAATGAAAGCTACTAAGCAGTATTTTCCTGTGGTACTGTTTATTATGCTGTACAAGGTGGTTCTCACTTTTGAGTCTGTGGATGAAATCCTAAAGTGTGATCAGTCAAATGAAAGCTACTGAGCAGTACTTTCCAATGGAGCTGTTTATAAGGCTAAATTTGAAATTTTCCATCACTCTTTCACACTTGGAAGTAAAGGGGTTAAGAGGATCCAAGGCAGCAGCCTTACCTTTGCCATTGTGGTTAGCATGGATTTAACTTCTCCAATGAGCTGCTGATGGGAAACCATAATTGACTTGACTGCACTAGCCTGTGATTTGATGGAGTCCTACCAAGAAGGCAGAATAGAATGATTATACCACAATTCCTACAACAGAATCTGGCATATTCCAAACATAAAATAATTATCACAAAACAATGACCTGCCATAATGGCTGTTTTCTATCCCAACAACCAACTTTGGCATTCTGACAAAAATTTAAATTAACAGTGAAATCCCAGCTATTAAACTAAAAGTTTGCAAATGGTTTAAGGGGAGTATTATGTCACACAAGAAGAAATTGAAATAAACTTGAGAAATATTTTTTCTCAGTCTAGGGTGTGTTTTATTACCAAGTATTTTAGTTATACTTTCAGTTTGAAAACTTGACACAATCGAGTTGCCAAGTTCGGGTGGGCGGGGGGGCATCTTATAGCCGAGTCTGCCAAGTATAAACAAGAAACTTGAGGTACTTTTGCGAGCTGAATCGGATGAGAACAAGTGTGAACAAGAGCTCAAATATTTGGACGGGACAACATGAAAGTGACCATGAGTGAATGAGAGAGGTGAAGTGAGAGCAAGAAAATGATCTCCCATCAGTGAGCATGAGCAGTTGCTCTACATTGCTACTTGATGGTCTGCTTCACCTTATTCTCTCATCTTATTTAAATTTTTAAAGACTGTACAACAATCACCAATAGTGCACATGAGTTGCCAATCACACAAGAAAGAGCTTGACTACTGTTCTTGTTTAATCCCAATTTTAGATGACAAGCTTACTTACTCGGTTACTCATAATAGCTTGGGATGTCTGTGACTTCCTAGTTTTAATGGATGCCACCTCCTGACCAACAGCCTCCTGTCTGCTCTTCATCCAGTCAAGTGTGATGGGTGCTTCAGGTGGGTAAGATACCTTCACTTTCTTTGCTACTTCTGCTACATCTTGGAGCTTTTCCGAACAACTCTCCAGCTCTGCAGAGCTTTGCTGACATCTAAACAACAGCACACAACAAATATGAGATCCCATCACATGGCCAAACACAATAAAAATTAAACCAGAATAACAACAAAAATCATTAAAATCCATGTACCTTTTAACCAAAGCAGTCATGACATTGTCTATTCCTACAGCATCAGCTGTGTGAGTGCGTAAGGCTTCACAGTGCAAGATGGCATTTGACAAGTTACAGATGTCTGAAGAATGTTTACCCTCAACCTGTAAGCAAGAAAAATAATTTTTATTAATACTTCTTTGCTCTAAAAGCAAGCCAGCGACAATATGTTGAAAAAATCTAATTTTAACTTCTAGCACTACTGTTGTCAAGCAAATTTCGAGAAAGGGTGTAAATATTATATGGATTTAAACATGAAAATGCTTAATGATGATAAACTGACCAACATAAGCTTCTTTCTTGCAGCTAAGGTCTGCTCAAAGCTCTGCAGTACTGGGTTTAGGGCGGGGTTTGCTCCAGCCGCCCACTTGAGTCGCTGCTCAATACTGGATTCCTGTGCACTGAACTTCTCCTCCACTCCTTTCACAACAGAGTCCATATGAATCAGACCTTGGGCGCGCTTCTTCATGTCAGCCATGACGGTCGCCCTCGCTGGCGTGATCATGCTGTTTCCTCGCATGGGACACTGTAGCAATTTATCTTCATACAACCACTGGAAGTAGTACAAAAAAAAACTCATTACAATTAGACATCACTTTCCCTACAAAAGAAAAAAAAAAACCTACAGTAACTGTCAAAAACAAGAAAACTATCCATACCTGAAATCTTGCAAGCTGCAGTTGAGCTCGTTGCACAACACCTTTGTAGATGTTCATATTGTTATCCAAACGCCTGAAAAAGGTGGAATTTACTCAATAGTGGCTTACAAAATAATATATACTCAACTTTCAGTTTCAAATCAAGTCTCCTGTGAGTTTTGTCCATAAAGTTTAATCCCAGCACTAATATTGTCAGCAACTTAGCTTCAAGAGTCCCAGAACAGAGGTTAAAATTAACTTTATGAGTCTGGTCACACTGCCTAGTTTACTGAAAGGTAAAATGGCAAAAATTTAAGTTTTATTGGCCAGAAGGAACTCAAGCTCAAATTAAGTCTAAGGCTACTCTCCTTCCCCATCTTATGTCAGTATGATTGTGTGCTGTTAACACCAAACTTAAATCCTAGATAGATGACTGCAAAACTCTGTGAGCAATAAATACTGCACACCAGAATTTGACAAAAATGAAGATAACTCCCCTTCAGAAAGGCAAAACAATAAAAATATTCTTTACATACTTGGCAAAGTCATGCTTTCTCCACGCCACGTCATATGAACTTGTCAAACTGCTAATCTGTGACACCTGTTTTGTTTTAATGAGTCCACTGGAGACACTGGCATCAACAACCTATGGAAAAATTAATTGTACTGACTTGAATGAACTAGAGTGCATTCGATCTAAAAGAGTTATCCAGCTTGAGATCAGCTTTGATCATCTCTCTTGAGAAGCAAGGTGTCCATTTTAGTGGGAGAATTAGTGAAAGACCAAAGTATGTCAGGAACCAACTGATTGCCTCCGCTGAAGAAGAGTCTCTGATTAAACTTTCTGTAAGACACGATTTTTTATAGTTCTCTCCTCATTGCTGGATATTCAATTGTTTCTACCAGTTTCAAATTTGCCCAGATTAACATGTAAAAATGGTACTCATTGGAGTGAATGAAGAGGAGACTTTGAATTTAAGGTGGCTTACTACAGTTTTCAGAAGAGCAAGTTAACCTTTTTAAAACTTTAGTTTAAAGCAAACAGGAGTTTTCTTTTGGGTCATTTGTTGCTACAACTGTTAAAAGAAATGATATTAACCCTCATTATCCTGGAAAAGAAATACGAGAAGCTTAGAAAATATCATTTATAACAGACCGAGCGCTAGGAGGGGACTGGAAACTAGACTTTTTTAGGGCTTTTTTCTCAAAATCTAGCCGTACGACCCTACCTCAATTTTTCAGGATTTGGAAAGTGGCTATAAATAAATAACTATGCAAAAGAATGAAAATCTGTAAGGCAGAATTTTTGCTAATGAAGAAAATCTCGAATTTCGCTTTTTTGAGGATTTCTAAAAATCTCTCTTACAGATTTTGCTAATATTTTGTCTACAGGTGAAACTTACTACTATGAATTGATTCTGAATTCTTGACTGTGGGTTATACAGTCAGTTTTCGAGTAGAGTGGGATCAAAAAATCGATTTGTGAGTTTTTTGTGACCTCCGTGAGCAAAACTGAGTATGCGTGCAACTGAAGCGCGTGCTGAAATAGCGCAATATGGCGCGTGCCATAAACATAAGAATTTTTACAACAACTCCTCGAGGTTTTTGTCGAGGTTTCACAGATATTTTATACCGGTAGCGCTCACTATCTTCTTCAAGACTTCGTCCATTCATGATAAAGAATGCTAATAGTACGCCACGAGCGATTTCTACAAGCCAGATCTCAGAGATGTTTTCAGCTTTTTCTTGATGATGACGTAAAGTATTGCGCGTGTGAAAGAAAAAATGGCGTCAAGAGAGTTTCTCAGCGCGCGCAATTGTGTCTCAGAAAAACTGTAGTAAGCCACCTTAACGATACTTGTAACTTTCAATATGTCTTTTATCGATTGAATAAAGATTATTATTATTATTATTATTTTTATTATTATTATTATTAGTTAGTACCATTAAGAAGCTAACTCTAGAATATTTATCCAGTATGAAGTAATTCAGCCAACCCTTTTCATTAACATTTTTGCAGATTTACCTGGTTTTCTCTGACAATGACACTCAAGAATTCTAAATGTTTATGAATGCAGCATACCTTCTTGCAATACTCCTCAAGAGAAACTACTTCCTCCTCACTGATGCACTCCTTCTCATTCTTGTTTCCCAAAATTGTGGCAAATGTGATAACAACCGCAGCCAAGGCTTGTGACGGCAAGCCCATAATGCCCTGCTGCACACAATCAGCAATAAAATGCTTGACATGCATGGCCAGATCATCTTCACTGTAACAAGTGTCAGGGTTCCATGTTTTGGTCTCGGCACACATGTTATTTGTGCTGATAAACAAGTTGTTTGAAGGTTCTGTTACACAGTTCATTGTTCCTGGATTGCTTCCCAAGCTAGACACACCTGAAACAAGACGTACCCTGTAGGTGAATTATCATAATACATTATTGGCAGCTGTAAGACTGCTAGGGCTTACAACTGTCAGTGGACTGAATAAATTGATAAGAGGCTTTGCCAGTTTCCTTGGATGAAGAGGTAGTTTATCATAGGTTGTGCACCATTCTATTAGAATTCTGTCATGCACATTCCTAGGATAAAAGAGCTACTGTGCATTAATGTGTTTTGTCTAAGCACAGAAATGATGGCACAGTGTGAAGCTGTTCAGATTCATGTCCAAAACCTAAAGCAGTAATCTCTTGATCATTACACCTCCTGCCCTCGTGCGTTTGCATCATGTGTTTTTTCTAAGGTGATTACCAGTATGGAAATTAATGATAACAAGCTATGGGAGCCCTCACTAACTACTTGGCTTGTGCATGTTGCAGTTAACTTAACTTTTAATTTAGATACCTTTTAGTGAGAGGGTGACAAGTCTACAGCTCTTGAAGAAAGAGATAATAACTTCCAGCCTTTTGAGAAAGAACAGCTTGCTAAGGAGATCAGCATTTTTGGCACCATTTGTTAGCTGTAGAGAACAAAGAAATACAATGTAAATGTGTTGCAGGTGTTAGGACATGTCTTAATATTTGTCTTGCATGTCTGTTAGTAACAAACTTAAGAAACACACTATCAAACGAACAATAAGGCAATGGATGAAACAAACAACATAATAATATTAATAATACTGGTAATAATAGGTATTATTATTATTATTATTATTATCATCATCATCATTACTACTATTATTTTAATTACGACAAATGTAACCTGCAATCAGGCCGAATTATAGCATCACTCTCATATTCTCTTATGTTGGTCGCTCGCTAAAATAGGGCCTGATACAATCTCTCACAAGAGTTCATGTCGGCGGCCAAATTTTGGCCGCGGGAATCCCGCAATCTGATTGGCCCTTTAACAATAGAGCTGTCAACGGAAGTAAATTGTCAACGAGACTTGCTCACAATTTCAATCCGACTGCCATCGCCAAGGAACAACCAAGGAACAACTCTGCCGAAGTAAAATGTGTTGCTCTAATAAATTCTCGTCGTTCTAGGAGAATTGGCCCTATTTCTTTCACTCCTAATAATGGCGTTCGGTTTGAAGCAAGCTGTCTCTCACCTGGAGCAGAGAAGTTCAGCAACAGTGAAGTATGTATTCCGTTTTATCGCATCATGTCGCGGAATTTTCATTTGACGGCTTTCAACTAGTATTGATAACATGAACAGAGTAGTGGCTGTTTCCGCGTTTTACGAAACAAAACGAACAGCAGACGAGCAAGTATCTTTCGCCAAGAATGATCAACAAGTCAACCGATAATTCGGTAAACTTAACGGTAAACTGATGTTTGGCGAGAACCGCAATCAAGTCGCAATAACGATTTTCAGTTTATTACTTATGTCGTTTTATTGATCTCTGACATTGACATCAAAGGATCTGACTAGTTTTATAATAAATGTTCTTCGTTCTAAAATTCGCTGCTGCTTGCGCTTAGAGATAAAATTTGCTGCTAATTTCAAATATTTATCACTTCTCGAATTAAATTACAAAATACCCCTTTGTTTATAAACGGTTCTATTTATATCTTTATTCTAAAGAATGAAACTGAAAGTATTTCTCTTAATTGCCCAAGGTTTTTTACGCAGAAAATCGGTGACAAATGGGAAGAGAATATTTCCGGATACCACCTGAAATGGGAAATGATTCAAGCATGCAAGCATATTTTGGTACATGACAACCTCGTCGTGTTTTGAATTTTCATTCAGTTTCAGCTCAGACAGAGCAACCATGTACAGTACCGGAACCTTCAAGTTAGCAATTGTGTAGATTTGAGTACTTGTGCCTAGAAGATATATCGTAGCCTATGATTTTCTTATTTTGCTGACATTTACGTGACTTTCTGTGAATTGCCGTTATGGGAAATTTGCATACCGAGGATCATGCAAGCAGAAGAAATTTTGATCGGCTGTTTTGTTGAATGTCAATCAATCAAAAAAAGTGGGCGGCAGACGTTCCGTAGAAGAATTGTATCAGGCTCTATTTTTCGTTTCGCCCGTCCCGCCTGAATGTTTCACGGAGCGAAACGAAAATAGAGCCTGATTGCAGGTTATGACAAATGACACATTTAGCTCTCTAAGGTCTAATATGGTTAGCAGGATGCAGGTTTTCTTTCTCTTACTTTCAACCTTGAAATAAACCGACCTTGGAAATGCTTAAAGATCTCTTAATCTTTCCAAGGGCTTCAAAAATCTGGGCAACATGTTAGTAACAAATGTATTAAAGGCAACATTTACCTGAAGATCCTGAGCTTCTCTTACAATGTCAAACTGCATTTCATGTTTGTCAAAGTGAACTTGTTGAAAAGCACCAAACATGTCTGTGAGTTCACTTGCCACTTTGGTAAAGAGTCCATTGAAGCCTGCAAGTAACATCTGACCTGATGTCATGGTAGTGCTACTGTCCTCACCTAATCAAAACCAACAGAGAATTGCATCACACTAATGTTACATAATGAAGTTGGACCTAGTTGTTTCAAAGCTGGTTAATGTTAATCCAGGATTGAAAGAAAACTAAGGTTTTTGCACCTCTTCTCTAAATAAAAGAAGTTTTAATTTGCTAAATTGAACTTTTAGCTTGGGAAAAGTCATAAGGAAAAAATACCCTACATACATCTCCAGGCAAAGCTGTCATCAAGGACAGTAACCCCTTATGGTTACAGCTGTTACCAGGATCCTTTGAGCATGTTTTCACAACAGGCCCCATGCCTGGAGGACCAATATCATTTTAGGGCCCAAAATTTTGGGACAACCTACTTTTAATATCAAAAGAGCACAGAACTTAAGAGGATTCAAATCAGCATCTGGAAAATATGTAGACAAAATTCAAAGTCATTCCTAAATCCATGTCCCATGTCTTATGCACACACTTGACTAAGTTCCATTCTCTAAAGCTCAAAGAACTATGTGTATGCCATACTAATTTAAAATTATCTATGGGGGATTCTTGACTAATAAGCCTTCACTGCTTCTAAGAGGATTCCTTGCCACTGTTTTTTTTAAATAAATCAATAAATGTAACCATGCAATTGTTAAATGACAAAGGAAAGAAAAATTAATAAATGAGTGTGCTTGACTGGACCTTGACGTTACAGGTGATTTAAGCTGTAGTAAGTTACAACACAGCATACAATAAAGTACTTTATAGACACTCCCCTGATGGGGCTTTTCAGTGACAATGTGTTGAAAATGTTCAGTTAAAAGGCTAAATTTACTCACTAAACAATATGATTGATATGCGTGTGTATTTCAATGAAACATGTGAGCTGAACAACTCAACACATAAACAACTTGGTACAAGGTCAACACAACATGTTCAGCTGCTGTTGCTTTACCTGAATCTGAGCTAGGGTTCTTGTTGGTTTGGAGCAGCTTGTCAAACTGAGTGCTCAACTCCTGGATTGCTGGATCAACTCCTTCAGCACTGTCCACCTTAAGAAGAAAGTCAATAGAAATTAGAGTGAAAATTATCAGGGGGCAGGGGGACAAGCAGCAGTATCACAAAAAGTTTTTCATTGACTTGTACTGTGCTCACTTAGTGATTTCACAAGAAGAAAAAATTAGCAAACAGTCACTATCAGGGCTTAAGGGGGACATGAAACATTGCTTAGCCACCTACATTGTTTATTTATGACACCTCCTTCAAAACGTATTGAAAACACTGATACAAGTTACACCTACCTGGGTTGTCAAGTGTCCTTCCAAGAGGCGAGCCTCAATGTTCTCAGCAAGTTCGCGAAGGCTTAGCTTTTGTGAACAAGCCACAGCTTGCACTTGCTGAACAACAGCAAACACAGTGGGGTCCTCAGCATAGATACTTTTGACTGCCTCAGGAACAATGATTGTCCTGAAGTTTGTCATCAGTTCCTAAAAGTAAAACCACAACTTACTGTTATGATCTTGTTTTAATCGGAAAAGGATGCACAAAAATTAAAAATTGGACATCCTGAAGGCTTGTCTTCCACAGCTGTTAATAGCATTAAGTATCTTTTCTCAAAAATTAGCTGACTGTCCACATGTACAATTATTGTCTTAGTTAGTGCTGGCTCAATGGGTGCCACAATAAATCAAATTTTGCCATCCTTTTAGTTATAATTACATCATTATGGTGTTTGTATTTGATAGATTTTTTTCTACTACTATAGGTAGTGATCTGCCCATACCTGCAGGGCCAGGAACACTTTCTGCACACTCAAAAACGCTTTCATGGAATTCTGTGCTTCAGCTAATAAGGCTTGCTGATCTTCTTTGACCTCCTGTGGCCAAGGGAAAAAGTCTTTCATTAGTAGGTCAGCAAAAGCATTCAATACTCAAGTACTATGAGAGTTCAGTTTTGCACTTCATCCCCACACCACAAAAAAATAAATTTAAATTAGGACAAGCTCTGAAGCCATGTCTGAAAGAGTTCCCCATTGATCTAGGGAGCATTGACTGTATAGTACGGCACACTGATAGTCAATGGTCAGCTTGCTTTGAATAAGGGCTGAAAGGTAATGACTGAGTCCCACATTGACCAGCATTTTCCTACTACATGTAAATGTTGTCACTCACCATTGGATGATCCTTTAGCAGCAGAAGCAGTTGATTGACATTGCCGCTCATGGAACAGAGCTCATCAAGAAACCAGTCACCTTCTCTTGATGTTAGATCAGACAACCTGTCCTTGGCAACTGCAACAGCAAGACAAAATCCATTTAGAAATCAATTCTGTGTCAGCTAAAATCTGTGTGGAGTGCTGATCACAGAACTTACAGAATACTGGCAAAATGCAAGACCCTCAGGAATTGTGATGACTTGAAGGTAAAAACAAAAGTTGACTCACTTGGATAAACTTGACAAAAGGATATAGTCCACTTCTAAAGAAAATAAATTAACCAGCATTTTGCTTCTTACCTTTTGCAGTATTTTCCATTGCTAAACATCTCTTATTCAAGGAACATAAAGCTGTAATCAACACACTAGCAAGACAACGGAGGGACGCGGGCTGCTTCCCTGCAAAATGATGTAGAAAATGACGGTTAACATGGTGAGGAAATTATGTTTCAAGCAAATTATAAATAATTTCAACAGATTAGTGGAATTCAGATTACCTTTTAGCTTAACATTTTTCATGGATTCCTATAAATATCAGAAACATTACTGAGTCATTTTACCTGCAATATGTTTCTTTAATGCCGCATAACTTTCACCCACAGCCTTGCTAAGGAATGCTGTTTCTACACTCTCTTGCTTCCGCCGTTCAGAAAACTACACCACAAACACAAAAATCATGTAAATAATCTCTTTTTTTGCACACCTCCTATGGCAGTACATTTTGATGTGACCTCGTTCCTCTTTCTCATGGAATATCACTAACTATTGAAACCCTCTCGAGAGACCACCAAAGGTGGTCTCCTAGACAAGACAGCTGCTTACATGTACAAGAGTGCTGAAAAATAGGTACTTGATTGAAAAACAAAGAAACAAACAAAACAAAAAACAGAAAGAAAAAAGGAAAAAGAGAAAACAAGGAAATCAATGTTGTGGACGAGTAGTGGTCAAAGAAAGCTGGTTGCTTACAAGAGGCAGTTGCTTGACTAGAGATGTTTGGCCTAACTGACTTAAAAGGAATACCAAAGTCATTGGTTGCTTGGAGTTTTCATTAAGGGGCTGACTTTTAACTTTTTGTGATTATTAATTAAAGCCTCGAATCAATGACTAAAAATATTTCAAACGTTGCTCAACTTATTGTCTGGCTTGACTCCATTTTCGACAAAAAAAAAAAACCTTGGGTAACAGTACACTTGTCTAGTCCAGTGTCCATTGTCAAACAAAGCTAACAAACTGATGTAATGTTAGTAGACATACCTTGAGAAACTTGGCATTCTGTTCAGTTAAGCTGCTCTGTAGTTTGACCTCCATGGCCATAAACCCTGTCACTTCTGCTAGGCTCAGAGGATTGTCCACTACTGGTTTATTATGCATCTTTTCACTTGCCTCTAACACTACTTGGCAACTGCAAGGCAAAGCACAAGTGCTGTTGTAAGAGTGTCAAGAGCTTATACGAACACCTCTGATAAGCTCCCTAAGTCACTGTTTTGAATTTTTCAATGAAAATCTCTCTTTTACACCTGTCCAAAAAATACTGTTGGCTTTCACATTCAGCTTGGAAAATAATATATATAGGATATTACATGGAGGGTCGAAGATATGAATTTTATTTTCGAGTGATAAAAACAATACTTTATGAATGAGCGCAGCGAGTGACTACAATATTGTTTGTTACCACTACAAAATAAAATTCATATCCTCAAGCCACCGTGTAATTTTTTTTTGTATAGGCAAGAGTACTTGTATTTTTGCACAAACAACAGTGTAAAAGCTGGAAATGACATCATTTAACAGTGAGGATATGGAAAATACACCACTCAAGTCCTGGATGTAGTTTCATATGAAACTAGTAGTACATTTTCCACTAAAACACTCTACTTGTCTATATGGTAAAGTACACTATATTGAACTGAAATTGGTTTCTCTTGCTTGATGCTCTCAGATTTTTTACTGTTGGCCATCTTGAACTCCTGCTATCTCAAACAAGTTTTGGCTTTCCTTGCGTGTTTGAGACAGCATGTATCTACCACCTAAACACGGCAAAATTAAAGTTTAAATCATGTAGCAAGTACACTGTATCTAATTTGTGATGAACGAGAGACTAACAGAAGAAACTCTGAGACCCTGACAGGAGTGTGACTTTCTACAAACTGGCTGGATGCTCCAACTACTGAGCCACAGAGAGAATTGAAGTGAGCTAGATCAAATGATATATGTCTGCTTACTGTTTGCACAAAATGAATACAGATTATACACTTTGTTTCAAGAATGACAAATCATACTTTTTTGTCGAGGAATCTTCCACTAAGGACTGGAGCCAACTCTGCCATTCAAAACTTCTGTTCTGCTGTACATAATCTGGTGGGAACTAAAAGGGAAAAGACGTATTCAGGTCTAATTACATTCATGCTCCATACAGAATTTCAAAACCATGTTAAAAATAACATGTAGAAAGAAAGAAACAAACAAACATTAATAGAAAGAGAATGACGTGAAAATGAAAAGAGCGTGAAAAGATAGTGGGAAAAGGGTTTTAATTAGTCACTTACAAGTGATGTTACAGTGGCATACGTGTGGAGCAAATCCAGGCAGGAACGGAACATGGTGCGTCTCTGATGAAGCAAGCCTGACAGTTCTGTTTCAAGCTGTTCACACTGTATGAGAAACAGACACAAAAGTGTTAAAAATGGAAGAAGATGAGCTATTGGGAGGATCCACCAGGACTACACAAAACATAATACTGTCAAATCTCCATATGTAGACTCCCCTTAGGACCATGCTCAAGTGTCCACTTAGGAGAGGTGTATGCTTACCAGGGGTTAATGATATAGTGTTTGTATGTGCAGAAAACCATGACTTGAAAAATTTCTACTTACAAGAGGAGTTGGTAAGCAAGGGTCTGACTGTAACAGTATTCTTTTGACAGAATCTTTTATTCACCTGGTTAACTATGTGCCCTTGGCCTGCACCTTGCAAGAAACTGATGGCTGGAGCAAAACTTGGAAGTCCTGCAAACAACAGTTTGGAAAACAAGGACAAAACAACAAAGTTAGATGAACAGTACTTTTTTGTGTCAGGTGTTACTTCATACAGGAATCACCTTTTTAAGGCTCTTGAATTTTTTAATGAGCCTTAATGAACAAAAACTGTTATTACCAACATCTCTTCTTCCTTTTGAATTCCACAGTTTGATGAGATAAGTTTGATAAGTTTCGTTTTTTGGAAACATCCCTAAAGAGTTTATGCTTAAGACAATAAAAGATCGAGTTACTGTTTTACACGACAATTCTCTGCATTTCTCTGTTTAGTATTGCTTAGAAGCTTTCTTTTATTAGTACGTTAGGCACTTGGTACATCACACACTGTTAGGCAAAAACAAGTACTCAAAAAAAAAAAAGCTTAACCGTACCTAGGTCAAGAGGTTTCAAGAGTTCACCAACAAGGGATGCGAGCTTCGGCCCATGAACTGTCTCCATTGCAGCCTACAAATAATGTAAAACAGAAACTCAAAACCTCACCCTATTCAGACCAGGGGGCGGCGGGGGGGGGGGGGGGGGGGAGATTTTGCCCACATGGACATTAAACATTTATAACTTTCTTTTAATATGTAAGCTAAAGCCACCAAACTTGGTGACTTTCCCAAAAATTTATCTGGCAACAGTTTGGTAGAGCAAGTTTTTGTTCATGAAATTTGACGTTACCACAGCAACCTTATTTGGGCACGCCATTTTTTTTTACAATTTTGTAAATTTTCCTCTTTTTAAAGAAAAATCACTACTTTCTTGCAGTAACTTTTACATTTTTAGATCATTTAGTGTTTTTTATTGATTTTGATTACTTCCTGGTCAATTTTGATGCATTTCAAGGGTTTTGGAAAAAATCAAGAAATCCAAGATGGTGGATCCAAGACGTCATCAACTTATGTTGCAGACCTCAAAGGGAACAGTTTTTGATGTACGATCTGCCCTGTAAGTTTTGTTGCCATAGCTTTAATATTCTTAGAGTTAAGGAGGGGGGCCACCCCTAGCCTCCTATGCAGCTGTTCTTTTTGCTCATTATGCAATCTCTTCTTACTGTGTAGGAGGCTAGCCCCCCCCCCCCCCCAGTCCCAGAACACCAAAAAACACCCAGTCTGAATGGGGTTAAAATATTGCATGAACTGAAGAGATCACCATGAAAGCAATGTTCAGCATTTAACATAATTGCAAGAACGGTATGTAGAAAAAGAAAAACTGAGCAAAATCAGTAGGTTGATAAACTGACATCACTTTTATCTGTACTTGTAATGACAATGAGTGAGCACATCATATAATATTTCAATAATAAAACAGCCCAAGGTCTACAGGCAACTTTGGTTTAAGGAAAAATCACAACCTTCATTACCTTGTGCTGGACTTGCCATTGCTGACATTCAGCAAGTTTTTCAGTGATAGTTTGTAAAACTGCATCATGATCAGCCAACAGCTTCTTCTTTTCATCAAACCTTTGAGTGGAAAAAATTAAAGCAAAGCACTTGAACATGTGATTTACTGCTTCAAAGCTTTTCGCATGGGATCTTTTTAGAATTTGTTCAGTATTGTCTGTAATGTAATACAAATGGCTACCCATTGATAATCACAACATGATAGTGTTACATTTGACTGAACAAAGCCACTTGTCTGTTACACAACCACCTTTAACCCCCAACATTGATCCCTCTATTGTTTTTGTTAATATGATTACTGAAAACTCCCCTTTCAGCAACAGCCAAAAAATACTGTCCTGAGGGTTATAGCTTAAGTTAGGTTTTCCAGAGTTAAACATTCTCAGTCAACACAAACAAAATGCTTAGTGTATAGCTGTGGGCTGCTATTATGACCTAATTCTTCCACACATTTAATTACGATATACAAGGAGTCCAGTTGAGAGAATTTGTATTTTGATCATTAACTTACTTGGCTTGTACTGAGTGAAGGGGATGCTGTGGGTTGCTAATAGCTGCCTGCAGTGTTTCCTGCTGTTCTTTAAGCTCTTCAGTTGATAAATCCAAAGATTTTATTTGTTTCAGTGATCCCAAGTATGTGTCCAACTGTTCATCTAACTTTGCCAGGCCCGACTGTAGTTCATCCCTGGGTAACAAACAAGTATTTAATTTTGTCCTCCTTTGTTTCTTGCATGTGCATTTCACATACATGCTGTTAAAGTTGTTTTTTGTTTGTATGGCATAGCTCACTTTTATACCATAAGGCTTGTCACACTGATGAAAGGCTAAGCCTGAAACGTTACTGTCTTGCCTAATTTTTTGACTCTCTAAGAGTTTTTTCAAACCTTTTTTCTGCAAGTGTCACACATCATCTGAGCTTTGTCTCCAGTTTACATAACAAACAAGTATTCTTTAAAAATTACCCATGTGATTAGTAGTGATCTTCTGTTCAGCTAAGTCCATTGACATTTTTTTGTTCTTACTTGTTGTTTGTCCAGGTGACTTTCATCTCTGCCACTCGTGAAGAAAACAAGCTTTGTGTCACGTCCCTCTCCATCTCTTTCTTGTTTACCTTGTTGTCTGTAACACCTGGTGCTCCACCTCCATAGAATGCACTGGCAAAAGCATTGTCATTTGCCGTGGTCCAGTCAACCAGTGGGTCATAAACAAAGGCCTCCAAGAGAGTCAGCAGCGTCTCACGGCCTTGTTTCAAAATCTTGAGGACTTCCTCACAAGAAAGACGGAACACTCCTTCCACTCCTGTTACTCCCAAGGCTGTCTCAAGGTTAGGTGTCATCCTAAATGGAACCTTCTCAGGTACTCGCAATCCTTTACCCTTCTCAAAGCACACATTGTAGTCTATATGAACAACCTGGCAACATAAAACAAAGGCAGTATTCTTTGACTTGAACTTGAGGGGTGTTTCAGCAATAACAATCAAGCAAGGCATCTATGAAGAGCGACATTGCACAGTGTTTGTGCGATACATGTAGAGAACAGAGATTGTTAATGCAAGACTTTACTGACTTGATGGTTGCAGAAATAAAAAAAAAGTAAGGACTAATTTAATGTGACTAAATGTAATTTAGGCAAAGTTAAACTTGAAACAAAAATGCTAGGCTTGCTTGGGGCTTGTGGCTGCTAACCCTCATTGGATTGTGGTCAGGGGTTCATCGTTAGCTGACATGCCCATGTGAGGTGGCTCAGTGATCTGGCAGGGGCCACTGATATTTTACAGCTCTTGAGTTTGTGTCTATGCAGTTTGCTGTTTGCTCACATTCTCGCATTGTCAACCACTGTAGTTTTGCTCTGTTTTTACTAATGTCGCATGGCTCCACCTTTCCTTTCCGGCACCTCCCTCCAAGCTCACCTTTTGGTGATGAGTTTAAGATGCCAGAAGGGAAGGTTTCTTACCTCCCCAGTTGTGAAGTCCACCAGCATATTATCCAGATGTCTGTCTCCCAAGCCAATGATGTAGCCAATCATGGACATGACAGCAGTGGAGCGAGCATAACTCTGAGTCATCTGCCACCACTCTGCTGCACTCGTGCTTGAACACCACAACTCCCTGAAAACAAAAATAATTTATAGCAAAAGGAGAATCAGTTTGTCTTTAAACAAAAAACAGATGAAACAAACAAAAAGAGAAAAAAACAAAAACGAACCTCACAATAAAGAGATCCAAACTGACACATGACCAATCACTTTTTGGGGTCTTTCCAATCGGTAACATCACGACTTAAGGACCCTTCTGGTCAACTTTCAACTTTATTTCACACTGTTTACAGCATTGACAATAAAGTGACAACAACTTTTCCAATTCACTCAGGATCACAAACATAATCAATAGTTGGTCAGGGATGGCGGCAGATAAATATTATTCTAAGTCTTGAGACCCAAATGGTGGTGCACTCCTTCTGTTGTTACAATTTCTCCACCCTACTGCAATGTTGATGGGTTGGAATAACAGTCATAGAACAGCATATGATAGATAGATGACTCACTTGGCCAGCAGGTCACTGGGAGTTTCCTTCATTAGTTCCTCCAGTACTTGCCTCATCACAGAAAGAGGCCAATCTCTTCTGTTGGACACGTCAGTGATACCCTGTGAATGAATAACACAGTTATGTAAGGTCACATTCACACTTGGTGCCAAAGCATCGTGCAGGACATGGTGCTTGGAGGGCACCAATGTGAACAAGGCTAAATAAGAATAACACAGTTATGTAAGGCAGTGTTCACACTTGGAGCCAAAGTATTGTGCTGGGCATGGTGCCCAAGGGGCTAAGAAGTAGGTAGGGTGTTCAGCCACCTGTACTTGAGCACTAAATCAGCACAGAGAGCAGTCTGTGTACTATCTTGTACTCTAGCACTAAATCAGCATAAAAACCAGTCTGTGTACAAACGTGGGGGTGGCGAAAGGTAAATTCAAGACTTTGGGAGATGGCGAGACAATCCTTGTTTTGTGCGAGCCCAAGACCCTTTCAATTTTTTAATTACGAGACAGAGATTTCAGAGTTTTCTAAATGCGAGCCCAAAAAGTATTAGGACATAAAAATTTGAACCCAAAACTTTCAGATCAGTTTCGGGCAACTCAAGTTGTTACCTACGCACATCAGAAGTTCAAGATTTATTTTATAGTCCTTCAAAAAGTCAAGACTCAGGGAACATTAGCAAAAAGATCGAGATCCTGGGACGGCAAGGTCAAAATTGAGTCTCCGAGACTGTTTGCTGATAATTCGAGACTCCAAGACTCCAAGACTCATTCACTTCACGGTGCCTTGTCTGGCAATTTTTCCCCAAATTCTACAGGTCCAGACTACGTTTTGGGCACTGATTGTGCACAACATAATATTAAAACTGGACACTAGCAGTTGAAAATACACACAACTTCTCGATCACAGCTTCCATAATATAGCTAAGCATTATGACTGCAATAAATTATTCACACTATTGTGGTGTATTGAAAAGTGCCCACGCACAAAAAACAAGGTAAACTTAACCTCTTATGGGGACCAAAATAGGTTTATTTACTTCTTTTTCTGTTCAAAGTAAAATGAACCAGATAAGCTCTTACCTTCTCCTTCAGGGCAGGAGTAATTTTGCTGTAGAACAGTTCACTTGGCTTTAGTGGTGGAGGTGGAGGTTGATTAGCACCCTAAAATGTTAAGGAGACTCTAGATCAGTACTAATTACATCCTATAAGCAGTCACTGAGTTGTGCTCCAAGCAACATGCACACTCTACTAGCAGCTTACAGATTCAACCAAGAGCACTGACAAGGTTTCTCTTAGTCAAGATCTTTTCAGGTTACGAGGCGCTATCTTATATAACACTTCTTTATTTTGCCATACCTGTGCAGATTTAACGAGTGCAACAGCCAGGGCTTCCCTTTGCTGCCAGCGTTTGAACAAAGCAAACACAGGAACAGCACCATCCACCCACTGAATCAGACCTGACCGCGGACCAAGAGGGGTGACAGAGTAATGACGAGCACAAAACACAGCAGAACTGTGGCTGCAGGTCAAGAAGAAAGACAAGAAAAATGTTCAATGACATGAGAAAGTCAACAAGGCACTCAAGAATTTGAGGGACCAAGATTCATATGAAAGCACTGCTATAATATGGGTGTTTGTATATTCAGTGTCCATACCAAGGTCGACAACATCATTGCTCAGCTACGAAATAATTTTATATGGTAATTACCTGTCAACTGTGGCGAACATGTTGTTACAGATGGATAGGAACTGCATGATTCTCTCATCAAGATGAAGATCTTCAAGTCCTTTAAACAGGTATGTGTACCTGCAAAAACAACAGTGATTTACAGTAGTTAACACAAGAACAAAAGTAAAGGTCAAGCCTAGCCAAAGCATTCTCCAGTACACCAGACAGTGTGTCCTCCAACTGGACTATGTGCATACTATAAAACATATCACTTGGCTGGTGTGTGACCTTTGACTTTATGAAAATAACTACTTTTTTCGTCCTTACCTTTGCCCATCAGATCCAACAAATACCAGTTTCTTGGGCTTGGTTTTGGTTGGAAGAATATTGACCTCACTGATAACAGAGTCAATGGTGACAATCTGAAAATTTATTGAAAAGTACAGTTAACATGGTTCCATCAGTATTCAAACAAATCATTATTATTTTATAGTTTCATTTTAAAATCACTGTGATCAAATTACCAGTACCTTTCCACTGAAATGGGTCTGGCCTGGCATGTACACTGCAGAACCTTTTAACTTTGCCAAAGCAGGACTAATTTCATCCATGCGAAGCACATAAGCTGAACGTTTTTGAGACCTGGCCTGTAGTGCTTGAAGCAGCTATGAAGGCAAACAAAGAGAGACAAGGGTTATTTCCAGCCATGCACAATAATAACCAATGGTAGTTCTAACAAAGGAACTTGAAACTTCTAGTTAATTCCAGGGGGGATATATTAGTTGTACAGTAGAACCTTTCACTAGTAGACATCCCTAGTGACTTAGTAGGGGACAGATGCCGGCCAAGGGGTTTGTGTGTGATTAGGACTGTTACTGTTAAAGAGAGGTGTCTATTAACAGGAGCTGCTAGTCAACTGTATGATCCAGGAATTGCAATCAGCTGATGAAGGTCAGACATAACAACAAAAATACTCTCATTCAAAAACTATTCTGGTTAAAATCACTGTCTACATCAAGTAGCAAGAATCCTTCAATGTTAACCTGTTTAAATGGCTCCCAGCTAGATCTGTGGTCTGTAGGATCAGGTGGGTTCTGTACTGCCTCAAGTGCTCCTTGAATAACACCACTGTAGGTCATTTGGAACCACTGCTCATGGGGCGTGGCAGTCTCTTGGGATGTGATTTTGTTCAGCTGTTCTATGGCAAATACAACCTAGCAAAGGCACAAAGTACAATGCATTCATAGTGACAGGGTTTTCAATAGGAATCTGAGTAGGTGGCAACATTTTAGGAGAAGGAGGAGGATGAACTACTGGCATGGAAGGTGCAAGATTCTAGGGGGGGATGGGGGTATGCTCCCCCAGAAAATTTTGAAAATGTGAGCCTCTTAGAATGCATTTCCTGCATTCTGGAGCAAGAATTAGGGTATTTGAACAGAACAGGAAACACAATTCGCCGGTGAATTTACTCAAAATTCAGGCAAGATTCTTTTGTTTTTCATGAATAAATCTTGGCCGATCCAAGGCTCATGTTTTGTGGCAAATGTTTCTCATGTTAGTCGTAAAATATGAGGTAATTTCTCAATGAAATAGGGGGCGCGTTCATGTGGAATAGCCGGCGAGTTTCACCAGCTGCCGGCCCTTATTGAAAACCCAGAGTGAACAATAAAGTGATCTTACTACCCCCTCACCACCAAGTCAAACAATTTTACCTTCTTAGAGTAATAAACCCTAGGAAATTTAACTGCAACACGGCTATGGTATCAAATTTGAAATTTGGAGGTCTCTGGTTTATGTTTTGCTCTGACCACTAAGTGGAGTAGTTTCATTTTAAAGCGGAGTTCAACTCTTGGGCCACGCCTGTAGATAGCCACCAGTCTGCTGCTTGCCAGTTGGGATTTTTAAGCTTGTTATGTGGCATCTGTATTGTTTGTTTCTAATGATTTTGGTGTGGCATCTGTACACTAGTTTAATCTCTAGTTGGACATCCACTTTAAACAAAGTATTTTTAATGTCACAAAGGGCAGTAACCCATAACCACTGTTACGGCTGAGTGTAATCGGCAGGACCTTGATGTTACTATGATCTTGATTGCTGAAGGTTCCGTTTACTCACAAAACCACATGTTTATCAATGGTGTATAGATTTGAGTTGAAACTTTCTAGCAGCTTTGTACAAAACAGAGGCATTTTACCCTACAAAATAAGGGTGCAACAGTACTTACTGGTTTCATGATAGCAATGTGCTTCTCTCTGATCAGCGTAGCCTTTTGCTGATTAGTCAGATTCTGATTGCCATTGACCCTCTTGATTTCCTCCTCCAGCTGCTGCTGTCGACGTGTCACATCATGGTGGGTCTGCAGGAGTGAGCCATGCCACAGCTCTTCCCACAGCAGGGTGATTCTGCGCAGCTCCATGATAAATCCCTGCAGTTCTGAGATCAGCTCAGGATTGTGTGCCCTGATGGATTCAACTATAGTCTGATAGCAGCTGGTTAGGGCATCATTTTCTGTTTTGCTGAGGGTCTCACAGGTTTGACTTCCTTGATTCTGACTGTTTTCTGACAATGAATCAGTGGAGTTTGGCACGAGAAGAGGCAGGAGACCTGTGACAAAAAAACCAACATTAAATTCATGACAGTAGAAAAGCTTATCTGGCTGTAGTAAGTCAAATGTATTGACCTGAAACAAGCAGCTGCACAGATCAGTCATGAGAAATTTTCTTTCATGATAGTCAAATTACTTTGACTCTGATGATGACCTTCACACCAGTTGTCAAAACATCGCCACAGTCACGAACAACAGTATTTTTCGGTTCTTTTGTATCAGTATTTTTATTGTTGTTGTTGTATTATTTATAATAGAGTGTGCAAACATGTGATCTCTACATCTACATCTTCATTTTATTACGTTGGTAAAATCCATATGGATATCACACCAACTGAACAAAATGTAAAAAAAATTTATCAATTTGCACACTTCCAATTAAAATTTGAAGATATCCTCAAGGAAACCAAGGGAAGGTCACAAAGTGAACTTAAGTTGGTCTCCTGGCAGCTACCCCGGTCATCAATCTCCATGAAAGTAAAAAATAAAGCGTTCTCACCTTCTCCTTCTTTGCCCTTGTTTAACAAGTACTTTGGAAGAGATGTAGAACAGCCAACCACAGCAGGGTACACAATAAGATGAGGAGCATCTCTACCCACTCGACACAGCAGCTCTGATACACTCTGTCGCACATAGTTTTCTGGATGGTTCAGTCGCGAAAATAACTGTGGAGTTATATCTGTCAAGAACAAACATGGGAGAATATACAACTGCAACACACTATTGTGTAGCTGCAGAAAATATCCATTACCCCCCCCCCCCAAGGATAGTTTTTTGGTTTGAACCCCCAACCCCTCCAGAAATTCCAATTTAGCTTCATACTTTTCTTTAAAAATTCTAGCTTTTGAGATCCCCACCCCCTCAGAATTTCCAATGACCATCCATGGGGAGGGTATGGATATTTGTTGGAGCGGGACATTTCAGAAACATCAGACAAAGTAAAACCCTCAACAGACTATAGCATCCTTCATAGACAATGTCACAAAATGAACAAAAATTGACAGTGAATCCACTCCCTTGATCCTCGTGGTTTCAGTTGAGTTTCAAACATTTTAAGGTCCTGTTATTTCTATGGTCCAAAACAGTGTAGCCATGACAAAATGTGGTTGCTTTGCACTGTTGTGTTGACTGCCAGTAATAGTAGACCTGTGATAATATTATTACATTCAAATAATTATTGTCCCCGAGGTTAAATTGTAAATCAGGGAATAAATTGAATAATTCATGTCTCAGGTAGGTTTTAGTGCCATATTTAACAAATTCTTGGAAAAAGTTCAGTGGTATTCTATAAATTATAAGATAACTTCAAATATAGTTACCT
Organism: Siderastrea radians; assembly: GCA_964017195.1. Lineage (NCBI taxonomy): Eukaryota > Metazoa > Cnidaria > Anthozoa > Scleractinia > Rhizangiidae > Siderastrea > Siderastrea radians. Next base: position 54,651,166 of record OZ024891.1, on the reverse strand, counting down.
TTCCAGGGTCTTGTAGGGGTATTAACCAGTCCCTCCTCCAGTTCACTACGCAGCTCACCAGCATGTTTCACGAGAAGGCGGAGCAGTCTCAAGGTTGCTGTAACATTACTGTCATCGTCACTGTTGTTAGAACAGTGTTTGTTTACTGGTTCATCCTTTATAGCACCAGAGGATTTATCAGGGCTCTAAAGAAACAACAACTGGATTATCAAATAGTGTATAAGAAGCAATAACACCATAATTATATATAATTAATTAACATTGCAAATTCAGAAAATTTCCCTCTGTTTTTCATAATAACTGAGTGAATTCTAAACAGATTGCAACGAGGAGGATTTTCAAGGAAAAATGGCCATTATCTTTTCTAGTTTGCAACTCCATTTTTGTTAGGCATCTTGTACATTTTGCAAGTAAGTTTTGTGATCTAAATCCATTCATGTTATCTTCCCAAATGCATCATCATTTGCTGTCAGTAATGGATGGTGAACAATTGTGTTTAGTACTCTAGGGGATAAAAATTTTTAAACAACAAAGATCTTCTTACTGTGGTTCCCATTCTGAGGTACATGAAATATGCCTTGGCAGCAAAGTGGTAGTGTTTGAAGAGTCTGTCCCTAACACCTCTCCACACAGACAACAGATTATCCAGCAGCTGAGACTGGGCCTCCTGTAATCCTGGGCAGACTGTGCCAAGCTGTTTCCTAGTGTTCTCCACTCCATCATCATACAGCTGAAATAAATTTGAATTAATTTTAACAGGCATTTCAAATGCTGAAAACCAATGAGAAAAACCTTAGATGGCAGAATATTGAACAGAATGTCTTTCTTAAAGCTATACAAAGTTCTTCTTAAACAAGAAACTAAGCACTTCAAAAGGGCTAAGCTCCTCCATCTCACATGCATACATGTATAATTTTTGCTCATGGTGAAAAAACTTCTTAACCCTTGCAAAACTTTTTTCTTCTGTTCTAGAAATTGACACTAGGAAGGAAATGAATTCACATCTGATAGAAAAATCTTTACTTGACAACAGTGTCACGTTAAATGAGTTGTTTTAGTTTAGGTATTACCTGATCTTCTTCTCCAATATCTTCATCCTGGTTAAAGTAAGCTGCCACATGCACTTGACCGAGAACAAGCAGCACAGATTCAACCTCAGCCTGCCGAGCAGCCTACAGCATGACACACAAATCACATACATTCAGTACTAGCAAGGGTTTCATAAATAGTCCTTCAGTTGAGAATATGATTATAAGATTGTGTATGCAAAGCACTTTCAGATTTAAAACCAATCATCTCACCAGAGCCCTTGTTCCTCCCTGTTACTGTTCAGTGGAGAAGGAAGCTCTTAGAATGAGATCGGCCACACATTATAATCTGAAGCATGCATACTAGATTTTGAAAGTCGTACTCAGGCTCAGTCTTACTGCACTCTGTTCTGAGCTGGAGAGCAATTACCTTTCACGGGTGTGTAGAAATATTCTATTTAACTCCTTTGTCAGGGCTTGAAATAATTTCCCGGCTGGTGCCGGTCAAGTTGTCCGGTCAAACCTATTTTTGCTCGGACACAACCCATTTTTGGCCGGACAAATCTCCATTACGCCATATCTCTACAAAATCCCCCCCCCCCCCCCCTGCAGCATGATGTTTACATATCAAACAAGTACATTTTCTAAGCCTTTATTGTACATGGAGCCTCGAACTCATTGCAGGAAAAGTGGAATGCATAGTACAGCCACAACGTTCGGCAAAATCAATATTACATTTGTGCATGCATCTATCGCTTCAGTTCTATGTCTTCTATACAGTTAAATTTTAATACCTAATAAAGCTATGAAGTTGATGAAATTGAAGCCTGCGATCTAGTTGATCCTCATAATAATACAAGCTAACTGATGTGAATATACAACAAGAAACTCTTACAAGTAGAATCCATATCCACTGATTTGCTACAAAGTAAGCTTAGAATGAATAAGCTTGAATCTTGAAACGTTTCAGTACTATATCTTATTAAAAGGGGTCGGGGAAATGATACTAACAGGCAACTCTCTTTTTTCATTTGGAATACTTGAATGGCAGCCTAATTTTGCTACTCGTTGTCAATTTCAAGTCTATACTGCCTGAGGAAAACATTGCCTTGCGAAGTAGTGCCCGTGAATCCAATAATCACCAAAAAGCTTGGTAACCAAGTATTTATCAGGGGCGTGCCGGAAGTGATGAATGATTTTTTCCGTTTCAGCGTTTTTAGAGACGATATGAATCACAACTTTTATGGATGACTATTTGGCCATTTGGAATTACATCAACGTTGTGCAATTAAAGAAATGAAAGCACTTTGTTGTGGTTTTAGGTGAAACAAAAACATATCAACGCCAAAAATATATACAATGTTCGGGAGCCTACTGATCCACTCCTGTTTCTTTTATTAAATCTATTGCTCTGTCTTCTAATTCGTCCTCATTATCTGAATCGGAACCTTCTTCAGTTGAAGAACAATCGATCAAGACCATTCCCCTTTTCGCAAACTCTCGGGCCTTGTACGATTTCCTCTTGCTTTGGTTCGGAGGGCGAGTGGCGCTCGTTACCCACAAGTGAATGGCTGGTGTAGTCTCGTAACCTTGAAAAGGGGGACCTTCCATTTTGACTCTTATCAGGTGGCTAAGGGTGTTCTCGCTGAGTGTTGCCCGAGAATCTGAGAGGCATTGTTATGCTTCTCACTTCACGTTTACAAAATCCAAGCGGGCTATATATTATAAGAATATAGTAATTCATACTGCTTCACACGCTACTCCGGAAGACCCGCTAATTTGCGGTGACGGCTTGATGAACGACAAAGCGAAGATTTGCAACCACCGGAAATTTTACAACCACTATTATGAATCATTTTTTAAAAGTTCTTGGTCTGGTAGTATCTCTGTCTTTTCCCCTTTTTATTCACAAACGCCAATAATGTTGAACCTATAAAAATTTAAAACCTGAAGATCCGCATTAAATTTTTCTTTACAAGCGTAAACGACCGGACAAATTGTCCGGCCATCCAAGGATTTGACCGGACAAAACCTATTTTTGACCGGACATTGTCCGTTGACCGGCCGTTATTTCAAGCCCTGTTTGTACAAAATAATATTGGTTGAGATGCTCAACTCCTTTGCACAAAAAAAATATTGGTTGAGATGCTCAAAGCCACAGTGCAAATCACGGTCATAGTGAGATGATTTACAGCCCTTCAAACCACACAAATTTGCAACCTAATCAACACAAACTTAAACTTTACAAGTGTATAATATTCATTTGAAAGGTTTTGATGAGTGTAATTCATTTACCAAACCAACATAGACAAGGGAACTTTTGGATTTGACAGAAAATGGTTTTAATGAAAATAATGAAACGTTCAGTAGTGTCCCCCTAGAGAAGTCTATCTCAGTTGAGCTGGGTGGTGGACGAGACTATCGTGTGGGTGATAGCTGAGCCCACAACTATCACCCAAACAGAGCTGGTCAAACTGGACTAGTAGACATTACCCACGCAGCCCACAAGATAATGATAAGACCAAAAACCAGCATCGTTCTTTTACTTCATAGCATTAGCCTACGACGTCACTGGCTAATAAACGTTAGAAGATGATCAAAAACACATCAACAAGAGCGTGTTTGACAACATATTGAAACCCCTGTAAAATGAGACAGGTAACATTGCTGCTTAACACACAGGACCTCATCCTACCTGAGGTAGATTCTGCAGAACTGTTTCTTTTTCCTTTGGAAGTAGATCAACATTTCCCATAGAGCTGAAAACAATATGAATCAGTAGAAAATACTGTTTAATGAGCAACAGTGCAAATTAAGGCAAAATCAAAGCAAATGCAAATTACAGTTGACACTCAGTTGAAAACCGCTCTACTTTTTTTGAATCAGAGTTGAGCATACATAGCTCTTATGTACAAACCTGGCTTGCTCAACAGTCTTTCTTCCCCATCTGTAACACCATCCAGCCAAATTGAACCATGCCTTACCCAGATCTGGTGCCTGCATGGTGGCCAAGTGCAGTAGCTGCCCACACACTGATTCTGCATCAGTCACACCACAGGCCACACTAGGGACAGAATTCAAACAGCTCTCCGCTGACTCATCCTGTGCCGGGATGAGGGTGCTGTGTCCAAGACTAACGTAATTTGCTTCCAACTCACATAGTGAATTTATTTTCATCGCAACAGACAGGCCATTTCCGTTTATCTTAGTGACTGCGGTGAGAAGTTTGCGGTCATTAAGCAGCCATTTAGCTAGAGTGAGTAATGACCTTGAGTTCAGTGTACCTACATTTGAGTCAATATCGCCCAAGTTTGAGTACTGACATATGCTGTCTGAGAGAAAATACACAGCCTCCGAGCTCTGGCCTAAAGCAAAAGCTAACTTTGAACACTCCCGCTGTATTTGCATCACATCCACTGGTTTTGCTGAGGCTAGAGAAGCATCATTTAAGCTTTCCATTAAGGGCTCTAGAAACTGTTTCTTGCTGCAGTTCAAGTCTTTTACTGGATTTCCCAGCAAGGAAATCTGTTTCATTAAAAGCTTCTGTGCAAGACTGAAGTTGTGATGCTTCCGTGCAAGCTGTGCTGTTGCTAATTGAAGTGAAATCAATTCACTTTTGAGACCACTTTGATGTTTCCCTACTGTGGATGCCACGTATTGAAGGTTTCTGCAAAACCTTAGTGCCTTGTTCAGAACTGCACTGTCATGCTGGGCATGGTCTGCAGTGAAAGTTCCATTTCCTTGTAAAAATGACACAGAGACATCATCCTGGAAATGGAAACATTTATTAAAATGACGCTTTATGTGAGGCACTATTGACAGTACCTTGATAGTGTTTACTTGCAGTCCCTCCCGTCATCCCAGTGCAAAACAAACAGCAGAGGTGCAAGTAACAGTATTAGATGTAACAGACAACTACAATTTCAAATTTCAACCAAAAATTTCACCCAAAATTCACATCTAATGACACCAATGAACAGTTCATTCCTTCGTCAAACATTATTAGAAATATACACGTACGTGATCTTCATCAACATTTTTGTTTGGTTTAACTACATTGGGCAATGGCTTAGTTAGACAGTAATCCATTTAAGAAAAACTTATTTGCTGCCACGCTAAGGTTTATCATTTCCCTTTCTTTTCACCATGTTTTAGACAAGTCATGATCCTACAGTACCATACCTGATGAAGAGCAGTATCCAGGATAGTTTCCACAGCAGCGGCAAACTGCAGTTGAGAAATGTGAGAAGCAGACACCTCTAATGGCCAGCCCAGCGTTCCTACTCGCAGGACACCCTCACATAGAGATACTGAATGATGGATGCAATCCTTGACAGCTTGACTGTAATATAATTAAAACAGTGTAGGAAATGGTTACTGCCATTTCAATCAAAAGAATTGAACCACAGCTTAGACAGGTTGAGAAGTTCACAACAATTTGCTGTTTGTACCAATCGCTAGGCTTAGCTTAGCTTGAGATAAGCAAAAACCATCAGTTTTGGATTCATTCACATTAACTGCTTTTATTGACTTAGTTAATCTTCAACTTGGGTGAGCCACACAATGATACTTCTTGTCGAGTTGCTTCTCACACCTCATTTTCATAACAATACACCACAGCAAAATCAATAATACTCTACTGGCAACAGAGATATATTAAAATCAGCAGAACTAGAAAGTCATGACCACTCACATGATCTTCTGATCTTTTGTACTATTGTCCTTTGTTTTGGTTTTTAAATGCCCTGAAGTAAAGAATAAAGTCTGTGCTTGTATCAGGGACAGCTCAGCTGTTTGTTCAATCTTTGCTGGAGACCACACAGGAGTGAACGTTGTGTCAGGGTGATTCAGTTTCACAGACCAAGCAGACTTGGTCAGATTCTCAGTCAGTGAGTTCAGCGCTGCTCCAGGAATCAGCCGAAGATGGTCACGAACTGATGAGAAGTCACTCTCTTCAAATTTGCTTAGTGCTCTAAAGATAAAAACACAAATTGTAAAGCTAAACAATGATAGGAGGAGATGTGGATGCCTAGTGATCTGGAGGCTGGTGGTTCCAATCCTTAGTCTCTGCAATTTTGTTGTCAACTTAAACAAGTAACTCTATACTGCACTGTCTTCAGCCTGGTTTTTATGTATTGTTGACGTACCTGTGGCATACCCACCCATATTGTATGGGATACTGTTCCCAAATTATTTATGGGAACATCTGCTCGAGTTCTCAGAAGCCATCCCAGGTCTCTACCCCAAGCATGTGTGCAAAATCAAGTTAGGTTCAACTTTGCATGCCTGTCAGCAATTATTCTATTGGCAAACTTGCACCAAAATTTTTTTAACAATAAATTCCTGCAACACACCCAGGCATTGTAAATTTGGCTTGTTCCTGCTCATTCTACTCCACGATGTTTTTTAGTGAATGCCTTGTCAGTGGTACATTGCAAAACACCTGCAATATAGATCTCCAGAACTACTGGAGATCTTATCCCAGGCATCCTCCCAGAATATGAGAAGCAGGCTTTACTCCACCTTGGGTGCCAGCGAACTGTTAGGAAAACCTAACAAAATGGTGAGTGTAAACCTGTGATGGACTACCATCTCCTCCATCTTGTCTAGAGTTACTTCTAGATTAATTACACTACAGAATCAGTGCTGAGCACTGGCTGTGTTTGACAAGCTTTGTCAAAATCATTAAGAAGGGGATGTGGTGGCCTAATCATGGATTAAGATGATAATGTACTGGATTTCTGTAGGTTGGTGGTTTGAGTCCTTTTCTTGGCCACTGAGTCTGGGCTTTGGACAAGACATCACCAACCTCCATAACCTCCAGTCAGGTGTAGAGAGAGAAATGTCTTAAGTCTGAAGGAGAAGTTGACTAAATATTATTGGTTAACAACATAATGACAATAACACCTGGTATAATTACTCACTTGACATAGTTCATGTCAATGTTTGCTATGAGTGAATGCTGTACACCAGAGTCTGAGCATTGTTTCCTCAGGCCACTGACATGTTTTTGCCACTCTGCAACCTCACTCCAGGAGGATAACTTCATGTAACACTCAGTAACCTGAGGGAGAAAGACACTTGTCAGTTACTTAATTCCGGAAACGAAAAGCAAGGCACCATGCAACCCCCCTGTTTTTTTTGGGCGGGGGGCAAAGGGCTTTACTAGCCTACATACAGAAATATGCGTAAGGGTCAATAATGTTCCCATGGATAGAGAGGGAGGAAGAATGATCATGTGTCACACATACACTTTTTGCTGTACAAAGTAAAGGATTTGGCAGCTACTACCAAGATCACTTTGTCTGATTTACCCCTCCTGGAGATCACATGTCAATCAAACTAAAATACAATCATGTCCAACATAACTAAACATGAATAAAATGTACCATAATTCTAACCAAAAACTGCAATGAAAAACAACTCATGATAGGCATTTTGCTTTATCTCAATGTGACAGCTTTTCTTAACACAGTTATTTTTCTGTATGCATAAGTGGTTACATTCAGACAGAAATAACACAAATAAAGAATCAACTTCCAAAAGACTTAAAAGCAAGAAACAATGAGACTGGGCAGAGAAGACATCTTGTAAATTTTTTTATAATTATTGGAACTCTTGGGATTTAAAAGGTTAAAAAATTATAAACAGAACATTTTAAGAGTTCTAACTTTACCTCACTAACAAGGAAAGTGGTTGGAGCAGTCCCAGGTGCTGATGAATCACTTGTTTTTCGCTCCTCATGTTGGCTTTTCTCTGAAACATTTGTCATTGTGTCTTCTAATGCTGACTTGTATTCTGCTGCTGATGACTCATACCTGAAATAAACACATGACAAAATAAATGCACAGTGCATGAACAAACAAATACAGAAAAAGCTCACAACCTCAACTCTGGACCCAGGATGAGAGACATCTTCATTTATGTCACCACAATAAACTAACTATGAATTCTCATTTAATTCACTTCAAATAATCACACAGGCCTTGCTAAAAACTTCTAGGTTTATTTTAAAATCAAAGTATCCATCACTACTGATTTGTATTCTTGAGTACAACAACTCCGTACTATTCAAGCCGGGGAATAGAAGAATGATAAAGGAAACACATTACAGCACATTACGTGGCTAGACACAACAATATAATCTAAGTTAACTCTGACAACTAAAAAACTTACCATCCCTTAGCTTTCATCACAGTGCCATTCATCCAGGAATATTTCCGTCCAGTAACATGTTCACACCAGGCCATCAAACCAGAGATGGCATGAGCACTCTTCAGTTCACACAATGCTTCAGCTGTTAGCAGTGCTGCATTGTCAAACTCCTCACCCTGCAATCACAAATTATAATTATAATGATCGTTTTGTTCCAGATCAACTTAAGGTGGAGGATAATTTAGCCTTGAAATCCAAATTGCTCCAATGTAGCTAATTACTTTGTTTCACAGGCTGGTTATCATGTAGGAAACAGTTACATGTTTATTTCTTAACCTGAAAGCTTTAAAATTCAAAGAATTAGCCTTAAATACTTTTTCTTAAAAACTGAACTAACTCAAGCAAAGCACAAATGACTTCTTTTGTTCTCTGTTTGAATGAAAAATGTGAAATCAACCAATCATCAGCTACTCTGTTGTTTAATTGCTTCAGTTTAGGCAAAAGTAATTAGGATATATAATTCTAGGAATTAAAGCCCTCAGATCAAGAAACAAACGTGCAGCTTCAATTATGTTTCTTACATGAAGCAGCAAGTATGCCAAAGTAGACCCAACTTGGAGCTGTCTGGATTTTAAGGCCAAATCATCACCTCCGCTCTTTCTCCACTGAGCCTTTTACCTGCAATTATACAATAAATAAGACAAATACACATACCTGTGTGTTTCCTGCTGCTTTCATTTCCTGAAGACTTTGAAAACCATGCCAAACAGTTGCAGCAGGGCAGCCACAAGCTGAACCAACACTCATCACTGGTTTACGAACCCGGGTCAGCCACTCAAGACACGTGCCACGATTAGTGCGGAAGAATGCACGAACAGACTGAAACCATGCAATTGTAAATATTAATAGAGAAGAGAATGAAATTTCAAGTTATCTAATGCATTTGTTTCCCTGGAGGAAACAGTTTGATATAGCTTTGAGGTGAATTTTACTGTTGCTGCTCCAACCAGTGCTTCAATGTTCGATGTTTCCTTCTTTTTATAAAATACCACTTCATGCAACCAAGGGGTATTTCTAAACAAACAGAATGGTTACAATGCTAGCAGATAATAATAAATAAATTGTACCTTGGGAGGGGAGGGAAGACTAACAACACATCCTTCATAGCCATTGTACATCAACTTTTCCAGGTTCTCCACAAACTGTAGTAGTAAAACACACTGGAGGTGGTTCACGTAAGGTTTGGAACCAGAGGCTAGTAAAGAACAACATCAAAGTAAAAATCAATTTTATACACTAAAAGATACAAGATTAAAAATGCAAGGGAAGTGTGTCACATCTGTTGCATGGGATTTTCTTTTTTTGTCCAAAGGGCATGAATTTCTTTGTCTGTGTTTCATGAAAGGTAGCATGCTTCTGTGAAAGGTAGCCATTCCAAAACAAAAAGAACCAGTTGTTTTTAGAATTACATGTAATAACCTGTTTCAAGTTCCTCATCCTCCATAGGTGCTGGATCTTCATGCTTTGGTTTGCTTTCTTCTTCACCATTTGCTTCCTTTACAAACTTCTTCAAGGCACCTGATGACAGATTATAAAAACTGTAACAACAACAAAAACTAAAACAAGCTCTTATAACTCATTCATTTTATGTTTTACAGTTATAAAGTTACCGACTGTAAAACATTTTAAAACTGTGTCTTTCAAAAAGAGGACTTCCATCATCAACAGTTGAATTCTGTTTTTAATTGTCATAACAGTTTCTGTAACAAGGTAAGGGCATTAAACTAAAATAACTGACAATAATAGCATCAAGAAGTGAACAAGAGCCCAGTAGTCCAGGGCACCCAAGCAACTATACTGGGCCCCCAAGTTTTGGCCTGGTAGCCCAAGGAACTCAGGGTTCACACAGGACTGGGAACGAGAATTCCAGGACTTTTCCATGACTTTTAATCCAATTCCATCACCTCAAAATTGACAAGAGGACTGGTGAAAACAATGAGTGAAATGCCTCACTGGCTCAACGTTTTGATGTCTGACACAAAGTTTCCTAAATTTCTTTACTACTGTTTCATCATCAGCTTATAACAGTCTTGGGAAAAATCTGAAATTCCATGACTTTCCATGACCTAAACAAATTTTTCTAATTTTTATGACTTTTCCAGGCCTGGAATGCAAATTTCAAATTCCATGAATTTCCATGACCTTTCCATGATCGTGTAAACCCTGGAAATGCATTGGGTCCCTCAATTTAGGCCCAGAAGCCCAGTAAGCCATGACATCCAAAGAACTGCACTGAGCTGCTGTACATGACACAGGTGGTGATATTGACATGACACCAGTTAAGTCTTCTAATATTAGACTCCATCAGAAAAATGAGATAGTTTAAGGTGAAACATGAGACGACAGGCAAATACCTTCTATCGCCTGGAAAGTTTCTTGAGCTCTACCAAGTGGAGTGCGCAGACGAGACAAAATGCAGAACTGGGCAGCTTCCCATGTGGCCCAAAACCAAAGCAATGATTCACACCTGTTAAACTGAAATGCAAACAAATAATACTCATTAAGGCGGGAGTTTTATTTGTCTCAGCAGACTTTTTATAATTTTTTCATCATTTTTTCATTTTTTTCAGGTACTGTAAATCCAAAGTTAAACTAATATTAGCCAGCAGGGTGTGACTTACAAAATCAATGAGAATTGCAAACTGAACAACACAGGATTCAGAACAATGAAATAAAAAAGGATATTTTTTCAAGATAACTTTCCTCCATGTGAGACAAAATCACATACCTGAACCATCTCTGTTTCTGCATACTTCTGAACCCTGTTGCAGCTGTGGAAAAGCCTTGCTAGCCAGTCAACATTGAGGTCTTTACTGTAAAACAAAAAAAAAAAAACAACAACATCCAGATTTTGTCTTAAAAATTTCTTAGAGCAAATTGGCAATCTATAAGGAAAAATCTAGGTACATACCTAATGTTACCGTGAACAGTTGCTTGCACAATTAATAATTAATTACCTTGGAAAAATACCAGACAGGATAAATCCCATGACCATTTGGAAATCGTGAGAATGGAATGAGCCAGTTGGAGGCTTGACTGCATGACCCTTACGAGCCAACCAGACATCACTACAGCTGGTCATCAATGGTTTGCCAACACCAACACTGCTTCTGCCTTGACTAGTTCTTGACTCAAACAGACTCTGGTTTAAAGAACTGCAACAAAAGAAGAAATTGTTGAAAAACAGTTGGTCCTCTGCTACTGGACCCCCTTTGAAGGGAGGCACCTCTCCTAGGAGGACCCTTAATTCAGCTGCGTATACCCCAGGGAAACTCCCCGTGGCTGGCAAATCAGGGGCTGGTTGTTCAAAACCTAATGCTAACCCTGGGTTTGTTGAAAGGTGTTTCCAGTGCTAATTCTACATGACATTTGCAAGCAGCCAAAATGAAACTGCAAAGTGAAAACAATTTACAGCAATCCTTGTAATAAAGCTACAAAACTGAATTCAAAATTGATGCCTATCAGGGGGGTCAGGTTAAAGGTCCACCTTTACCCAAACCGCCTTGCGGCCGTTTGTTATTGTTTTCAAACAGTTTATTGTTCTTCTTGCGGTCTGATTGGTTGCCAGAATATTCCCGCAAGCGAGAAAATCGTCGTGTAAGTTCAAAACAAATCGGAGCTGCCATAGCGCGTCGATTTACTTTGGGAAGTTGCCCCAATCTACGGCATCAATTTGTCAATCTTTGGGCTTCCATGAAAGGCATTTACTCCCCAGAACATTGGAATTACTGTAGTTTGCCATGTGAAAGTTTCAATAACATAGAAAGCAAGAAGTCAGTGTGTTATGTTTGCATTTCTAAACGCCAGCAAGCGACTTGGCAGAAGACTCAAACATTTTACTACTGCATTCGATTATTTTAGTTTGCAAATTGCAATCTTATTGTCTTAAGGGTAACAGTGATTTTGAAGGTCCTTCCTAGTCATTAAAGAGGTTAATCTGAAGGGAAATAAACAGCGTGTACTACTTGATAGCAACTCATTAATCACCACTCGCAAAATAGCACGTGACTCCCGCATTACAATTTTAACCTTTGAAAGCCAGCCGTAGGTGTGTACTAATCTTCGATCAAATCTACTTGAACCTATGCCGAACTAAGAAACTAATTATTTTAATTCAATCGTATGACGAAAGACACAGAGGAAGAAAAAGAAAGCCCTGTAAAACCATTCATTTATAACACACTCGTGAGCCGCTCTACTTAAATTGCATGAATGAAATCAAATCGAACAAATCAAACTTACTTGTCAAGGTCCCGCATATAATAAAATCAGGAATTCAAACAACATCACTACAAGAGATTCAACAAAACTCTGTTTCTTTGCTACATAACACAAGCTCCTCTGAGACGAATAATGACAACATTTTCCTTCAAGATAACCATACAGTATCTTCAACTGCGAGGTATCATTTGACAGGAAACATATTGGTCGAAGTAAGAACGAAAAAAGCACCGTCGCAAAATAATTCCAGGAAACAACAGCCTGATAATTGAAGAATAAATTTCTGCATGTGTTTGGACGATTTTCGACACGATGATTCTGCAGGAAATGGATTTTGAAAGAAAACCCGCTCAGAAACAATTTCGTGTTACATGAAATTCATACACAGCAACAGGGTCCGAAATTGCGACCAGCTGGTCGCCAATGCGACTGAAAATTGAGTGTTGGCGACCAGAATTTCAAGGCTAGTCGCCAGGAGGCGACTAACTTTCAGCGCCTTGTTAATGTTTTGAACCGCCGCTCAAGGAATTAATTTCGTTTTAAATGGAAAAATTCGCGTTTGATTTCCAGCAGAAACTTACCCCTTGTCTTTTCGAAGTTTTTAATCTCCATAGAAAATAATTTAGATCAAAAACGAAGGTAAGATTCCTGTTAAATGACCTCCACAACAGTTGTAATCCAAGCAATGTAATCGACATTTAGCGGCCGCCATGTTTTCAGCAGTTTCATCTGACAACCATACCGTGGGCGCATCGCATAAACACAAGCTTTCCTTTCGCCATTGAATATTCAATGAAACGCTCTACAAATTTTCGATAATGCTTTATAGTCAGAAGAAGTGGCGACTTGTTCAGTCTTCAAACTAAGAGAGCTATCTATTTAACAAAAACTCCTTTTCAACTACAATGTAAGCTACACGATCGCCTATTTTTTCATGGTAGTCTGACTCTTGCGATCGTTCACGAGTAAGATTATGTTTTGAGCGAAGAAATGTCTTTAAAAGCTTCGTGTTTCGCTGTGAAGCAACAATTTTACGGACACTTTTTGGCGACCAGAATTTTCCATCTGGCGACTGAAAAAAAATTTCAGTCGCCACTTGGCGCTCGCATAAAAAAGTTAATTTCGGACCCTGAGCAAGCGTGATGCGCAAGGCCTTTTGGGTGAAGGTGGGCCTTTTTACCCTGGGTTGAACAATTGGGCCCTGATGAAGATGTCAAAACATCATTCCAACACCATTCTAGTGCTTGCTCTATCTAATCATCAAGGATTACATTCTTGATGGAAAAAACTGCCATTATCACAGGGAGTAACTGCAAACCTTGTCAAAAGGTCTGTTGGCAAAGCTTTGACAAGCTGTTGGTAGCTCTCACGCACATCTTTGTTTACATCCATCAAGCGAACAGCACAGTCCTCCACGAATCTATAAACATAGGGACAAATCGAAAACTTTTGCTACTTAGTAATATTAAATGGAATATGAACCAGACTGGGATGGATCCAAAGAGATAGTTGACAGGGTTGTCTTTCCCCCTCCTCTCCTCGAGAAAATGAAAATCAGGAAAAGCCTTATTGCAATTCATAGGTTCCATTTTCAAAATGTTCTGATTGAATAAACAGCATGCTCTATTCAACCTTCCAACCACCCTGTCCCTACCCCCCCCCCCCCAATGGAAGCAATCAGGTCCTCCCTTTCATAAAAATCTGAGGACTGCCCCTTCAATCTAAAGGTATAACTAAAAAAAATTAAAGAATGTATAAGTTATCTTCACACCACTGTAGTATCTTGCTCAAAGAGCACTTTCCCAGGTATTGTAGAGAAAAAAAGACTTACTTTCTTAAGCATTCTCTAGATAAGACCTTCAGATCAACCAAGATGTTTAGACAAAGAGAAATCTCCAATGATATGCTTGGATTGTGGTTGAATGCTGTTGACAGAATTGAAGATTAGTAAATGCCTCCAGTAGCCTGCTAATACAGCAAGCGATCATGTGCTGGTTACACACTAAGGAGTCAAAGAATCAACTCTTTAAGCCCTAATATCAGCATGCAAATTCTCCTCTGTGTTCTCCAGGTATTTCTTATGAAAGTTGTTGGGAGAATTTGCTCAAACATTAACCCAATTTGTCATTTGGTATTCATTTCTTTTATTCTCATGATCTGCATGTTTAATTTAGCAGAGAAATTATAAGGAGAAATACAGCATGCACTCTGTGTTTATTTGCAGATACATGGGTTCACTTTGGTCAGCAATCTTCACATTATTTGAATGCAACGTTTCACCAAATTGCCACCCAAAGTGTGTTTACTTTTGGCATAGCAAAGGAGAGGAGACTGTATTGAAATGGCTTCTATTGACACTTGTTGTATGTAAACAAATTGGTCATCCATCACAACTCTGTATACATTTTAGCATACATATATATCCATTTGTATTGAATTGCATCTCCATCTGGGCAAGACTTAAACATATTAATTTAAATTTTTACAAACAATTGCAAATGCAATATCATCTTAATGGAAACTTTTTAATTTATAACTGTACTTACTGGAAGGCAAGATACTTTGTGCCACACAGTCCAGGTTGATATGTTTGTTGAGCAGTGTAAGGACACCACTGCTAAGTGTTCTGTCCAAGATTTCAACCAGCCACACTAAACACAACTTCCTGAAAAAAATAACAAGAATTGATGTTAAGATTGGAAATAATAACACCATCATCATCAAAAAAATTAATAATAAATAAAAAGAAACAATTTTACAGTAGCATGACAAACCTAGAATCTTCTGGTGTGCTGGAATTTCCTAAAACTTTGGAAAGTAAGCTGAACATTGAAACTATGTCACCATCCTGTGACAGCCTTATTCCTTCTGAGTGGGAATTGGGAAGGAAATGATTATACCTGAAAGAGAAATGGAATTATAACCATGTACCAATCGAAGGAACAATTATGTAGCTTTTTTTCCATAGGACTGCCATAAAGCTATGTTTTTCTTCTAAGGGACGCCAAGCTGTATAGTTTATAGTTGGAACTGTCATGCCTTATCATTACTTTCTTTTTTCTCTAGGGAAAAAAAGCTTCATGATAATCAACACCACTGACTGTGACACTCAATACAAAAGGTTCACTTCAGAAGACACGGCAACTGGCAAACTTCTGTCTGGGTTTGATGCCATTACACAGCACGAAATTAGTGGTTTCATTCACTTCGCTTTTGACTGGAAGCTGCAAACTTGGAAATGTTAAATTATATCAGATCTAATTAATTTTTTTATGCTATTGTTACTCTCAAAGTTGGAAGCAAAAAAGTGTCAATATTGAAAATAATAGTTCATGGTGTTTCAAAGACCCTGTCAAAACTGGCAATGGATATTTTCCCAACTCAGACACACAAATTGGTGAAATTAATAAATATGCAGTTGACAACAAGTGGCTTACCTCTGACAGTAGGTATACAGAGCATGAAGAATGGTGTACTGTACAGATGGATGGCATACAGCAATCCTCCACTCACATGCATCCAGATGCTGAGTTAGCAGTTGATAAGGGCTGGGAGACAGCTTCCACAGCTAAACAACAACACGTCTACTGTTAATAACAAGTATGTGCAATCATGTCGCTGCTGACAAATAATCAAGAACCATACAACTTAACTGACCAATCAGCTCATTCAACAGAGACTTAATACCATCAACAGAGGATACACCATTCTCTTTGACTGTCAAAGTGACTTCTGCACAGATTGTCAAAATGTCAATCACTTTTACCAACAGTCCTTTTCAGGATACACTCACTCAGACAATGATATGCAACCTACTCATATGACAAACAGGAGACTTCAAATTACGGCAGACAAAGCCCACAATGCCAGAGAACAACTACAATGAAAGTGTCAACATTGGCCTTATCACTATCATCACTGGATGCCAGCTGTGCAGGCAGCTGAAACAATCCTCCACTTTTGCTCAGTGACAAAGATGTCGAAAACAGATGGGAGGAAAACTGTGTTGATCCCATCTTGTGAGCCTAATCTTCTTTGGCAACCGAGGTGTCTCTTACCAATTGTGATGAACTAGAAACTTGGAGCACAGAGACCAGTTGATACAAAAAACAACAAGATACTGACAAAATCAATGGGGCAGAGCACAGTGAAACATTTAAAAATATTTATATTTGAAAGTCAGTTTGGATATGTTGTAGTTAATTTTTGATCTCAGTTAATTTTTTTTTTTAACTAGGTAGTTTTTTTCTAACTAGGTAATTATTTTCTAACTAGGTAGTTTTCCATCAACTGTCTAAAAAGGGATTTTATTTTATGGGGTGTGGTTAAAAAATAGGGGCGTGGTTTTTTAGGGGGGTCTAAAAAGAAATTTAAAAAAAATTATAATAAAAAGTAAAGAAAAAAATGGAGTGCTGCACTTTATTTGCCTCTCTATCCCCTCTCTTTCTTCTTATTCCACTCACTAACCCTCCCTTCTACTATCCCTTAGCCCCCCCCTTGTTTTTCCACATTAATTGTTTTTTTTTTATAATATCTACTCACCGAGCCTTGAACTCTTGACCTTGGGACTGACTCGCTGGCTTCATATGACATCGTGATCTCCACTACACTACACAAGCGCTCATACCAAATCGGTGAAAATTTGTTTTAATTATTTCTTATTCGCCCCAGACCTATGTCAACCAAAATGGTATATACTCCATGGGAGAATGCCATGGATGCATTGGCTATATAAGCAATACACCCCTGTATACTTCAAATACCCTTGTATACCCCCTGTTTACCCTTGTATACCCCTGTTTACCCTTGTATACGCCTGTTTACCCTTGTATACCCCTGTCTACCCTTGTATACCCCTGTTTACCCTTGTATACCCCTGTTTACTCTTGTATACCCCTGTTTACCCTTGTATACCCCTATTTACCCTTGTGTACCGCTGTTTACCCTTGTATACCCCTGTTTACCCTTGAATACCCTTGTATACCCCTGTTTACCCGTGTTTACCCTTGTGTACCCCTGTTTACCCTTGTTTACCCCTGTTTACCCTTAAATACCCTTGTATACCCCTGTCCACCCTTGTATACCCCTGTTTACCCTTGTATACCCCTTTTTACCCTTGAATACCCTTGTATACCCCTGTTTACCCTTGTATACCCCTGTTTACCCTTGTATACCCCTGTTTACCCTTGTATACCCCTGTTTACCCTTGTTTACCCGTGTTTACCCTTGTGTACCGCTGTTTACCCTTGTATACCCCTGTTTACCCTTGAATACCCTTGTATACCCCTGTTTACCCGTGTTTACCCTTGTGTACCCCTGTTTACCCTTGTTTACCCCTGTTTACCCTTGTGTACCCCTGTTTACCCTTGTTTACCCCTGTTTACCCTTGTGTACCCCTGTGTACGCCTGTTTACCCTTGTATACCCCTGTTTTCCCTTGTATACCCCTGTTTACCCTTGTATACCCCTGTTTACCCTTGTATACCCATGTTTACCCTTGAATACCCTTGTATACCCCTGTTTACCCTTGTATACCCCTGTTTACCCTTGTATAACCCTGTTTACCCTTGTATACCCCTGTTTACCCTTAAATACCCTTGTATACCCCTGTCCACCCTTGTATACCCCTGTTTACCCTTGTATACCCCTTTTTACCCTTGAATACCCTTGTATACCCCTGTTTACCCTTGTATACCCCTGTTTACCCTTGTATACCCCTGTTTACTCTTGTATACCCCTGTTTACCCTTGTATACCCCTATTTACCCTTGTATACCCCTGTTTACCCTTGAATACCCTTGTATACCCCTGTTTACCCTTGTTTACCCGTGTTTACCCTTGTGTACCGCTGTTTACCCTTGTATACCCCTGTTTACCCTTGAATACCCTTGTATACCCCTGTTTACCCGTGTTTACCCTTGTGTACCCCTGTTTACCCCTGTTTACCCTTGTTTACCCCTGTTTACCCTTGTGTACCTCTGTATACCCCTGTTTACCCTTGTATACCCCTGTTTACCCTTGTATACCCATGTTTACCCTTGAATACCCTTGAATACCTCTGTTTACCCTTGTATACCCTTGAATACCCTTGTATACCCCTGTTTACCCTTGTATACCCCTGTTTACCCTTGTATACCCCTGTTTACCCTTAAATACCCTTGTATACCCCTGTCCACCCTTGTATACCCCTGTTTACCCTTGTATACCCCTTTTTACCCTTGAATACCCTTGTATACCCCTGTTTACCCTTGTATACCCCTGTTTACCCTTGTATACCCCTGTTTACCCTTGTATACCCATGTTTACCCTTGAATACCCTTGTATACCCCTGTTTACCCTTGTATACCCCTGTTTACCCTTGTATACCCCTTTTTACCCTTGTATACCCCTGTTTCCCCTTGTATACCCATGTTTACCCTTATATACCCCTGTTTACCCTTGTATACCCATGTTTACCCTTGAATACCCTTGAATACCCTTGTATACCCCTGTTTACCCTTGTATACCCATGTTTACCCTTGAATACCCCTGTTTACCCTTAATATATACCCCTGTTTACCCTTGTATACCCATGTTTACCCTTGAATACCCTTGAATACCCCGGTTTACCCTTGTATACCCTTGAATACCCTTGTATACCTCTGTTTACCCTTTTATACCCCTGTTTACCCTTGTATAACCTTGAATACCCTTGTATAGTCCTGTTTACCCTTGTATACCCTTGAATACCCTTGTATACCCCTATTTACCCTTGTATACCCCTGTTTACCCTCGTATACCCATGTTTACCCTTGAATACCCTTGTATACCCCTGTTTACCCTTGTATACCCCTGTTTACCCTTGAATACGCCTGTTTACCCTTGTATACCCCTGTTTACCCTTGTATACCAATGTTTACCCTTAAATACCCTTGTATACCCCTGTTTACCCCTGAATATCCTTGAATACCCCTTGAGTAGTTTCGATAGAGTAGGACTTCCAGCACTTTACGTCGAGTGTTAATTACCTTCCCGATGTTAACAATCCAAACTGTAACAGTTTGGATTGTTAACATCGGGAAGGTAATTAACACTCGACGTAAAGTGCTGGAAGTCCTACTCTATCGAAACTACTCAAGGGGTATTCAAGGATATTCAAGGGTAAACAGGGGTATACAAGGGTATTTAAGGGTAAACATTGGTATACAAGGGTAAACAGGGGTATACAAGGGTAAACAGGCGTATTCAAGGGTAAACAGGGGTATACAAGGGTAAACAGGGCATACTGCTGGCGTTTTCTTCATTTTATTTCACGCATCATAGGCTATTTAAATTGACGATTTCACTGAATCAGGAGTCACGAGAAGCAAAAGTTTGATCCACACCTGTTTTGGAAATTGCGACATACTCGCCATGACATTACGCGCAGCTGCCTGGAAAATGCCATGAAAACTGTACTAAACATTTCTGTTTTGCCAATATATGGGCTAAAACAGATGATCCAGTAACTTTGTTACATCTCTGGTATTCAAGATAAGCAATTGCGTGTCAGTGGATTGTAAATCTTCCACTTTCGATTCTTAAGTTATGATTTCGTATTCTAAATTTGGGGGTGATACGTTTATGTTCAGGATTCTTAACATGATTAATGAATTCAGAGTACTTTGTTTCATTTTTAAAAATGGAGTAGAATTTTAGTTTTTTATTTGTACTTATCAAAATGACTTGGTGTTTTTTAAGATGTACTGATAAATTATTTTCAGTTTTTGATAGGAAAGCAGAAGGTTTTTTAAAGTTAACTGATTTCTTATTAATATTGAGTTGTGCACATAAAAGATTTATTTTATTTATCAAACCTGATTTGTTTTCTTGGGCCATTTTATCCGATATGTTTAAGCAAAGTTTAGCGATGCTGTCAGGAGGTTGATTTTCAAGGTGAATCTAAAATTTGAGAATATTCATCATAATTTGTAACTTGAGAGATAATCTACCAAGTTCATTTCTCGATGCAACATTTGGGGAACGTTTGTTTAAACCTAAACACATCTTACAAAAATGTATATGTGTTTTCTCAATGGGGAGAATAATTAGGATGCGATTTAATAAATGAGATACCATTTCTTAAATAATTCTTATACCCCAGGAGCAATAAGTTAAAATTGGAGAAAAAAGTGTATTGAACAGTTTGTTGATGATGTAAATTGGTAATTTTAGAAAATCAAGATAACGACGAGTGGCAAAAAAGGACCTCTTTGTTTTTTCTTTTAAATTTTCTTTATGATTTGTGAAATTTCCATTGGCAGAAAAATTCACACCAAGATAGGTATAATTATTGACAATTTCAATATGTTCATTGCTAACCGAAAAGTCGTATTTGTCGGTTGTTGACTTTCTACTCTTCTTCTGAAATACAATAACTTTTGTTTTAGTTGGATTTATCTTAAGAAGCCAATGCTGACAGTATTTTTTGATAGTCTGTCAAGACTTCGTTGCAAACTTTCTGCAGAATGAGATATTAAAAGTAAATCATCGGCATAAAGTAGACAGTTTAAGTGAGAACCGTCTGGCAGTAAGATAGGATCTTTAGCATTGTTGTTTAGAATGTAAGGTAATTCGTTTAGATAGAGGCTGAAAAGTAGCGGGGAAAGAATACAGCCTTGTCGAACACCTTTATCATAATTAAAAAATTCTGATCGATTATAATTGTCTTTCACACAACATTTTGAATGGGAATACATGTTAGAAATTATTTTATAAAAGGTGTCACCTATGTTATATTTTAACAATTTGTATAGTAAACCTTGACGCCAAATTGAGTCAAATGCCTTTTTAAAGTCAACAAAACAAGTATAAACTTTACCTCTGGGGGAATGTGTAACATGTTGGTCTATATTAAAGTTCTTAAACTGAAGATATGGTCAGACGTACAATGTCCCGGTGAAAAGCCAGTTTGGGAGCGATGTAGTATTTTATGATTGTTTGATAAAGTTAGTAATCTTGTATTTAAAATAGAACAGAAGAGCTTTCCGAGACAACTACTAATGCAAATACCTCTGTAATTTGAAGGGTCATCTTTGTTTCCCGATTTATGCAAGGCAGTTATTATTCCATTACTCCATGATGTAGGAAATACTCCAGATTTTAAAATTAGATTAAGAAGTTTTTCAAGTGAGGATTTTATGAATTCTGAGCTAGTTTTTATCATTTCATTGCGCATTCTATCATGACCAGCGGCCTTTTTGGTTTTAAGTTTTTTAATTGCTTTAGCAATCTCTTCAACTGATATTGGATAATCTAGTTCCGACTGGAAATGGTTGCTATTCTCTAAACGCTTGTTAACTTCTAGTACGTTTATTTGAAATGTTGATAATGTACTAATATCAGGTGCTGAATGTAGCTTTTTAAAATGATCATAAAGTTTATTGGTCGGGTTTTCGTTATTGTTATAAGATAATAAATGTAAAGAAGATCCTCGCAGTTATTAACGCAACTTATGCAGTTGCGAAAAGAAAGCCTGAAAAAATCAGGCTTGCCGGGATTCGAACCCTGACCTCTGCGTTACCGGTGCAGCGCTCTAACCAATAGCCCTTTTCACAGTTAACTTTTCTCATTTGCATTACAATGTATTTGAACGTGAATGTGAGGCAATTTCGGGCAGAAACTACAAAATTGCCCGAAATTGCCTCACATCCGCGTTCAAATACATTGTAATGCAAATAAGCAAAGGTAACCGTGAAAAGGGCAATTGAATATGAATTTCATATATTCATAATTTCATGTTATAAGAGAAGTTGTTTTCGTTCATTGACTTTAAAGTATCACAAAATTTATGATTATTTTCGCTACTAATTAGCTCATTTATTTTAGAATCCAAAAATTGTCTTTTTTGTATTTTATTATTTTTTTAAAGGCCTTATTTTGAACATGACATTCTTTTCTGATTTCGGTATTTAGAGGGTTGCGGTGTTTTTTGTTAGATAATTGTTTAAGTGAAGATCGTAAAGCTTTGCAATCATAATCAAACCATTTCTTAGTAACTGGCTTTCTTTTAGAATTCTTTTGGCAACTTAATTTGAGTGAACGTTTTGCTGCCTCATCCATAATATTTGTAAATTGACTAGTAGCATTTCCAACACCTGTACTGCTTAAATCGAATGTTGTGTTTTCAAAGAACTGTAACCAAGACATAATATCATTGGAGTGAAAGGCAGCAGTGAATTTTGCTGTAGACGTTTCGTTCCAGATGTACTGTTTTGGAAGCTTATTTTGTTTTGATCCTGAAAATTGTTATGGTTTCTAGAAAGACGGGTACCAATCTTGACCAGCAGACAATTTGGGAATGATCTGAAAACATGTTTGGTTGCTTCACGGCGAAACCTTGAATTGAAGCAAACAGAGTACTTACTCCAGTTATAGAATGGTATGTGAAGTTTCCTAAGGTATCTCCTTTAGATCGTCCGTTTAAATCCTTAGATCGCAAGTTTTACAAAGATCAAGTCATTGTTTTCCATGATCGTTGATAGTGTTGTCAAAGTTCTGTCTTTTAGGAAGATAAGTTGGTGGAGGAATGTCACCACCAGGTATAAAATTACCATTTTCTTCGGCGATAAAATCATCAGCTTTACCAGTCCTAGCATTAAAATTACCAGCTAACATAATAAAACCTTTTCTGTGAAATAAAGCTATATCTGTTTCAATATTCACGAATAATTCTGGGTCAAAATAGGGAGAGTCGTGAGGAGGAATGTAGAGGGCACATAAATAAACATCTTGTTCTAAATTGAAAAACGTGTGATTTAGTTTACACCAGATATAATTAGGATGCGATTTAATAAATGAGATACCATTTCTTAAATAATTCTTATACCCCAGGACTAGACCCCCCGCAAGTCATCCAGTTTTCGTTTTACGAGTCTTTTGGGCAACGTTTGAATAAGTGATAAAGCTAGGAAGATGAACATCATCTTTCATCCATGATTCAGTTAAAATTACCATGTCATGTTTATTTATATGACTTATAAATTCTTCATTTGTTAATTTATTCCCAAACCGAAAACGATCAGATAACCCATGAATGTTCCAGCAGCTAAGACTAAGTATTGGTTTACTACTTAGAGGCGAGCTGAAACCGCTAAAAAACATTTCCAAATGATATCATGTGGGATATACGTTCAAAAATAGAGAAGATCAAAGCGCTCAGTTAAATATGTATATATAAAATTAAAGTAAAGTAAATACCTTAATATGGACGCATTGTTTCATAAAGCTTTAGTAAATTAAAAACAGTTTCAAGGTTCAGTGGAGGCGGACTTGACCGGAGGCTTGATTTTGGATCATCGGCATCACGTTTTACAACAGATGAGTATAGAGGTTGAACACCCAGGCCAAGGTGATTGTTCCCTGGAACAGGAGCTCGAGGAAGTGAATGAAACTCTCGTTGTCCAGATGGTTGTCTGCCTGTCGGTGAGGATGGCAAGTCTGATACTCGTGCGTTGTGACTAGGTGATGGGTACCTTGATTGTAGACCTCTGATTCTGTTAAAAACAGTGTCTTTCAGGTTTGTCACCAGGAGGCCAATGCGTTTCCGTTTTAGATGTTTACTGTCATGAAAATTTTCAACAGTGATGTTGTCATTGTTCACTAGATGAACATTTGGGTATGGGGCGCAGAGATTTCCAAGTTATACATTAAATTCTTGCCTTTGTTGATCGATACCGTCTGCGCGGATAAGGATTGATGAGACGATAATTTTTGCCGATGAATGTTTCTCAGAAACAAGTTTGAGCAATTCGTGGTAGTTGTTAATGCATTGTGAAACATGGAATTTTTCTAAATCATTTGTGCCGGTGTGTATGATGATAAGGGTATTAAGGGGTATTCAAGGGTGTACGAGGGTATTCAAGGGTATGCAAGGGTATACAAGGGTATTTAGGGGTATTCAAGGGTGTACGAGGGTGTTCTTGGGTATACAAAGGTATACAGTGGTATTCAAGGGTATTCACGGGTATTCAAGGGTATACAAGAGTATTCAGGGGTATTCAAGGGTGTACGAGGATATTCAAGGGTATACGAGGTATACAAGGGTAAACAGGGGTATACAAGGGTAAACAGGGGTATACAGGGGTAAACAGGGTATACAAGGGTAAACAGGGGTATACAAGGGTATTCAAGGGTAAACAGGGGTATACAAGGGTAAACAGGGGTATACAGGGGTAAACATGGGTATACAAGGGTATTCAAGGGTAAACAGGGGTATACAAGGGTAAACAGGGGTATACAATGGTAAACAGGGGTATACAATGGTAAACAGGGGTATACAATGGTAAACAGGGGTATACAAGGGTACACATGGGTATACAAGGGTAAACAGGGGTATACAGGGGTAAACAGGGGTATTCAAGGGTAAAGAGTGGTATACAAGGGTAAACAGGAGTATACAAGGGTAAACATGGGTATACAAGGGCAAACAGGGGTATACAAGGGTAAACAGGGGTATACAAGGGTAAACATGGGTATACAAGGGTAAACAGGGGTATACAAGGGTAAACAGGGGTATACGAGAGTAAACAGGGGTATACAAGGGTATTCAAGAGTAAACAGGAGTAAACAGGGGTAAACAGGGGTATACAAGGGTAAACAGGGGTACACAAGGGTGAACAGGGGTATACAAGGGCAAACAGAGGTATACAAGGGTAAACAGGGGTATACAAGGGTAAACAGGGGTATACAAGGGTAAACATGGGTATACAAGGGTAAACAGGGGTACACAAGGGTAAACAGGGGTATACAAGGGTAAACAGGGGTATACAGGGGTACACAAGGGTAAACAGGGGTAAACAAGGGTAAACAGGGGTACACAAGGGTAAACACGGGTATACAAGGGTAAACAGGGGTATACAGGGGTACACAAGGGTAAACAGGGGTAAACAAGGGTAAACAGGGGTACACAAGGGTAAACACGGGTAAACAAGGGTAAACAGGGGTATACAAGGGTATTCAAGGGTAAACAGGGGTATACAAGGGTAAACAGCGGTACACAAGGGTAAACACGGGTAAACAAGGGTAAACAGGGGGATACAAGGGTATTCAAGGGTAAACAGGGGTATACAAGGGTAAACAGGGGTATACAAGGGTAAACAGGGGTATACAAGGGTAAACAGGGGTATACAAGGGTAAACAGGGTATACAAGGGTAGACAGGGGTATACAAGGGTAAACAGGCATATACAAGGGTATTCAAGGGTAAACAGGGGGTATACAAGGGTAAACAGGGGTATACAAGGGTAAACAGGGGTATACAAGGGTAAACAGGGTACACAAGGGTAAACACGGGTATACAAGGGTAAACAGGGGTATACAAGGGTATTCAAGGGTAAACAGGGGGTATACAAGGGTAAACAGGGGTATACAAGGGTATTCAAGGGTAAACATGGGTATACAAGGGTAAACAGGGGTATACAGGGGTACACAAGGGTAAACAGGGGTAAACAAGGGTAAACAGGGGTACACAAGGGTAAACACGGGTATACAAGGGTAGACAGGGGTATACAAGGGTAAACAGGCGTATACAAGGGTAAACAGGGGTATACAAGGGTAAACAGGGGGTATACAAGGGTATTTGAAGTATACAGGGGTGTATTGCTTATATAGCCAATGCATCCATGGCATTCTCCCATGGAGTATATACCACCAAAATTTTAATTTATGCAATTATTCGAGCATGCGCATTAGTTTGAAAACGAGACTTCACTCGACCAAGTTGTCTTCGACTCGCTTTAGAGAAATGGAAGATTGTGTCGACAGAAAAACTTTTTACGACAAATTAGAAACCTTAAAGGCTGGAAAAAGCAAACTGACAGTTTATCTAAGCGATTCACTACATCACAACGCGAAGAATTATCTTGAGAAACTTCAGCAAGGCAAAGAAGATGAAACACGTGCCGAACTGACCAAAAGTGAAATCAGCACTATAAAATGTAAACGATGGACTCTAAAGGATGAAAACATTGTCACTGGTGATAACAGAATAGTTGTTCCGAAAAGTAAGCTGCACGAGGTTCTCTGCGAATGTCACTCGTCAACCGCACACCGCGGAAGAGACAAGACGAACACTTACGTGAAAGGTATTTACTCTGAAATACCACAACAAGTGGTATCTCTGTTTACTAGTTTATGCAAACTACATGCTCAACAAAGAAGCATAACAGACCACAAGAAACAAGCGATTACAAAACCAATTAGTGCCGAAACATTTATGTCTCATGTAGAAGTCGATCTTATTGATTTCAGAAATGTGAAATGTTCGTGTACTAATCCCCATCAGTGGGTTCTTCATGTAACTGACCACCACACCAAGTACTCGTGGTTATTTGCTTTGCACAACAAAACCGCTGAAGAGGTGTTAGCAAAATTACAAGAGTTATTTTGGCATTTTGGATTTCCCCAGACCCTGCATACTGATAATGGTAAAGAATTTAAAAACAAACTAATCCAGGAATTTTGCCAAAAGCATGGCATTAAACAAGTACATGGAGCACCAAGGAAACCCCAAACACAGGGACTTGTGGAAAGAAACAATAGGACTGTTAAAGAAAATTTAACGAACATACTCAAAGAGAACCAAGCTGAACTCACAACATGGTGTTCAAGACTTGGGGAAGCAGCGTACAAGAAGAACATTACCATCCACAGAGCTGTCAAGGAAACACCATATCGACTTGTTTTTGGAATTGATCCCAAAAAAGAAAACAAAGAGAATCCCACTCAAGAGGAACAAGAAGAGGATCAGGTGTCAGAGATGGAAAATGAGAATGGGCAAATAAAACAAAAAACCGCACCCACTTCTGAAGCTGAAAGCAGAAAAAGGATAAGAATTGAAGCCAATTCCCACCAAACTGAGTACAACGAAAAGATGAAGAAGTCCAGGCAAAACGCTCAAACCCTTAATATTGGAGATTATGTTAGCATCAAAATTGACCCAGTTGATAATTAAAAAAACACCTTTTCATCCAAATGTGCTAATTGGGAAAATAGTTGCATTTGAAAATGAATATGCCAAAGTTGCTTGCAAATTTGGACTCATTTCCACCCTTATTTCCCCAGCTAGATTAGTTAAATGCCAAGCAACAAATATGCAAATATGCGAAGACAAGGAAATAACATTCACCAAAGCATGCAAAATGGCGATCGACCAGTAATTCCTAAGTGTGATTATGAACATTAAAAGAAATTCAACTTGTTATTATTATTTCACCTCAAATATTTAACACTTTACTTCCCATTTGTAAGTGTGATATGAACATTAAAAGACATTCAGTTTGTTATTAGATTAAACACTCATAATAACATGTATGATTGTGACACCTCAAATATTTAACAATTTACTTCCTATTTGTAAGTGTTATATGAACATTAAAAGACATTCAGTTTGTTATCAGAATGAATACTCATAATAACATGTATTATTGTTTTATCTCAATTTAACAATTTACTTCCCAGTTCTTGAAAATATGTCATTGAATGGGAAAACCAGTGGTCACCCACATCCAAACAAATAGCTAGCAGTAAACCCCAAAAGAACCCAACCCTAAGTAAAACAAACAGTTAATCCTAACCCTAAAAGAAAACCAACCCTTACTCTAGCAAACAGCCAAACCCCTAACCCTAACAGAAAGCTAACCTTAACATAATTTATCATCTTTAAAATGAATTAAATGGTTTTAGAAAAATAACTAATTCCCCCAAAATTCAACTAGTTATAAAAATATATCTAGTATAATTATTATTTGCCTAGTTAAAAAAAAACCAGCTAGTTAGAAAAAACTACCTGGTTAGAAAATAATTACCTAGTTAGAAAAAAACTACCTAGTTAGAAAAAAAAATTAACTGAGATCAAAAATTAACTGCAACAGATATATAAATTATAATTACTGTTTCAAGATATTGGGGAGATCAAACTCTTACCCTTAAAATAGCAGACTTGGATGTTGCAATCTCTGACAGTGCACATAAGTTAAAAATAATAATGGTTTCCAGCTCATGGCTGCTATGGCACTGCATCAGGCTAATGCCACGACCAGTATCAGCCTCATTTGATGCTTCACTTTGAGTGTCCTTGTCCGGAACAACAGACTCGTCTTTGTTACAGGTTATGGATTGGGATTCTAACTTGTTGTCAGTTCCATCGTTGTTTTGCAGTGTCTTTTTTAGAAGGGCAAAGCTGTCAGTTAATTCTGTCACAGCAGTCCTATTAAATGGACAAGAGACGATGAGAACAGATGAGATGACAATGTTTTCAGTTGAATCCAAAGTGAACAGTAAATGTAATTATTATCCTTATAACAGTTGTCATTAGTAAGTGTTATTAAGGCACAAATACATGTACTACAATTATTGCTACTAATAATAAATAATAAACCAATAAAATTAAAAGCTATGGTCGCCAGCCAAACTCAATTTATTTTAACTAGCTAATTAAAGAAAATGTAAATTATTTAATTGAAGAAATTATTATTTTACTTGTATGCAGTTTCCAGGAGAGGAACGTCATGGATTCCTAGGAAGCCTTGATAAATCTTCATCACTGATGATATGACCTGCAAAGATGAACAAATATTCCTGCAATGAAAAACTCTTCTTTGAAAAGAGGTATTTTATAGTTTTTAAATAGTTGCACATTTTTACTTACTGCTTGGTCAGAGGACAATCGCAACTTCATCACAGGAGAACCACGCTCCAAAAGCTGTTGAATGAAGGCCGCAGGGATGGCAGTATTCACATCAGCAATGACCTACAAATTGCAAATAAACAAAATCATCAGTTAAATGCATCTCTCATCTTAATCCTTGCTCAAATGGATACCATCATTCACTTTGTAATAGGACCTAAGAATGTTCAAAGATCTCACAGTCTCAAATGATTCTCTATTTTCTGTGAGTATTCAAGGTGACAAGACATACTTTAATATACTGGTTAGCAAAGAGGAGTAAACCCTGTTATATTTGTTGTTGTCGTCTGCTATGCACACTCCCAGTATTACAAAATGATGTGGTGTTTTGCAACAGAGCATTGTGTTTGGTTACATTACCTTCTCTATGAGCTGAAGAGCAGACATGATGTGAGGATACGTGACACAGGACCTGCTCTGAAGCTGCTGAATCACAAATGAAGCTGTTATTTCACAGCAGCAGGAGAAATAAGGCTGAAGCCAAGAACACATGGACTCCAAACACTGGTTAGCTGAAATGTAAGCAGAAAAATTACACTTTAGGTGCTTACTTTCATTCAAATACTTGTTAGAATACCAACATGTATGCAGACTTACCCATATGTTTATGTGTGTATGCATATTTTATGCTACTGCTCAATTGTATCATCTCAAATTTTAAACTTTTTTGTGACCTTTATACAGGCTCAAACTCTGGATTATAATTTCATGATCCTTGTTGGTATTTTTTTCAAAGAATCGAATAAATTGTTATTTCATATCCATCTGAGAAAAAGAAGATTGAAGAAAAACAAGAGGCATTGATTGAGTGCACATTTTTTTAAATTCAAACTCAAAAATTAGAGTCTCCTCATTAGTGACAACATAGGAAACTACTGTTCAATAGCTTTTACTTGAGTTTTTACCAAAATAATGAAAACATACAAAGCACAGATATATGTATTTCATTTTAATTGCACTATACATATCAGTCAATGGTTCTTATTGTGACACACAACTGTACCTGACACAAACAGTTTTTCGTAGTAGTAGGAGTACCCGGACATGTTGATGCACTGAATAATTCTCTGGATCAGCTGAAACAGTAAACAGTAATCATTAATCACACTTGGTATTTTCATTCAACACAAAACCTATTTATGATTAGCTACCACTAACTGAGAAACACTTTGATCATCACTCATACACTCTTAATCAACAAGCGGCTTACGTTAACCTGGGAGATACCCTGGCCATCAATGTACATGCTTCATGTCTTACCTCAGTCAGATAAGGTGGAGTGATGGAAGGACTCCTGTTTGGTGAGAAGCTTGGTCCTATGCCGTTCACAACTGTTGTGAATACTCTATAAGCATACAAATAGTAAAATTAAACAAAAATTGGCTGCAAGTCTGACTAGAAGTAAGCAGTGTTGATGAAGTGTAGATGCTCTTGAACAACAACAACTCCATGGCAACTCTCAAGGATTTTTTTGACGTTGTCCAAAAATTGTACTTACAGGGGAGTGAAAGAAGGAACACGAATCAATAAATTGTCCAGCAGTAGGTAATGCAAGCCTACTTGCTCCACACTCTTTGGAATACCTCTTTCCAAACTCTTTTTCCACTGACTCTTTGCATTTTACCACATTTAAATCAAAAGTTAAAAAGAAAAAGTTGAAAAGTTATTTTTGTACTATTCTGCTTTTATGTTCCCCATTTACTGGAATGTAGAAGAGAGAAGAAATTATCCTGGCTAATTTAGGTTCTAGAATACAATGCAATAATGACCAGCAAGACTCAACCTAGCAACCTTTTGATCACGGGTAGTTTCAATTCCCTTTCATAACAATAACGATAATAAGAATGTCTGGACGGTACCTGACTAGAGCCGTCAACCTTGGAAGAGACACATAAGGTAATGGAATTTCTTCTGAGGTCACAACTTGAGTGGATAACATGCCCAATTCCTGGAAGTACAAATAATAAGTTATTAAGTTATGCCATCATGAAAATCCTGGTAAGAAGTTCGAACTGGGGGGTGGGCAGAGGTTGTATAAGAAAAGTGATGAGCAGTCACCTCCCTTTTTTAGTTTCGGCGCCCACAGGATAAGGGTTTGATGTCAGTATGTTTAACACCAAGAGTTTATAACACTGGGAATTTTTCTACGTTTGTAATGCTTTTGTAGAGACGTCAACTCCTGTTTAGCGGCGTGTTGACATATCAAAATACTAATGTGTTCTGAAGCATGTGGTTAATTTATTTTTATGCATATGCATACAGTTGGGAAACATCAATTGTTTTAGGAATTAAAACAATATGCCCATTGACCAAGCAAATGCAAAAATACATGTGTATAATTCCGCAAGTAAATCTACCCAAAATAACTGCATGATATGCATGGGCATTTTCAAATAAGGTCCTTTTCCTTACCTCAGCATAAGCTTCCATATCTTCTAAAAACTGGCTCAAGAGTGTAAGAGAGAAGGCAATGTCTGATGCCCAGTAGTCATGAAGCTTAACCAGACATTCTGTAAAACCATAAGAATCCTTCAGTTAGTTAACTCATCACTACTTAAAAAAAATAACTGTGTTTTAACTGTCGTCAATTGTGATTTTGTAGCCGTTGCTCAATAAGTTGTGAACAATGATGACATGGAAAGTACAAGAAATGACTGTTTTATTTTCAGTGAAACGTGATCTAGATCCCCCTGAAGAAGGCAGCATTGCCAGAACGTCGGGAAAAGTATTTTGACTACAGCGTAGTATTTACCTATTTTGTCATTCATACAGTGATCTAGATCCCCCCTCCCCCCTTCATACCCCCCCTCAATCTATCTGATCCCATTTCAAAAATATTGTACCGGTGTAAAAACAAAAATTGAACCAGTGCAAATAGAATTGAAGCAAAGATCGTGACTACAACCAAAACAAATATCTTGGTTAAATAACAAACCTGAAGTGTAGCTAGTGAGGGCAGTCTGCTGTGAAGTGTCAATGTGCCATCCAACAAGGATGTCAACAGTATCCTAACAAGGAGAATAGAACAGGACACAACATAATGATAACTTCCTTCATAAGCTATGACACCAAAGTAACAAGGTGATGTTAATCATGGCTACCCTCATAGATGAACCTCAATGGCCAGTCAGACCACAAAACCAGATAAAATGACAACTGTTCTTTTTGAATAGTGAGAGGGGCTCTTAAATGCCCACTAATTTCGAATGAAAAGATGTAGGAGTTATGGACAACATCTTAATCCTTTAAGCCCTAAAATAAAAATGTTTATTTTTTTCTGAAGCATTTTTCCGGTCCGGAATCCGGAATCCTTGAATTTGATTGGCTGTTGACGCGCGTTCCGCCGGTCCAGTTTTTTCCTATCCGGACCGGTTTTGTTCTGGTAACCGAACCGCGCGAAAACCATTGAATGAAAGTTGAAAAACAACATACCTCGGTTGAACTCTAGAATTTTTTTATTTACGGCTCAAAGATGCGACTTTTTTGGCAAGTCACAATTCTTGTGTGTGTTGTAAATGGAAAGTTCAACAAGGAGGGAAATAAAAGACCTTGAAATACCTTCAAAAGGCAAGTACTCGTTTTAATTTTGTGTAGCTTAGCATGGCGGTTGGTGAGTTTGTTGTTGAATTCACTTCACACGGCAGTTTTAGTTTTTAAATTGCGATCGCCACAATGCCTTTTGACTCCGATATTTACTTTAATGACTTCGTTTTTCAGTTTTTTCTCTTAAATTAACGAGGTTCGGTATATTTTCATTCAAGAAATTGTGCAGGCTTAAACAGGAATTTTGCTTTTTCATCTGTCGTAAATGAAGATAAGCTTAAAAGCCAGCGCACCGTTCGCTTTGGTTAAAACTGAGATCAAACCGAACGATTTCGCTAAATAATTAAATTGTTTATATCCAAAGAACCAGCACATACGTTTACAGGTACGAAGCAAAACATAAAAAGAAAGTAATTAGGCTAAACAGAAATGTTTTTCGAAGTATTATTCTCTTTCATTTTTGACGCAAGGGCAATTAAACCTGTCCTAACGATTGAGTCCTTTGTTTTTGTTTTTAGTAAGCTTAAGCTTAATTATAAGTATTTAATTGGGTTGTTTATCCCTATGCCGGGCAGGATTTTCCATGTGCGTGTCTGTTCTTGAAAAACAACCTTTTCCGTGTTGATACGATAGTTTCTAGTCGAAAATATTACACTTAAGTTTTAAAAAAGTTTGAAGTGTTTATGATCACATTCGCTCCACGGTTTCCTGCCATCTGACTCAGTGAAACTTACGCGCGTTCTGACAACCTTTCGAGATTGATCTGCAAACTCGCAAATGTTGGGAAAAAAATAAATATGTTATTTACCGGCCTAGGTCGGTCCGTATAGGGAAAAACTGTGCCCTTGGTCTTGAGTACGGCCCTCGGCCTGCGGCCTCGGGCCGTACTCAAGACCGCGGGCACAGTTTTTCCCTATACGGACCTCCCGGCCGGTAAATAACATATATATATTCTCCTTACTGTTCTCCATACATTTCTTATGGAACTAGTAAGGAGAATTGTCTTAATATCAAGACATTAATCTTTGGCAATCACTTTCATTATTTTCATTACTTGCTTGTGTGAACAAGTAGTGATAATGTAAAGAGAAATTTCATATTCATCACTGTTAGCACTTAGAGGTTTGTTTTAACGTTGCTACCCAGTGCTGCACTCATCTGAGCTTAGACAATTTGCTGAGTACAAACAAAATTAATGATCTCACCAGTTACATAATGTAAATTGCAAAGCACAACCAGTTCATATCGTCACTGTCATTAAAACTAAGAGTGCTTTAAATAAGAAAATAAGAAGCCAGAATAGATAACTTACTCTGAAATGCCCTGCAAATGCATGTGGGTAGTCTAAGGCAATGGGCATCATCACATTTAGAGCAGCACGCAGTAAGTCTGTTGATCAACAAAGTATGTATTATGTAAACTGTTTCTGAGACTTTTAAAAGTGCCCATTAACTAACTTGAAGGGCATCTTAAGAAACAAAAAGATAAAAACTAAATTTCACAATACAAAATGTCTAGTCACTAGTGCAGGGATTTATTACAATGAGAATAGTTAATGCTTGAAAGAGGTGGGGATTTCAACATGGTGTTTATATATTTATTTAGTTGAAAAGAAGAGCAAGACACAGAAAAGCTGTTTCTGAATTTTTGTCTCATGTTGGGAATGGGTAGAGAATTAATATCTCTTTTCCTGCTAGTCTGTCCAGTGTAACAGTGTTGGCCTCTGCCCAAGATCTTAAAACAATCTGTTTTCATCCCATCTGTACCCCTCTTTGTTTCTCTCAGACTGTCCCTCCTTCTTTTCTTCTGATCACTGCCTATATCACTAACATACCTGGCCGGCAAGGGTTGTCTTTTTTATTCCACCTAAAGTTTGTAGTTTTCAGCTTTTTAATTGTAACAACAAATTTGCTCAGCCCATACCTGGTGTATCCACATTTTCCAGGATATTCTGCAAGCTACTCATGACATTCTGAAAGAAGAAGTTTTCAAGGGTCATGTGCAGTTGCCACAAAACTGAAAATCACAACATGTACTCTTTACCTAAGAAGAAACCACAAAGGTGTTAGAAATTTTATCACATTTACCACTTACCATCATAAAGTCCCTGAAGTACTTGTTTTTTGTGTCCACTTGAATTGCCTTGGAATTGAAAGTGAGAAATTCAAATAACTGTGAACATTTTTTATACCACTGCCAACATCTTGGCTCAGACTTAGATAGTAAAACTATTGCATTCATTTTTTTATAGCTTGCCCTGCTCTTATCATGTGCTTACAGCACAATTTGCATCATCTAACTCAGACCCTGTGTCAATGTTGTGACAGATACTTGTGACACAAAAAATGCTGAAGGATTTCAAAACATATTTAAAACCCTAAAAACCTTTTCATTACAGAAAGCTAGGAGTAACATGTGGAGGTGACAGGCAGAAGCTATTACCCTCAGAAGTGCATATTTACCTTCTAGAAAGCTATGCATTTTTTATAAAAGAAAATTGAGAAGAGGTAAGTAAAATCTACCTTCCTACAGGGAATCTTCATAACAGTTTAATTCAAATTCATGTTACAATATTTTGCCCCAACCAATTTGGAGAATTAATATTTTGTTATTTTATGTCTTCTAATTACAGTGGAACCTCGATTTAACGAAGTGCCAAGGGACTGGGTATTTTGGTTCGTTATATCGAGGGTTCGTTGTATCGAGGTTCTTTTCCATACATTTACTATTACTGGGGTGAAAAATATCGTTCGTTAAACTGAGGTCTTCGTTATATAGAGGTTCGTTAACTCGAGGTTCCACTGTATTAATCATTAGTTGCTTTTTTCTGTTTTTTTTTGGGGGGGGGGAGAAGGGGGGGTTCATCCATCAGTGAGCTAATGTATCTGTATCTCTTCGTCTGTTTTTCAGATTCAAAAATGTTTTTAAATGTACACTAGTTACCGCTTTCAGAACTTGAAGGTGACTGCATGTACTGTTACATTTGCTAAGGAGTAGGAGTTGAAGCCGTGAATACAGAATGGTGGACTAAGTGACTATTGTTCTATTTCAGACATTTCAACAATACCTTTGACAGAGCTGAGAGGAACAAGATCTTGACCTCATCCGATACTGATGATTCAAGTTTGGTAAAAATCCACTGGAAAAACCTGAGCACAAACAATAATTCAGTGCCATAAATTATACACCACCACTTAAATGAAGCATAAACATTGGCTTGCAATACAGCTTGTCAGGACAAAGGAGTCTCATAATATTGTACCTTCCTGCTTCGTTGCCTAAAATTCCACCAATCAAACCAAAACAGGTTGCTACTTTCTCCTTGAGCTCTGGCTGGCCCCTGTAGAAAAGTTGCAGCAAAAATTGGGGAATTAATGAACATTTCTCAACCATATTGTACCATCAATATAGACTTTGTTTTCCATCTCTCACACAAGTTACACTTAGAACAGTCTTAAACTGGGAGCAAGACCACCCAAGGTGACATCTGGGTCAGTTTTATAACTATAGGAGGTGCAAGGAGGGGGGGGGAGAGGGGTGGTATAGTGCTTAATGCCTCAGGCAGAATTCTAATCAAGTTCAACTAGTCAGATGGTCAGTGGTTCAAAGTGGTTTCTTTACTCCACATTGTCTCTCTTTACCCGGAGTAATCAATAAGTACCAGTAACACGTGGGGAAACTTACATAACAACGGAATGCAGTGGGCGTGGGGGGTGGGGGAGAGAGTTGCAATGCAACATGCTTCATACTAAAATAGATTTATTGTATGCACAGCAACTAATGCACCACCTGACATCTTCAATCTGTTGGATCAATCTAAATCAACCTTCCTTTTACAAGACTTCAGAAAAATTGAAGGGAATAATTGGGTTAAGTCATTAATTGAAATAATGAGAGTCAGTTGGTCTACGGTGGTTAGTCTATTATTTTAAATGTCTGTAAGACCATAGCCTGCGAGCAGGCTCTCTATTCGGGGGGCAACGCAACGTGAATTATTTTCTTACGTGAATTATTTTCTTCGAGAGCGCCGAAGGCGCGAGTTTCGGCGAGTGAAGCGAGCCGCTGGGCGAGCGAAGCAAGCCCGCGGTGAAAATTGAGAGCCTGCACGTATCCCATTGAATTTTGAATCCGGCGCGTTCGTCCACGAACGCAGCACTCTGATTGGTCAAAAATGACAGGCTCAATTAATATGAGTAATTAATATGCATATGGCTCAATTAATATGCATAAGTTCCTAATTTTTCGGGCGCAAGAATTACACACACGGCTCGACAAAGAAGACAATTTTACGAAATAAATACCAATGTTTTCGCACATCGTCGCCAATACTTGTCCGCGACTTCCATCGTGATTTGAAACTTCAAATAGATTTTCCGTGGACATTCGACCCGATTTTCCAGTTCCATATTTCACCAAAAAACTACAACTGCAGATACGGCAATGTCCACTTGCTTTGTTGACAACTTTTTTCGGAGTTAAAACGCGTTCTTCCGATCCTTCCATGAAGAGCCACAAAGATCTAGACGAAATCCCGGGAAAACTTCCACGTGCATCTTTCTGTCATGTTTGTTTATATTTTTCTCGTTCCCTATTGGCTAGTTATTTGACACCGGAAGCGTGGCGAGTTGTCAACAAGTTGTCACATTTCGAGGGGCCGGAATTGAAATTCAATGACTCACGTGCAGGCTCTTGTTTTTCACCGCGGGCTCGCTTCGCTCGCCTTCACTTCGTTCGCCGAAACTCGCGCCTTCGGCGCTCTCAAAGAAAATAATTCACGTTGCCCCCCCAAATAGAGAGCCTGCTCGCAGGCTAGTAAGACCACAAAAAGAAACTTAATATTATAATTATTACCTTTCAAACACCACATCCTCCAACACTGAGAAAAGATTCTCTGCATGCTTGTCTACCACCTAGTGTTCAAAAGTTCACAACATAACAAGATTAAATTCTGGTTAAGGGTCTACTGGCAATTGCATCTTAGTGTAGACATATGGTACAAAAACCTGTGCAGTTATGTCAGATAATAATTAAAGAAAACAATCCAAAAACTACACTTTGTCCCCACTGACTTCAGCGTTGCACTCTAGTAATAATTATTAAAGGGCTGAGAGCATAACCATCTTGTGTTGATTTTTAGGCTGTTTTATTTTTTTGCTCCAAACTACCTTGTACCTGAATTTATATCTTTTGCTCTAAACTGCCGAATTTTTGCATGGGACGTTTAGTTCTTTCAAAGAACATTGCCTCAAGTTTTTTCTCTGATTTGTGCCAAGTGCAGTGACCAGAAAGAAAAAGCAGAAGGTGGCTGCAAATCCATCACATATTGCAAGAGCTCTGCATACAAACAAATTATCAGAGAAAAAAACTTTGGGCAACCTTCTTTGAATGAACTGAAGGTCCCATGCAAATATTTAGACAGTTTAGAGCAAAAAATAAAATGGCCTAAAATTTCATGTAAGTTGTTTATGCTTTCAGCCCTTCAGTTAAACTACAGACCCAGTTGTTTAAAGTTCTAAGGATTATCTTAAAACCAGGATCACATCAAATTTTACCTTTGAAGTCTTTCAATTATAGCAATAAACATTTTATTACCTGGTAATTATCAGGATTGTTTAGGAATTCTTCAAGCTGTTGAGCTGCAGTTAAACGACGGTCTCTTTCAGACTCTTTGGTAATCCTCTTTATAAGATGTGATAAACGAGAATCATCACCAAACATATTATTTCGATCTGAAAAATAAGCATTTTGATGAGAATCCCTCACTGAGAAATAAAGCAAACAAGTGTCAACAACTTTGCAGAATAAAACGTGTATCATTATAATGTAGGGTGAGAGATCTGGAAAAAATTTCAGGAAAAATGGCTAACTTCTTTTATCAATAATTTCGCTAAGAAGCAGCAGAACTGAAGGGCCACAAAGAAAAAAAACATTACCGTCATTTGAAAGAAATAGAGTTGTTGATGTCAGTTTGTATAACATGTGATCTAAAATACTACATTTCTCTTTACCATACAAAGAAAGGATTTCACCTTTGCATTTAAAATTTTACTGATATTTTTCACTACTGGGTAATGTCCAGATCCAGGACATTTAAATATGAGAAAAGGAGACTGCAGTTCTTAGAGGCATTTCATTTGGCTGGATTAGTCTGGCAATATTTCACAGTAACTGGTCTACTAGCTATAGGTTGGTCTGCTCAAGTGGTAAAATCTCATTGCAGTTGCTTTTCCAGTTTTGGGGAAAGGTAAAGTAAAAGGATGCCAAATTTAAACAAGTGAAATATATACATCAATAAAAAAAGTCATTTGAGACATATTTAGGATAATTAAGTCCACTAAACGTAGACGGTAAAAATAGAATTTCTACATGAAATGGTTACCCAGTTTCAACAAAGTTATTATTCAGCAGCCGGAAGCAGAAAACATAAACTTAGAAATACTAAAATTATTCGAATTGCATTGTTTGACAGTCGTTCAATAGAAAGTAGCATTAAATAAACCTGAAAAAATTAAAAAGAGTCTGCTCGTATAATTTTTCGAGATGACGTGTGTTTTTCTAAACAATTAAACTTCTTTTGCGCCTTTCAAATTTGAACAACGGAACCTGATGAAAACAATACAATAATTGGCAGCGTTTGTCTACTTCAGCTGAACTTTTATGCACGAATTATTTTAGGAAACACTTATTTTCTCCCAAAAAAGGGTTCAGGATATCTTGTCTTACCATTAGCCGAGCCTTTCGCACCAAAACTTTCTCGGTTTAACTCCCTAGGAACATCTCGGCTGGTTTCTCCTCTACCCCGAGAAGGTTGTTTCTCACTTTCCAAACGCTGTTTCCCTTTGTCCTTTTCAACGACGTTAGTTTTGGCGCTTTCCCTCTCGGGTATATCTCTTCTGGTGTCTTCGTTTCTTCTTCTACCTCGCTCATCCTTCTTTTCAGGACGGCGTCTGGAGTTCCGCCCATTTCGTTGTTCACGGTCTCGATCCCTTTCTCTTTCACTTTGAGTACTTGTAGTGCTGCCGACTGAGTCTGCAGAGTGATCTCGGCCTCTATTTCGCTGAGGACGATCTCTGCGTGTTTGCCTACCACGGCCCTGTGGTCTCCCACTCATTCCATCTCATTCTGCCATGAAAACTTCTCCACTTGAACAAAAAATTCACGCTCAAAGACTCAAACAGCGCCAAGCGCCATCTTGAATACCGTAAGAAGTGCCTCGTTTTCACGCAGTTTTCAGCTGGTGTAGCCTCGGTTTCGTCCTTTTCCAGCTGTTGAGCAAAATTCAAGATGGAGGCGATTTCTTACTTCCTGTTGGAATGATATTGAAATTGTTCTAGTTTATATGTTGTAGAAAACTCATCAAGAACGTAGCCTTCGTAAACTGGCAATCCTATTCTTCACTTGGGCAATATGGGGTCTCTATTTAGCAGGAAGAAAGAACCAGAAAGGCCAAAAATAACTGAACAAGACAAAGCAGTTTTGGTGAGAACACTGTAATTAGGCACTCTCGTCCTTACCTGCCCTCTTGTTTGCCCGGTTCTTAAAGTATTAGTTAGTAGACTGGGTGGCCATGGGCTCAAATTCCAGCAGGACCTCCAGCCAGAGTCTTAAATCATGCCAGATCATGCAGCTGTTATTAAATCTGCAACAACACCTTGTCAGTGTTCAGATGATTGCATTAGCTATTGGCTAGTAGTGGACATGGTGTTGAGGTCTTATATGTTATGATATGTTTCAAGAATGGTTTCTGATCTGGGTGGCTAAACCTAGGGGGGGGGGGAGGTGCTGGATTTGTAATTCAGAGATCCTGTGTTCAACTCCTCCTTCCTCCCATCAGCTGCATTTTTTTTCAGTTGTCCTTGACCCTTTAAGCCCTGATATGAAAACACATATTCTCCTTACTGTTTGCCATACATTTCTTATAGAACCTGCAAGGAGAATTTGTCTAAATATCAAGAAATCTTATCCTTGGTGATCACTTTCTTTATTCTTATTACTTAAATGTTTCAACAAGTATTGATTAAATATAAAATGTAAACAGAAATTTCATTTTCCACACTGTTGGGGCTTAAGGGGTTAAACCAAATCCTTCATACTTTGTAAAGAACCAGCTAGCTAGCCCCCTGTCAGCTGGGATTCTAAATTAAAGTATGTTATCGATGATTGTTTGAAAATCTCCTTTTCATACATTTATATTATCTCCTATTATATTATCGTAGATATCTCTTATTCAAGTTTTTATCAACGAAAGTTTGTTTTACACATGGGCTGACTCATGGTGGCATGAAATCACCTGGCGTCCACATCACTTTTCATTTCAGCTTCATGGCGCAATTTACGCAAATATTTTCAAGAAATTGAAACACAATCAGCAGATGAGCATCCCCTTCAGTTAAATTACAGGAAATATTAAGTGTTTTCATCCATGAAGTTAGAAATCAGCATATAATTCTGCAACAGAATTCAAGTCAAATTTTATGAGCGATACAAATAAGAAAGGAAATTGCTTATCTCAATTAATTAGACTTGGCTTCTGTGTCGGTAAGAAAGAGCACAAAGAGAAAGTAAACCAAAGTTGCGAAAATGAATAACAAAGGTAAAACGCGTTGAAGGAAAATGCATTGGCCAGTGTTTTGAAAAAATGTACCAACATTGACAATGCGTTTAATGGTTTGCTTATTTCTCAGCGGTATTGTACATACCCATAAGCTTTTAAATAAACCATCTGTAAATAGAGTTGCTTAACTTTTTTTTCTCCTTTATTGGGTAAGGGTTTTATGGCAGCCAGTGATATCTCCTTAAATAAGCTACCAATGCAATGAGAATAGCCCCACACTGTGAGTTCATAACCTAGATTTTACAGATGAGCATGATGTGACAGTGGAATGGACGGTGTAGTACATTGGTATCCAATCAGAAAGATGTGTCATTTCTCTGGTGTAGTGTGCCTATCAATTCAAATCTTCAACATCCCCCCCCCCCACCCCTGGACATACCCCGGGCTTTTGACTGTGCATCATGCCCGGGGATGGGGGAATTTGATTGTTGCATTGGAAGGGTGGGGAATTTGAATCGGATTTATCTCTTGTTCTGATGTAATAAGCCTGTGAGTTTTTTCGGTTTTTGCACGGTTTGACTGATTTAATTTCGCCTTTGTTAGTGAACAACTCTTTCAAAAGGGTCTTTAAAGGAAGTTTGAAAGTGTCATTACGGTATATCTCTCTCTGAAAGGCGTGTAAAGTGTTTGATTGAAGACGGAATTTGTCTTTGAGGAGAGGTAGTTCAGTACTTATTGGTGGGGCATTTGAACAGCTTTTTTGCCCCAAGGGGAGGGAATTTGAACTAGCCAATCTTCAAAAGTTCAAATGCCCAGGGGGGATGTTGAACTTTCAAATTGATCGGTGCATAACAGCCTTGCTATCATTTCTTGGTACCTCATTATTTAATATGCCTTTAATGTTGTGATATTCCAGGCATTGAAGCAGCAGAGGGACAAACTAAAGCAATACCAGAAGAAGGTGGAAAATATAAAGTTTTATTAGTTATACATTCAATAAGGGAATTCACAACAGTTGTCTTTAGAAAGGGACAGTATATAAATTATGTACATAGCTAGTGCATTGCTCTGTGTCTAGACATAACTTACTGATGTCATGTTGTTTCAGTTTATTTCATTGCACACTTTTGCCTGTGTCTTCCCTGGACTAATTTCTCTAATGAAAATACTTTTATGTTTTGAGCTATTTGTGTAAACACCACTTCCCACATACTTACAGGAGCACAGAAACTCCTCTGATTTACCGTGCTGGTTATTGTGGAGAACAATTAGGGGCTTCGACAACTTCTCACATGTCAGTGCTAACCAAATTAGGCAGTTTCCTGAGAAATGTTTTGTTAATGTTAAGTGAAAATCAAAGCAAAGTGGATACCAGTGCACTTCCAGTAACTGTTTTCCAGTGAAATCAGTAAATGCCAAGGAGCTTCAAACAACAGGCTTATCTAAGATGCTCAGTTGGTAAGTTATCAAAAAGCAGGAAGATCAGGAAGCCGGTCCTAGTTTTCTATGAAGTGGTACTCATAATGGCTCGTGAATAATAATTATTTATTTCAGATTCAACTCAACCTTGAAAAAGAGAGACAGTTGGCAAAACAGCTCTTACAAGAAGGGAAGAAAAAGTAAGCTAATATTTTCTTGTACTGCTTCATTACACATGCTTCTTGTCTGGGTGGGTACAACTGTAAGGACTCCAAATTCACTGAACCTCCACTGTGAGCCTGATTTTCAAACCAAATTAGGTGTTCTGTGAGTCGTTTGAAAGTCTCCATAATTTTCAGTTAAGCAAGGCTAACCTGTGTGACACCTTGCATACAAAGAGGAGTTTTTTTGCATCTGTGTCTTGATTTTCCATTGACTCGGGAAACAATCATTCTGAACATTTTCTGTTGTTAAAACCAGCAAGGCAAAATTACTGCTCAAGAAGAAGAGGTACCAGGAACAAACCCTGGAAAGGACGGATAATCAGCTGGAAAACTTAGAAAAAATGGTTTGTATTTTATCTAATGTTTGGTTATTTTATTCTATGATTGCTCCCATTAGACACAAGTAAAAAGATTATATAACTATACTCAGTTTAGGCTACAATGAGTTAGAAGTCAGTGCAGTTTTCACTTAAAAAGTCGTCAGGTTGCCATTGGTTTTGCTTAACCAAACCCAGCTGTTGTTAGTATTTATTTTCTTGATGGCATTTTCGTAATCGCTTAGTGTGTTCTGCATGTATTTGCTCTGAGTTTTGTTGGTTCATGCATGAAATGTGTTTTTTGAATCTGTCGTGACTGGCCGAAGTATTCACTTTTGTTTGATTGTACATGACAAACCACCACACTGATCAATATACTGGTACACTAATTGATTGATTTAACTTTTAATGTGTTAATTT
The DNA here is from genome assembly GCA_964017195.1 of Siderastrea radians. Taxonomy (NCBI): domain Eukaryota; kingdom Metazoa; phylum Cnidaria; class Anthozoa; order Scleractinia; family Rhizangiidae; genus Siderastrea; species Siderastrea radians. Next base: position 54,607,523 of record OZ024891.1, on the reverse strand, counting down.
TATTTTAATATTATTGTTCTGTCAAAATTCACTAGAATCTTCACTTGGAAAAGAAATTAAACTTGTATGTCATTCCACTTGTCACCAGTGATATGGCCAACATACACATTTTTTAAACACTGCCTCTTGGATACCATTACAGAACTGAAATTACTGTCTGTTTGTTTAACTGTTAACAGGTCCAAGATGTCGAGTTTGCTCAAATACAACTTCAAGTGGCTGATGGACTCAAGCAAGGGAATGAAGCATTGAAAAAAATGCATGAGGTACATAGAAAAAAATTTTAAAAACTTAAACTACTGCCTGGTTAGTTTTGCCAGGATTTAGGGGCAAGCCTGCAGAATGAAAGGTCAAAAAATGAAGATTTCAAATTCAGGCTTTTTATTCTTCGAGCTTGTGCCACTGCTTTTTTTGACTAAAAATGTTTATTTTTTGTAGATAATGTCAATAGAAGATGTGGAAAGAATAATGGATGAGACAAAGGAGGGCATTGAATATCAGAGGGTAGGTTGACCTTGAATGCTGCTCTAGGTATTATAATTGCCATAGAAACACAGAGTCACACCAACACAATTCTGGCTCAGTCATGGCACAGGGAGTGCATTTCATTTGTGAATGGAAGAATGCTGGTAAAATGTTATGTCCTAAACCTTAGTTTCTCTCTGACCTAAACCAAACTAGCTTAAACCTCTCAGTTTGAACAGTTAACCCACAATAATTATGACAAAGTGAGCCAGCTACCCATAAATATCCCACTTGCCAACATAGTAGGCTTTTTTGCCCATGTGACAAAATATTGGTGACAGAAAACTGATACTTACAATGTTCATAGCTTGATCCCATAAAAAGAAGTGAAATTGCTAATTAATTTGAGGCACAGGTAAATGAAAAACCTTCCATTTCACAGGTGAAAAAGAAAAAGCATAACTTTGATTAACAAATGTTGCAAGGTCAATAATTAATCTTGTCTTTATTTTTTAATCATTCCTTTCATAGGAAATTGATGAACTTTTGAGTGGAAGTTTGACCCAGGAGGATGAAGATGCTGTGTTGCAAGAACTGGAAGAAATGACAAAGGTTACATGATATTGCACTTTATATCTCTCTGCCTATAATTTGGTTGAAGTCTTACCCCTAGGTCAATACTGCAAAAGAACTGAAAGCAAGACTATAAACTCCTGGTGACTCTTCTGCACCATTAACTATAAAAGAGGCAGTCATATTATGCCTGGAGGGGGGGGGGGGGTACTTACATATATGTTAGTGAAGGGAAGGTGAGAAGCCATTTTTGGGTTTAGAATTGGTGATCTGAGACTTTTTGGGGTAGAAGGATTTTGGCAGGCCTTTATTCGGGTAGATAAGAAAAGACAGTACCTCTGAGTTCTTAATTTTATTCCATTTCATATACAAACTCAATGAATTTTTTTGTGTGGATGAAAAGGACTTTTCGTAGGTTGAGTTCTGAGCGACTGGACTTTTTTGGGGTCCAGTCCAATTGCTGAACTTTTTTGGGGTATAAAAATTTGGCCCCATCTGCACTTCCCTGTCACTAATTAATATACCTGAGTACCCCACCCCCCACCCCACAGCATCCCCATGCAGACAGACAAATTGTTTTGGAGATTGTTACGTTTGGAGAGCTGGCTTGTTTCAGAAGGTCTTTACTTTTGGGGGTCATTGTCTTCAGAACTTTATGATAAATATTTGCATAATGTATGGCATGTTTATCTAAATCTTGAGAAGTTCGTGTATGAAAAGGAAAGATTATGCTCTTCTTTGTATTTCAGTCTGTGACAGAGAATCTTCCAGAAGTTCCAACAGAACCATTACCAGAAGTGCCTACAAAAGAACCCGGTATGTACACAAACCAGCACTTACAATATTCTAATTTTTCATAAATTAGCTTGAAAAAGACAGGAAATAAACTGTTTGAAAGTGTGGTGTGCATCCCATCTTTAAACAGAGGTCTATCTAGTGTGATCATCTGGTTGAGAGTAGTTCCCCTGTTGTGGGAGACATTTAAGTTTCAACAACCTCATCTCATGCACTACTTACACCCCTTCAGACCTCTAAGATGGCTTTCGTCAAAAGTATTTTAAAAGTTGGCAAATTATGATCGTCCGGGTGAGTGTAGTCCTGAGAAGGACTGTTTGTGGTGACATTGACTGACGTTTCGACAACCTGAGTGGAAGTCATTGACTCTGATGATGACTTCCGCTCAGGTCGTTGAAACGTCAGTCAATGTCACCACAAACAGTCCTTCTCAGGACTACACTCATCCGGACAATCATAATTTATCGATTTATGATGTGACTCCTGGGTTCAAACCATTTACAGTATATCAAAAGTCATCCTTTGCCGCTAGCTGAAGTCCACTGTGGGACTACTCTTACCTGTAAAATCACAGAAAATGTTTACTACTGGTTCTCCTTTTTGAAAGAAAAGCTGTTCTGTGGCTTTGGTTGTATTAACATTGTAAAAAATATATTACCTATTTGTCTGTAATTTTCGTTATCTTGAAAACTTAAATCTAAAGCCAACCATCTTCAATTTTGTTAACAGGAGAGAAGAGACCAGCAAAAGTGGCCAAAAGAGAAGCAGAGATGGTACCAGCTTAGATGTCATTTTTGAATATTTAGATTTGTAAAAATGAACTTGCAGACGACCAGTTCTGAGGTCACAGACCATGTGTTATCTGTAACTTTCAACATGCATTGGGGCTCTTGGACTTAGACTTGTAACATGTTTTAACATGCAACAGTTACGAGTGACATGTTACATGTGGTGACATGTCAATCTGTGGTCTGTGTTTTGCAACTTGTCATATGATGTCCCTTGAACTGCAACCTTAAGCATGTGACATGTGACCTCTGTCCTGCTTATCGTACTTAAACTGGTACAGTATACATGAGGCTTGTGACTTACAAACAGCAACTCACCATATTGTGCCAGCTTGCATAGAGCAGTTTAGAATTCAGTTGAATCCTGGATTCTATTCTCAGAGACCCAGTGGGAAATGGTTGGGGTGAATGAAAGTGGAAACAGGCACAATTTTTTTTCTACCCATTTCTACTTTCCTTAGCCTGACTATCTGCCGCTGGGTCTCCAACCCTCCAAGAATGCCTGGTATCTTGAACGCTCAAGAGAAACATCGCAAAAATAATGTTTAAGTTAAAGTCCTTATGTAGAGTTCTAGTGCCAGAGTATCTGAGGTTTTGGTCTTAGGCTTTAAGTAAACAGGTTTTAAGGTAGTAGGGTTCAGCTGTGATCTTTGAACAACGCTGAAACTTTTCTATCAAGAAATTATTAGAAATAGTTAAAAAAAAAAACAAAAAAACAATATTACAGATGGTTATGGTAGTTTTTGATTACTAGCTATGACAAAAAAAGTATTGTTTTCACTGAAGCCACTACTGGAATTTTTTTTTTCATAGTGGGTTTAAATGGGGATGTAATAATCTAAGACTGTCAGGAACATACATGTATGACCGCTGCCACATTATAATGTGCAATATTCATGCCTGGGCTGTTTTCAAAGAATTGAAACTACATCAATGTGGCCATTATTGTTTCATTTTAATTTTGCTATTCTCAGGTGAACAATGGAAGAATGCAATTCATTTTGACAGTTTTGTCACTGTTTGTTTTATTACAATTGCAATAGACAATTCACTGTATTATAATTATGTTATTCTTTTACAATAAATGCAGTGAGAGTACAAGGAAAGTTGCTGAGTATTTTGGTTTTTTATAACTTTTGCTTGTATAACATGTGCCTAGTTTGGTCGCGGTCTACATTAGGTTATGTAAACAGGTGTGACATCATGTAACATTGGCTTGGCTTTATTTTATAAAGGATTATTAATTAGTAATTGGTATAAATAATGGATTGAAAACAATTGAGGGAGTTTGAAAGTACTTTGTAAACACTTGCCTATAGTTTGGATTCTCACAAACTTTCAAATTCTACAAAAATTCCCTCCAATGCTGAGCACAAGTTATAAGAACAGATATGAACAACTTGTCATGACTTCCATTTTGAGTAAGAACTGTGGTTCACAAGGCAGCTATTCTCTTGAGGTTTGACATCACATCTTTCAGCAAATGACAACCTTGATGTAAATGCAACTTTGTGAATTTTTGGCGTGTGCCTATTTTTCAATACATGACTCATGGTCAACTGTTGAGAATATCTGGATGGTCATTCCAAAAACTGTCGCCAATAATGTCAGTATGGTGCAGTGCGATCTGTCTCTTTGTTTTTTGAACATTATTAGCTTGGCTTGAGTCGTTAGCTTCACTGATCTGGAAAGAGCGAAAATAATGATCACAGCTTAGTAAATAAAACTGGGCCAAAAAGGCTTGTTGGACTGAGAATATAAAAATGTGGTGTGCCAATATATAAGTTTAAGCAAGCAATGTCTATAACAGCTATTATATTACGGATGACCCTCAAATTTTATATAGCTTACAGAGCGCAAATCAGCTAGCGTAAGGTGGTACCTTGCACTAGCTAAAAAACGTTTAAAAGTATATATCGAGAACCGAAAGGAAGCAATCAACCCAGAAGAATGGGAGGAAACTGGTGTGAAGTTCCTATTTTCTGTACACATTACAGGAAGTAATTATGGTAAAAATACATTGGCAAAGTTTTGCCAAAAAAGCCTATGTTCCTTTGACAAGGAGCTTCAACATTTTAATCCTCTTTTTATAGAAGGCCATTTGCTGCTGGTTATGCAGTGTTTCACTACAAACCTGAAGCATTCCTGGAATATCTCCTTTCCTCACAGTTCCTAACAGTTCCTACCCCTTTTGTCCTAGTCCTATTTAATTTCTCCCACTTCCCACCTCCTTTCTCCCATTCCAACCTCCTTGTCTCCCAGTTCCCAGCCCCTTTCTCCCAATTGCAACCCCCTTTCTCGCAGTTCTCACCTCCCTTTCTCCCAGTTGCAATCCCCTTTCTCCCGGTTTTATCCCTTTTTGCTCAGTTCTCATCTCCTTTTCTCTCAGTTCCCACTCCCTTTTCTCTCAGTTCCCACTCCCTTTTCTTTCAGCTCCCACTCCCTTTTCTTTCAGTTCCCACTCCCTTTTCTCTCAGTTCCCACTCCCTTTTCTTTCAGTTCCCACTCCCTCTTCTTTCAGTTCCTGTCCCCTTGCTCCCAGTTCCCACTCCCTTTTCGTTCCATTCCCACTCCCTTTCTTTCAGTTCTCACTCCCTTTTCATTCAGTTCCCACAACCTTTCTTTCAGTTCCCACTCCCTTTTCTTTCAGTTCCCACTCCCTTTTCTCTCAGTTCCCACTCCCTTTTCTTTCAGTTCCCACTCCCTCTTCTTTCAGTTCCTGTCCCCTTGCTCCCAGTTCCCACTCCCTTTTCGTTCCATTCCCACTCCCTTTCTTTCAGTTCTCACTCCCTTTTCATTCAGTTCCCACAACCTTTCTTTCAGTTCCCACTCCCTTTTCTTTCAGTTCCCACTCCCTTTTCTCTCAGTTCCCACCCCCTTTTCTTTCAGTTCCCACTCCCTTTTCTTTCAGTTCCCACTCCCTTTTCTTTCAGTTCCCACTCCCTTGCTCCCAGTTCCCACTCCCTTTTCTCTCAGTTCCCACTCCCTTTTCTTTCAGTTCCCACTCCCTCTTCTTTCAGTTCCTGTCCCCTTGCTCCCAGTTCCCACTCCCTTTTCTTTCAGTTCCCACCCCCTTGCTCCCAGTTCCCACTCCCTTTTCTCTCAGTTCCCACTCCCTTTTCTTTCAGTTCCCACTCCCTCTTCTTTCAGTTCCTGTCCCCTTGCTCCCAGTTCCCACTCCCTTTTCTTTCAGTTCCCACCTTTCCACGTTTCCATCTCCCTCTCCAAGGGAGGGTTTTTAAGGGTTTTTTTTTCCCCAGGCTTCTTCAATAAGAGAAAACATTATAACAGTTCTTAGCAACTTATCAAGTCATAGAAGTTTTTTGGAATTCCTGGTTATGCAGACATTGCCTGGTATGTCAAGTATATTTATACCTTTACATTCCAAGTATATTTACCTTGTCCCAGACAAGAACTGAGCCTTTGCGGTACATTTGAGGAAGATTGTTGTAATTGATATCAAATTCAGAAAAGAGGATTTCATTCTTGTCACTGGACACTGTTCCCTGAAAAGAATAAATTTATTATAGACAGCAATAAATGCCATTCATATACATCACCAACACCTAATGTCTTGGAAAGGGGGGGGGGGTATGCTTTTTGACAGCTTACAAAACCTTTTTTATTTCCATGTCCTGAAGCAAATTTATCAAATCAATGAGTTTTTAAATCCCTTTCTCTTCCTTTCAAGATCATTCCCAATTATCCGTGCATGTATTAACAGATCAATAAAGTTAAATTAACTATCTCTATGTTCCCTAAAAAATCTGTTACTTTCTTTCTAACCAAACGTTCCATTTCATACTTGCCAAGTTTCAATATTTTAGAAAAAAAATTCTCTTATGTTTACATGTTGTGGTTCAATTCTGTCCTTGCTTTTTTTTTTTGGCTTAATGTTTAGTACACCTTATACACAACCATACACAAAAACAAAGGAGAATAATACTTGAACCAATAATAGCATCTGATCAAGCAACATTTACCCTGTAATTAAGTGGTGTGTGACAAGGAGACTAATGCTAATCTGGAATCCTACCAGCAAAAATAAATTATTTATTCCAGTCCTTTGAAAACCCAAATTAACAACAAACACTGGTAAATAAATGTAATTTTTCACGCATTCATCATGTACACAAACATTTTTAGCGTTATGGTGAGGAAGAGCACGCTTTAAGTCAAACAACTAACATTAAGTCTTTCCTCAGCTTGATCTGCTGTAAGCCCAGACTGCTGCACCATGCACCAGAAGCATGTATTGTAAAGGTTATTGATGTGGCCTGTAAAATTTAATTATATTTAGTTAGTGGTTTTAATTTTAACTGAATTCTTTGGCACTGAATTTTAGTTTCCAAGTAGTTTTCACACTGGTCTATATCTAGTACTGGTTGAGAGACCTTAATTCTGGCTATTTACATCAATATTGAGAAGTTTAGCTCAGATCCAGAAAGTGGATGGAGCACTTGGGAGGACTTCAAATAAAAATTAAAAAATATGTGACATTTGGCAAGGAAATCTACAGGCTTTCATATAGGTTGTCTACAAAATAGGTCAAATCTCAAAAAGTTGGTTTTTGAAAAGGGAGGAAATTCAGCAAACTCAGAGCCCAGATGGGAACGTTCCTTAGGTATACTATTGATGGGGAGATGTGAATGAGGACAAATGTTAAAACCCCAAAAAGTCCCATTAGGCTAAATCTGGGTGCAGAAAAAGTCCAATGGTCAAGCACATAACCTTAAAAAAGTCTTCCTTTTTTTAGAACCTTGAGGTGTGCATGCTCTTTCAGTAGCCCTCAAAAAGGCCTGCCAAAATCTTTCTACCCAAAATAAGACCACAAGAAAATTCATAACCCAAAAAAGGACAAATTGCTCATTTCAAACCCAAAAATCACCTTCACACTTCCCTGTCACTAATATACCTAAGTACTCCCCCCCCCCCCCGCTCCCTACCCCAGGGCTGGGACCCAGAAAAAAAAACCTCGGAACAAGGATGAAAACAAACAACAAACTGAATGCACATATAAATGATGCTGAGTCTGATATTCAAACCTGGAACACACAGGTGGAAGGAGAACACTCTCATCACTGTACTGGGGACTATATGGGAAGGCTCCACCCAAAAGGGGTGCCTTTTTAAGCTCACAGTATCCAAAAGGGTAGAGAAAATTGTCATTTTAGTATACTAAAGCAGCACAGAATCTACTGCAAGTTGAAAGAGCTCACAACCCCCCTGGGCACTTCACCAACCCTGTCCTTTCAGGACGGTGCCTCCTTTTGTTACTGCGCATACGTTCTGTGCATCTCGGGATATTCGGGTTTTTAATTTGCCCACTAATACAACAATATTTTGGCGCAGTTTACGATTATGTGGAAAAAGCAGATCTTGGCAAGGACTATTAGAATCCAAAAAGAAAATTGGGGGTAACCACGCATTTTTTAGAGATAATTGAGCTTAAATTTGGAAAAAAAATGCCATACATTCTTTGTATTTTAACGCTTTTTTAGAATTATGGTTGCTTAATTATCTGTGAAAAATGTGTGGTTACCCACATTTTTCTTTTTGGATTCCAATAACCCTTACTAAGATCTACTTTTTCCCTTTAACCTTCGCAAAAATACATCTATATTAGGAGGCACCATCCTGCAGTCATCCAGATTTTAAGTCCGGCACCTAACAGTCACCACTGATCAAAACAGTATATCCTCTCTCTTCACTTACAGTCTGCCTGTCTCCAGCTCAAGTAATCTCTCAAGTTCTTTTCAGCTGGATAAAGCACCACTCGTCCATCAAACATGGGAGGGTAGAGAAGCTCTTGAGAAGAAAAGAAATGGCTCCAATAAAACACATAGGAAGATGAAAACAATGAGACCACATTGGTTACCAGCTTGCTAGGGGAAAAAACAAATTATCAAACAAAACGCTTAGTGGTAAGTTGGAGTAAACAGAAAGATACAAAACTACTGACCTTGCTCTTCTACTGAACTGTGTTGTACTTCTTCTAAATACCAAACTGAAAGACAAAACATAAAATAAGCAGGAAATAAGTGGAGGAAATTAAGTATAGGCCTCTACGTGCAAACTTGTCTTACTGAAATACTGGTTTGCATCGTTACAGAAGTCTATCATCATCATCATCATCATCATCATCCTCATCATCATCATTACTTTTGTTGACACATACCATTGTTTGATCTACCACCCTCTCCCCATGTGACCCCATGTTACCTGAACTCGTCACTTTGCCCATATGCAATCACAATGTCGGTGAATTCCTTCATGACAGTTTCTGCACATTTGTTCATCAGCTGCAATGCTCTTTGATCATTTGGCTTCTCAAACCCATGTACATCTGAGAATCTGTGAATAGAAATATGAGTGATGACTGATCAGCATGCCAATTCTCCTAAATCCCAAATAAGATATGGCAACTCGAAGTTCTTTTATTAAAATAATAGGCCAGGGTTACTAGTTGGGTTTGCCTCAGTGTAAGAACCTGACAAGATTTTCTTTGTTTGTTAGCTATTGTTCTGTTGTACGCTGTTGTTCAAAATGTTTTGTTTCCTTTATTTTGATTTGTCATCCGTGACTTTCACAGGCTCTTAATACACCGAGGCAAGGCCTACTGGTTTTTTAACACAGACACGTGTACCTGTGAAAATTCCTTCCATCGATTCGAATAACAATCCAACAATTCAAAAGACACTGATCGTTCTGCTCAAACTTCCTAACGTACTCATACTTGCTTTTGGCCATTTTCTACGTGAATATTTTTCCTCAATCATACACGCACGGAAACACGCACGAATTTTGCCGCGAAGTAGCCGCCATCTTGAGAGCTTAGTAGCCACGCCAAAACAACAAGGCTTGGCCACTGAGGAGTTTAAAACATGGCGGATGACGAGCAAACAGCTGAAGAAAATAAGGGACCAAAAGAGAACGATTTTCATGGATTTGCCCTTTATACTTTTAAAGCACGCAGGTAAGATCCTGAATATTTGATTACTTCTCTATTTTTTATTAATTATTGTTTTTTTTCAAGACCCAGTAGTGCTGAGTTAGACAAAAATAAAAATGGCGACGACCTTGAGGATGGTGGTGTGAGCAGTAAGGCTTTAGCCGAGGGGTCTGTGGCGGATTTTCTTCGTAAAGAGGCGACTTCTAATTATGATTTCAGGTGAAATATTTGATAATCTACCATTATCGTAAATGTTTTGTGACTAATCTTATTCTTGTTTTAGTCCATTGACGCCTATTCTTCTGATCTCGCTAATATAAGAACTTTAATAAGCTTATAAACTATTAGATTTTAGGGTTAGTAATAGCTCTTGAATGGTTTCCAGGATGTATTAATACAAACACTCATTAGCTTTGTCACTTGGTCTCAGTTTTGTGCAGCCCTGTCAATATGATTTGTAGGTAGGGCTGCAACGATATGTTTTCCCGCGGTACGATACATATCTCGATACAAGGGCCACGATACGATACGCGATACATTTAATATACTGCGCGCGACAAAACTAGTTACCAACAGCTGAGACTACTCATAAATAATCTATTTCCATAATAACAAATTTAACATAGTAATAACACAACATCATATCGCCTTAGAAGAGCTAAAATGTAGAGCTTGGGTAAGGAATATTAAACACAGTGATTTTCCAAATTTGTTGATGTGCATATTTTATTGTGTTGTAATATCGTGATATCTTGTTAAAATGTCGATATTCGTATCGTTGGAAGAAATGTCACAGTTCACCCATGCAACGGTATATCGTTTCAGCCCTATTTGTAGGAGGTGGCAACATAACAGAAAACTGGTAGGCTCTATAAAGGATCAGGTCTTCCTGTCTGCTAGGGGGTTTCATGAGAACTCCATTGTGAAGCAAGTGGCAAATGATTGCCTGTAGACAGCAAAATTGCCAGCTGTGACACATTTTAACAGGGCTGTTGATGCATCAGTCATATTTGAGCAGTGAACATACCCCTCACCCATGCCATGAGGTATTACCATCTTTCAAAACAAGTGGGCATATTCCTTAAGAGGTGAAAAACAAGCTGTTCAAATGCCCCATGGTGTAGTAACAATAGAAACCAAATCCAGTACCCCTATGCTTTTCCACATGCTATATAAATGTACAGCATTTCAGAAAACTCTTTAAAAAAAGAGAAGTACCGCCTTTCCTTTTTCTTTCTTTCCCTCTCTTGGCACCTGGTACCAGTTGGATGGGTGCCAGACCGCAAAGTTTGAGGGTCCCAGGTTTGAATCCCGGCCAACCGTCAACCAGGATCTCAAAATAACTGGAAAGATCATGCTGGTGCTCAACAACTTGTCTCTGTGACATTTGATTTGGGTCATTGTAAAGCTTATGCTGTTAGTCTCATCTCCTTCACCTGGTCATACCAAGAATCCACAACATTGTTCAAAAGAGTAGAGAACATAAGTCCCTGGTGTTGTGGTTTGATCTGTCAATATTATTTTATTTATGGTTTGGATGGGTGAGGTAAGATTGCAAGTGGATTCTTAGCAGTTTTTATGGGTGCCTAAATATCCCATGTCCTCTCTAACCCCTCAACTGCTGTAAAGGACATTTGAATGCATACACATGGAAAATCCACTATGTACAGCATACAATCACTGTCTGAAACACACAAGTCATGGTTTCAGTTCATTAGTTCAGATATGGGTGGCTGTCGTTAGTATACAGGCATCTATTTGGGCTCAAATAGCCACCTACTTTTACCCAATTTTGGCTCTAATGGTTACAAGAATTGACTCAATTCACCACATGTTTTGGTTAGGTGTGACTCCTAGTTTAAAAATATTAAAATCCCTGCACAAGAGAAACCAAAACTTGTTTGAGTTGGTGGTTTTTTTTTTTTTCGACTTAAACCAGGCAAGGGAAACAACTTTCAGTTGTCTGTAGCGTGTGATTTGAGATAGCCAGGATTCGAGGTTGGGGGGGTCTATTATAAATGTCATTATGACCTTTCTCCCTCCCCACCCCCCAGGGAAGGGCTGGCACCCAACCCCTTGCTTATAATATCACTGTCTTTCTGTCATAGCCTGTCACTATTGAGCACAAATTTAACTGGAGAACAGGAAACAGAACTGAGGACATTTATGGCCAAACGACTTGCCAGAGGGACTGTGTATAGTGGCAGTGGCAACATAAGCACACTGGAGGAATTTTTTCCTGATGAGTCAGCAATTTGTTATTACTGTTTACTAAGAGGAGGAAAGGAGGGTGATGAAGAATGCAGTGATCAACAGGAAATGTAAGTTTTAATGTGCACTCTCAATACCTTCAGTATACAATCATGATGAACAAATAGTTGGTTCTGATCAATGACATATGAGGAAAAATGACCCAAGCTACCTAGCTGTTACTGTGCAGTGCTTTGATGCTTTAGACAAGCATGTCATTAAATGGTCCACTTGTAGCAGTTGCAGTTCTGACAGTGCTCACCCTCCACTGGTTCATATCATCAAGCTCAATATCATAACAGGGTTGAGTTTATTATTGACTCTCATCTTTGCACTTAATTACAACCTTTGCCAGAAATTGTTGGAAAGGCCTTTTAAAGACAGATAATTTCAAGAATTCACGTTAAAAACATTACCAAATAGCTCTTGTGAGCATTTTGATGTCCCCCTCAGCCCCCTTTCAATGTTGGACCTTTATGGGCCAATCTGTGGCTAGCAAATTTATTTGAAACTCAACATTGAGATGAGGGGAGGAGAGAGAAATCTAGTAACTTTCCCGACACTTCTGGAACTGTGGAAATACAAATGAAATGAAGATGTCACATCTTCATTTCTCTTCTGGAAAAGGTTGTGGGTTTTTCTCTGAGTTTACTTTGTGCCGTAAAAACCAACCTGTGGCCCTTCGAAATCTGAGGATCTGATATTGTCAGTCACAAGCCTGTAAAATATACCCCTGTCAAACATAGTCGATTTATTTTATTAGTTACTTTTTAATTGCACGTTTGCCAATGCTCGCTTGTTTGTTGGTTGGTTTTTTTACGTCTTCTACCTTTAATTAATGCAAACTGAAAATGATCAAACAAGGTGATGGGAACTCCTTCAGCTAATGCAAGAAATAGCTGGATATTAAACATTTATAATTTGGCTTCGTGAATTGCAGGGACTCTCTTGAATTTGGAAGTTTCCTCTCGAAAGACTATGTGGTGTGCCTTGTTTCCGGAAACAAGAGTGGACTAGACCTGTATCCTTAAACCTTTTAGCCTGTTTTCATACATGCATATTCTCCTCACTGGGCCCCGTTTTTCTTACAGAACATGCCAACTGGGAGAATTTGTTTAAACATCAAGAAACATTGTTTTAAGTTATCATTTGGAAATTTATTTCAATAATTGCTAGCAGCATGGTGTACAGCAATGGAGATCAGTGAGAACTATGTAAAGAAGAGCCAGAGTGACAAAAGGCATGAATGAAGGAGTTAGTTTCCTAAGAAACTGTGGTGCTGCATCAGCGGGAAGTGAAAAGCTAACATGTTGTCCTTTTTTAAGGACATTCTTTGTTGAGAATTCACACAACATGTTACCTTTAAAAGAAGTTTTAATAAGTAACCCTAAGTAACACATTTCATAGTGATACAATGAGATGTTGATAAACACAACAGCAACAAGCCATTCAACTACTCAGTTAAGTATGTCAGCTAGGAAGACAGCACAAAAACTATAGTGCAACAGTGTTGTTACTGCTGACATTTTTAAGTCTGCTGTCAGCCTGTTGTCAGAGAGATGTCAAAGGGCTGGTGCCCAAAATGTCAGCTTTTAATTTTCTTTTCTGTGATCAAAATATCAACTCAGTTTATGAATGCAAATTTTTGTGACATAAATTGTGATCTCCTAGTATTCTTTGATTGTTCGTTGCACAGCCAATGGTACTAAAGAAAATTGAAAGCCTTGACAACCATCGTAGATTTCAAAAGGAACTAGATGACTACAGTAATGGACTCCTGCCTTACATCAATAAATACACTGTAAGTATTAACCACTTAACAAGCTGATCAATGTGGAACATGACAAGAGTGTAAATTCAAGAAAAAACTAGAATTTCATTTTGCAAAATAATGAAAAACAGCCATCATCATTAGAAGCACTACTCACTAGTGTTCATTTTAATGACGTAGAATTTCTTGAGCACACTCAGAAAGCAGAAGTCAGAAGTATCTTGTACAGCATTAATAAGCAGCACCCCAGAAAGTACTGCTTTTTAGTACAGCTTTCATTTGAATGGGTGCACTGTAGAATTTCATCCAGGTACTCAAAAGTTAGAGCCATCTTGTACCACATAATGAACAGCATCCCAGGAAAGCACTACTAAGTAGCTTTCATTTGAATGTTCATAATCAAGGATTTCGTCCACAGACTCAAAAGGCAGAACCACAGTAAATAATATCTGGTAGTGAAAGTTATTAACCAATCAGAAATGAGAATACCAGCCCTTTACATCCTGTGTTTTAGCTAGCAAGACCAATGGCATTACAAAGCAACAACTAAAGAAATAAGCTTTTAACTATTTAAGCCCTAGCATTTTTATACAAATTCTCCTTACTGGTCTCCATACATTTGGTTGATTACTAGTTAGGAGAACTTGTTTAAACATCAGGACAATTCATCTGTGGTAATCATTTTCTTAATTCTCATTACCTGCATGTGCTTTAATACATGGAGGTTATGATGAGAAATTTGATACTGGTCACTACTATTGGTAGTCTGTAAACAGGCCATGCAGTAGGGAATGGGGTGAAAACAAAAAGACCCACACATGCCACAAGCAAAGTGACTTAGACTCTTGCCCATATATTGGTTTCTTGGAAGCCTCCATTTTCCACTATCATTTATATCAAACTTGTAATTTGACAATCTTTTTAACCTCTATATAAACGCAATTTATTTTTAACTTGTCATTTAAGGAAGCTGAAGATGTTCAAGAATGCTTTAAGCATCTAGAAGCTTGGTACGATGAAAATGTAAGTTTGAAAATGAAATTAAAAATTAAATAAGTGCAAGTTGAAGATTGTAATGGTAATAATTTATGGGAAACTTGAAATTGAAAGAAAAAAAGAATAAACTATAGCTGCCATCAACTTAGCAATAAACTTGTTAGAATCCTAAATGATGGTAGGCTCTCCATTTAGCTATTTACACTACCATGCCTGAGGACTTGAATACAAGACTGTTGAGTAACCACAGAGAGAAGATGTTGAAGCCAGAATTTCTGGGAATACAAGCCAAGGACCCAAAACTTCTCAACTGTGCCACCTCCCCCTTTTAAACCTGATCATGCAAGGTGTCAGATTGGGGGGGGGGGGGTAGTGAAAGGATTAAAAACACATTAAGGGAATAAAATGCAAGAGTTATGTTTACTTTGCTAAAAAAAAGTTTTTAACTCTTTACCACTAGACATTAGAAAACAAAACTCTAAAAAAATTTTCAGGAAACAGCTTAACAAACATTTTGTGTTGAACAATTTTTCATCCTCATCCACGTTATCAAATTTTTATAATTTAGATTTTTGACCTTAGATTAGACTTTAGATTTTAGTTTTTAGATTTTAAATATTTTGGCTTTTTTTTTCTTTTTTGAGGCTTTTATGTTACAGGACCCCATTTATTTAATAACAGTGCTCTTTCACTGAAGGGTTATCCTATTAAAATATTGGCTTATTATTATTATTATTATTATTATTATTATTATTATTATTGCTGTTGGAGTGGGGTTCCTCGCCTTTTTCTGCTTCCTGTTCACATGTTTTTATCCTTGTGCAGCTCTCCACTCTTTGATCACCTGGAAAAGTTTATTGCCTTTTTGGACTCTTTAAGTGACAATGGAGTCACAACAGCTTGCAATTATACTATGTGATATCCATGGTAAGACAGATTTTATTCAGACCCCTTCCATCTACTGTGGAATTTACAAAGGAGTGATTTCTTTACAGGTCAAGTTTGTTTGCAGATGCACAAACCTATTAAAAGATGACCTAGCTAGTCTAATACAATTGGTAAGAAATAACATTTTTCCTGTTACTATTATGACATAAACAAGACACTATATGCTTAATCTTGTTTGTTGAAAACCATGTAATTTTGCTAATAACTTTATGGAAAGAGACTGAGAAAATTGTTTGGGCACTTGTGATAAGCAAAATAGAGAACTTTCTTTTCATTTGTTTCCACTGAGTAAAGAAAAACTTGTAGACGTCAAAATAACTGTGAAAATACCCTCACGTTTCCACAACTTGTCTCCAGTAACTTGTAGACATACGGTTAGCAGGTAGCTCATCGATCAGGCTTGCTAGTGAACATGAAAACTTCATTGCCTGACAGCAAAATTTTCTTGTGACTAGTGAAGTTACCATACTGGACATCAGTGAACAGATGTCAACTTACTGATTAACTGCATATGCCTAAAGGACAACATTCCATACTGTTTAAATTTCCTATCTCAGATACAATACAGTCTACTGCCACCTAATGCAGTAACCATGTTACGAAGAGAGTCTGTAATAGTGGGAGTTATTTTATGCTTGGATTGTTACGGACACCAAATTGTCATCCAGATGGTGTCTGTTATAATGGAAGTTGACTGTTTGGTGCTTTTTGTTATCTGATTTTGCCAGAAAAATATTTATGAAGACTACAGTTACCTGTCACCTGATTTGTTGCAGTCAACAATCTCCCCCTACATTTAGCATATCAAACAATAAACTACAACTTTAAAGTAAATTATTTTTGGTTACTCCACAGGGTCTTTTAGGTGGAAAGTTGCAAGTTGTAGGCAATAATGAGAGGGTGAAACAAGACATGAAAAAGTGAGCAAAATGGCTTCATAAACGTGTGTACTGATACTTTTGTAAATGGGTTAAACCTAGGAGTATTGGGAAATGTTTTTTTTTCTTGGGTGTTTGTCCAGGTGATGATGGGTGTTGAAAGGGCTAATGGGGTAACTTGGGGGAAAAGGAAGGAAAATATCATAAATGTTCGATGGAAGAGGCTGAGTGATGAGTGTGTTGGACTTGAGATCCAGAGGTCCCTGGGTTCAAGTCTCAGACCTGATTTCAACTCCACACCCATACTTGTAAATAGCCATAGTCTCAGTCACAGTTAGTTGGGACATGCCGAACCAACACTGTTTTTTCCTTCTGGCTCCCCTTCTTGCTCTCAATGTTGTTTATTGCAATTCAGCCAGCAACACCAACATTGAGAGGGCTGGGAGGCAGAATGTGTCTCAGCTAATGTGCCTGATACTGCATCTCATCTGCCTCCCACCTGTTGAGGTTTTTAACTTTATTACTTTCAATTTGCAGTGTTTGTTTCTAAGGTTTTCTCCTTTACATTGCCTGAAAAGCCTCTTACATCGAGTGGTCAATTAAGTATTGATTTTGTACATGGTTTCAACCCAGGAGTCATATCATAAGTCACTGAAGTATGATGGTCAGGTGAATGTTGTCCCCAGAGGGGTTGTTAATGGTGACATTGACTGACATTTCAACAACTTGGGGATGAGGGGGGGGGGGGGGGGAGTCATAGCTTGACTCTGGTGGTAACTTCCAATCAGGTTGTTAAAATGTCAGTCAATGTTACAAACAGTGCTCATGTAAAATTTATAAATTTCATATTTTTTTTACTAATACTGTATTCTCTCAAAGCATATTCTAATAACAATAATTCCTTTCCTTGCTTAATTTCAGGTTTGTTGATGCATGTAGCACTGTAAATGTTTTAGGAATTTCACACTCCAAAGACACTCCAAAGGTAATGAGCTTTAAAATTGCAATTGTTCGAATGAACCTGTTTATTTTAGAAAACACACAATTCATTAACTCTTGACTCATTCATTTAATCCATATTTTGGTAGCCACAGTTTAAAAATTTCCATCAACATTATAATCAAAGTTTATGATAACCTTGTTCAGCCTCACTTCGTCTTCTGTAACGTGGTATGGGGAAACTGAAACAACGGTCTTTCTGAAAAGCTGCAAAAGCTTCAAAATCACAAAGCCCACATTTTGTTGTCTGCTAGTTACGATAGTAATTTGAACGATTTGTTCCGGGCATTAGGGTGGCAAAGACTCTGTCATCAAAGATTAGAAAAGAAATCTGTTATGATGTATAAAACCTTACATGGGATGATATCAGAATATTTAAGATCAAGTTTTGTCTTTCGCGACAATGTTAATTCTTATTACTTAATAAGGAATACTGAAAAAAAGGGCTAGCTCTTCCACAACCATGCACTGATTACGTAAAGAGAAGTTTTTCATTCAGCAGAGCTCAGCTGTGAAACAGCTTACCCTCAGAATTACGGCAAGTGACTTCCTTAAGTGATTTTAAGACGAAATTGAGTCGCCACAGTTTTGAAGTAAAATTTTTAACACAACCTCCACGAAAAGTAGCCTCTATTGTTTTAAATTTTATTTTTTTATAATCGTAGTTAGGTATATAGATAGTTCATAAGGATTAATAATGCTGATGCAAATACCGTGTATAAATAAAGTTGTCTTACCTTATCTAATCTAATAAATTTTGTTTCTTCTAGAAGTGGTTGTGTATTTATGTCCAATTGTTATTGGTCCACTGCTACATCATTTCACCATACAAGGACAGAAGAACTTGCAAAATGTGCCATGTTATTTCACTCTATTTTTTTCCATTTGACCAGTTTATATCTGGAAATTGGAGCTAAATCACTAGTTAAATGATGTTGGATTTTCACTCATTGCTCACAACACACAGCTGGTAAAATATCGACACATATTATCTGTAAGGCCCAGTTCAGACGCCGTACCTCTCATGTGCCGTACCAAGTAGTACTTAGTTATTTGGCAGTGGAACGGTGTCCAAATCAGTTTTTTTCGACAGAATTCAGTTAGGCAAGGTAAAATCTCAGGGTAAGGCAAAGCTCGCCGCTTAATTCGACCTTGGAGAGAAAATGTATTTCGTATGGCACATGAGA
This sequence comes from Siderastrea radians, assembly GCA_964017195.1. Classification (NCBI taxonomy): domain Eukaryota; kingdom Metazoa; phylum Cnidaria; class Anthozoa; order Scleractinia; family Rhizangiidae; genus Siderastrea; species Siderastrea radians. Next base: position 54,588,921 of record OZ024891.1, on the reverse strand, counting down.
GGTACGGCGTCTGAACTTGGCCAGGCTCTCGGTCAGTGGCTCCAGAGACGAGCGAAAAAGCGGGCGAGCGAAAAACGGCGGGAAAAACGCCTAGTCTCTCCCCGGCCCCCACGTGTTTTTCACACCAGTTTGTTTTCTCGATCCACATTTCCGACTATCTTGGAACCTGGAACAGGCTATAAAACAATAGAATAAGGTGTATGTCATGACTCTTGAATGTTTATTGTCTTTGTATAATTTGCAGGAGTCAGAAAACTTGGTATCCAAGTGTACTGCAGCTATCCCCACAGAAGTTGAGTTTAAAACTGATGGTGTAGAATACAGTCTTAGTAATAAAGGTATCAACGTTCAATTTTGGTGTGTTATGCTTTCTGTCACTTCAAGTTACCAAAAGCCACTTATGTTCCATAATGTCACATAACAGTGCCTTTGAACAAAAGGTAGAAAGCAACAGCAAAGTGACAGCAAAGCCAAGCTGTGAACCACCTTGCACAGCGTAATAAACAGCATCACAGGAAAGTACTGCTCAGTAGCTTTCATTTGAATGGTCACATTTTAGGATTTAATCTACAGCCTCAAAAGTTAGAACCACCTTGTACAGCATAATAAACAGCACCACAGGAAAGTACTGCTCAGTAGCTTTCATTTGAATGGTCACATTTTAGGATTTAATCTACAGCCTCAAAAGTTAGAACCACCTTGTACAGCATAATAAACAGCACCACAGGAAAGTACTGCTTAGTAGCTTTCATTTGAATGGTCGCACTGTAGGATTTCATCCACAGACTCAAAAGATAGAACCACCTTGTACAGCATAATAAACAGCACCACAGGAAAGTACTGCTTAGTAGCTTTCATTTGAATGGTCACACTGTAGGATTTCATCCACAGACTCAAAAGTTAGAACCACCTTGAACAGCATAATAAACAGCACCACAGGAAAGTACTGCTTAGTAGCTTTCATTTGAATGGTCACATTTTAGGATTTAATCTACAGCCTCAAAAGTTAGAACCACCTGCATAATAAACAGCACCACAGGAAAGTACTGCTTAGTAGCTTTCATTTGAATGGTCACACTGTAGGATTTCATCCACAGACTCAAAAGATAGAACCACCTTGTACAGCATAATAAACAGCACCACAGGAAAGTACTGCTTAGTAGCTTTCATTTGAATGGTCACACTGTAGAATTTCATCCACAGACTCAAAAGATAGAACCACCTTGTACAGCATAATAAACAGCACCACAGGAAAGTACTGCTTAGTAGCTTTCATTTGAATGGTCACACTTTAGGATTTCATCCACAGACTCAAACGTTAGAACCACCTTGTACGACATAATAAACAGCACCACAGGAAAGTACTCTCCTGGCTGAATATCACTCAACGCATATTGGAGGGCGTGGCTGTGTGGATTGGAGGAGGGGTCGTCGATCGTAAAGAACCCTATGCCTTCATTATATTCTATATCCACATCGGTTGCAAGAGAAGCATATCGGCATCTACAGTCCTCCTTCTCTCTTTTCAATATTGGACTCTCGACTGAGACAATGGTAGCATGGTTATTTCTGTTGGTTGGGAACAACCCAGTACAAAGAAAAAGGTCCGATGCTTGTCAAATAAACCTCGTATGCTTTTTCTTTCCTTTTCAGTAACGACCCCATTTTGTCGAGAATGGGCAAAAACAATGTTAACTGACGCGGAAGATAATCCAGTGTTTCTTCGTCAAGTGATTGAGAACTACAAACTCCGGGTAAGCAGATGATAATTAGAGCCTTAAATTGACGATTTTCTGTGTATCGTAACAATCCTCTATCAACCCCCATCTCTAATCAGCCTTTACCCCAATAAGCTCTTCCCCCTTTTTGAGCTTAAGATTATTTAGCCCCTCCCCTCTCCCCCCCCCTTTTATTGCCCTCTTATTGACCCACACCTCTCCCCTGGTCCTTCATTTCAAACCGAAGCAGCAGTAGGCCAGTAATTCACATACACTGACACGCGTGCTTTGATGCTTTAATATACTCAAGTAATAAATCGTAACGAATCACGAGCGCAGCACTGCAATGATCAAAATACGGTTGTTCATGCCATTAAGCCGTACCCTCCCGCCACTACTCCGAAAGTTGTATTTTGGCGCCAGACGATTTCCCCTTACTGGCATCCACTCTCTTCCTTCTTAATGCTTTTGAAGCTAATTTCGATTTTAAAATTAGGTTTTCTCCCCCCCCCCCCCCCACCCCCCCTCACCAACATAGCACAATGCCTTTCGGTGTTTTAGCGTAAAAACTTCAATATAGCTGCAATAAATTCACCTCCTTGATGGAGGTCTACCACACGTACACGTATTTGCCGAATTCATATCAGAGACGTAAAACCCTCTTAGACGGGAACCTCTTTCTCAAGACGAAAACCTCGTACAATAATCAGTCCGGTGAAGCACGAGTTGCCCGTCTCGCTGAAACGAAAAATTCATTTTAGACGGAAAGCCTGAATTCACATCAAACTGGACTCTAGTGGTTCTATCTCGCTGAACTTGTTGATGTTTTTTGTTGCTGTTTTGTTTTTCTGTCTTTCCAATCTTCGGTGTGTATTAGATGTGATTTTTGAGACGGTTTTTTTTGCAGACGTATTTCAGTCTAAGACGAGGCGGTTTGTCGTCTTCTGATATGAATCTAGAAATTAAAATACCCACCGATGTGTGTGGATATTGTTGACCTAAATTCGGCTTCTATAGACAGAGTTATATTATTGAAACGCACGTTAATCCTTCTAATCTGTTAATTTTCAAAATAAGAAAGACGTTGAATGGATAGCAGTTAAACTTCAGAAATGCCGGGACAGTCTAGACACAGAACTAACCTAGCTTTGCGGTGTTGATGTGCTTTCTGTAGTCTTTTTAATTAAGAAACCTTGCCATTTTGGCTTGGCGCTTAAACCAAATAATTTATTTGTATCTGCTGTAGCCCGGCTCAGATGAGAGTAAAATTATAGCAAACCGCGAGCAATCGCTCAGATGAGCTCGCGAGAAACGACTTGTACGTGCGAATGAAAACGTTTTTTCGCTTGACCTTTTTTTTCTCGCTTGACATAACATTGCAGCGCCCGTGTTAGTTAAAAGTTTTTGTATTCCCTTTTGTTAGCTTTTTAACTCGTCGACGTGTCACGTTTATTACGCCTCGCTCCAGCTTTATTTGGTTGTATATTTTGTATCTTTGCAGGTAAATCACGATTTGAATACACTGAAGAGACTATTGAGACAGGCCGAGACGGACCATTATGCCTTGTACAGGTAATGAACTTCTGAAACAATTGACGGTAGCTTTAAAAAAGTACACCACAGATCATTCTTTTGATAAATGGCTGCTTAAGGCCCAGAACCATCTTGTACAGTACAAGAAACAGCACCACAGGAAAGTACTGCTCAGTAGCTTTCATTTGATTAGTCACTCTTCTTATTCTGGGAGTATTAGGGTTGATAGCGGAAGTCACTTAAGCTTTTATTCTAGGAGCAGATTCGATCTGAAAGCAAGCAGCTTTTCAGTTAGTCACCATTAACTTTTGTTTGTTCAAAACGGTGCTTAACCCTTTCAATGTCAAGGAGGCTGAAATTGGAAAGATATCAAAATGTCGTTTTGAAAAATATTGCAAAACAAACAGTACTGCTCACGAGCTTTCATTTGAATGGGCGTACTTTAGAATTTCATTTACAGACTCAGACGTTAGAATCAAACAGCACCACAGGAAAGTACTGCTTAGAAGCTTTTATTTTTCATCATTAGTCTGTAGATTGTATTTGACTTCGGGACTTAAAGGTTTACACTAAAACACTTTTTATCTCGCATCCATAAAAATGAACTACCAATTTCGCAGTTCTGTTCGTGTTTTGTTCACGCTAGTTGTACGTTGTTAAGAGTGTTTTTGTTGAGGTGTCACGATAAAAATCCAAGAAAGTTATCTTAAATACAGAAATCAATATCAGAAACGTCTTTTCGCAGCTCATTTGTGATCGTTTATTAAATGCTCTCGCGATCAATCCCTCGTTGTCCCAGTAACCGCGGCATGCAGTCGGCTTACGTGTCATTTCTGCATGCCCTGTTTGCAAAGTTGTCACTTTGTTACAAATCACTTCTTTTTCTCTCGGGAAAATCGTGTTTGCTCAGCTTTTTGCGCAGTTGTTTCTAGGAGGCGTGGAAATGAAAACAAAAGAAAAATGGACAATTTGGCGCGCAGTCTAAATAGTTGCTTCCGGAGTTTGTCGCTTTGTTTCGCTTTAGGGCAATAATATTGACTAAGCACCTTCCTAACTGCCAATGCAAACTCTAGAAAGTTTTTCCTTCAAACCATTATCAGATAATTGTATTTATTTTGTTTTCCTTGCGGTATTGAGACGAAAGAGTACTTTATACAAGCGACGCCTTCTCTTGACTTATTTACAATTAGAGCGAGGTCCCACGCGCGTGTTTTTCAATCGCGTGCGTGTATTTCGTGTCTCGCTCGATGACCCTGGAAAAAAGGAGCGACACCTTGCAGTTTGTCCTTCGTGATTGCCGCAGTTATTGGCTTGGCATGTAATCTCTTTGATATTTCATCACGTGAACGGCAATATGTGACCTTTTCTTTCTCCTCCTAGCCTTTGATCTTTCCTTTTTTGTGTGTCCGGAATAATTCAGAATTTTTTGACCGGCGATTTAGCGGGTTTCCCCATCCATGCACGTCCGTCTGCGGTCGTTGGCGATCATAAAGAAACCATTTGTTCGTTGCGTTTTAATCTACCTTAGATACCATCTCAAGAATTAGGAGTCCTTGCTGTTTTTGCTACCTGACTCAAAACACTACTTCACGGGTACGATTCCGAATTATCCCATTTTGAAAAAAGGACAGTGTATGGTGAAAAGGGACTGTATTCGTACCGTAAACAACAAAATGGAGAGGAAACTATGTCTTTCAGCGTGAAATACTTGAACATTCGAGCTAATACTACAGTTCCGAGATGTAAATGCCAGCTAAACAATAGGGGCTAAACATATGGCAAAAGATTCTTCTGAAATGTAGTTGGCTTTGGAAAGCTTGCTTTCACATTTTCTGTTTGCCATAGTTTCACTCCATTTAAATTTACTGACACTGCAGCTCAAACTTCCAGAGCCCCCAACAGGTTTTAGCACAACTTCATTTCTATGCTTTGGTCTGAAAGATCTTCTACAAAGTATGGTATATCTGAGAGTAACTAAGCGTAAGAACCGCGTTCAAAGCATTTTTGTCTCCACTTTGATAAAAAAGAATTGGGATTCACCTTGGACTTTTTTAATTCGGATATTGTTATGGGGTGGAATTTGTTTTCAAAACGCTGCGAAACGTAAGTTAAAACTGTATGTTATTAAACAATATGTGATGTTGTATTAAACGATACGATTAAAACTGTATCGTTTAATCGTCCACCGAGACAAAACGGGCGTTAAGAACTTTATCAGTTATCAGATAAATTCAGTAAATTAACAGTTTTTCATTACATATTCCGAAAACAGAGACACGAAGTCGCGATCTGGCTGTGCTATCGAACAAATGGCGCGAAAAACAACTGCTATCGGATACTCTCTCGGGGCATAAATAGACGACAACAGATTGACTGTCTTACATGAGCCTACTTAATATTGCTTTTTGCACCGACTACCTTGAACTATGGTGAACTGAAAATAATCCGACCTTTCTCTCTGGCATTTTGTATGAACTTCGAGAAATCTACAATACTGAAGTACTTGATTAACTGATTGTGATCAAACTATCAAGGTTTATCAAGTTTACATGATAGATTATTGAAGTAGTTTCCACGAGATTTTCATCTATTATGTCTTGGCATCGATAAATGGAAGAATTATTTAAAGAATCTTTTGTGACCAATAGTACACAATCTAACCGCACAGTTCAAATATGTACACCTTGCACTGTAGTAACTTTTGAGTCTGAGGACGAATTCCTTAAGCGCGAACATTCAAATGAAAGCTACTCTACTAAGCAGTACTTTCCTGTGGTGCTGTTTATTGTGCTGTACAAGTAAGGTTTAATTTTTGAGTCTGAGGATAAAATCCTAAAGTGTGACCATTGAAATAAAGCTATTGAGCAATTCTTTCCTTTGGTGTTGTTCATCGTTTTGTATAAGGTTGTAAGTTTTCAGAACTCTTGAGTTTGGGATAAACTCCTTTTTTTAAATCGTGAGCGTACAACTGAAACTGAGCTATTGAGCAATTCTTTCCTGTCGGCTTATTATGCTGTGTAAAGTGGCTCCAACTTTTACGTCTGTTCGTGAAATCTTTAAAATGCAATGTCACAGGTGCCTCAGTCATACATGAATTGCTTTTTGATTGCTGAAGGGACGATTTCATAATAATAATCCTTCAGATTATCCACCTTAAGTTTTAAAATACAAAGAATATAACAAGTTTGTCAATATGCGAAGTCTAATATACAAAGGTTAGGTTAAGTCGCACACGAGCCATGAGGCTCACACGTGCCGGAGCTTATCCCGGTTTCTGTAGCATGAAGTTATACGCCCGGGTGGAGAGAGACGTTGTGGGGTAAAATTTCTTCTCTATGGAAACAACACGATGGCAGGGCATCGAACCACCGACCTTCAGATCTGAAGTCCAACGCGCCAACCACTACACCACTGGGCCCCCACCAATAGAGAATTTAGAGAGAATATAGATTTTCAAAGGAAGAATGAGCCACAACCTGTTTTTACCGAAACGTCGACCCGACGCTTTCAAGTTAGAACCCGTCTCCATCCTGGGCCATCCCAGGACAAAGACACTTGCAGTGATTTCTGTACACTAGAATTGCCACTCTTTAACAAAACTGGGCGATTATTTTTTGGCTTCCATTGATGTAATTATGTTCTTAGCTTTTCAAAGTGAAAGTAAAAATGAAAGCTACTGAGCTTTTCTGTGGTTCAGTTGTTATTTTGGCTTGTTTTAGTTATTGTTATTTTTGTTGTTGTCGTTGTTGGTGGTTTTTTTTTTGGGGGGGGGGGGCTTTCTTCGCTATTTGTCAAATAAAGTTTAATTTTTGTTTACATTTTTGAACTTGGGCTCCCTTTTCATCAGGGAGCCACTCGAGGAATGAAAGTCTTAAATTCAATTTAATTAGCTCTGGAATTTTCCCAAAAATTTCATCCATTCTCTCGCCTAGGTCAGTGTTTCCACGAGATAATTATCGCATTTTTGTAATGACAATGTTAGTTTCAACCAAGATCTGCAATCACTAGAAATATTTTCATAACACATGTACAAAAAAATGACAATTTTCAGTTGAATTATTACCTCGGATCGTAAGGGCACTGCACTTACAGCAATTTCAGTTTAAAATTTGTTTTCAAGAAGCAGTAGATTATATGAAATTCTATAATGGGAGGAACTGGGCCATCAGGAAATGAAGGCGACAATTGATAGCCAGGATGGAAAAAGATTATAACTTTGCAAAGATTTCTGTCTTGTTGCATCAGGAAATTACTGTTCAGTTACTGACTCGTCCCCAGTCGTCTTCATGTGATCAGAAAGGTTTTCCTCTTTTTCCGGCAAGGCCAGATAATTATAGTGGGTTTAAATCAAATGGAATAAGGTGATGACGAACATGTTCAAGCCCTTTATGTGAACTTTCTTTTTACATTTTAATCTATAGAAAAACGGATAGCTGTTTACCATGTTTGAGGAAATTGAAAGAATGTGAGAAAAGCGTAGAAAACCAAAGTGGCGAAACCTAAAAGCGGTTTCCTAATGCTTCTCAATTGTCCTCCCACTTCGTCATACCGCGCGTATTTACGGTATGACATGACTAACACAAACTGTAATACAGTTCTTCTGCCGAAGGCACTACCGTGTGATAGGTTGCCCGAGCAAACTTGATGTTCACAATATGAAGTTTGAACATCACATTTGCGAGGGAACCTATCACACATAGGGCCGGAGACAGAAGAACTCTATTGTTTTTATAATACAACGCTAAATTTTGAGCAAAAATTGCCAAAAACGGGCACTATGCGCTGATAGGCGCCCGCTGAGGAGAGACACTATCGCGTCACGTGATCGATTTCGAGCAATGGGAGCACGTCAAAATTAAGCGTTGTACTATAATTGATGATAGCGGTTTGGTGACGACAATATCATTTTGAAAATGCAATGAATGACCCATGATTAAACAATCATGAATGGTCAGATGTAGTAAAGCACACATTGCCACAATGACCTCGAAATGTCCCATTTTCTTGCTGAGCTTGTCATTACTGTTGATTATGTTGTTCACCCGTTGGTGGTTTTCACCAACAATTGTATTCTCCTCCTCTATCGGGGGGTTTAAACCTCCCACTTCCCGTACCCTTTAATCCCGGTTCCTGCCCTGTATTCAGTTTGGCTCCCGCCCCTTTGCATCTTTTCGATTGCGAAATATTGCGCAATGTTGCGTAATTTTTCCTTTTTTCTCCCGCTTCCCGCCACCCTGGGAATCCCGCTTCCCGCTCCCTCTTCTCCCGCCTCCCGTACACCTCCCTCCCCCTTTTCTCCCGGTCTCCTGCCCCCTGTTCCCCCCCCCCCCCCTCTATCGCGCAACACTCGTGTCTCTTTGTGTTTTTCAGGTCGTATGTATTTCTTTTGAAGTGTGGAAATGGACCCGTATTGCTGCGGAACACTGCTTTAGAAGCTCAAGCACTTGGGTCTGAAGCCACACTAAATATTATCAAAGTACTGGAAGAGTACATTGAAGAAAACGATCAATTTGGGATCAAAGCATTGTCGGAATAAACAGAAACTAAAGAAATAGTCGAAAGTTATTTTATAAAACGTTCAAGTTTGTAAATTTATATTTAATAATTGAAACTACAAGGCTGGGTTTAAAACCAGGAACTATAAATATGTAGACAACGACATGTAATCAAAAAGCGGTGCGTATCCGATCAGTGAATAGTCTGAATAGCCAACTTTAAGATTACATTGCAATATAGCTGTAAGAGTGAGTAGGATTACCACTTCAAACCGTGTGGTCACGTGTTACACTACAGTGGAACCTCGATTTAACGAACCTCTAGTCGAACCTCTATATAAGGAAGTCCTTGGTATAACGAACGATATTCTCAGCCCAGTAATAGTGTAATGTATGGAAAAGAGCCTCGATATAACGAACCAATTTCCCAGTCCCTTGGCACTACGTTAAATCGAGGTTCCACTGTATTTTCATTCCCAGACCCTCCTTCCCTAATCGTCAGGTTTTCAAAGTCGTTCCCAGCCCAGTACGGCGTTCCCTCTTGCCTCTTTGACCGCAGGAAGTATCAAGAGGGGTGTCGTTTTCCGCGCGAAGGCAGAACTATGATCCAGGCCTAAACTATCAGCCGATGCGTTCCAAGACAGCAACACTCCCTTAACGTCTTATATTGTTCACCACTAAATATTCTTCCGCCCAGACGCTTACCTTTCGAATATTCAATGCACCAGGTTAGAGTATTTGGAGGAAAGCTTAAAACAAAACAACAATTTGAACAGAAATGAAGAAAGGAAAAGGGGTAGAAAAAAAAGAGGGGGAAAGGCCTGTGGTTTTTTCGCCGGTCGCGGATGAGCACTATTGTGTCACGTGTTGGTCATCACACTTTTCAAGTTTAAAAGAAAAAAAACAAGTAGAGTTACACTCCACACAACAATCTCGTTCCCTGTACCCGCCGTTCCTTGATCATCCGTTTTCTTTACCCGCTGTTCCAGGAAATCGCGGGCCTTGGATTCCCTAATCCACCCAACAACTACTCCAAGCAGTTGACATGCGCGGGATCTTTTTGCAGAGATAAACGTACTGGTTCAGTTTAACCTACAAATTGAAAGCAGCCAAAGTCAAAGCTAAAATAATTTACAGGAATCCATGTTGTTAAACTATGAAATGGACCTTGCTTTGAAAGACTCCCCCTATAGGTTAGCGATAATTGACTTTCCATCAATCGCGCTAAGGTTGAAACAGCCCATGCAAAGTCATGGCACACATTGTTCTTTAAATTGACTGGACCCTCCAAGTAATAGTCACTGAAATAAACATAATCCCCTGTCTAATCTACTATACTGAAGGTAAAAATGATTTCTTGTTGACGTTGCTGGAAAATACCCTTTACTCTCGTTGAAATTTACGACAAGAAACAAAAATATATTCATGCTGAAATATTTTTAGGAGTAAGGAAAAACCGACTTGATAAGGGTGCGCTCCATTAACGTAATTAACTGACGAAAAATATACGCACGGAACAGTCTCTTGAAATCAGTTATTTAGGAAGTATAATATCAGTTTGTTGACGTAAGATATTCAGGATGTACTAAGTGTTTCAATAACTCAAATACTCCTATATAATGACTTTGTGGAATTGTGGTGACTTTTGAGGGCTATATAGCCATTTGAATGGGCTCTAAAATGGAAGTGATACTTGAACTTTTCCTTGATATATGTGTTGTTTTCCTTTGTCGCGATAAAATTGAAGAGACTATAAAGCCATGTTGTTTTCCTGTCTCGTAATCATGCAAAAGAGCAGCACACAGGCACTTGGGCGTCATAGCATGTTACAGACCACTGATTATGAGGAAACCAAGCGAGACGCGACGGGCGTGAAAGGAACACAGCCAACGAGAAAATATGATGGAGTGCTTTACAATCGTTTATCGCGGTAGAAAACAAACCTGTCAGACTTGTGGCTAACACTACTCTCTCTGGGCGGGGGGAATGGACGTTGAGACAAAGAGAACTTGGTCGGTGGCTATTGCATCAAACAAAACATGTTTTAGAATTGAAAAACTGACTAACAATTTTCAAAATACTTCAAAAGCACAGAGCTAAGTGCAAGTGCGGTAGAGATTTAAGTTAACTTTGGGAACTTTCTTCAATATAAAGAGTGGACAGGTTTCCTAGAGGCGAGTTAGAGGCTTATATTTTAGCCATGTCCGTAAGGACAGGTTCTACTATATTAACATGAGGAACATTACGCTTGAAAAATTTAGGATTCAAGTTCCTGTCGGTCAATGTCTGTCAAATTAGGCAAACTCCTCTTGAAAAAGATCGTAAACATTTTACCAATTTTTTATCACGGTTTTGAGCCAGAAAAGTGAACGAAGTGCCGCCGCAGTTTCCACAGATAGTTGTTTATTTCTCGTATCAGTTTGTTTTCATGAACAAGTACGATTAACCACAAACTTGTAACGCCCGTCATGGAACGCCCAGCTTTCCTGGGTTTATTTACCCTGAGGATGCGCTGTGAAACGTGAAATGAGATGATTGTATAATTGTGGTTTTACAGGCGGTTCGCGAAAACCATGTTAAAACTTCACGGAATTTTTCTTAGAATTCAGTGAACTAGAGCTAGTCTAGAATAATTTGAGAAAATGTGAGAGTTTCAACTTTCACTTATACAACTGAATATATCTCATTTTGCACCCTCCCCCCCCCAAGAAAATAATAATCACAAAATGTCCGAGCCTCAAAAGTTGGCGATTTTCAGGGCTCATAGTGATTTGTTTGCGGCGATTTTGAAACGACGGGAGTAGAGCTCTAACCTAAATATGAGGCCTTCTCCCTCCCTCACCCAAAAGGCCTCAGGTTAGGAAAGCGCATACGATGTGCACAAAAAATACTGTAAACTCAGTCCCGCCGCTACACACGCGACATCGGTGGCATCGGCGTAAAAATCTTCAAAGATATCACCTGTATCAAAAAGCCCTTTAATACACCCTTTCTTTGCTTTTCGGAACAGAGCTGGAGAAGGTCGCCGATTTACTTCGATACGTGATGCAGGCAAACAAGACCTTTCGTCTTACCCAGGCACCAAAATAAAACGAAAACGTCTGATTTTAAGGGGAAAAAGTGCCTAGTTAAGACGAAAGTGTCTTAAACTAAGATTTTGGTTTTTACGGAGTAGTTTTTTTTCTCCACACACCGGCTGAACTGCCTGAGAAAAAGCATTGCCAGTACAGACTCAGTTGCTTCAAAAAACAAACCTTTTATATTTTGTTTTACTTATTTTTATTGAAATAACGGAGAATAACACGGCGGCACGTGGCGACAATTAGTTTTGTCGGGTTTATTTCAGGTGTCTGTTTTCTTTAAATCAACTTCGTTTTGTTGTTACAAAAGAAAACCTTGACACTGATCTTACCGCATATTAGACCGACCGACATCTGTTCAGTTCAAATTTTGAACTTTTAAAATCAGGAAGAAAAATAAAACAGTGGAAAGAAAATAGTAAAAAGAAGGAGAAATAATTGCATGACAAATATTAAATTGAGGATTTTGTCCTAAAATGATCTAATAAATATTTCCTTTTTGCATTGAAAATGTCGTAACTGCTAAAAATATACCCATATAGTAAGATAATCTTCAACTTGCCCAAACGAGATGGACCGACCGATTCGATAAAATCACCACCTTCATCTGACTCTAGAAAATTACATTTTTCCAGGAGAATTACGGTCATACGTGTAAATTGATAAAAATTTGAAATCCAACTTACGAGGTACTTAACAGATCGTTTCAAGGATAGGTCATCACTGTAGATATTGTCAATGGCGTACCTAAACAAATTTTGGGCAGATTTTGCGAAAAGGGTTAAAATTATCGTGTACTAGGTTAAAATCGTGTAATAGGTTAAAATTTTCGTGTACTCTGGCGTCTCCTTTTTTAACATTCCAAGTTAAAACCGAAGGAGAGATTTGTCTCGATTTTACTGAGTAACGTCGGTTAGCTTTCGCTGCCAATTTACATTTTTTTTGTAAAAAATGAGTCACTGAATTGTTTACTCTTCAGCAGTTTTAGACATGTGTCTATTGCCACCCCCAAAGAACCCAAGCGGGCGATTTCTACAATCAGGAAGTCTTAACGTCAGGGCACAAGAAATAACCCGTGTTCAGAAATCCGATTAAAATTTCTTTAAAAAAACGCGCTTTTTAAGGACCATAGTTCAAATTAACATATGATAGGGATGCAAAGTTCAGGCCGGCCACCGTCACGCAAAACACCCCGCATCAAGACCAAACACAGACAGAAGTTTTACAAAGTTCACTACAACCTTGCGTCATCTCCAATACTCCAAGTGTTTACGTTTTATATGCTGGAGCGGCTCAGAGTACTCTTTGTTCGCTTCCTTTTGTTTTACAGTTATGGGGAAATAATCCGTGCTATTGAGCAGATTTTTTTATCGCATTTACAGTGTTAGTTTTATGCAGCCGTTCTGGCAAAATGCGGCTGTTGTGGTTTCCATTCGCCTGCACTGTCCGGGTTTTGTTACAAAGCAATCGGCTGAGATCTCATGAAGTGTTGATGAGACTCCCAGTATCAAGCATTCTCATTACATAAGAAAAAAAATTCACAAAATAAAGCAATTCACCTCAAGAGTAACTTCCTCTATTAAAGTATGAAAGCTATTAAAATTTTCCTTTATAAAATATGCATATTTATAACGAACGTTCTTGACACGTGTAACCATTGAATTAAGGTAATCCAACGGAAGCGACAATCCTAAAAATTTTACCTTTCCCTCCGCACGAATAGATCTTATATTTACATTTTTTGTGGAAAACTAAGATTAATATGTATAGAATAATCGCAGCGGGAATATAAATAAATGTGGTTCATAATTTTACATTTTTGTCCGCAAATTGGATTGCAGACACGCATCAATCGCAAATATATCTAAGCATGTCAAAATTAACTCGCACACAATACATCCACATCACGCGCCCCTAAACAAATATTTGTCACAAAAGACACTTCTTGAACGTTTTCAAACTAAATTTATTCACGGTAAAAAAAATATTCAGGCTAGTTTATTCTTTGGTTTTGTTTGCGGAGTTTTGCCAAGCCAATCCTGAGCAGCTGAGCTGTTTTTTCGGCGCGCTTTTTAATCACTCTTCGCATTCTGATTGGTCCAATTGTCTTTGATTGACAAGGCGTCACATGACCCAAACCGCAATTTCGCAAAGGCGTGATTGCATTTGATTTTCGAACGCGTCTCTCGGTGTAGTCTCTCTACTCGACCTTCCTAATAAATTATTCGTCTCTGTGAAGTCGTCGCATTTCAGTTCTTTGGGAAGGAGACCGCTCTAGCAATGTTTAAGTTTTTTTCAAGGACACGAGACAGGAGCTCAGGTCATTTGAAGGACAAGCTCGGCCAGGATTTGTTTCTCTTCAACAAGGTTTGGTTTTGGCGCTTTTCTCGTTTGTTGCTTTGAAAAGAATATCGCTGGAGAGACATGTGCTCTTAATTTCTTGCAGGCTGTAGAGCATGGATTTCCACCGAAACCCTCAGCAATTGCTCACGATCCAGTTCTAAACTTGTTGGCTGTCGGAACAGATAGTGGACTGCTGAAGATGTAAGCTATCTTTTAGTAAGAGTTTATCGCGCTTGCAGTCTCTCGTCCACCCTTTTACTTTGCCAGACAATTCTTATGCTTTTGTCTTTGAAATGTCTATAATACCTACACCGAATATATTGTCTTCGGAGAAGTTATTGGGATTGGGGCCATTTTGTGCGCGTACTAAGCTTAATCCATCAATTCCTAGTCAGAAAGTTATAAATCATAATTTAATTGCACATTCAAACCTAGTCCGAATGCAACAGCACTGCAGCAAGGTTACTTTTACCCCTCACCTTTGCACATTTCCAAACGCAATCTTCTTTGTTTAGTCAAACCTGTTTTTCTTCATCTTCCGAAGTACTTAAAGTAGGTCCTGCGACTTCCTCTTAGATAAATGTTTTGAGGTGGTTAATGTGTGATGGCTCCCTAGGAGCCTTAAAAACACAGAGAGAGCGGTGTTTTTTAGCTCAACATTTGCATTCAAAACAGACGCGATTGAAGAAAGAGAACCTTGAAATTATCACTTCTAAATTACCCATTGCTGAGGCTTCTAAATTAGATATCTGGATACATGTAAAGGAGCTCAAATTTTGCATAAACAACACAGAATGTGTTTTCCTCTTCTGTAACACACGTGTGCGTTCGAGCTTAGCTTCGATTGTTCGATTCGTAAATTCCCGCTTCCCTTCGTGGTAATAGGCTCCTTGCAGATTTGTAAGTGCCTACGTACATCCATAAATGTCTGATTTTAATTTGCTGATGTCTAACTGAACTGATCTTTGATCACAACAATGCGATCCTTGCAAAACTTACTCTACACATCTAACTGCATCGTGTGATAACAGCCTTTGAGAGCGTTCGCTTTGTGTGTTACTACAAGGGAAACTTTATTTTTGCGAAGAAACCAGCATGTTGTGGCTTCTAAATAATTCTAAATGGTGAAATTAATTTGGATTCAAGCAGAGAAAACGATAGAAATAAACACATCGCTTTGCGGACCCTGAAACCGAAACACATTATCAAACAAAAATTCCGGGTCGGCGATTTCATTTCGCCGACATGGTTTCATTCATAATTTAGCGATTTGCTGTGTCGCTTTTGCTCAGGTATTAGGTACTGAAGAATCTCCCCGTTAAATTACATTAATTTTACTTCACACCTGCTTTTAGGCTGCAACAGAGCCATCTTGCAATATTTTACGTCTGCAAAATTGCATTAGGTATTTGAGTCACGCGCTTGCTTTCGTGTAAGTTGTTTATTACGTATTCTGTTTGCATGAAACCCCCGCGATTTTCTCTTTGACTTATTTTGTTAGTTTTGGCCGGCCTGGAGTGGAACTTTCTGCTCGCCATCAGGAGGAAACAGTGATCCAAGAGTTGCATTTTCTGCCAGAACAGGTCAGTGATGGGCAAATGCTGGATTATTACTTGTTAATGTTGTAAATTCGTTCGCCTGCAATCGACAGAGGGGAAAATTGAGGGTGTGTTTCCCAGGGTGGGGCTTTTGAAGTCAGTTATGAAGAGAAAATTCTAGTTTCTTTACCTGGTAAATGCTAAAATATTTGCTGTTGTTACAGGAATATTGTCAGCTGCAATTCCTTCGTCTTTGCTGAAACTAGGTTGAGCTAGGGGTTTCTATCGCAGGAAATCAATACAAGCTTATTTATTTTGTCTTGCACCAGAATAAATTTGGGTGTCAATTTTCAAATTTTAGAACGGCATTATTTGCTATTTTTAATGCTGTGCAAGTAGAAGTATAACAAAGAATGATTATTGTTACTTTGCCCTCTGTGGTAGTATTTTTTAATTTGTAAAGATGGTACAAAAACTAAAATTCCTTTCATTAACGGAAATTCTAGAATTCATTCGACTTCTAACATTAGCATTTGTTTATAACTGATTGAATTCTCTTAGCCTTGAGGGATATGATCCTTCATTTACACAATTATTGGTTTTGTTATTTGTTTTTCCTGATGTCAACAGTTACTTAATGCAAATTGCGTACAGCCATTTATTTGCCAACAAGTCCAATTTAGAATCTTAAACTCTAACTTCTTACTTGTATGAAAATCATTTCTTTCCTGAATCGCTTAATTGCAGTATAATTTGATCTTGTAATACTCAAACTATTCTTTAAGAGGTTCTAGATAGGCTCCCTCCATTGTCATAGAGGGGCAAAATAAGTTGCAGTCTCTTCCTTTGACCTATCATACAAGTGAAATATATTATTGTGGGCTTTTCATTAGTGCAAGTTAGTTATGTTTTGTTATGTTGGAGCATTTTGTGTTTAAATTGTTAATTGTGTCCCGTCAGTTAAAAGTTTTCAATTTAGAAAGCCGAAAAACCAGAAAGGGTGCTGTTATGGTTACTTTTGTGTACTCTGATAACACAGAGATGACTTTAAAATGAGGTATAAACCAAGAAGCAGTGGCTTGTAGTGTGTTTAATGTTCTTACTACATTTTGGTGTGCTCTGTGTGTTATCAGAGTACAGTTGCCCCGCCAAATGAATCTAATGGTTTTATGCATTGTTTTGGTATTGGTCATCCCACATAAAATTAGAAATGTTCTTTAAAAACTTCGTAGTGATGATTTGCATGTGCAGAACTTTACGACTCTTTACTCCTTTCATGCATTGATGCTTATCCTAGAGCATTCAAAACAAGTGTTTTACTTTGCCCATCATATAATTTTGGGTTGTGCAAAGTGTACCATCCATGGACCAATCTGTCTCAACAAAACTGTGTCAACTGTGAAAACACATCCTTACGTTTTTTATCACATAAGTAGTTCTTTCAAAATCAATCATCTGGGCAGTTTTCTTTGCAGTGTACAATATTTATCAAAGTCTTTTAGCATTGACACAGCATGTGCATTGCTTTTCCTCCAAAGAAAGAATCAATATATGTTTGAGATGGTTACATTCGCATGTTGCTATTTTCAAAGTGTTGTTAAGTTCTGAGTTTTCCAGTGAAATATGGAAACTTTGCCTTGCTTTTAGTGTAACTTATACTGTTAGGGTTGTTTTCAGGGACGTATCATCAGCGTTTGTGATGATGGGGAACAGAACACAATCCATCTTTGGGAGGTCAACAAGAAGGAAGGGAAATCTGTCCTGGAGGAAGTCAAGACATGCACCTTGGAGGGAAGGTAGGAAACTCAACAATTCCTTAGTGAAGTACAGAGTGTTATTCATCAAGCAGTTTTTTTGAAGGTCTGTTTCCTGCAGGGTTGTCCCTAACAGCCGGCAGCCGGCAGAATTAACCAGCTACTTGGGTCGTTTGTGCCGGCTACTTTTGTGATATATAATTATGTATATTTTAGAGACAAATTATTTGTTCCTTTACTTGTGCAGATATATGAAAATGAAACTTATTTCCCATTGTAGTTTATTGACTTAAAAATAATCTGGTTGGCACAGAGATACAAGATTATTAGTTCATTACGTTGTGTTTTGGGAATTACATGTAGAAAACCACTGAAGGCATGAGTTTATACAAATAAAATTGAAAAGTTACAATTACTTTTGGAACTGACATTATTGGAAATTTGTGCTCAGAATCAAGGAAGTTCGGTTTCTGGGGACTTGCCTACTGTCTGTCTACTTAGAAATTTTTGCCAGCTACTTGAAAAGTTGCGGACAATCCTGTTCCTGTTATTTTTTGCATGCACATGCTAGATGTTGTGGCCCCTCAAAATTTGCCTTTTTTTCTTCTCCCTCCTTTTCATTTTTGGTATTTTTTAAGTTGTAGCCCATAACTGTAGTGAAGTTTGCTTCCAGGAACCTCTCCTGTTAATTTTTATCTGTGATGTTCCAGGCTAAAGAAGATCTCTGTCTGCTGTCTGTCTATGAAAACCAATCGTCTTTACCTCGGTACGGAGGGTGGTAACATCTATCTGCTGGACATAAACTCGTTTGAACTCCAAGAGTACATCATATACCAGGATGTTGTAATGCAAAGGTGAGTGACATAAAAATATATTGTCGTTATCGTTAGATAATAATAATAATAAATAATAGTAAGTATTAGGAGCATAATACAAAGTCTCCATGCTCTTACATCGAATAAAAGATAAAAACAAAGAAAAGAGACTAAAAAACAATTAGAAAATGTAAGAGTTCAAAGTCCAATAATACAGAAAACACGTTTTGAAAAGAAACGTTTTAACTAAGCTTTTAAAACTAGTTAAAGAGTTAGTCAAACGTTTACTGCTGGGCATCGAGTTCCATAGCTTAGGTGCAGCAACTTTAAAAGCTCTATCTCCAGTTTTTGACTTTGTTGGTGGAACAGCGAGCAGGTTTTGAGTTGATGAGGTAGTTTTAAAACTGGTGTTTAGTCTCAGACATACAATGTTTCTGAATCTGGTCCCAGGACACCCACCCCTCCCCTGTCTCCCAGATCAGTTCCTCCAAGGATTGTTACTCATGTCTTTCAAGGAAGACTGATGATGGGGAAAACATAAGCAAGCTCTTTCTGGTGGTTAATTTAGCTTATACAAGCAATTTTAAATTTTTAGCTGCAAATATTTTAATATTCAGCTGATTATGATATGTTGTAGTGTTCAAGAAGAGAGCAAGACCAATGCAGGCTCTGTGGAGGCTATTCAGGAACATCCAGATGATTCCAACAAAGTCAGTGCACAATCAATCAGCTTTATTTAAACACTGAATCCCATTCATAAAAGTGCTCTTCCAGACAGCGGTGTAAATGTGATAATAATGATCTCAGGCTTGTCTGTCCTTTAATAGTACTTGACAGACTATTCCAGAGAACCATCCCCATGTAGTGGAAGCTGTTTTTCCAGCTTCGGTACACGGTCTTGGTTGTAGGAATTCATGGAGTTTGTGCTTTTAAAAATAGGAAAGTACTGCAAGTAGCTTTCGATTTCTTAGATTTCATCCCCAAACTTGGAAGTAAGAAAGAACTTCATATGTACACCTTCGTGTGGTATAGTTAAAAGTATCACAAGAGTACTGATCGGTAGCCTTCAGTGGAATTTTTTTAGCTTGTCCACAGACTCAAAACTAAGAACCACCTTGTACAGCATGATACACAGCACAACAGGAAAGCGTTGAGTGCTCAGTAGCTTTGTTTTGAATGGCCACACTTCAGGATTTCATCCACATACCCATAACTGGGCGCCACAGTTTCATGACACAATGGTTGTTTGACTCTGACTAATTTTATGTAGGCATATGTTTTGAAAAAACAAACAAAACGAGCACTTACATGTGTAACTAACTGCTTTCAAGCTTAGACTGATCATTTTTTCTGATCAAGGATTCTTTCTGTTGTGTAGATTTTGATTGGCTACAAGAAAGGTTTGATTGTTCTGTGGAATCACGAGAGGTG
Organism: Siderastrea radians; assembly: GCA_964017195.1. Taxonomy (NCBI): domain Eukaryota; kingdom Metazoa; phylum Cnidaria; class Anthozoa; order Scleractinia; family Rhizangiidae; genus Siderastrea; species Siderastrea radians. The sequence goes on along the minus strand of OZ024891.1, from coordinate 54,569,214 downwards.
TAGTGTCCAAGCAACATTCAGCGTCCAATCATCTGAACAGCCACAGGAGGTGGAAGGCGTCAGCTGGCATTCTGACGGAACAAAGTTCATCAGCGCCCATGCTGACGGCAGCCTCACAAAGTGGACTGTCGAGGGAGGTTTAGAAATCCCCAAGGCAGTCACCCCACTGGGTCCGTTCCCCTGTAAGGCAATCACTAAAGTCGAGTGGAGCAGCTCTTCTGTTTTCTTCAGTGGCGGGATGCCACGTGCAAGTTATGGAGACAGACACTGTGTGTCTCTTATCCAAGATGCAAACTTGGTTGAAGGAGGTGACAACACACCCCAGGTGGCATTTGACTTCACTTCTCGTGTTGTGGACTTTTTCACTGTGAAAAAGGAAGGAGACGGTGAGTATAAGAAGGTTGCCATTTCAGTCATTATAAAATCATATGGGAATTAAATGCATGTTACACATGTGAAACAATCTGATGATAATAATAACTGATATTAATTTATGGAGTGCATGTGATCCCGAGTTCTAATGCACTTCATCATTTCAAGAAAACTGTAAAATCTGACCTAAGTAAAATTACTGCAAGGTTTGACACAACTAAAATATTTTACCAAATATCTTAGAATAACCTGATTCAACTAAATTAACTAGGCCTGGTGGAGTAGAAAAGCCTTAAAACTACGATGGATTTAAAACATGCTATTTACTGCTGTAATCTGCTGTGTTAGAAAACTTTTAAGAGGACCATTTGTTGGAGGGGGGGGGGGGGGTGTCTCGTCAGTTTTCTACCTCAAGAATGTGTTGCATTGCTTTGTCTACTCACCTGTTCCTGACTTCATTGCTAGTCTGTGAATCAAAAACATATTGTAACTAATCCTGTGTGCATACTTTTTTCTTGTAGAACCAGCTTATTTAGTGGTGTTGTGTGAGGAGGAATTAGTCGTCATTGATTTGTTGACTAAGGATACAGGGTACGTAAGACTTGTTACTCAGAAGCTTTTATTCAAATGGTCACACTTGACAGATTTATCTTGGACTTTATAAACCATGTGACCACCTATCTTCAGGATTTCATCCACAGATTCAAAAGTTGGAATAATCTTCCAGAGCTTGACAAACAGTACAGTGGGAAAAATACTGCTCAGTAGCTTTTATTTGAATGGTTACAAACAGGATTTTTACCTACAGATTCAAGAGTTAAAACCACCTTGTATGTACATCATAATAAATCAACTACAAGAAAGTACTGCTCAGTGACTTTTTTAAAGCTATTTAGGCCATGTTGCTAAAAATCTTTCATTTGACTGGTTGTACATGTAGGTGGGGATTTTATAAACAGTGAAATGTTTGTACCATGTCATGCCACAACTCAAGGTTCACCTCTGGCTGAGAAGTTGTTCATTATTTATTATTTAACGTACTTGATCATTATGAGTTGTGCCTCATTTTCAAACAAAAACCACAAAGCATTTATGATACTTGTTCATGTTCCTTTGTACAGGTTTCCCACTTTCATGAAGCCATACCTGGTGTGCCTGCACTCCTCTCCGATCACATGTTCAAACCACATCCATGATTGTCCACAGAGTTTGTTTGACCAAATAGAAACAGCAGGAAGAAAACAACTGGAAACCGACTTTTCAAATGAGGTAAGCTGTGTAGCGTGGAAGCATTTTAGTCTAAACACTGGACCAAATGGTAGTTTAGAGCTATATTTACTGAGTGTCTTTTTTTTCCTGGCAGAGCTGGCCCATTACAGGAGGAAAAACTTTGATTGAAGGATCTGAAACCAAGGATCTTCTTGTTACAGGGTAAGTTGATCATAAATTCTGAGCAGTTTGGAGGTGTTTAATAATTTTACATTGGTATAAATATTTTATTTTTGCAGACATGAAGATGGATCAGTCAACTTTTGGGATGTTTCCCAACTTGAAATGCGCCTCATCTACACTCTTCACTCTGCCAAATATTTTGTGGGCGAACACGAGAGCCAAGATTCTGAGACCCGAGATGCTGAAGAGGAAGTGTGGCCGCCATTCAAGAAAGTTGGCAACTACTGTCCATACTCTGATGATCCGCGATTTGCTGTGACAAAGATCATCTTCTCCTCAGCTGCAAAGTCCTTGACAGTGGCTGGAAATGGTGGACAGGTCCTCATATTTGACCTCACAGAAGAAGAAACGAGTGTAGAAGTACAGGTATATAAGATGTCTGTAGAACTCTTGAGTTTGTATCATGTTCCAAAACATCCACTTGATAGGAAAACCAATATTTTGATGTAATATCTTTGGATCTGCTGATCACATCTTCAGAGACATCGTTTAATAATAGCGACCTTAAGCAGCTGTGATGGCAGTGACAACATCGCTAAGCAAAAGGTTCATTTAAAAAATGTCTATGCATGCATTATACATTTTGATGTCTGCCAAACAACAGGTCTGGGTTTTGTTTTCTGTTTGGTCTTAAAGGGTTAAGCATAAGTTCATGATCATATTAAATGTTATTTCTTTCTTCATGCTGTATCATTTTGAAAGGGAGCTTTTATTAACAGTTTTCCAAAGAGATGTGTGTTATTTACGAGTTGTCGGGATGTCAATTAAGGTGCTTTATTTTCCAATCAGATGATTGAGATTGACTTCACGGAGGACAAGGAGAACTTCCAGTGGAAGGGTCATGGACCACTGCTTCCAAAGGAGGGTTCCATCTCAGTCCCAGCAGGCTTCAAGCTGCAAACGGGTCTTCAGCTTATCCCCGCTGCACCAGTCAGTGCACTGGCGGTGGAAACTCGTTGGGGACTCTTGGCAGCTGGTACCATCCATGGGTTTATCTTATACGATTACCTCAGTAAGAAGACAGTCAGTACCAAATGGACAGTGAGTCAAGGTAAGTTGTGTTTTTTGAAACCACTTTGTTTTTTTGTCAGCTGTAGATTTTGTCTCAGAAACTGGCATTTATCTGACCTGGATAGGAAAGTTATCACTCTATCCTTAACCCAGCTTTTTATCCATAAAATGGAGTTAAGCACTAATGGATGTTATTTTACCATGTGCTCCAGTACGCCACAGACTAGTGCATGCAATAAATTTCACAGTTAATAGACTGAAAAAATGCTGTCTCCTTGTTGTGTTTTTTGTTTCCTGTGATCTTTGTTTGTCTTTCCTGTTTTGTGCTTCTATAAGGTGAAGAATTTAGTGTCCCTTTTAAAGATTTCATGAAAGCAGAACGTTTTCACGTCTTTCCTCTGAATTGAATATAATTTATAGATATTTGTTCTCTGTGTTTTCTCATTCAAGAAACTGACAGTGGAGAGCGTCTTTCAAGAAGAAAATCCCTTAAGGAGAGCATCCGCAGATCTTTCCGCCGATTGCGTTCCCGTAAAGGATCTCGGGGTGGTTCAGAAAAAACACCCAAAAGGGAAGGAGAGGCTCCAGCATCACCCACACAGGAGGCAGTGGCCTCACCTGTGTCCCGGCTTGTGGAGGAGAGCCGCGTGGATGAGAGTGTCCTGAGCATGGTGCGCTGTTTGTATTTTGTGGAAACCTTTATCAGAGATGGTAAGGATGAATTTGTCTTTGGAGTTTTTTTTGTAACAAATTCATACACAAGTAGTGCTGTCGTTAAGCTTTTTATGTGTGACGTTGTGCAGAACTGCGCCTGCAACAGTCAGTGCCACCCTTTCCCTTAAGGTTCCATCAAATTAATATGCCTTCAATGACAGCCGTGGAAAATTTGGAGAATTAGATCTGCGAGGGCATCTTAGGAAAAATTCTTTGTGTTACAACCAAATTCTCCTAAAGCAAACCAGTGAATTCTAAGGATAAATTTTGTTAACATTTGCATAGGTTTATGGACGAATGACTTCCAAGTTAACTAGTGAACCGTGCATTTGAAGACCAATGCCTTGATTGGATGTGAAAGTCTTAACCCCCATTGACTGCCATTCATGGGTGGGTTGGCGAGATTAGATCACAAATCACCTGATTGTGGCTGATAGGTGGTGTAAAAAGACATTAATTCTTGGTATGCTACTTTGTGTGTAAGGTGCAATTGATATCAGAAGATGTTTTGGACTTTCTGTGGCATTTTCCAGAACAGTCCTGAAAAATTTCTTGGTTCTGCTGCAAGTCCTTCAAAGTCTAAGAAATTTATCAATACATGGATACAGCTGACTTAAACAATGCATCAGAGACATCTGGTGTCGGAAAGAGCAGTTTATTCTGGGAATGTTGGAGCTTTTGGAGACACATTTTGATATTTTGAAAAATCCTGATCTGCACGAGTGCTGGAAATTTGTTTGTGAGAAAGAATATGAAACCTGAACAAGTACTAACACAATTTGTTTATTCTCAGGAGTTCACCACTGCCCCTCACTGTGGGCGGGAACCAATGCCGGGCACATCTACGTGTGCTACCTGACCATTCCTGAGGCGGAGAAGCGATCTGAAGAGGAAGTTCAAGTGGAGATTGGCAAGGAAATCAAACTTAAGCACAAAGCACCTGTGGTGTCTATTTTTGTGGTTGATAAGGAAGGAATGCCATTGCTTGGTGATGTTGTGGAGGACCAAGGCAAAGGTAAGTGTTATCTTGAACCATGTAATGATTCAACCAGTAAGCTGTCTATAGTGTCTCATGGGCAGCTTGTGGTTACAGAAATTCAGAGAAAAGGCCCCTAAGCTTTCAAAATTTAAGGGGGGGGGGGGGAGAGGATGCCATCAGGATGCCCAATTCTCCAAAGATTTCACCTCATTTGTTGGTATGTTGCTAGCCTGTCGAATTATTATAGCTTTTGTTGGTATGTTGCTAGCCTGTCGAATTATTATAGCTTTTGTTGGTATGTTGCTAGCCTGTCGAATTATTATAGCTTTTGTTGGTATGTTGCTAGCCTGTCGAATTATTATAGCTTTTGTTGGTATGTTGCTAGCCTGTCGAATTATTATAGCTTTTGTTGGTATGTTGCTAGCCTGTCGAATTATTATAGCTTTTGTTGGTATGTTGCTAGCCTGTCGAATTATTATAGCTTTTGTTGGTATGTTGCTAGCCTGTCGATTTATTATAGCTTTTGTTGGTATGTTGCTAGCCTGTCGAATTATTATAGCTTTTGTTGGTATGTTGCTGCCTGTTGAATTATTATAGCTTCTAACCCTTTAAGCCCCAATAGTGACAATCATCTAAATTCTCCTTACAGTACCACTACTTGATCAAACATACAGATTGTGAGAATAAAGGAAATGATCACCAAAGATAAACTGTCTGGATGTTTTAGTGAGAGGAACATGTTTGTTGATATTGGGGCTTAGGGTTAAGGACCTATAGATTGAGGTTGCTGGGAGAATTCCAAACTGGAAATGAACCCACAAGCTTTTGATTTCTGTTTTGTTTTGTTTCCAACTGAGTGTTTGGGACGTTTTAAGTGTAGTGGGAAGCTTTTTAAGCCTGTGATCTTGTAAGTTGATTTTATTTTTCTGCTTGACCAATCTCACAGAACCAGACATGAGTGGCACGCATTCCTTAGTGATATGCTCTGAAGAACAGTTTAAGGTCTTTAGTCTTCCACACTTGAAGGCCCGCAACAAAGAGAAACTCACAGCCATTGATGGTTCAAGAGTCCGCAAGATCGGCTTGGTTAATGTCAGAAGCAAGAATGATGATTCCGAAATGGTTTATCACTGCCTGGCCTGCGTAAGCAATCAAGGAGATCTGATCGTTTATTCCATTCCTAACTTGAAGCTTCAGGTCAAGGCATCAGCCATGAGGAAGTCTGATGTGGATGCTATTAGATCCTTGGTATTCTCTGTCAGTGGCCAAGGATTCTATCTGAGCTCCCGAAGTGAGATGCAAAGGTTTACACTTTCTGCAACAGACTTGTAAGTTTTTTTAAGTTTCTTTTGTTCTAGGTAAACATATGATTCATGAAGCTTGTACTAGGCTCTTTAATCCATGGTAGTCAGCTTTTATACGTTTAACAAGTAGATTTTAGCGTACTTTGATAACACACAGATGATGCTAAAATGTGGTAAGAACAAAGAAAGAAGTGTGGATGGCGAGTAGTGTGGCTGATGTTCTTACCGTTTTTTGACAACCCAGTATGTTAGATAAACAGATGATTCCAAAAGAAATGTGCTCCCCCTGCTTCACTGGTTTTGGTCCCATAAGTTCAGCTGGCCGGCCAGGAGTTCTGGGTGGGCCTGCTTACTAAGGCAAGCCACCATGCTACTTAAGTGTGACATAGCTAAACAGAATTGTATTTCAGGCTGTTTTAGAAATATTGGACCTTCATCTAGTTCTGTGTTCTTGTTCAGGTTGAAACCAGATTGTGTCTTGGATCTTGCTGAAGGAATGAGACCTCCTGAACCAGAACCAGAGGTCATCACTGAAGAGCATGAAGAAGAAAAGAAGGAAAGAAAAAGCTCTACATCGAGCTCATCGTCATCATCTTCATCATCTGATGATGAGCAGGATGAAGAGAAAAAAAAGGAGAAGAAGAAAGAGAAAAAGGAAAAGAAGGCTAAAGAAGCTGAAGCTGCTGCTGTGGCTGTTACCGCAACAGAGGTGGAGGCTGTTGTTCCAGAAGTGGTAGAGGAAAAGAAGGAAGAAGCTGAAGATAAGAAGGAAGAAGTGGAGGAGAAGAAAGAAGAGTTGGAAGAAAAGGCAGATGATGCTGCTCTTGTGCCAGCCGGTGAAGGGGGAGCAGCTGTAACTGAGAGGGTTGTCATCACGGAGAAACGATCCTACACACACCAGTCATCCTCATCTGAGGATAAAGATCTCCCAGAACAAATGTTTGGTGAGGAGTCCAGCACGTTTTCCTCTTCAGTCACCACAACCACTCGTGTTGTCACCTCTAAACAAGTCATCAGTTCCTCTTCTACAACAGAGCGAATAATCTCATCAGACGGGACCACAATAGAAGCACTTGAGAATGGAGAATCTGAGAAGGTAAGATGAAGACTTGGTATAAAGTATGTAAGAAACACGGAGAGCAAGAAGCCCAAGGTTTTATCTAAAACTATGGCAAAAAAGCCAAAATTATTTGCATTTCTTGGATATGAGCTGATCATAACCAAGCACCTTACATCCTATGGACGCTAATGGAATAATGTTCTTAAATATTTTATATATATCCTTACCCTTTTAAAGCCTACGAGAACTAATGCTGCCCAATGCTTCTAACCATCAGCCATTTTTATTTGCTTGTCTTTTACAGCTTATGTTGAATGACTCTGACCTTCAGAAGGCAGCTGAAGATATGTTAAATGATAAACAAGATGAGGTTTGAACATTTTTGAAGATTCTGTTTTCTGTTCTGTTTTTAAGTTTGATTATTCTGTTATTGGCTGGATGTGTTCGTCAGTGAATCTGGGAGTTTGAACTTAGATTTTAGTATGGAATGCAACGTGATGTCATGACGTGCACTCATGTCACGTCTGACAACCAGTCATTTGGCAGTACTCATCCATCATATTTTGTGTCAACAATAGTAGTTAAGTTGTTATCATCTATATCAAATAATTAGTAGTATTACTTCGCTTTTATAATTATCTTTTAGCTACAATAGAGATTTGATAATTGGTCATTCATTATACTAATTTCATTAATAAGATGATATCAGATAATCAGAATCAGGTCACAACAGGTTATTTTACTTGCTCACTTACCACACATTATGGCTAAAGTGTCACACATGGTCTCTTCCACTCCTGCCTGTCTTCGGCCATTCACCTCAGTTGTTTTAAGGGTGGATTTAATAATTTCACTTTTTCTTTTGCTGTGGTCTTGCGTTGCTTTGTCTAGAGTACACTGCTTTATTTTGTTTTTTCTTTTTTTAAAATTATTTTAGAATGCTTATGTTTGCCATAATATTGTTTTTAGGTTGAAGCTTCCAGTTGAGAAAGGCATTCATTTTAGAAACAGGTTTAAGTGCAGTTTTTCTCTTTTTTTCACTCTTTGTTTGGCATTTTTTGTTGTTACTATTTTAAGATTAATCACTTGTCCATTGTTGTAAGTTGCCTGTAAAAATTATTACTTTTCAAGGTTGATACAAAATAACAATCAAACTAACATAAAAACTGCTATTAAAACAGAAACAGTCCGGCTGATTAAATAAAATTTACTGCACCAAAGCTTGCATTTTTCTATCTTAAAGTTATTCAAGATTTGTGAAACCAAGTGGAAAACCAAAAAGTGCAATAAATATCTTCATAATAAAAAGTGTTTCCATTCAAAAGAATTATTATTGAGTTTTTTGCAAGAAATATAGTGCTTAAAGCTAGTGTTTCTTCTTTTCATTTCTCTGTATACCATATGCATTATTTCAATATTGTCATTGTTTAAAACTAACAGTTTTCACATTTTTTCTCTCACTGCACCTCTCACCACCATACACAAAAAAACTATAAGAGAGGATAAATAAAATAATGTTGATTATGGTAAAACATTTGATAGGCTAATTATATTTCACAGACTCCGTTCGAAATATATGAGACAACAAATGGTAGGAATTCCCCAGTTAGTGCTTCAAACCACTTTTTAACGCATAGAAGGGGTAGATCCCCCATAAAAGCAAAAGGGGCCTGGGTATACCCACAGGGCCCTGGGACCTAGGTCTCGTGGTCCCGTGATGCTTCGGTGGCTTTTTTCCTTGTGCTTCAAACCATTCGGTAAGTATTCTGATTTTGTCCTGCCTTTTTGCTAATTTTTTACCTTTTGCAGGCTATTCCTCTGTGTTTTTGCACAGTAGGTTTCTTTCTAGCGATATTTTATCGCTCTTCAAGTATTTTCATTCGCTGAACATGTCCAGCAGAAAGCACAAGTCCCGAAAAAGGACTCGCTCCCGGTCGCCATCTTCGCGCCAAACCTCCGTCTCGTCACACGACGCACAAAGTGAAAGTTCTCCGCCAAAACGGCGCAGGGACCTAGAAGAAGATACTCTTCAGAGGATTTTGCACTCGATTGAGAGTCTTTCTGGGCGATTAGACTCATTGAAATCCCGCTCAAATCAGCTAGAATCTGCTACGAACACGGACATTGATGCCTTGTCGCTAATGGCTGATGACACGCCAAGCTTGATGGAGATAAACGTTCCTTTGACGACCAATAAGTCTCTTGAGACTTCTTCATCGCCCATTAGGGCGCCAATAGAGCCTATTGAGGCACCAATAGAGCCTATTGAGGCACCCGTAGAGCCTGTTAAGGCACCCGTAGAGCCTGTTAAGGCACCAAAGGATTCAAGTAAGACTTCCGACGAAGCAGCGAGCCTTGATCATGGTCTGTTTGAACCTGTTGCTCAGTCAACCTCCTGGAAGCCATCATCTTCATTCTCCAAATGTTTGGAGTCTAATTTCCGGAGGAAATTAACGTATCAACAATCGCTCGTTATCCTGGAGGACTGGGCCACTCCTGAGGTGGATTCTTTATCCGCCCCAAAACTGGATCAATAGTTATTGAATCAAGTTCCCAGTAAACTGATAAGGTATGTCCAAGAGAGAGACAAAGAAATGTTCACGCTTCAGCGTGCCCTCTTAAATTCCACTGCTCCACTTTGTGGTCTTCATGACTGCATCGAAAATGGTTCAGCACCATCTTATGAGGAAATCAAATTAGCTCTGGAACTAGCCCTTTGCCTTTTAGGCTCAGCAAATACCCATCTATCGATTTTGCGACGACAGAGAGTCCTTGCATCAATAAATAAGTCGAGGATAAACCTCGCAGAATTACCTCTACCAAATGCCAAGTCTTGGCTTTTTGGAGATGATTTTCCCTCATTAGCCTCAAAGCAGGCTGAATTGTCTAGAAGCCTCACAAAAAATTTGGCACAAAATACAACCAAGCCCTTTCCTAGGTGTGGTACTAGTTCCCAGTCTCAGACCAAGCATCAAGGAGACACCTTCTCCAAATATCAATCTTCTGGGTATTCAAACACCTCTAGATTTCAGTCAAATTACCAGGGAACCCGTTCTAAAAACGGCCCCTTTCGTCCCCATTCCCAGAAGGGACGTCAGCAAGACTCTCAGAGTGCCTAGCCACTTGGAGAACCCTAACATCGGACCCACAGATCCTTTCAATTGTGTCAGGGTACAAGATAACTTTTTTCAAAACTCCTTTCCAAAAGTTTCCTCGGTTTACCCAATCATCGGGTCAGGAGGCACCTCTAATTTCACAGGAAGTCAACGAGTTGTTGCAGAAAGGGGCCATAGAGAGAACCCCCTTTTCAAGAGACGGCTTTTACAGCCACCTTTTTCTTGTAACCAAAAAGGATGGACCTATGCGTCCGGTGATAGATCTAAGTTATCTGAACAAGTTCATTTTAAACAAGCATTTCCAGATGGAAAATCTCAGTTGCCTAAAAACGTTGCTTTTGAAAGGAGATTTTATGACAAATATAGATTTAAAGGACGCTTACCTGTCAGTTCCCGTCCACCAGTCATCCCAAAAGTTTCTTCGGTTTATTTGGGAGGACACTTGTTACCAGTTGAAAGCCCTCCCATTCGGCCTGTGTTCAGCCCCCAGAATTTTTACAAAACTAATGAAGCCAATCGCAGCATTCCTGAGGAGAAAGTCAATACGAGTCCTTATTTACCTGGACGACTTCCTTCTCTTAGCTGCTACAAAGGAGGAAGCTGTGAAAAACACCCATCTGTTAATAACTCTCCTTCAGTCCCTAGGATTTATAATAAACTTCAAAAAGTCATCCCTGACTCCCTCTCAGGTTATCACCTTTCTGGGTTTCAAAATAGACTCAACGTCTATGATGCTGTCACTCCCAGCAGAAAAGATCAACAAAATCCTAGACTGTGCTCACCGTCTACTAGCTCCTCAAAGGATCACTCTACGAAACCTAGCAAGCTTAATTGGTTTACTCGAGACCTCTCGGCCAGCCAATTGGCGTGCACCACTCCATTTCCGCCACCTGCAATGCGACCTCATATGGGGCCTACAAATGAACCGAGAGTCTTACGACGCCCTAATTACTCTGTCAACAAGTGCCAGAGGAGAACTCGCCTGGTGGTTGGAAAACACCCGCAGTACAAACGGCAGCCCTGTACACCTGCCTCCTCCAGATATGTTAATCACGACCGACGCCTCCATGAAAGGCTGGGGTGCGGTTCATCACTCCCTCGAGACCAATGGCAGATGGTCACAGCAGGAGTCTCTCCAACACATCAATTACCTGGAGCTGAAAGCAGCCTTCCTGGCCTTAAAAAACTTTTCTCAAAGACAGGTCTCACGTAACCGTTTCTCTGCAAATAGACAACACAACCGCCATCGCCTATATCAACAAGAAAGGGGGTACACATTCCCCCCAACTCCTGACCCTTGCCCTGGAATTGTGGGATTGGTGCCAGGCAAGAGACATCTTTGTGATAGCTTCTCACATCCCGGGAAGAGACAACGTCTCTGCAGACAAGGAGTCGAGATAATTCAGGGATATGAGCGAGTGGAAGTTAGACCCATCCATCATCCAACCCTTTCTATCTCATTGTCAGACCGACCTGTTCGCGAGTCGCCTGACAAACCAACTGAAGGTTTACATCAGTTGGAGACCCGACCCAGGAGCCATCCACACAGACGCCTTCACGATAACTTGGGCTCCTCTGCAAGGCTATGCCTTTCCTCCATTCAACTTGATATCCAGAACTCTGGAGAAGGTAATGATAGAACAAACAGAGATAATTCTAGTTGCCCCAATCTGGCAAACCCAGCCTTGGTGGCCGGTTCTGTTGAGGCTTCTAATATCTCAGCCGGTACTACTGCCAAACAGTCCAACCCTCCTAACAGACCCGTCCGATCTGAACAGAGTTCACCCAATGTATCCTCGCCTTCACTTGGCCGTGTTTCACATCTCTACCAACGTTTCCAAGCTGAGGGCATTCCGTCAAACGTTGCCGATCTACTCATCGCAGCAACTCGTACCTCCACACACAAGACCTACGAGTCTAGTTGGAACCGTTGGTGCCGCTGGTGTTCTGGGCGACAAATTGATCCTCTTTCGTCATCTATAAATGACATCCTGACTTTCCTAACAGAAGTCTTTAATGAAGGCTTAGCATACCGATCGATCAATGTCCTTTGATCAGCTATTTCCTCGACTCACCCTAAGATAGATGGCTATTCCGTTGATCAACACCCGTACGTTACTAGACTCCTCCGGGGTGTTCTGAACAAACGCCCTCCAAAGCCCAGGTATTCACATACATGGAACATTGATATTATGGTCAAATACATTATTTCATTGGGGAAAAACAGTTCCCTATCACTTAAGGTTCTGTCAATGAAATTAGTTACCCTGTTTGCGTTAACCTGTCCTGAACGGATTTCTACTTTGGCAAATTTGGATCTCAGACATTGCTATGTGCATCCAGAAGGGGTATCTTTCCAACTCACTATCCCAAGAAAAACTGGCAGTGCGGATAAACCAGCAGAAGCATTCTTTGCCCGTTTTAACCAAGACAAGAAACTTTGTCCTGTGCAATGTTTTAGACATTATCTTAAATTGACAAGGAACATTCGACCAGTCATTCCATCTTCTCTCCCTGATAAATTGTTTATCTCATTTAAACGTCCTTTCAAACCGGTCACTACCACTACATTGGGGCGTTGGCTGCGAACCTTTATGAGCACAGCAGGAATTGACTGTCAAATTTTCGAAGCTCACTCAGTACGCGGCGCCTCTACGACAGCAGCCGCCAAGGCATTTGTTCCACTGTCAACTATCATGTCTATGGCTGACTGGTCTTCCTCTTCAACGTTCAGAGCTTTTTATTATAAGCCCTTGTATAACTCAGACTTTGCTATCGGAGTTTTATCCTCAAAGTACTTGTAACATCAGTTACTCTCCAGTTGAACTTTCTGTCATGAAACTGTTGTTCAATGGAACCGTAGTTGAGTTTTCTATGCCATTAAAGTGTTTTTTGTTACGTAGAACTTTGAATGTATGCTCATATAATGGCGTTAAAAACTACCATTTGTTGTCTCATATATTTCGAACGGAGTCTGTGAAATATAATGAGAATTATACTAGGGCCGCTAAGCGGCCTGAAGTAATAATTCGGATTATATAAACAGACGAAGTGAGAAATATATGAGCATCCCTCCCTTTGCCCATCCCTGGCATGGGTCTCCTTTTACCTGTTTATCGTATGGCGTCAAAAAGCCACCGAAGCATCACGGGACCACGAGACCTAGGTCCCAGGGCCCTGTGGGTATACCCAGGCCCCTTTTGCTTTTATGGGGGATCTACCCCTTCTATGCGTTAAAAAGTGGTTTGAAGCACTAACTGGGGAATTCCTACCATTTGTTGTCTCATATATTTCTCACTTCGTCTGTTTATATAATCCGAATTATTACTTCAGGCCGCTTAGCGGCCCTAGTATAATTCTCATTAAAGTTTAGACATTGGAGCAGGTGTCAAAAGAAGACAGGGTGGGATAATTTGTTAGCATGCTAAGTGACTGCAAAGTGTAATTGCTTGTGTGGATACTCCTCACTTCATGCTTAAATTTTTACCACCCTTGTTTTCATTTCTGCACCTGCTGGCAGGCTAATAAAGCTCTAAAATGTTGCTGATAAACTCCCAGGTTGACCTCAATACATCTCCTGAAGTTCTTATTTTTCTCAACCCTGTCAAAATGTGCTGTCAGGTGGCAATTGTGCCGTCTACAGCCAATTATTTGCCACTTTCTTCACTCTGGACTTCCCTGTGAACCTCCTAGTAGGTTGGGAAACCCAGTCCTTGTTTCTTATTGCTTTAATTATGCTGTCTGTTACTGCAAATCATTTTGACAGGACTGTCTCTTAGTCTCTTAACATTGAACTTTTTATGAAATTACCTCAGACAACTAAAACACCCTTTGTAAAACCTAAAAAAGCTGAAAAAATCAACTCTGCTAACTGTTTCCACTTTCGTTTGCTTATAGCTTAAATAACTTGCCACTCCTTTGAAGAAGCCTTGATTTGATAATGTTGACGTGGTTTAGATAATAACCTTTAGAAAACATTCCTTCTGTTGTTTCTGTTTCTGTAACTCTTAAAGAAAATGGAAAACATTTTGTCTCCATAGGCCTTTCCGAAAAATACCATAATCAGTGTTCCAGATTACTTATAAAGGCAAAGGTCAAGAAGGAATTTTGAGGGGTCAATAGATGTGGGTCTCGTCAAATCTTCTCAAGTTGACCATTCATTCTGTCGGGTCATGTTGCCAGCTTTGTCGGGTTTTTGACCCGAGACCCCTCTCTTATCTGAAACACTGCATAATACTCTTAATGTGCAGGTTTAGCCTCGTATTCAAAAGGATCTTGGCACGAGCTGCACGTGCTAAGCATTAACTTTTTAACAATTTGCTTAATACGCACATTTGCTTAGAACGCAAAAGTTCAAACGTTCTCTTGAATGTAGTTTAATTCCTATGTTTTTTAGTTCCGAAGCCTACTTTACTTTGTTTCAAATCCCAGTTAAGCTTAAAGGTTCCTCTAGTTACTGAAGAAACTGTGTTCAAGCGAAAACTGCCTACGTGAACTTTAAATTCCACCCTGCCATTCCAACAAAGGACATTGGAGTAATTACACCCAGGCAAGGCTAAGCCTGCACATTTAAGAGTATTCTGGTATTTTTCGGAAAGGCCTATTTCTACACAATTAAAAGCAATGCATGTAAATATAATCCTATTAAACTTTGCCTTGAATATAATAAGGAGATTTCTGTTTAATATGCTCTCTTAAACTTGTTTGTTGCTCCCATGGGTAACATGGCAACCTGCACGGAAATGCTTCTTATTTCCCTCCTTTCCAATGCAGGAGAGTAATAAGGAGACATCTGCGTGCAGGCTGGCAGTATTGTATTAGGCTTGAGACCCAAAGGATGATGGTGCCAGCACTATGGTCTGCCCTTGTATCATGTTGTTGTTCAGAACATCTTGTCCCAGAAGGGTGTTCTAGGGTGAATTTAGACAGTACAACTTTTTTGCATGCAACTTTCTCACAAGAGGACTAAGATTTGATTTTGTGCAAATCAAACCTAAAAATTGTAAACAAGAATTGTTAGGATTTTGAAAAGTAAGGAGAAGAACTGTTTGGACTTTGAAATGTGTTTAAACTGGCTATAAACAATATTAAAGGATAGTTACATTTTCTTTAGTATGACATGAGCAGTGCAAGCTACAAAAGTTGCATACGACATAAAACTTGTACCATCTAAACCGTCCTTGGAAGGGTGGGAAAAGGAAAAGGCATCTTTACCTACATACATCCTCCCTTGGCTTTGCATGGAAGACTGGGAGAAAGCCACAGGACATAGTTTTACAGGAATGTACTGAATTCAAATTAACTAATAATTCCCTCCTGGAAATTTTATTGATTAAAAAGTTAAACCATTCTTCTAGAGGCAAACTTGATGATGATGATGATGATGATGATGATGATGATGATGATGATGATGATGATGATGATGATGATGATGATGATGATGATGATGATGATGATGATGATGATGATGATGATGATGACTTGTTCTGTTGCTTATGCTGTGGTGGGTGGTTCTGAGTTTTCAGTCTTCAGATGAAAATTTCATTTGGGACTGTTTAAGGTGTTGTACAAGGTGGTTCTAAATTTTGAGTCTGTGGATGGAATGAGCTGTTGACCAGTACTTTCCTGTGGTGCTGTTTATTACGCTGTACAAGGTGGTTCTAAGTTTTGAGTCTGGATGAAATCCTAAAGTGTGACCATTCAATTGAAAGCTGTTGAGCAATACCTCCTGTGGTGCTATTTATTATGCTGTACAAGGTGGTTCTAACTTTTGAGTCTATGGATAAAAATCCTAAAGTTTACCATTCAATTGAAAGCTATTGAGCAAGACTTTCCCGTGGTCGGTCTCCTCAGTATTTGGCAGTGGGATTTCGTGTGCGTTTCAACTTGTTCACCACTAACCTTGTTACTGTTTTTTCCCAACAGATGGATTCTGTAGGCTCTTCTGATAACGGTAAAGAACACACGAAGGTCAAGGGGAAGGTATTCAAGAGCCCTGGGAAACTGTTCTCAAAGAAAAGCACTGGGCACACGGAGGGAACGGACTCTTGATTTTGGTCTTAGCCTTGTATTCACTACACTACACTAGGGACTTGGATTCACTAAGACGTTTATTATTTTGTTTTTCTCGCGCTGGATGACAGCAGCCATTTGGACATTTTTGTAGCTAACAAACGAGAGTAGCTGTTTAGAACATTAGGTTTAATAAGTAGCTGTTTAGAATATTAAGTTTAGTAAGCATAGTAGTAGTTTTTTTCTTTTGCTTCTTTTTCTGTTTTTGAAAGACCTATGTTAGTAGATAGATTGTGAAATACACAAAAAAGTAATGATGGCAAGCTGGGGTTTAAATAGTTTGATGCCAGCAGTTCTTTGTAATTGCAGAGGTAAATTCCCAGCAAGCTAGAGAGGAATTTTGTGATGCTTTAGGCATCTTTATTTAACTGATTTTTTCTTGTGTCCGTTTGTGAGAATTTTGCATACAATGAGCGTGTCGCCTAAAAGCAAACATACTCTGTTCATTTAGTGACTGAATGCTGTGGTACGGCGCTTTTCTTTTTTGTTCTCAATTAGAGTGAACTGTCGACTCGCTTTTTGATTATTCGTTCATCTGTTTTGAATAGCGACACAATTAGATTTTTAACTGTAGGATAATTGTTTTAAGAGTGGCTTCAATTAAAGGTCGTACTTGTAACCTTTCAATGGTTTGTCCTTCTCAACTTTTTCTTGCTACCAACCACCCCCACCCCCCCCTCCCCCTCTCTCAACAGTCTCCATTTTAGAACATTACAAAATATGCGTGCAGCTTTGAGGTTAAGACTTCCATCCCCCTCACCCCTGCACGAAAGGAACCCTGGGGTTTTTCCAGCCTAGTAACCAGGCCCGGTTGTTCAGAGAGCGGATAACTCTATCCACTGGATAAATCACTATCCAGTGGATAGTGTACTCTGTTTTGTTATCATTTATCCACTGGATTGTGATTTATCCAGTGGATAGCGTTATCCACCCTTTGAACAACTGGGTCCAGAAATCATTTTCTCGCTGTCTTCACTTGGCGCGAAATTTCGTGACGTCACCGAATTTCGATGGCGTCATGACATTTCCGAACTAGACTGTTTGGAATAGTGAATTGGTGAGGCTAACAACCAACGGAAACGAGTTACTGTTTGAGATGGCGGTGGTCAAGTGTAGTTATGTGGTAAAATGAAGCTTTTTCCGACCTTGGTCCTGTGGGCAAGATCGTGAAAACTCGAACATTTTCGTGCTGGATGGAGTTGTTGTAAGCCCGAGCAGAGGGTTGGGGTGGGGTACTCAATAAAAAAAGGGAGCGGGAGTTCGGTGAACGCAGGAGCCCAAGTATTTGTCAGAACTGGTACTTTTTGGAAGCAAAACTGGAGTGCCTTTCAAACCTTCCGACGAGTACGCCTGTGACTTATATGGGAGAGGTTGTTTATAGCACAGTGGAACCGTTGTACTCTTCTAGCCCCTGAAGGTTTGTCTTGCAAACCGAAATATCGGGCAAATTTTTGTTACATATTTTTACTTTACGTATTTAGTCTTCTGTGTCTTTCTTTAACTGCCGTAAGGATCAGTCGTTCCGTATACTTTTTTACTGCCATATTGTGTTCACCATAACCGGGGGGTTTGTTATATCGGGGTTCTTTTCCATACCCTTTACTATTATTGGGCTGAAGAATATGGTTCGTTATACCGGGGGCTTCGTTTTCGTTATGTAGGGGTTACCGTATTGCGATATCAGCATCTGGAGGGGGTACACAATTTTCCCTAGGAGCATGATTCCGAGCGTCATGGTTGCATTCCAATCCCCCCCCCCCACCCAAAAAAAAACACCAAAAACAAAAAAACCAGTTCACTTTCTCCGAACTTTCACTTCAGTGCTGAAACAACACAAGGAATGTGTAATTATATATTCCCAGAGCTTTCTTAAATTAAGAAGGGGTGGCTGTACCGAAAATAAGTAAATTGAGAAGTAAAGTTTCCCTTGAACTAGAAGGCTTGGAATAAAGGAAGTCTAGAAAAGTATCTCCTAACGACGAACCATTAGTCATTTGTTTGTTTGTTTGTTTTTTAGGAAATCTGTAATACTCAGGGTATTCACTCTTAAAAGAGTGTGGACTTCACCGGTAAACAAATTTGGGCTAACTTCCCCTGACGACATTTATTTTTGCTCCTTTCACCGTCTCTTTCATATCTCCACTTTTTGCTACATTTAAGAAATGTCTGGTTTCTATATATAGCGCTAACCTAATGCTGGGAACTTTTCTTTACCTTTCCTTATCTCTATTCTCATTTTACGCTTAATATTCATTTCTGCTCATTTTCATTTCTTCATTTTGTCATTTATCATTCTATTCCCTGCGTTGCAGAGATCACTCGCTACAATCTCTAACCATTTTTTTAACCGGCCGTCGCTATGGCGACCGCCGGTTTATAAAATGGGCACGGTTTTGTCGTGATAGTCAGTTGGCTTAACATACGAACAAAGTGCTGTAAAGCTTGTGGTACGGGTACTCAAGAGCGGTACTATCTTATACAAGACGCATGCGCATACAGTACAGCCCAAAAATAATGCACGCGCAAGAACTTCTTTTTGCGTCCGCAAGCCGGGAACTTCTTGCGGCTACTTGCGGGACGCTTGCGCTTGAATACTGCAAGCTGCAAGAACTTCTTTGCGTTTAGAAGTTAAAACCGCAAGAACTTCTTTGTGGTAAGATGTCCGGCCGCAAGTAAGCACAAGAACTTCTTTGCGCCAACATCTTAAAAACCCGGAACCCGGAGAAGGTAAAAAAGAGACCACTTTGTAGTGCAACGCACGTTCGAAATCGGCTGCCTTTGTAGCTTGCAATCAGTTGTTTATTTGGTCGCTTGTACGTTTTTTTCTTCGGTTTAGAATTTTTTATCTGATAAAGAGTTCACTAGGTTCTGAATTTGACGGTGGTCGCCTTCAATGTTATTTTTTAACGGCTAGGGAGAAACGAGACTCAAACGAAGCACGCGTATGTTATTGTTTATTATGTGTCCCGGAGTCCCAGACATGCGGTACGCTTAGCGGCGCGAAAGATTTCGCTCGATTTATTTCACTTAAACAAGAAAGCCCAGTGGGCATTTTAACCGGCCATTCTGACCCTCCCCACCCCTAGGTTTCATAAATGTTAGCGCGATCCTTCTTTTTTACGAACCGGTGTGACGAAAACTGTGATTGTTGTGACACAATATTTTGACTATAGCGGTACTGGATGACGAATGTTTAAACTCTAATGACTCAGCTTATCTTTCTTATCGCTTTATTTGTGCTGAAAAACGCAAAATCACTCAAACATTGAATGTCGATATGAATTCGTCCACAACTGAGAATGCTCACACAGGGACGACGAAGTATTTACTGTTGTGCCTAGACCTTAAATACAAACAGTGAACATAGCAGTAGAATCAAAATATGACGCTTGATAAACACGAGCTCGAGCAGATCGTCAGAGTATGGGGCACGTCAAGATATCTCATGACGTGATGTTTAAATCCAGTTTGCTAACCCGGTAAACAAGCGAGTGGGGACGAAAGTCGCCCACGTCTTTGAAAGCTAACGCGCCTGTCGAGCCGCAATCGATTTCGCGCTCACTCGCCTGTTTTTCTTTTCCTTCACTGTCTATCTCTGAACGGAAAGTGAGACTGCTCGTAGCCTTTAGCGAACACCACACGCAAACCACACAAATCCGTCGATAATATTCAGATATTTTCGTTCTTTCAATGCAAAAAGACTCGTAACACCTGCCTTATTAATTAATCTCCTTATTAATGACGATTCCTTCGTATCAACTTCTCGCCTCAAATAAACACTCATTTCTCTCCGTTCACAAGAACTATCATGTACTGATGTGCAATAAACTAATATTGCATCATCATACTAGTACCAATTCCTTCTCTTCCTAGCCCACGCCGGCAAAACGCAACCGTCCTTTTTGTCCGCTGCGAAATACAAGTTAGCCAATCAGAAACCTTACAATCCACTTCGCAACCCCCCCCCCCCCCATAAAACGCCAAGGGAAACTGCCTCTCACGCAAAACGCAACTTTCAAAGCAAATCACATTCACAGAAGCGTGATATGCTCCTGACATTCACAAATCCTTCTGACTCCCACATTTTTACACCCCTCAAAATGTCAATCCCAATAAAAAAAACTCCTGCGCTAAAAAAATTTTCACCATAACCACTAACTAGATCAGACAACACAGTCAATTTCGCATTCAATCCTATTTTCGCATTCAATCCTATCAAAAATAATGCACGCGCAAGAAGTGGCGCAAGAAGTTCTTGCGCCGTAAGAACACGCAAGCCCGCGCAAGAAGTGAAAGTGCTAGGTTTTTGCAGTTTACCCGCAAGAACATTCGAAACATAAGAAGTTGAAAATCTATCCGCAAGAAGTTACTAATGTTACCGCAAGCCGCAAGAAGGCGCAAGAAGTACTGAGGGTCCAGCCGAAGAAACTTGTAGTGCTCGTGTTGGTGTGAGGTATTGCAAAAGTAATGAGAACGAATCTCGCGCTCTATTCTCTTTGAAATATCACCGAGCTTTCGAGCGATTTTTCGCCGTGTTGGCGTGTTGGCGTGTTGGCGTGTTGGCGCGACAATTCGCCAAATCAAGCGAAAGTTCACAAGGCTAATAAAAAAATCAAGGAAGCAAATGTTCGAACAACCGAAGTATCGAAGAAAATTCACATCACGAAATGGAATATCCGCCAGCTTTCCGACTGCAAGATAAACACCCGGTAAACATGATCTCCGGCACATGACAAAACATGAACAATTTTTTTAAGCGTGTCTCAGATACAGTGATACGGGTTCAACTCAGAACTGACTCAATTAAGTTTTTTATTCCATCCAAGAAATAGAAACAAAAAGGTCCAAAAGCTATAATTGTGGCAAACTGCGCGAACTCTTCTTTGACAGGCAAGGCAAGACAAGACTTACACATCCAGGAGGTCATGCCATCGCGTGGGTGAAGTCATCAAGAATCCCTGCATCTTTACCAGTTTAATTTCCCAGCAAAAAAGGGATACTCGAAGAAATAGCATAGACATATGATTTCAACTACACATTCGCCTTTCGACACAGCGTGCTGCCCGGGGCTTGCTGTCTTGAGGGCTTAGAGAACTGCTCATGCATTGCGTTACAAAATGTCATTCAAGCAAATCATACCAAATTTGCATACGGCAGATTTGTGTTTACTCAGGTTAGAATTGACGTGCCGAATTTCTTTCAGATCGCGGAGTTTTAGTTTCTTTCAGACTTTTTTGGCTTACTTCGAAGATTTAAAATGTGATATCGACTTCAGCGTAATGAGTGGAACTATTTTTACAAACATAATGTGTTTTTCCAATTAAGACTTCGGGTATTATTTCTTCTCATCTGAGTGACCTTGTTCATTTCTCACACGTGTGAGCGCAACTAATTAAAAGTATTTGTCCGAGTTTAATATGTTGGTGGAAGTACAGCAACACTGAACAGGTAAATGTCGGTTCTTTAATAATGTGACTGATGGACTGTGCTTTGCCATTGTTCCTCATTTAAGTGAAATAAATCGAGCGAAATCTTTCGCGCCGCTAAGCGTACCACATGTCTGGGAGTCCGGGACACATAAACAATAACATACGCGTGCTTCGTTTGAGTCTCGTTTCTCCCTAGCCGTTAAAAGATAACATAGAAGGCGACCAGTGTCAAATTCAGAACCTAGTGAACTCTTTATCGGATAAAAAAATTCAAAACCGAAGAAAAAAAACTTACAAGGGACCAAATAAACAACTGATTGCAAGTTACAAAGGCAGCCAATTTCGAACGTGCCTTGCCCACCACATGCCCACCAAAGTGGTCTCTTTTTAACCTTCTCCGGGTTCCGGGTTTTTAAGATGTTAGCGCAAAGACGTTCTTGCGCTTACTTGCGGTCCAGATATCTTACCACAAAGAAGTTCTTGCGGTTTTAACTTCTAAACGCAAAGACGTTCTTGCGGCTTGCAGTATTCAAGTGCAGGCATCCTGCAAGTAGCCGCAAGAAGTTCTCGGCTTGCAGACGCAAAAAGAAGTTCTTGCGCGTGCATTATTTTTGGGCTGTACTGTACAAAAAACCCCAAACTTAAACAACCCTTCGCCGTTCATATCTTAAATACTGTAAATTAAAAGACAAAAACATAGGAAGGTAACATTCAGAAGACTAAAATGCGCATGCGTCTTATATAAGACAGTACCGCTCTTGAGTACCCGTACCACAAGCTTTACAGCACTTTCTTCGTATGTTAAACCAACTTGCTTTCCCGAAAAACCGTGTCCATTTTATAAACCGGCGGTCGCCATCATGGCGACGGCCGGTTAATAAGGAACAACGGCAAAGCACAGTCCATCAGTCACATTATTAATGAACCGACATTCACCTGTTCAAAAGTCTTAATTGGAAAAACACATTATGTTTGTAAAAATAGTTCCATTCATTACGCTGAAGTCGATATCACATTCTAAAACTTCGAAGTAAACCAAAGAAGTCTGAAGGAAACTAAAACTCCGCGATCTGAAAGAAATTCGGCACGTCAATTCTAACCTGAGTAAACACAAATCTGCCGTATGCAAATTTAGGACGATTTGCATGAATGACATTTTGTAACGCAATGCATGAGCAGTTCTCTAAGCCGTCAAAACAGCAAGCCCCGGGCAGCAAGCTGTGTCGAAAGGCGAATGTGTAGTTGAAATCATATGTCTATGCTATTTCTTCGAGTATTCCTTTTTTGCTGGGAAATTAAAGTGGTAAAGATGCAGGGATTCTTGACGAGTTCACCCACGAGATGGCATGACTTCCTGCACGTGTAAGTCTTGTCTTGTCTTGTCTTGCCTGTCAAAGAAGAGTTCGCGCAGTTTGCCACAATTATAGCTTTTGGACTTTTTTGTTTCTATTTCTTTGATGGAATAAAAAACTGAATTGAGTCAGTTCTGAGTTGAACCCGTATTACCGTATCAGACACGCTTAAAAAAAATTGTTCATGTTTTGTCATGTGCCGGAGATCATGTTTACCGGTTGTTTTATCTTGCAGTCGGAAAGCTGGCGGATATTCCATTTCGTGACGTGAATTTTCTTCGATACTTCGGTTGTTCGAACATTTTCTTCCTTGACTTTTTGATTAGCCTTGCGAACTTTCGCTTGACTTGGGGAATTGTCGCGCCAACGCGGCGAAAAATCGCTCGAAAGCTCGGCGATATTTCAAAGAGAATAGAGCACGACATTCGCTCTCATTACTTTTGCAAATTACCTCACACTAACACGAGCACTACAAGTTTCTTCGGCTGGACCCACAGTACTTCTTGCGCCTTCTTGCGGCTTGCGGTAACATTTGTAACTTCTTGCGGCTTCTTGCGGCTAGATTTTCAACTTCTTACGCTTCGAATGTTCTTGCGGGTAAACTGCAAAAACATAGCACTTTCACTTCTTCCGCCGGCTTGCGTGTTCTTGCGGCGCAAGAACTTCTTGCGCCACTTCTTGCGCGTGCATTATTTTTGGGTTGTACTGTATTAGTCTGCTGAATGTTACCTTCGTGTGTTCTTTTCTTTTAATTTACAGTATTTAAGATATCAACGACGAAGGGTTGTTAAGTTTGGGGTTTTTTGTATTTGTCTTGTAAAACGCATGCGCAATTGAGTAAAGCAGCTGATAGGATGGAATGCGAAATTGGCTGTGTTGTCTGATCTAGCTGGTGATTATGGTGAAAATTTTTTAGCGCAGGGGTTTTTATTGGGATTGACATTTTGAGGGTGTAAAAATGTGGGAGTCAGAAGGATTTGTGAATGTCAGGAGCATATCACGCTTCTGTGAATGTGATTTGCTTTGAAAGTTGCGTTTTTTATAGGAGCGGTGTAACATTGTGCTGCGTTTTTTTTTGGGGGGGGGGGGTTTGCGAAGTGGATTGTAAGGTTTCTGATTGGCTAACTTGTAATTCGCAGCGGACAAAAAGGACAGTTGCGTTTTGCCGGCGTGGGCTAGGAAGAGAAGGAATTGGTACTAGTATGATGATGCAATATTAGTGGATTGCACCATCAGTACACTGATAGTTCTGACTTGTGAACGGAGAGAGATGAGTGTTTATTTGAGGCGAGAAGTTGATACGAAGGAATCGTCATTAATAAGGAGATCAATTAATAGGGTAGGTGTTACGAGTCTTTTTGCATTGAACGAACGAAAATATCTGAATATTATCGACGGATTTGTGTGGTTTGCGTGTGGTGTACGCTAAAGGCTACGAGCAGTCTCTCTTTCCGTTCAGAGATAGTGAAGGAAAAGAAAAACAAGCGAGTGAGCACGAAATCGATTGCGGCTCGACAGGCGCGTTAGCTTTCAAAGACGTGGGCGACTTTCGTCCCCGCTCGCTTGTTTACTTTTGCAAGGGGATTCCCGGGTCAGCAAACCGGATTTAAACATCACGTCATGAGATATGCCTTGACGTGCCCCATACTCTGACGATCTGCTCGAGCTCGTGTTTATCAGGGCTCGAGACTAACGGTAGCCAACTAGTCACAGACTAGTAGAAATTCCGTTTTGGCTAGTAAGTTTTGCGCTTTCACTAGCCATTTTGGCTAGTGGAAATTTCAAAGTACTATTAAGCCCCGGATGGAAACCAAACTAAATATTGTTTCTGATGATTGGATCCCAAAAGCAAATTAAGTGAACAGAAAGTAAAACTTATTCCGTAGAAGGATATCATAATGTTCGCATGATACTTGTTTGTCCTCTCAACGTTTTTCCCCACTAATTCTTGTCTCAAATGGCAACGTTTTCTCCGTCATTTCTACGTTCGAACGAAACGAGCCGTTTCAGAACGTTTCACCATAGGTTTCCTTGAAAGGTCCATTAGTGCGTTCATATGATCTTGTCTACACGTTAGTAGATGTAGGTTCACACAATTTTTTAGTCTTCTGTTATCAACTTTTTTCCATTTTTGCTACGTCCGACAGTTTCTCTTCCCAGCTTTTCTCTCTACGTAACGTCTTCACATTTTTCTCCGTACGTAAGTAGGTTCGTCGATTTATTGGTCTAGCCTTCTCATCGTTTCTTTGTACGTTAGCACGTTTGCACGACATTGGCCGCGGCCGCACTTGGAGAGTTAACCGAGTTATTTCCAATTAATCAATTAAAATTAACCGGGTCAAAAAAATGTCTAGTGCGGCCGGGTATTTGGAGAGTTAACCGACTCTTAACCAGGTTAGCGGTTCCCATGGAAATTAATCAAAGAACAATAGATTTTTTAACCGAGTTAGGTTAATTCTAAACTACCTTTCTAGGTCGTTTTACCCGGGTTAGTGGTTTCTTATCAGATCTTGGCTGTCAAATATGTCAATCATCACCGTGTAAGATGTGATGTTCGAGGATCGATGTTTTTAATTACACGCAAACATGGCGGCTGGTCATAATTCGCACAGTTCGTGGTTTAATTCGTTAGTTACCCTTACAACTAGAGAACTGGAGAGCCAGGAGAACGATTATTTAGTTCAACAAGGGATACCGTGGTATCATCAACAAGCTACTTCGGCTGCGGCTTCGCCATATCTGGCAAGTCTACACGGTGCATTTACGCCTGCAATTTTTGAAACACCGCATTCGCCTCAGTCATCAGAAGGCGAAAGTTCAAACTGTTCCACAGCGGGTTCCACAGCCACTTCTCAAAGCCGAAAGAGAACTCCATGGATTAGGGGAGAGGAAGAAATTTTGATAGATCTCTGCAGGGAACACAAAAGCGCAATAAAAGGAAGCGGTAGTTCGAAAACATGGCAAGAAATTGCAGATCGACTGAACAAGTCAAGCGAGGAAATAAACGTATCCTCATCAGTGAAGACGGGGCAGCAGTGCAAAGACAAATGGCACAATTTGCTGAATGCTTACAAGAAAGCTAAAGACTCCTCTACTAAAATGGTGGGGGAACCAAAACCATTAAGGCTTTCAAACATTTTGAGCAGATGGATATGTTTATGGGTGATAAACATGAAATTACAATGCCATTTGTAAGAAATTCAAGCCAAATCCCGGCGCACTCTCAGGACTCTAACAGTTTTGAAACTCATGCGGCCGTCGACAGTGAAGATAGCTCTGTAGGCTCTCCTGTAAACGCTGCGGTAGGAAATTTGGTATCATTAGTCCGCCTTCAGATCATTGCAAGCCCTCCACATCAGGTGTACAGCTACAACAAACGGATGGGTCACCACAAAGTCCCTCAAAGAAGAGCAAGGTAAAGAAAGGGAAGTCGCCTAAAAAAGGGAAGTCGCCTAAGAAAGGGAAAGGTAAACTTATGAAAGATGAGCAAGATGATCGATGGTGTGAACTTTTCGAGAAGCAGACCAAAATTCTGGAAGCGAGCCAAAAGGGCCAGGAACACTGCTTTCAATTTTTCAAAGAGTCAGAAGAGAGGGGACGAGATTTGCTGATAACTGCGATTAAAGAACTGGGATCGGTTCTCGGTGGTCAAAAAGGAAGGAAAAGAAAAGCCGATGAGAAAATTGATAGTTCTGATGAAGACTGACCGAAAGACTGTGAACTGAACTGAAGGCTGTTATATCAACTGTCTTGTTAGACCTGTTAAAATTGTTGTGTTTACACTGCACATCAGGCAGTATTCACTAAAGTTTAAGATGTTATTCTTGGTTTTGTTTCAGTTGCATTTTTGGACTGTGCTTAAGACACACTATAAGAACTCAGAAATATTCTTGGATAAACTTAAATTGGCTAGATACATTTATTAAACCCAACATCTAGTATACATTTGTGTTCACGCAACGACAGAAATGTGAAATAAAAGCAACAGGATTTTTGTTATTAAGGCATCTCCTTCGAAACTCTATCTGTCCTGAAGACTGACGAATGGTAATGAATCACCATTCATCAGTCTTTTAATCCCCACCCCTCTTTTTAGACCCTACACAACCCCAGCCTATGATCCCGGGGGGGGGTACTCCCTATAATGGCCTATACGGGGAGGATCCGCCCAAAAGGGGTACCTTTTTCAGGCTTCAGGTATATGAAAGGGTAGGGATTTCACAAGTTTAGGTATTTGAAAGGGTATGGAAATTTGTCACTAAAATATTTGAAAAGGCCAGTAAGTTAAATATTTCGAACAACTTTTGGCTGTATCATCTTAATTTCTTAAGCGCTACATAAAAATGACAAGAAAAATTCCTGTTTTAAGTAAATGTCATATGCATGTCGTGTAGGTATATAAAAAGGGGTACCTTTTTCCAGTAAAAGGTCTATGAAAGGGGTGCTTTTTTGTCAAAATGGTGTATAAAAGGGTAAGGGGTTGGACCTCGGGGCGGAGCCTCCCCGTATAAAACTTTTTTGTGTACCCCCCCTCCCCCCCTCCGGGCTATGATCACAGTAACGGATGAGGAAAAAGACAGCAAAAAGCTGGTTTTCTATCTATTGTCCCTATGACAGGTATTCCGTAAGGGCACGTCTTATCTCCTGCCCCTCCTCATCATCCTCTCTTCCATCTTCATCGTCGTCATCATCACTGTCATCATCATCGTCATCTTCATCGAATTCGTCTCCCATGATGATGCAAAAGTTATGCAAAATACAACAAGCAAGTGTAATGTCAGCAACCCTTTGTGTATCATCCTCTAACTCCTTAAGAATGCAACGCCAACGTATCTTTAATTTTCCGTACGCCCTTTCCACAACAACGCGTAGTTTTGTTAGGATTTTGTTGAACCTTTCCTGTGCAGGGGTTAAGCGGCCGCTGTGATAGGCCGTCATTAGGTAAGGGCTCAAGGGGTACGCAGTGTCTCCAATCAAATATGGTCTAATGTTAACATTGGCGACCACCCTCGCCCCTGCCATTATATCGCCCGCAATAATGTTCCTGTAGAGTGCGCTTCTACGAAAAATTCTCGCATCATGAACGCTCCCTGGGAAGCCCGTACTGACGTCTAAGAACTTGCACTCTGAGTCAACCACCCCTTGTAGAACAATGGAGTAACATTGCTTTCGATTGAAGTATGCCTCATGATCTTTCTCGGGGGCCTTAATTTTTATGTGACTGCCATCAATTACGCCTGCAACTTGAGGAAGGCCATGCTTTAACTCAAATTTCTGCATTACATTTTCTAAGGCCCTTCCGTTAGATGGAAAGGAGAGATAATCCTCTCTCACGTGAATCAAAGCGCGAACGAATTCGTGAACAATGTTAAGGGCTGTGCATTTCCCAACACCAAACGTAACCGATGTGGAGCGGTAACTTTCGCCAGTTGCTAAACGCCACAGTCCAATAGCCACGCGTTTCTCTAGTGGTACTGCTGCTCGGAAGCGAGTATCTCTTTTCATCATTTGGGGTGCCAGAACTCGGCAAAGCTCTTGAAATGAATCTAAGTTTATACGAAAGTGTTCTTTCCAAAACCGATGCATAGCAGGATTCCTGATGATCTCTTCAAACCAGTGCTGATTCCGTGGATAAACCCAAACCTGTGGCGGATTTCGATGGCGTCGGGCCCTACGACGTCTGCGTAAAATCAACAACATGTTCGAAGCAACTGCGTTTGATATTTGAGTTGAACGCAATAAGAAGGAAAAAAACTGGATAAGACGAGAACGCATTGAAATATACCCAAACAGAAGGAGAATAATGGTGCAAATGATAGCGTGATCACGGAAGCCGGCCATTTTGCTTGTTTATAAATAGCACGTCACTTCAGTCTGGTTTTGTATAATGCGGCCGCTAAAAAAATATTAACCGAGTTAATTTTCGTAACCATACTTAACCGAGTTAAGTTGACAGGAAATTTTTAACCGGGTTACTAGAAAATTAACCCAGTCAACTCTCCAAGTGCGGCCGCGGCCATTGTTCTGTTGTTCCTAAGGTTTTCAGCGTGTTAGGTACATTCGTACGATGAGTCGTACGAATGTACGAATGTACGTTAGTATGTTCATGTTCACGAATGTACGTTCACGAATGTACGTTAGTACGTTAGTATGTTCTTCTCAACGTTTATCCGTACGTTAGTGCGATTTTAGTTGTCTCATTTACGTTTCTCCATAATTTATTGTCCCACTGTAATAGCTCAGTTTGTCCGTTCGGCGTTCTTCCGTACGTCACACACGTTCTTATGGAATTAGTTTTGTCTAATAACGTTTCTCTGTCTCTTGGTACACTGATATGTTGGCAGCGTTTCTCCCTACTGTATTGCATTTGCAAAAAGCGTGTTTGACATGACTTCTCAACGTTTCTCCGTACCTTAGTAAGTTCGAGCCTTATTAGTTTTTTCTGCTTCTCTTGTAGACGTTTTTCCGTACGTGAGTTGAGTGCTGTATCAGTCTTGTCTTTTTGACGTTTCTCCGTACCTTACAACGTTCGTACAATGTTAGTCTTGTCTTCCCAACGTTTCTCCGTACGGTGACATGCTCATATAAGGTTAACTGTTCGAGTTATTCGTTATGATCTGACCGAAACGGAAAGGCGTGAGGCGTGAACTACATCGCGCCTGGAAATTTGCCCTGAAGGCACATAGTACTTTGTCTTCCGCGTCTGAGGATCCTTAACCGTTGGAAAGATTAGTCAACATTCAAGTTCTTCACTCTTGAGATTACAGATAGAGAGGCATGTTTACAGTACTTAACTCGGCTAAAAATTAGACATTGAACACAGTAGGAGATTTTGCAAAAAAAGTCTGGCTAGTGAAAATTTATTTTGGCTAGTGAAATCAAACCTCTCACTAGACACTTGGCTACTAAGCTGGAACGTTAGTCTCGAGCCCTGTTTATCAAACGTTATATTTTGGTTCTACTACTATGTTCACTGTTTGTATTTAAGGTCTAGGCACAACAGTAAATACTTCGTCGTCCCGGTGTGAGCATTCTCAGTTGTGGACGAATTTATATCGACATTCAACGTTTGAGTGAATTTGCATTTCTCAGCACAAATAAAAGCGATAAGAAAGATAAGCTGAGTCGTCATAGTTTAAACATTACGTCATCCAGTAACGTTATAGTCAAAATATTGTTTCACACAATCACACTTTTCGTCACGCCGGTTCGTATAAATAGAGGATCGCGCTAACATTTGTGAAACCTAGGGGTGGGGAGGGTCAGAATGGCCGGTTAAAATGCCCGATAGGCTTTCTTGTTCTTTTTATTTTGTGCTTGCAAACTCTTCTTTGCACACACAATATTTCTTCTATTGTCCGAAAACACTGGACGTGTTACCAACGCGGAGATGCAAAGGCTGCAAGTCCCTGCGTGGCCAATGCATCTTGAGAGGACTGGACCACAGCATAAGACATTGGCGATTGTCTTGGCGATTTAATTTTGTGTTGTGCCCACACTGAGTATTAAGTTTGAAACAGCTGATGGATAGACTGTTAAATCTGGCGTTTGAAGCTGTCTGCATGCCGTATAATAACAACCAATTTAGCGTGTTTCACGCTTTGTGCCTTGAAAGAGACGTTAACATTTGCAAAACGATTCTTTCTTGTAGTCCTAGCAAACTGGATACAGCGTTTGCCTTGAGGTGCACGGTGAAAGATTCACCCAAAGCAAGTTTATATTCTGGCTGTACAGCCAGAGATCTTGTCAAAAGTGACGGCATCCATTCACGTTTGCTTCAAATCATCGACAGAGCTGAGAAAAATACACAAAGACTGTCACTTATACACGAGGCAGCAAAAACAGGAAGTATTAGACAGATGAAAAGAGTCCTAAACCTTGGAGAAAACATCAACAAACCTTCCCCATTGCGTGACGATGGTCACGCTACACCACTCTTGCTTGCTGCAGCCTCCAATTCATCCCAAGTTGTAAGGTTTTTGATAGAAAACAAAGCAGACATAGCTGCAAAAGACAGGGGCAGAAGGGGTGTGCTTCATTATGCTGCCTCGGGGGGAAACAAAGAAATTGTCTTGTATCTTCTACATCTTGGTATTCCTGTGGACTCTAAGTCAACCTGGGGCAAGACTGCGTTACATATGGCGGCTGCAAAGGGTCATGCCAACATTCTACGCATTCTTATTCAACATGGGGCTGTTCTTGAGTCTTGTACAGGGTTTGGAGACACTCCTCTCTTGCTGGCTGCAGAAGAGGGACATGAAGAATGTGTCAAGATACTTGTGCAATGTGGTAGTAGTGTGAATGTTTCAAACATGGCCCTCTTCACACCTCTTCACAATGCAGCCAAAGAAGGACATCTAGAAATTATGAAATATCTTCTACAAAGTGGAAGCAAAGTTGAGGCTATTGCTGCAAAAGGAGAAACCCCCTTGAGCCTGGCAGTGAGGAAAAAAAACAGCAAGGACATGGTTGCATTATTGCTTCATTATGGAAGCAGCTTAAACTTGTGTGATCGCTATGGAAGAACACCCTTGCACTATTCTGTGGACAAGGAAGTTGCTGAACTTTTGGTTTTAGAAGGTGCAGACTTGCATGCAGGAGACTTTGAGGGAAAGACCCCTCTTTTCTTCGCAGCTTTAGATGGGCATGAAAAAGTTGTTGAGTTCCTTATCAATAAAGGGAGTAATGTTAATGCTTCTAGTAACTTTGGGGACACGGCTCTCCATGAGGCTGCGATCAGAGGACATACAAATGTTGCACAAATCTTGTTACAGCATGGAGCTAATGTTAATGCAAGAAGAGTGACTGGAGAGACTCCACTCCTCCTTGCTGTTATTGCTTGCAAGGTTAAAATAAAACAGCTTTTACTTTTATTTGGTGCACAAATGAGTCTATCAGGCTAAGTTTTAGAAACTCCAAATGTTGGAGACTCTTGGAATATTTTCTTAGAGCTATCATAATTTTCAATAAAAATAAAATTAACAATATGTTCACAGCATCCTTTCCTGTTGATATTTGTGAGTGATGCCCAGGGAGGGGTAACAGGATGGCTGGGACATGCGAACAGTTTTTTTGGTCTTATTATTTTGTTTTTTGTTTGTTTGTTTGTTTTGCCAGTGTTTGTTGAGGTGACTGGTTTATGGCAGTCACTGGGGACAAAATAGGTGCGTGGTCAGCTTGATGGTGATTTTTCAGTAATTGTGAAGAACAGCTCCTCTCCATTGACTGTCAGTTAACAGTTGGCCAGCAAGTTACCGACAGCTTACCTACAGGCCAATGACAGATCAATTTGACTGTAAAATAGGCTTATAAACATGACAATCTCTCACAGTCAACCAACGAACGACAGATAGTCTGCCAGCAGTCAGGCAACAGTTGATCAGCAGTAGGTCTTTATGTATACTAACTTTAAGTGAATCACACCTAACTCTGCATACAGCCAGAAGTCATTGATCCACTGAATACAGTTCTTGGTCTTATGAAGGTCTATAAACTGCTGCACAAACAGAAGTTTGCCAGGGTGAACACCTTCTTTGCCCTGGAGACGCCAGGTCCAAAATTGCATTTTTGCTCTGTAATGGCCTACAGATTTTTCTGTCAGGTCCAAACATGAGAAGGAAAAAATCATGTGTCATGATTTAGCTTTTAGGTGCCAGGTGGTGTACAATGTAGTTATGTTTGCCGTTTCACATTCTGAACGAGGACAAGATTTTTGAACTTCCCCTCCACCATGACAGTTTATAAGATATACTCCTCCACCTTCCCCTCCCCCTTCGTAAATGTGTTCAAGCTAAGTAACCGGAAACTCCACAATTTAACAATACCCTGCTTGGTAGGGTAGGGTAATGATTAGCCTGCGAATACAGCCGCCTCTCATTCATGTCCCGCAACGAAGAGCGAAACGGGAAGAGAGAGTCTCTCTTCCCGTTTCGCTCTTCGTTGCGGGACGTGAATGAGAGGCGGCTGTATTCGCAGGCTAGGTAATAATAGGTTAGGGTGGAAATTGGAGAGGTTAGAAAGGGCATGGGACCAAACGTCTGACCCAGTCTCCCGGTTTCTCAAACCCTTCCAATATGGCGGATTCTTGGAACACGTGAAAACCCTAGACAGTAAACAAGGTGAGTTTTATACGCCGAGAAAGTGCTAAAGGTTTTGCTTGACCGCCATCAAAAGGTTGTCTATTTGTCACTTTATCCTAGGTATGGCTAGATCGTCTACTTTTACGTCAAGTCCCGAGGTTACGGCCACTCAGCCGTCAGTTCTCTTAGCCAGTAAATTATTTTAATACTCCATGGGTCACTTAGATAAGCTCACAAATGTGGTTTAGTATAAAAGAGCACAGTATTCTCGACTTTCCCGTTCGTTAACACTAATTTCTCAATTTTTTTGAAATGACTTCTTAGCATCATGGCGAAGGGAAAACACAAAGAAGAGAAATTACAGAAAGAGCAAGCTAAAACTGATGAAGATAAAAAGAAAAGAGCAAAAATTGACAGTAAACATGACAAGGAAGACAACAAAACACAGAGTTCAGCTGAGACAAAAGTGAAGCTTAAACGCACCCATGAAGAAGGGGATCCACAGGAAAAGGAAGATTCAATCAACAAATGGAAGAAAAGCAGAAAGAAAGACCAAACTACATCAGAAGCCCCTGACATTACTACAGATGAGAAAGAACAGAGAGATAAACTCAGTAGAGAGAACGATAAATCTCATAGCAGAAAGTTGAATGGAACTACTAAGGAATTTGCAGGCTTCTGTGAAGATGGTGTTGGTAAAGAAAACTCCAATCTTAGTAAGGGTGAGAAAAAGAAGAAGAAGAAAGAATTAAAAGAGAGTGGTTCTGAAATGCTTCAATCAAGTGATGAAAAGGACCAATCAATACACAAACATGGTAAAAAGGTGAAGAAGCCAAAAGTTGAAGTTGATGAGGAAAGAGAGAAAAGTAAACACAAGGAGAAGAGATTTAGGGAAGATCGTCAAGAGATCAATAAGAAAGGTGACTTGGAAATTGTTTCTGATGTGGACAGTGTTGTTAAGAAAAAGAAAAAGAGGAAACGGAAAGCCGAACCAGAGAATATTCTTGATGGTGAAAACAACAAGATCAAAGACATTGAAAACTTAGGTACTGATGATAGCAAACTCAGTGAAGAGGAAGCTGATATTGTCAAGAAGAAAAAGAAAAAGAGATCAAAACACCAATCAGAACAGGAGCCAAAACCCTCTGTCCATCCTGGTCTGGATTATTTACGTACATGGCACACTAACAGACAGCACTGGAACTTCAAGAAAGTGCGTCAAGTTTGGCTTCTACAAAATATGTTTGATCAAGAACAGGTCAGTGAATTTATGGAGTTTTAAAAGGGCTTTTTAATTAAATTGTATATTTTTGTTTTGTTTAATTAAGAGGTCTAATGGGACACAAGTAACATCAGGCAATAGCGACATTCCATTTTTTTTATCCGGACCCCCCCCCCCCTATATATTTTGGCAGTACCTTTAAAAACATATACAAAGCTTTCAAAATTTGGCAGTCCTTTTTCAGAAAAAATTTGACCCCCCTTAGCAAAAACTGGTCTTCCTTAAGGTAGGGATGGTGCGGATAAAAAATGGAACGTCCCATAGATTCAACTGGTTACACATCATGGTTTACAGTGCAGGTGACCACATTGTGAGACACAATATCGCTTTATAATTGCACCTACCGCAATGATCACTAACCACCTTTTTGCAACATTAATCCTACATTATTTCTGCATTTCCCTGAGTGGAAACATGGACAACTTTCCTCTCCATTCCTTCAGTTAATGTTCTCTTTAGGGTCTGGCTATTCATCAGCTTTCTTTGGGAAAAACAATACTACTTAGGAGAGTTGTTGAAGTAAGAGTTTTAATGTTCATAGCTATCACATAGAAGTGTGTCAACAGCAGGGTAGTAGCAAGTTAGTAGCAAGAGTGTATCATGTGGAAACATGCGGTGAACTTCCTTTAAGAGCTTTTTGAACTTATCTTTGGAGTGTAGAAAGAGGGTCCTCAGTAGGGCTCTTTTAAGCAGGCCAGAATGGGGTAGTGGACAAAACACTGACCCCCAGTCCATGGACTACCCTGATGGACTACCCAAATGGACTACCCCTAAAAAAATACTATTTCGAATGAGTACTATTGAAAGACCTGCTATTAATATACTTACATTGCGTGTGCCTTCTTTATTTTTATCTGCATGGGGAGAACTTTTGTCCACACCCCAAGTGAGACTGGGCATGTAAAAGAATTATGGCTGTTTGATTGCAATATGGCTCTCCTTCCTTGTCGTCATAATGAGAAGAGATTTTTTCATAAATCCTGTCATCATGACACAGCGTCCTGTCACAGTTCATCATATTTCACTCAGCTGGCAGGCAAAGGTGGATTTTGGTATTACTAGTGACATCACTGGCCACTTAGGTTCTGGTTGGCTTTCACCCAATGTCCACATTCTGCTTCCAGTCTCCTGGTCATTACTCAGAATGTTTCCAGTTTCTGTAATATGACTTTTTTCCAAAAGTGGTTTGTTAGCCCCAGCCCAACCCCAGCCTGGATGTTCCGCTGATTTTTCCCTTGATAGTGGCCTTTTGGGTTAACGAGTGGCTATCCATCAGGGATAAATCAGAATTTTCTGTATCATAGACAAGCTGCCTCCCCAGACTATGAGCCCCATCTGCCCCCTGGTAGTCAAGAGCATTTCTTATACCTTGGGGTGATTAGCCCCACATGCAATCCCCAGCTTGGAGTGCCACAGGAAGGTGCCAGGGGCAGTCCTTTGTCAAACCTTGAACCCCTGAACTAATCCAATATGGTTTAACCCACCAGGGACCCGAGCCCTAGGTGGCAAAGCTCTTGGGATAAAAGACATGTAAGCCTCACTACCATCAACACGGTTATGGTTACAGTCCCAAACCTTGCTCCTTTTTTTCAATACCTGATTGCTTCCATGGGATAAGTCAAGTCATGCATCCCAGAAAAAAAAACTGTTGGCAATCCTTTGGTAATGAATAAGTCACTTCTTCTCTCAGAAACTAGTTTTCCAAAGTGATTTGTGGGCTCAACAGGCTTGTCAGATCTTGCAATACTTTTATTAATGAACGTTAATCTTTTAGATCACTGATGAGGACTTCAGTATTCTGCTGAAATATTTAGAAGGACTAAAGGGAACAGCCAAGGAGAAAACAATTGAAATGGCTGAACAGAGGATTGGAAATGGAACAGGTACCTTTACAATGCTACAAGCGACACCTTTACTACCTACCTACCACCTAATATGTGGCCACACCAGGCCACATATTAGTCTTTGACAACATTTTCATGACTGTCATTTCAACTGGCTAATTAAGTCCAACTATCAAAGGAGGAGGCATGAGAGCAAAAGCCAGGGATACTAGATGGGGAAGCAGTGAAAAAGTCCCAGCCAGTGGGGTACTGGGGTACTCCCATATATAAGCTATTTTGGTGTGTGCCATCGAATAGGTTACAGTTTTTGAGGTTCTTAGCCCTTGAACAGGTTGTCTATTTTGCCTCCTTTTGGTATTGTGATCATAGTGTGATACTTAGGTTGGGTTCCTTTAGTGTATTAGCTAAAATTGCATTACATAAATTTGGGCCTCAATTTTTTCCTTAAACAAGGTCAAGGCTCAAGAACCTTTGCAGCACCCACCCATTCTAAACTGACAGGAGTACCCCCTCCCCCTATCAGGAAAACAGTTGTAAAAAAGATGCACAAAAATTGCCAAAAACTAATCAAAAACCCTGTGTAAGGGTCAATAGCACAGTGTACAGCACGACAATCACAGCACGTGGAAGACGGCTGACCAGCATTGCTTTGAGTTTAACTTAGCCTAAATTACATTTAGCCACATTTAAGACATTGTGATTAGTGATACAGAACACTATTTATTCCATTACCTGATGAAGACTAATAGAAGCAGTAAAAATGTCTCCATCCAGATTTGATTGGATGTGTCATTTGAGAAACGACTTTATCTTCCAGTGGATGAATGGAGTGGATTGGAACAGTATCTGCCATTTAACTCTCAAATAAAATTTTCAGAACTTTCTGGTAAACTGTAAACAACCACATGTGTAGTAATCATATGCCGCTAGTCCCTCTTTCTTCAGGGACGCATGGTACAAAGGTAAATGGACCTCTTTTATACATATACCCACATCAAAGCTATTTCAAAAACATTTTTAAAATGTTGCATCAGCAGTGGCTGGATCGTTGGCAATTCAGTCTTGAAAATGTCTATGGTTTTTCAGGATTGTGGCCAGATCAAAATTAGAAATACTGGGAATGTAGACACGTAAGTCATTCCTTTCAACCTCATGCAGGTTTCTATGTGTGCAGAGCCGAATGATGTGGTTTGGTCTAAATACTGGCATATTGTCAGCACCTGGGGATCTTTCATCCCCTTGTTTATATCTGAGTGTAGACTAAGCTGACAGTTTCGATATTTCTCTGCAGATGAACAGGAGGCTGTAGTTGAATCCCGCGTGCGTCAAGTTCTTCAGTTGTTGACAGAGTAAAGGTTGACAGAAAGGAAGCCAGAATCTTGGAACTGTTCACCAAATATGAACTTTATGATCATGTGTTTTCAATCAATGGAAAAGAAAAAGAATCATTACTAATCTCCAAAAAGCGCAAGTGGAATATATATATATTTTTTAATGCTCAATTTCGATGTGCGTTTACTGATTATTTTGCCATGTTTTTGAACAAATCTTTGGCGTCGCGGAGAAAACTTTTGAACGTCGCTGCACTTAGCGTGGCATCATCTTCCGTATAAGGTAGTTGTACTTAGACTTTAGTTCCGAAAAAAAAGATAAAATGTCTTTGTAAAAGATTGGTAATTTAGGATCTAAGTATTTTGCATCGTAATTACACCTAAGGAAAAAATTTAATCCTCCAAGTTTTGTGAAAAAATAATTTGGTACTGATTTCCAATTGCGTCTTTCAGGGTTAAGTAGTCTTGAGATCCAAGCCAGTCTTATCCCCTTTATCATAAGATCGATATCCGTCATACGGATTCCACCTCGATCATAATCCTGATAAATGCTTTCTCTTTTAATTTTGTCCTTTTTTTTGTTCCATATAAAGGACAGGAAACAATTCTTTTTAACAACAAAGCTATCCTTATAGGGGGAAAGCCATTCTTTCTTCGAGAATGGTTTTCCAAAGGAATCATATCTATTCAGGACCTTTTAAATGAAAACGGACAGCTAATTTCTTTTCAACAGTTCCAAAGGAAATATGACTGTAAAACCAATTTTTTAAAATTTTATCAAGTTATAAATGCCATCCCTAAAACGCTTCTAACAAGGGCACGTAATTTTGGAAAACTTCCAAAAGAAAGTTATTTGGAAGATCAATCCAAGTTCCAACTAGAGGAAAACATCGAAATTGACTTAGAGAAAGCAAAGGCAAAATATTTCTACTGGCTACTAAATAATAAGGTAAATCATTCTTTTCCTACCGGCCCAACGAAATGGAGCAAAAATTTGAATTTAAACTCCACTGATTGGGGGCACTTTTTTAAGTTGACAAAACGAATTTGTAAAGAAAATAAATTGAAAGAATTCCACTACAAGTTCTTACATAGAATTATAGTCACTAAGAAGGAGCTACACCGTTTTGGTATTAAAGATGACGGGGATTGTTTATATTGTGGAAATGAAGACTCTATTGAGCATACTTTCATTCACTGCCAATTTTCAAAAGCTTTTCAAAGGAGAGTTATTCAATGGTTTAATAGCGTGAACAACTCCAATCACCATCCATCTGTTAAAGAAACGTTATTCGGTTTATCTCCCGCCTCTTCACTTGAAAACAAAACTTTGATAAGAAAACTTAATTATACCTTGCTGTATATGCGTTATTACATTTATACCAACAAACTGCACAACAGACCAATTACTCTCTCCGATTATGTTAATAAATTAAACACAAAGTATAAAATAGAGAAGATAGATTAAAGTATTATACCTTATTTATTAAATACCTAATTGTTTAAGATGCTCCTTTTACTTTTATTTACTTTTATTTTGTTTTCGCTCTTTTTTCTAAACTTAATAGTGCAACTAATTTATTGTAATTGTGATTTATTGTAATTTAGTGTAACTGGCGTGATATGGATAATTGTAATTTATAATATTCTGTATTAACAAATGAATGTAATTGTACTATGTGTATAATAACAATAACAATAAAAAAAATACCTTAAAAAAAAAGAGAAAAAAAATCTTCCTTATAAGGCAAAAAGCAGGGTTATTTGGTGATAACATTATGCGGTTAACCAGTGAGAAAGCTAAAAATTCCTTAGCTGAAACTGAGTGGAATAATTAAAAATAAGGCGAAAATATAAGCGTTTGTATGGGAATTACAGAAATTGATGATAGCTGTAGTAAAAAGGAATAACGGGAATTTCTAGATATCATAAAATTTCGCTAGATTTTCCTTTCTTTTGAAGGGAAAAAGGAAGCGAGACCCCGATACTGTCATCCTCGGAGACCCAGGGGCAGATAGTAGGGCGAGGGAAAGTCGGAACTATTTATACGTATGTATAGCAATTCTTAGTAATCTTAATTCTTACATAGTGACATTTGCAGTTGTACATTTCAGTTTTTTATACAAATCAAGTTGTTGTCTATATACGTAATATATTTTCCATTTTTTTATATTTTAAGACAACTTTATGTTAGCACGTACGTATTTTGAACGAGCGCTAGCTCACTAGACGTTACGTGGGTAAATAAACGATTGATTGATTGATTGAACAGGCAAAAAAAAAAAGTGGGCGAAGAAAAGGCAAGGGCATTTTGCCCTTATTCTTAGTAATCTTAATTCTTACATAGTGACATTTGCAGTTGTACATTTCAGTTTTTTATACAAATCAAGTTTTTGTCTATATACATAATATATTTTCCATTTTTTTATATTTTAAGACAACTTTATGTTAGCACGTACGTATTTTGAACGTTAACGAGCGCTAGCTCGCTAGACGTTACGTGGGTAAATAAACGATTGGCTGATTGATTGATTGAACAGGCAAAAAAAAAAGTGGGCGAAGAAAAGTCAAGGGCGTTTTGCCCTTGACCTTTCTTCGCCCACTTTTTTTTCGCCCGTTCCGACTTTCCCTCGCCCTACTATCTGCCCCTGGGTCTCCGAGGATGCATTACTATGCGAATCTGAACACCGTTAGAGACAATAGAAGACGAATTATTAATTTTTCGAAGCAATAGCCAAGTGTCTCCGTCTGTTTTAATTGTATCAAAGACAGACGAGTTATGTTTTTCACTCGCGCGGTTAAACCGCCT
Source organism: Siderastrea radians (assembly GCA_964017195.1). Lineage (NCBI taxonomy): Eukaryota > Metazoa > Cnidaria > Anthozoa > Scleractinia > Rhizangiidae > Siderastrea > Siderastrea radians. The sequence continues at coordinate 54,529,008 of OZ024891.1, read as the reverse complement.
TTTAATGTAATTCGACAAAACACAGACAGCAAGTAATACATGGTAGAAATGAAGTAAGACTAGCTTGTGTGCTACACTTATAAAATTTTTAATGCTTGGGTCATAGGAAAGCGTATAACTGACTTGCATGGCAGGTTTTGGCTCTGATTATGACTCTGAATCTGAATCTGAATCTTTGAAAAAAGTTACAAACACTTTAAGATACAAGAAAAGATGGAATATTCAGCATGTCGCGAGCGTGGGACAAAGAAAAATCTGAGTCCCCGAGGGGAATCGAACCCATGACCTTCCGTACACCGGTTAGACGCTCTAACCACTGAGCTACTGAGAGACTGGTGGCGAACATAGGTCATATTTACTAAGTTCGTGGTGACACGCGTCCTGCATACTGCTAGGATCAGCAAATTCGCCATCTTTCTTTATTTATCACCTACAGGGCACTTCGACATTGCTGATCCTAACATTTTGTTTCCGCAACAAATGTTTCCCCGTTTGCGCGCCGAGGAAACAATGTTGACTGGATTCTGTGGTCGCGTAGGCTGTAGTTCCTAAATTAAGCACACGCAAACGGTTCTTGGTTTACCTGGCAAGGAAACATTGTTTCCTGCACGTTTGCGCGCCCAAGAAACATTCCGCTCGGAAACAATGTTTCCGCAATAATGTTTCCTCGTTTGCGGGGGCCTATAGAGGGGAAACATAATGTACAAAAACCTAACTACGCAGCAGTTTCATTGATTCATTCAGGTTCGCGAAGAAACGTTGCAACACTTCGCAAGGTATTGGCGCCTTTTTCATTCAGTCATAGGAGTGACTCTTGTTATTTTTATCGCTTTTCTCATTTTTTTTTCTTTTTCCCCTTGATTTTAAGACAATAGGTGGTTGAGTTTTTATTTGTTTCCATCCAGCGCGCCCTCGTAGCCGGAATAATTGTTAAATAAACGCATGCCTATGGACTATACTCATTCCCAGTACGTATTCTTAAATGCGCCTGTGCAGTAATGTCCAAACCGTTAGCAAAAATTATGAATCGATCGATTGAAACAGGTATTTTCTCTAGTAAACTAAAACAGGCCAAAATAACCCCTATCTACAAAACTGGTGACGAACTCGAATGTGGAAATTATAGACCAATTTCACTTCTCTCTAACATTAATAGATTATTTGAAAAATTGATCTTTAACAGAGCACGATTTATTATGCTCATCACAGTATGGATTTCATCAATATCACTCCACTGAACATGCACTTTTAGATATTGTTAGCAAAATACAAACATATATGGATAAGAACCTTCTCTCATGTGGCATCTTTATTGATTTACAAAAGGCCTTAGATACCGTTGACCACGAAATATTATTATATAAGTTAAATCACTACGGAATACGAGGTATTGCCAATAATTGGTTTAATTCATATCTCACAGGAAGGTATCAGACAACCCAAATCGGTACAAAATTCTCAAAGAAAGAGAGAGTAATTTGTGGTGCGCCCCAAGGGTCTGTTCTAGGACCATTATTATTCCTATTATATATCAATGATATTCAAACTTCATCTGCAAAATTTGATTTCGTTTTGTTTGCTGACGACACCAACTTGTTGTTTGCTGAAAAAAGTTTTAAATCTTTAGAAACTGTTGTTACCAAAGAATTAGAATGTGCTTGTGACTGGTTGTTAGCTAACAAACTGACTCTAAATATTAAAAAATCTAATTACGTAATATTTCACCCTCATCAAAAAAAGACTGGAATTGACATAAATCTTAAGCTGTTTGACAATGAACATAAAACGCTTAAAAATCTTGAACGTAAAAATTTTGTCAAGTATCTTGGTGTGTTAATTGACAATAACCTTTCCTGGAAATATCACATAGACTACATTGCATTAAAAATAAGTAAAACTATTGCGATTATATCACGGCTGAGACACTTACCGACTTCCATTCTTCTGGATATTTATCGTTCTTTAATCCATCCATATATTTCCTATGGGTTGTCGGTCTGGGGCCAAACTACAAAAACGAATCTTAAAAGAATTCTAATCCTTCAGAAACGAGCTCTGCGATGATTTTTTTCTTAAATAAGAGAGAGCATGCCATTCCATTATTCGTACGTGCTAATATTCTTCGTGGAGATGCTTTATTACAAATCTATGTCTATCTTAATGCATGACATAAACTGTAAAACTGCTCCTTCGAAATTGTTAGATCTTTTTACTCGCGCAGACTCTGTTCATCCCTATAATACTAGATCTGCCTCAACTGGTAGATTCTACATAAAGCATTCAAGACTAAAACAACAGAGCCACTCGTTTTCACGCATCGGATGTAAAATATGGAACGGACTCCCAGAACATCTCCGAACGAAAAACAAGACCTGCTTCAAAAAATGTATTCAGCAAACTTTACTGCAGCTTTTAGAATACGAGGACAATTATGTTGATGTTCACACCTTAATTCAAAAACTACCAAGCATTCGTTCGCTCACTACTAACAGTAATTAAAATATATTAAGAATTTATAGGCTTATCCATGCATCCTTATTTATTTATTTATTTGTAATTTCTTTCTTTTTTCACATATGTATATATATTTTTTTATGTTAATTACTTGACTTGCTTTCTGTAGTTTCTTTATTTATATATGTATATTTGTCACTTGACTTCTTTTCTTCTATACTAATGTAAACACTACCCTCCCAGACTAGCTACTGCTATCCGGGATAGTGCAGTCCTTTTTATTTCACTTATTGAAGTGAATAATAATAAGCTTTACTTAAACTTTACTGATCAGGTTGTTACACCATTTATTCTAGGAACCCATTACCAAGAGCGAACAACTGTAATATAATCGATCATAATCACGCCACTGGCACTATTTTTATGGGAGTTGCTTTCTCTGGTAGCCTGTTCCAGGCGTTCGGATAATGGCACGCGAACGAAAAATACTGAGAGCGAAGAAAAAACGAGAAGAAACCCAGTCTCCTCTCCTTTATTATTCGCTCACATGGAAATTTTACTTCTCTCCGCGCTTACTTTTCGGAGGCCTGGAACAGGCTATCTCTACTGCTAAAGAGCTGTTATTACCTGTGAGGTTATCCAAAAAACAAGTCGTGCAAAAGGGATTCAGAAAGCTATCCTCAATTATCAGGACAAGCGCTATTGAAAAAAATGGGTGGTATTCGAGAAACTACGGTAGGCTATAAAGCTAAACATATTTTGGCGGGAAAATAACGTCGCGTTCAATCGTGTGCAATACCGTCAAATGCGCCTACCGTAGTTGCTGCTTTCTGATTGGTGCACTTGTTTATGGTATTGAATAAATTGAAATCGGCACACAGGACAATACTTGACACTTTGCATCCACAAATGACACTAATGTTTTTAATTGATCGGGCGTGAATGTATTAACGCTTTATTGAACATGTATTCAACTAAAACAAACCTCTCCAACAATGTCTAGCCTGTCTGAGCTTATTTTTCGATGATTTTCCTGTTTTTTATTTTATTTTTTATTTTTATCTGAGAGATACGAAAGTTATTACCCAAGTAATTTAGGTCACCATTCAAACACTGCGTTTGACAAAAGCTTTTCTTTCTTCAGTATGGTTGCTGATTTGTCAGATCATCGGTTTGACAGTTTAGGTCAAAATATTCTAGCCTCTTCTGTTCGTAATTGCAAATAAGTGCTTAAGGCTATTTTGACTAAAATATACATTTTAAAACGGCATGATTCTAAAAACTCGCTACATTCAAAGAAATGATACTCAAATAATAATCAGCAGATAATTCAGAATTTCGGTAAAAGCATTTTGATTTACATCTTTTTCAGCGGGGAGGAAAGTATCGAAACAGGACATGCGTGTTCTTGGAAAGGGAAGCGGAGTGTTATTAAAGACAATTAAGATGCCAATTAATTTTTGAATATTGATATCAAAGTTAATTACACCAAGCACGACATTTTTCGCAGATGAGTTCCGCGTTTAGTTTCAGCGTAACGGTAACGTCAGCTTTCTGTGATATTAAATTTGTATGATCGCGACAGTCTGACGCCGCCATGTCTGGTGTAACGACTACACTGAAAGGAAGAAACGTCAAGGTACGAATCTACGTTTACACTATTAATTATTTTAATATTTCAATCCTACTATTGTATCAAATATTTGCTTGGCGTATGGTCTTGAGAATTGTGTAATGTTCAGTATTTAAACTGTGAACAGAAAGCAGTGTATCGAAAGACGCGACCAAAAAAATCGTAGAACTTTTTCAAACCGGACTGGGTCTTATTTTGTGAAATGATAATTTGCTTTCAGTGCTATGCTATATAATGTAAATTTATAACGTATTTCGCTACTCGTCGCTTTTCATTCGAACGTACATATAGCAATAGAAGATCAAGAGAAAATACCTAAAGAGCATTGCCCACAATTTAATGCCGAGAATTGAGTAACAGAACCGCCCATGATGGCGAACCCGACATTACTACACATTTCCTGTAACACTTGTTACAAGGTGATTGAATTTCCATGAGACGCCTGCTTGGTTTTGTGCTGGGTCTGTTTTGTGAGGACACGCTACACTGAAAATAGCTGAGACGGACGCGCAACCCGTTTGTATACGTCCAAGTACAACCATAAAATGTCACTTGCGTCAAGAACGGCCCCCTACTTCCTCGGGGCACAAGAAATTATTAAATGAAGATGGAAAAAATAAATAAATAAATAAATAAGTAAAACAAAGTAAGTAAACAATTGAGTTGATGGATGGATGGATGGATGGATGGATGGATGGATGGATGGATGGATGGATGGATGGATGCATGGATGCATGGATGCATGAATCAATAACAGCTAGTGTGCTAGTGTATGCTCCACACCAATCAAAGGAAATAAAGTTGTCTTTAAATTGGCCAAACGCTTTTGCTACGAAGTCCTAAGTTTCCTCGCAAATAAAAACGTAAAAAACGGACCCTTCAAAAGTGAATACATTAGAGTTTTCAAAGCTGAATAGAACAACATTTGATTTTGTTTTATGCTAAACTAAGCTCTGCGGAAACAAGAACGAGAGTTTCTGAGAGTTACCGGCAAGAGTTAATTAAAACTTCTCGATCATTTCTCTCATACCTTGTCCGGGAGTCTCTCGTGCGCTTTGGGGAGCTTGAACTTGTTCAAATGTTCCTGAGAATCGATGGAAGTTCAGAGTATCGCTCTCGTTTATCTCGAAAATCCTCGAATAGTTTAGTGAACTCTTGTGATGGAGAATCCCCCCAAAAAATGACTCTAAGATGTCGAGACATAATTCCGTTAGAGTTGAAATTTAGAAGAACACTGTTTCGGAAGGAAATACCTCCCAGGGAAATACGTAGCGGAGGTGAATCTTGCTCTTCGGAAACGACAACAAAAAATGTTTTCAGAGGTGAGAAAGGCAGAGCGAAGAAGCCAAGCAACCTACAGGGTCACAGTGCAGCCAACGCTTACGGCGCAGCCCGCGCTTAACCCCCTTCTCCGTACAATGAAATACCTTGGCGTATTACCATACCCCCTCCCCCCCCCTCCTAGCTTAACCTGCATAGTAGGAGAAACAGGGAGGGGGTACGTAAGAAGAGGGATAAGAATGGGACACTTCCTCGCTCCCCCTACACTTTCCCCGTTTACGCCTGCTACACAGGGCTACCCTGGCTCGAATGGGAAGCATATTTATTGCAGGGTTATGCCTTCATTTTATTTGATTTTCCTAAAGTTTCAACGGTTAGGGTATTTGCAATCGCAACAATGTCATCGTTTTAGCATTAATAAGATATGCAAGGAAGGGGTAGGTAGGGAACGGTAGTTTATAAATATTGTGTAAGAAATAACTTATTAATTTTAGCTTTTTATCCACTGAAATTGCAAATATTACATCTTACTTTTTTCTGATCTCTTAGTGTCCTCATTTAGCGATGAAACTGCTTGCTTAATTGCATGTTGGCTAGCAGACTTTAATCATAAATGAAACACTGATTCTGAATCGGAGGTACAGCAGATATTCGACACACCGGAAAAAGGTTTTAACGGGTAAAGCTGGCACGAGCGAAAGTTTTTCTTGTCCATGAAATCTTCATCGAAGGACGCGAATGTGATCATGAAGATATGTTCAAGTGACAGTACGATTGTTTCCACTACCTACAGGAACTTAGAAGTCGTTCTCGTGCGAAATATGTATTGTTTTATTTCTGTTTATTTTTTAGAAAACAATAGGCTATAATGGCTGAGGCAATTGAAGAAACACGTCGATTTAATGTTAAAAAAATAATAAAAACAAAAAACTGATATACTTTCCAAGGACTAAGATGAAACAAAAAAAGAAAAAGAAAGAACAAAGAACTGAAAACTACGACGTGACTAATTTAAACAGATCTCTGCAAACAGACGTAATAGATCGACGCAAATAGGTGCTAACAATATAGCTATAATTACATCTGAATTGCTGCAAGATTGCGGGGGCGAGAACCTGTGCTATTATTAAAATTTGGAAACAGTTCGTTCGCTTTTCGTTCCATCTTCTTTCAATTTTGTATTTGAAGCAACTACGAAACAACAGATCGACCAACAATCGTATATTTTAGCCGTAATTTTAATGTCCCCCTTTCTGCTCTTTGTTATAAAGAAAAATAAAGATTTGCTGCGCTTGCATTGTAAGTTATTCACGAACACAACAGCCGGTTGGTTGAATAAATTTTTTAGCAGTTTGTTTTGATAAATTTAACTGTAAGTTCCCCCGCATTTATTTTTTGACGTCACATTGACGTCACAGCCCAAGCAGATATTGGATAAGTTAGTGTGACGTCACGCCAGTTCTTCCCCGATCGACATTTGCGAGCAAAATGGCGTCGAAAAAGCAGGATGGTGATGCCGAAGCGCTGAGGCAGTGTGAAACCTATGTAGAAAAACATAATATTCAAGCTATACTTAAAGACTGTATCGTGCAACTGTGTATCAAAAAGCCGGACAATCCTCACCGCTTTTTTCGAGAGTATTTCGAAAAACTCGAAAAGGTGTTTTTATTTTCTTTTGAGCTCCAACCGTATCGAAGCTTTGTTCCACTGTTGTGTTTTTCGGTTGTGTTTTCACTCCGATATTCTGCTTGGAAGCCTGTTAGAGAAATAATTGTCAGTGGAACAACTTGTGTTATTAAATTTCACCAGGAACATGAGGCAGAGCCGCAGGAACATAGCGAACCTGAGCAAAAAGAAATCGAAGATCACCTCGGACCCGTTCGTGGCTATCCTCGACATCGTCGCGGTGCTGTTAGCGCAGGACCAATTACAGAAGACGAAGCCACGTCTTATGTGAAAAAGGTAAATTTATTTAAGGTTTTGATGATACCGAAGAAAAAGTTGTTGTGGTAGTGTCTGTGACAAAAAGTTAACGCAAACTTTGCTTCATTTTTTAGGTCGTACCCAAAGACTACAAAACTATGGCCGCCCTTTCGAAGGCTATTGCAAAGAATATCCTATTTTCTCACCTGGACGAAACAGAAAGGAGGTCAGTATGAAGAAATTGACACAGCCTAAAGTATTCCATTGGAATGAAAAAATTTTTGTTGAAAAGAATACAAACTGATGACAATTTTTTTCTACAGTGACATCTTCGACGCCATGTCTTTGGTGAAACACAATGCTGGAGAGATTGTAATCCAGCAAGGTATGGATTTATAAACCAGGATTCTTTCAGTCAGTTGCTTTTATTCTTCTTCGATACTTCTATCGCGGTATTTCATTTCTTGCAGTAGAGTATAAGAGTAAAATTTCTTATAGCTCCGTTTTCTTTATCCCTGATAAGTAATTTTGTTGTTGTTACATTTTCCTAGCCCTTATTATGTAGCTGCCTCGCACCTTATCAAAACAATTAATTCACGGGCTGGTTTTTGCAGTTAATGCTGTAACATGAAGAGTTCTATCATACTGATTCTTATGTTTCTTGCTGTTTTAGGTGATGAGGGTGATAACTTCTACATCATTGACAGCGGCGAAGTCGACGTAAATATTCGTGTTGTCTGTTTACATATATGTTCCACTAGCTGAAAAACACTACCGCACTGCCAGGACCTCCCAAAATACCTTATGATTTGGGCAGCGTAACCGTGGCCATTTGAACCTTTCTTAGATTCAGGGTTCACTCTCGTTGCTTTAAGTGTTAAATTGTCTTAGCGAATCTTAAATCTGGGGATCATAAAAAAATTGGAGATTTCGAGAAAATAATAGCAGTACGTGAGATTGATCCTTGTTATTTTTCCTGGTACTGTGGCAACAGTATTGTTCTTGCAGTCGCACAGGTCAACCCAAAGGCATTCCTCCCTTGTTTGATTGCCGAGTTGTGAGTAATAATTTCCTAGAGCAACATTAGTACACTTTTCATGCATTCAAAAGATTTTTGGGAGAAGAAAACATGTATGGTACTGGTGCTAATAAACAGAGATATTCAATTGTTGGTGCAACTGGGTGTTTAGTCAAAGCAATTATAAATAATGGTAGTCTTTTTGGATTTGCATACCAAATTTCCTGTGGACCCCAGCTTCAGGAAAAGAGAGACTCTTTTTGTCCCCATAATGTCTTCAAGCAAAAGTTCATCATATGGCTTTTTATGTCCCCATGATGTTTTCCAGCAAAAGTATATGGATTAGGCATTTTGTATGGATACCCCTGTGTGGTCTGTGAAATTCACTTCATTTCCTCATTCTCTCTAAATTTGAGTTGGGATGTTCTTTGACAGGAATACATTGATTTACAAAGTTGTTAATTCTGTCTAACAGCAACAGTTGTATTTGGCAGGTGTTTGTTAGTGATGAATATGTCTCTACTATTGGAGAAGGAGGCAGCTTTGGTGAGCTGGCCTTAATTTATGGCACTCCAAGAGCTGCAACCATTAAGGTTGGTAAAACGTGAATGGATGTGGTACATCTGTTGGAACTTGTGAGTTTTGAAACAAACTGTTGGACTGCAACTGCTTCAGTTCTTAGCTATAAACTGGAAATTAGAGATTGGTCACCATTCATTACATTTCTGGCACATACCAGAAATTGCTGTCAGAAAAGTCAGCTTTGAACGTGCAGAACATGACGTCGTAGTTTTTTATTAGTAGTAGTAATGTTTATTTGATTTATTTTAATATCACTTGCGAACTGTCCTAATAAGGATTTTGCAAGTTATAGATGTAGATGTAGATGTAGATACCAGAAGTGTACTTATGTCAAGTGTACCCTAATTGTATCCCAAAAAGTTATCCCGAACTCTGCGGTAAAATAGAGCATTTCAGACAAGTGGTCCCAATCCTGGGTCACATAGATGCCCCCAGAACCCCACCCCATGCAACCATAGCAAAAGTCAGTAAAGCTGGGTCATCTTGCTTGCTACAGGAGTGCAATGTGAAGTAAGGGACAAATCGTTGATTGCATGCAGCAAAGTTATCAAACGCTGGTATATTTTAAGAGGGTTGCCTATGCGTGATTTAAATTTCTTCTATAATTGTCAGGCCAGCATCAGCTCTGTTTTACGTAAGTTGAGTTGCAACTGTGGTTTCTCAATTCTGTAGCTTAATCCGTACAAATGAAAGTTCGTGATGTGGTTTAGCACTATCCCCAGATTAGAGGTGATGCTTATCAGAGGAAACAGAACTAAATATCGAACCGTGAGGAATGCCTTGAGTAATATTCGAGAAGCACTTACTTTGGCAAATTGAGTGGAGCGAGATATATAAATGGGTGGCAAACCCTTATCCAAATAAATAAATAAATAAAGTGACAATGCAGGCGATAGCTATGGAATGAGTCTTGCTCAAGAGCACACACTCAGCCCAAAAATGTGCCGATGCCTACTCAAATTCTCCCAACTAGTTGTGTAAAGAATATACAGAAAACACAAAGGAGAACTTACACATTGATGTAAGGGGTTAAAGTGTTTAAAGTGCCCAGGGAGTATTCCCCTTACTCTCCCCTTGTGCTGCTTGGTTGTCAAGTCCTTAGTGTAATTATACTTTGTTGGCCTTTTAGTCAAAAACTGACGTGAAGCTTTGGGCTATTGACCGAGTGACTTACCGCCGTATATTGATGGGAAGTCAGATTCGCAAGAGAAAGATGTATGAACAGTTCCTTGAGAAAGTCAGTATCCTTGAGTCTCTAGACAAGTGGGAACGTCTTACTGTGGCTGATGCCCTGGAAGCAGTCACTTATGAGGATAATGAAAATGTGGTGGTCCAAGGCGAGCATGGTGATGAATTCTACATTATTGTCGATGTAAGTATTTTATTTCCTTAAGTAGTTTTCTACTTTTCACTGGAAAAATGGTTTGTTCAGTAGGAAGGGTTTAATATTTAAGTACTGTTTGTTCCATGCCGAAGATGACCAGGTTGCTTTTCAGCCTTGATTAAAATGGATTAAAGCTTGTTACATTTAGTTTAATTACTTTTGACATTCACTATTGAAAACCAGCAAGTGTGGGAAAATCGTGGTCACATGGTTATTTCTGCCCTTTGCTGTAAATGTGAGGCTTTATGTGTCTGTTACTCAAATATGTCAAACATGTGAATATGACTCATATAATTTGAAAGAAACAAATCTCCAGGGTAACATGATGTGGTGTGAGATGGGTCCTACCATTGTTGGAGATAGCAGTCAGACATCAAACATTTTTTATCCAAATTTCTGAAACATCTGGCTAATTTTAAAATGTTCTCAGTTGTGTGCACACAGTCAACTGACTTTGTCGTCAAGATCTTGTTAACTGATCACAAATCACCGCCAATTTAAGCATTCAATATAAGTTACATTGATCCATCCTTTATTTTCGTACAAAACACGCGCAAAAATTGAGTAGGATTGATAATTGTAGTAGAATTTAAAACTGCCATGTATGTAATTCGTTGCAAAAACCATGTAATACGTTGTTTGTGTCAATAAGTCATGTCTTGAGACATAAATTTAAGATTGCAAGTGTCTGAACAAGTTGATATTCTTCTAAATCCTTGTCTCCTGCCGTGATATTCTTAGGAGGTCACTGTTGAGAGTTGGTGTCAACGGTCTGTGGGTTGATCTCTTTCTTAATTTTCTTCAGGGAGTAGCTGTGGTTTTGCAGCGTCGGTCTCCAAACGAAGATTATATAGAGGTCAGCCGGTTAGGACAATCAGACTACTTTGGTAAGTGAAAAGTGTTTGATACGGGCACTTGGTTTTGAAAACTACAAGCTTATACAATGTAGCTTGGAAATGTGGCTGGCATTGATGTGTGCTTTACCACAAATAAGCTGGCAGATCCAAAATAAAGCAGTATAGTCCCCCTAATTTCAGCCTATTTCAGTCAGTATAACAAAGCCCTCTTGAAATGTATTGTAGTAGAAGGCAGCATAACAGACACTTGTTGCAGAAAGGGCCAGTGCTTCCACCTTCTGGAAGACACAAGTCCAGAGTGAAGAAAGTGGCAATCTACAAAGACAATCTCACAAAGTGTTATGGCTTTAAAGTTTAGTTTTTAAAGCAGTGCATTTTGTATCATGATAGCCGACCTTTCAGCATCTGCTGTGCAGGCTAGTATCATGAGTACCACTGCGTCAAAAGCAATCGCCTAAATTGCTTATATTTCCCTCATTTCAAATAGTTGTTTGCAGGCAATGACAGTCTACCATCTCTCTCAGTAGTACACTTTTAAGAAATAGAGAATGGCCTGCATGTTTACATAACTTGGTGCAAACATGAGAGCAAGGTTTCCAACCTTGAGATTTTTAAAGTTTATGTGAACTGACTTGCAGGCGAGTTTACATAGTACTTTTTAATTGTTTTAAAATCCCTCAAGTCAAGCGTTTGCATCAGTTTATGGAAGCCCAAAGTGTACATTTTCTGTTTCTTTCATAAAATAAAACCAAACAAATGCATGACATCATACCCATGTTTTCAAAACCTCATGTAAAATTACTGTGCAACCAGTACACATTATAAAATAAAAATTTTGTAATATGTTTGCAGGTGAGATTGCTCTGGTCCTAAATCGACCTCGTGCTGCAACAGTCCGAGCAAAAGGAACTCTCAAATGTGTCAAGCTTGATAGGCAACGGTTTGAACGAGTGTTAGGTCCATGTATCGACATCCTCAAGAGAAATATTCAGCAGTACAACAGCTTTGTGTCGTTAGTGGTGTGAGTTACCTAGTCAGAAGTTACAGATTGTAAAGCAATGTAACAAATATAGTGATTATAATGTGAGTTATGGATAACAAATATTGTATGTATACTTCAAGCTGCATAAGGCAATGCCAGTATGATGGAATCAGAACGCTGATAAAAATGTTTAAGTTATTAACATCTCTTGCCTGTTGTGTCAAAAACTGTTTTGGAGAACAAGATTTAGGCTGCTTCTGTTGGGGCCTTAGTTGTTCCTTGTGTACAGTCAAATCTTGATTGTCTGGACCTTTTACAATTACCTACACTTTTCTCTGTTTTCTTTTTCTGTTTTCTTTATGAGTATAACCGCTTATATGTGTAAAAAATTCAAGGGAAGAAGTGCAAGACATGTATTTTTCAAGCAGGGTTCAGTAAAACAGGACAAGAAAAGACAAGTCTAGCAAGAAGTTACTTTAACCATCTTTGGACACAGTTTCCTCTGAAAATAACCATGTGATTGAGAACCTTAATCTTGATGTGTTCAGTTTTGATTTGTGTGCCATAAAAATTCACAAGAAACATGTGATAACAGCATGTTACGAGTGTGGGCTAACATCTCCTGGCTAGCCACAAGTTTCCCAGTGGCTCAGTAATAGGAAATAATCCGGTCAGTGTGTGTAAAGTTTTATCACCTGACTGCGGTTAAACTTACCGGTAACCATCCTTTTTTCACACTCATAAATATTCATATTTTTGTTATCATAAGTATTCATCTCTCAGTTTTCCAGATTATGTAGTCCATAATTTTGAAAGACTCTGGGAATGTAGATGATCAATTTTGAACTTTTATTTTCACTTTTTAGACAAATTGATTGAACAGAGAGTTGAGATAAGAAGGAACCATAATTTAGCTTCATGTGTTGAAGGCTGTGTTTCTTTCCTTTGTGACTTTCGTTGCGTATCTCACAGTTTAATTTTTAAATTGAAAGAAATTAATTATCCTTGAGCTACATGTACCCTTTCATATCTCTGGTAGATTAATTTAATGAAAAATACTTATGTCTAATGTGATACTTATATCTAATGTAAATGTGATTAAATTCTTCAAATGTTGTTGGAATCGAGTGTAAATCTGATGCACTTTCTGTGTATTTGTGGGTGGAAAAGTTACAAGACCATCCCTCTCACAACGTTCTCTATTGTAAGACCATTTTTGGGCTTGTGCTTTCCAAACTTTGGTTGTTGTTTTATGAATGTTATTTATTTATAGTTTTATGTAGTGTGATGTAATAAAGCAATAAAAGAATGAAATAAAAAGTACAGTGGAAAAAGTGGTAGTTATGTCACATTTATAATCTGTTGATGATGTAACACCCGCTCTGATTGGTTGTGTAGTCATTTTAGAAAAGCAGTCAGTTATGATGTTGTGTACCATTTGTTTGGCTTCATTTTATTTAACCGCTTAAGCACCCTCTTCATCATTTCAGTTCATCAAAACACATACAGGTTGTGGGAATTAAGGAAGTGATCACCAAGATGATTTTGCCTTTATGTTTAAACAAGTTCTCCCAATTGGTACTCAATGAAATGTTTGGAAACTAGTTGGGAGAATTTGTATAATGATTCTGGAACTCAAGGGTTAATTAAGAGATGGTAAATGATGCATGTGCTTACATAAGCTGCTGCAAACAAGAGAGGTGGTTTGGAAGAATTTGAAACTTAAAAATTCAAAAGCAACAAGTATTATGCTTCACTGAAATAGAAAAGAGAACACAAGGGTAATTATTTGTCACATTGATTTAATCAGTTATTTTCTTTCGCCCTACCACACTGACCACTACACATCTTGAGAAGTAACTACCCATACCACCTTTTGGTCTTCAAAATGCAAATCAGTTAATTAAAAGCACATTCAGCAGTGTTTCCTTTTGTACAAGGTGGTTCTATCTTTTGAGTCTGTGGATGAAATCCTAAAGTGTGACCATTCAAATGAAAGCTACTGAGCAGTACTTTCCTATGGTGCTGTTTATTATGCTGTACAAGGTGGTTCTAACTTTTGAGTCTGTGGATGAAATCCTAAAGTGTGACCATTCAAATGAAAGCTACTGAGCAGTACTTTCCTGTGGTTCTGTTTATTATGCTGTACAAGGTGGTTCCAACTTTTGAGTCTGTGGATGAAATCCTAAAGTGTGACCATTCAAATGAAAGCTACTGAGCAGTACTTTCCTATGGTGCTGTTTATTATGCTGTACAAGGTGGTTCTAACTTTTGAGTCTGTGGATGAAATCCTAAAGTGTGACCATTCAAATGAAAGCTACTGAGCAGTACTTTCCTGTGGTTCTGTTTATTATGCTGTACAAGGTGGTTCTACCTTTTGAGTCTGTGGATGAAATCCTAAAGTATGACCATTCAAATGAAAGCTACTGAGCAGTACTTTCCTATGATGCTGTTTGTTATGCTGTAGTGGTTCTCACTTTTGAGTGTGTGGATGAAATCCTTAAGTGTGATCATGCAAGCATTACAATGGATTGTTGTGCATCCATTGAACTAAGACTACATAAAGGATTCCACATGTGATGTAGCATGGCTTTTAACACACTTAAATGTGGTGTGACAGTGAGCACACAGGGAAAATTGGAAGACTAGGGTGATGGCAAAAACTGGATGTTGGATAAAAACCATGGAGTGGGTGCTGTGTTGGCTGAGCAAAACTGGATGACTTCTGGTGATGCAAGTTGCTGCAGGAAAAATGACAGTATTGCTAAAACCAGGCCCCCTTCAGGCAGCATGGTTAAAAACAGCTACTGAGCAGTACTTTCCTGTTCTGTGGTGCTGTTCATTATACTTTATTAGGTGGTTCCAAGTTTGAGTTTGTTAAAATCCTCAAGAATGGCCACTCAAATGAAAGCTACAAGGTAATTCTTTTGTGTGAAGCCACAAAAAGCCCTCATCACAACTAAAAAGTCGAGAAGAATGCTATGCGAGTCTGTCATTTTGATTTTCACAAGCATGGTCAAGCTTAGGGGGGGGGGGGGGGCTGGAACCAAGTAACCTGAAAGTGGTAGGACTCTAGTTTTCTTCCTTCACAAATAGCCACATCTCTGTCATTTAACTTGATGCTGATGCATGTCTTAAACTCTGCCGCCCTAGAGCTCGAAGTTTCTTTTTTCCAGACCTCTCATCAGCTAACACCATAATAATTTTATGACTACACCAGGGTTCACACAAAGTAGGAAAGAAAATTCCATGACTTTTCCATGATGTTACCATTACTTTTAATCCAATTCCTTCACAATTGTGAGGAGGACTGGTAAAAACAATGAGTAAAATGCCCCACTGGCTGAACGTCTTGATGCTTGACACAGATATCCTAAATTTCTTTACTTTTCAACCATCAGCTAAAAAGAATTTTGGGAAAAATCTGAAATTCCACGACATCTCCATGACGTAAACAAATTTTTATAATTTCCAAGACTGTTCCAGGCCTGGAAGGCAAATTTCAAATTGCATGGCTTTTCCATGACTGTTTGAACCCTGCTTGACCCATGTTCTGGTGTAGGGCTGCCACTGAGGGTTTGAAATCCTAAGGGGCCGTTTACATGATACCGGAATGACTTTCATTCCAGAACGAGTTCATTCCATCCCCATATATTTCTCTGTATCTGTTTACACGATACCGAGACGAAATTTCGCCCCCAAACAAGTCATTCCGGAATGAGTTCATTCCGGTTTTCAATCCGAATGAAACTCTCGTTCTGGTATGATATTTCGTTCTGGTATCATGTAAACTGAAAACGAACTCCGTTCCGAGATGAAAACGCAAACCGTGTAGTCTGGGGCGAGTGGCGCATGCGTATCGTTTTCAAAATGGAAGACAAGACGGTCGTTTTCCATTCTCGTTCCCAGAGCCTACGATCTGTTCTGTCAGCGGTGGGATCGTAGGGCTCTGGTATCAGCCATTACCGACAGGTCTCAAAAACCGCTGAGCATGCGCGAGCTGTTCCCGCCATCAATGTTACAAAATGGCGGACAACAAATAAGGTTTTGCCACGTAGTTTCGCGTCCCGCCAGTCTGCTCGCGGAGAACTTCTCGTTAAAAACATGGGCTCAGTGAAACGAACAACTCTTCTTGTTTGTCTAGGAGTAAGTTCAGAGAAATCGGTAGTCATTATCCACATGATAATTCCATTTATCTTGCTCCTTTTGGTGAAAATGTTTGCAACTACTCGAAAGAGAAGTGGGCTTAGTTTTTCGTGTTGGTTAAGGTCAGCTGTCGCTGGATAAGCTTGAGATTTGGACTACGTTCTCGTCGTTTCTTCCACGAAGAAATATCAAAAATGACTTTTTTTTCGTTGAAATGGTCTTGAGAAAATGCTGTACGAAGGTTTATTATCATTATCGAGCAAAGGAAGCCACCCTTTATGACGCTGTGAGAGTTGGCGAGTATAAAATAGGACTCTGAAGAGAAACGTGTGAGTACCTTGATTCGTCCCTTTACTCGTATTCTCGACAGGAAATTAAGCTGACCTTAAGAATCTTAAGAGATCTTTTGCAAAATTGTAATTTCCAGTAATTTACTTCATATAAGATTGTTGTATTAAAGCAGTAATATTGTATGTCTCTTCGTAAATGCTAATAAACAGTTTGGTTGTTTTTATAATTTGAGTTTATTGTACTGTCTTGTAATCGTTCTCGTAGCGCTGTGGCCGACACCGACAAGGCCAGCGAAAATTTCGGCTTTACCTCGGTGTAAGAACCTGTGAAACTCACGGATGACGTAAAACAAAGGAAACAAAAGCATTTTAAACAATACCATACAGCAAAACAAAAGCTAACAAACAAAGAAAATCTTGTCAGGTTCTTACACCGAGGTAAACCCAAAATTTCCCCGACAGCGGCTTGAAAACATTTACGTGACTTGAAACAAAACGGGGAAAAGCCATCTAAAGTTAACACCAAGTTTCACTTTGTGTGTTCATCACAAAAATGTTATGCGCCAAAGAACAACGGCTGCTCCGAAGCCGGAAAAAATAAGAATGTTTTCCACAATACATGTGCTGAAAAACAAACAGCACCACAGGATCAGCAGATTTATAAACCAGCTTCTATTTCAATGGTCACACCTATCTCGAGGTTGTAACTCTGGGAGTGAAAGGGCTGAAGAATAGCAAAGTGAACTTAAATTCTAAACCGTTTAATGTATTCCCTTCGAGAGCACCTCGCATAGGAAATAAACGACCTCCACATATTGAAGTTAATTGGCATTTTTGGTGAAAGAGCTTGAAATCGCTTCCCATTGAATATTTTTAAGTGATAAGATTTCTAATCGATATTTTTCAGAAAATGCTATGTTAGAACAACTCCATCTCAAATCACTTCATCACATCACTTCGTCTGTTTTTATCACTGATGGCAGTCATGGGAATTGTGATGGAGCATGAACAAAAAAATCTGTCAAACTGAGCTACTGAATACACGAACAGCACAAACACCAAAAACACCTAAATGTATTTCATTAATGCATAAAACGTGGAAAACTCATGGAAAATGCCCTGATTTTAATAGATCTGGAAGAGGACAAAATAGTATCTTTCAAACACAAAGTACACCCCCCTTAGCAACAAAATTGTCAGTGCAGCATAACTTCATTTAAAACACACTCGAAAATGTAAAACTATAATAGCAAAGCAAAGTGCATTTCCTTGCCAATACAAGTGTACTCATTGTTTCTGCAGCCACCTTCTTTAGCTTGTGACATAGAGGTGGATCTTGAAGAACGCCTATTAGTTAAAAATTAATGGAAACACACATTTAGGAATGTATCAGACGAACCCCTCATTTATATTCCAACAGCAGACAGGTGCAATGCTTTGTTTTTTTTAGAGAACTAGGCTGACAGTTGTCAGATGAATCAAAATTCAGCAACTTTAGGCTAATCCTCAAGAGTAATTAATGAAAGAACTTGACTGTATTGCAAAAGGAAATTGTTGAGCAGAAAATTAACCAAATAATCTAAAATAATGATATCACACAGAATTTAAATTTGAATTTAAAAAAAATGGTTTAGAAACACAAAACACTGAGGTAAGTTGCTTCAGAATTAAGTTCACTAAGTAGGAGCATATGCTGCATCAATCAATGTTCAATGCTTCAAACGAGTAGTGTCTGAAAAGTGCAGATAGAGCAAAGACTTATAAAAATGGTTATAATCATCATTCATGCCCCTCTCACACAACTGCTTCTAACTCCCTTCCAAAGAAAGGTTGGCTACAAAATTAATGTAGGATGGCTTGCAAGATGGCTTACAAAGATGCTGGCCTTTATTTCTCAAATCTCTATATACAAGCTTTTCACGCCACCTTTCATCAGGAGCATTATAAAGGCGTCTATCTCAACACAGACCTCAAAACATCAGTACACTCCACTGGACTGTTTCAGTATCAATGAAGAATGTTATACAGCCAAAGAGTGTAGGGCAAACAGACATATGAAAGATCAATTAGAATAAATATTTGAACTGAACACTAGTGACTTTTATGGCTGCCACTCTCTGCTTTCTACCAAGAACTTAACAGGCTGGATAAGAACATATCACTGAAGTCAAAAGCTGTGATAACCTGGAGAAAAAAATGTAAAACATAAATTTTACCTCATGTACAATTGATTAAAAAAACTTCTTGGCAAGAAATGTATCATGATGCTGGCACTCAATAAATTTAAACATAACATTTTAAAAAACATTCTGCAAATAGATTAAATCTATTTTGCGCACATGACCTGGTTTGGTCACACAGGCCTTGAAAGTACAATGTAAAGGTGAAACCCTGTCTTACCAACCACTTTTTTAACTGCAAATATTTTATGACACTGCTTTTTCAGGGCCGTAGCTAGCAGGGGGGGGCTGGGAGGCAGCTGCCCCCCCCCCCTGGACCAGTTGAGCCAGACAGATCAAGTCTGTAGACTGAGGATTTTCATTATTCAAAGGATTTGTTTTCTTTAGACTCAGTTATTTTGATTGTAGTGACTTGCACTTGTTTGCCATTTTCATGGCCGGGACTTATTCGAGGTCGATTTTTCGGAGACATATCTCATGACAAGTGCTGAAAATACAGTTTCGGAGCCTCCAAATTTGAAAATTCTCTGGGGGAGGATACCCCAGACCCCTCCACCAAGGCTACGGCCCTGTTTTTAAGCCCAGAAATTAACTCATCCAGTTATTCTCTGACTGAAATACTTGCTGAATGCAACAACCATTTTTTAATTAATCATTTAACATCAGGCCCATTGATCAGAGATCATATTAGTGGAATTCCCCTGTAAACATCAATCAACACTCTGATCCAGCTATTTGCAAAAGGTTTTTGCCCAAAAACTAATTAAGTTGTTTCCTATTACTAGAATACCTCCCAAATGCAAAAACCAGTTGAAGCATAAATATTTTATCCACCATTAGCAATCATACTAGGGTTTTACTTTGAAAATTGTGGAGCTGTATCCTGGTTCAAGTATACAAACAAATTTATTGCAAAACAAGTAAAATGCTGACAAAGAGATGGAATGGATCTTCATGGGAACAAAGTATATGGGTAAAGCTAACAATACACAAATCAATGAGCAGAAGCAAAGCTTAATAAAAATTGTCATCACGTATTGATCAACAAGTGTGTTGATTAAATTTGTTAACCAATTAATAAAGCAAATAAACGTGTTCGGTGTTGCTGATCTAAAAAGACTGAGTAATTGCAATTAACAAAATTCAAAATAATTATTTGATTTGCTTTCTTCAGAATTCAACACACGACATAAGGCAGCATTTGTCAGTTAAAAAAATTATGCATCACAGTGTTGACTTAAAGTATAAAAAATTCCACGCACAAAAGGCTTATAACTGATGTCAAAAAAGGGCACTTTTGAAGACGGTTTATAACATTATTTGAGCATCAGGTAACACTCTCTTCCGGATATTAAAGCAATTGTCAGTTTTTACAAGAGCAGCACTCCCCGTCAACATACTCGTACATTAAATGTGCAAAAACTTGATCAGCAAAGGAAAACATAAAAACCATTGAGCGAATTCAGTACGTTTTACGATGATCAGTTATGAAATAGTACATCAATAGATTACTGACCTGCAACCATGAGATCACCCCCTTCTGCATGCCTTGTCCACGACAAAGTATTGACGGAAGATAAAATTTTAATGAAACAACGAGATCAATCCTTAACGCCGTCAGAAGATGCAGTTTGATCCAAAATTGGACTGGCGATAAGTATATTCAGTTTCTGAAGTGTACGGCGGCCAAAATGGCTTCTTTGAAACCCACTGAAGTCAATGTTCGATTCAGACATCATTTCCAGTTTAAAAAACTGTCTAACGTAACTTCGATCATCCGTTCAAAGTGAAATAATATTGCAGTTCCCGTGCATAAACAACAACAGCCCGTCCGCCATATTGAATTTTTCAAGCGTGAAAAAGCAGCACGCATGCTCAGTAACAATTCCGTGACGCTTTTGACGTAATATCTTTAAACCAATCAGCGGTTTTTGAGACCTGTCGCCATTACCTCATTACCGGCAATCTCGTTCCCAGAGGCTGCATTCTTTTGGTCAGCACCAAGGATGCAAGACCTCTGGGATAATCAATGTCAAAATGCTGGCGAATCGAAATCTGATTGGCTACTATATTTTACCGGAAGTCTACGAGAAAGAAATGTCAAACAGGAAATAAAAATACTTAGAATGCTTTTGCTGGACGTTTTCGATCACGTCAGAGACGGACAATGGGAAAGAAATCTGAAAATGGGCGATGCAAACTAACAAAGAATCGAAATACAGTCAAATTCAAATTCATGTTAGGGAAGACGCAAAAAGCTAACTGGTGTCGATCACATGATTAAAACGAAAAAGGCGCCAAAACCTTGTGATATGTTGCCGCGGTTCTTGAGAAAGCTGAATGAATACCTGCTGCAAGATAAACGACGCGACGGTTGAAGGAGGAGTACAATTTTTGGATTAATTCCTCTAATTTCCAGCTCTAAAGTATGGTTCATGGACACTGGTGGCTTGAAAATTGTTCTCAACATTGTCTAAAGAGGATGGAAGCTGGCAGTCTTTCCAGTGCAGCCGTAGAAGTTAAAATAAGCGGCTTTGTTTTAAAAATCCGTTCACTCCGCGGAGCCATGTGCGAGTTTGATGGAACAGAAGACAGAATTTAAGCTTATTTTGTTGAACTGGAGCCGATAATCCCACTGTAGCTGAAAAGTGAATGGTAGATTGGATTCTTGAATTAAGTGGTGCAAAAACTGTTGCAGCGACCGGACAGAATGACAAAAACAACGAGAACAGCGATCCTGCTTATTTTTGCAAGACATCGTAGCTGTCATATTTGTAAGCTTTGAAAGTTTGCAGCTGGCAAGACTGATAAACCTCGTCGAGTGTAGGTAAAAGGTCTTTCTCTAGTTGTTTTCACTCTCAACTTTGATTGTCTGTGTAAGAAATCGTCCATCCTTGATTGTGATAGATTTTTAATGTTTCTAGCTGTACTAAAAAGTGGTTGTTCAGTTTGCCTTGATTCATTGAGTTGAATTATTTATAGACTTGTGATACTCGTTAATAAATTGTACCTAAGTCATTTTTTTGTGTTTATTCTATGTAGTGTTTTAGTATTTCGGCAAACGAGCTTTCCGTACAAAACTTGTACCGTAGTAAAATATTTACCGACGTAGTGGTGGAGAAAACACAACACCAGCAAGGTCGAAAGGCGAACATAACACAACGCCTGCTCAGGCACGTTTCATAAATAAATGACCGCTCTACTTTGTCCAAGACCGTTTTTAAAATAGCATCAGTACAGTTGATTTGCTCTGTGTCTTCCTTAATAAATAAGCAGTCGCACTGTGTAAAAAAATTTAAGCTAATTTTTACGCGTATATGCCGCGCGCTAAAAACAAGGTCAAGTTTTTTAAGGTTGATTTCTTGCTCAATTAGACTTTTCAAATTAGTAAGCTTATACACTATTCGACTGCTAAAGAACCTCGTCTATGACTATCGTTTTCTTTCAAGATGTCGCTGAAAATTTGTTAATTTTGTAAAGGGCCGTAAAATGTGAAATAAAATTTGCAGCGGCACTTCAAACTCCAGTCGACAATGGCTACGTTTTCAGCACCCTTGAAAACGTTCGTGCTTGATATTTGTTCTTCTATCAAAAAGTTTAATGAGGATACGACTACAATAAAAGAGTTAATTTTCTCTTCACCACTGTTGTTTAAAAAACACACACATTCAGTCACAAACGTATGGAGGCAGCCAGTCACTGAGAGATCTTCCATATTTACCTGGCAGTACACAAATGGTATCTTTACCATCAACAACAACAGTCTTCAGCGCCTCGTATTGGCGTTCATTGCCTTAGAGGTCCGGTCTCCTTTCTGAACTGAATTTTCTAACGCGAAGTGAAACAAATTTATAGAAACCGGTGAGGCCATCTTCGCGAGACTGCGAGCGGGGATAATTTTCATTTTCACGCGAGTCTCGCGTGAATGTCAATGGCGCCAAAAACAAGGGGACGTCGTAATATTTCGCGCCTTTTTTGTCTTTACACGACCCATAACGCATGCTCAATTCGTAAACTGTCGCTTCACTGGCGAAAAACGTCTGATTGGTCGACGCGTGACCACGTGATCGAGCTCTTAAATTCAAGATGGCCACCAAAGTTGTTGGAGGTCTTTCTTTCGGCAAGTGTTGACTGTTAGCTCAAGAAGAAACACAGAAGTAAAAGGAACGAGAACAGTGTAAGGGTTATAAGTCTTAGATGAGGTCGGTTGTGGATAGATAGGACGATTTGTTTTCGTGTTCACCACCTGTAACTTACGTTTTGAGAATCGTTTCGGCACTTGGCAACATCATTTGATCATCGCTCGTTTGATAGATATTAGCACATGAGACATGGTTGTAATTGCAAGAAACTGGAACATTTTACTGTCCATCATAAGAGATTTCTTAGAAAGCCGGCAGCAGTCGGGGAAACAGGTCTAGGAAAATGTTATACCATTTTTAATCGGTGTGAACGTAAGTTAAAAACTAGCATGTTGTTAGGATGTGTTTTGTATTGCAGAATAATATCGTGCCTGACGTCGACCGTTACAAAATTTTTTAAGCGTTGTACCCGTTTTCAATTTATAGAGTATCCTCCTTAATAAAATAAGTGCATTACTTTGGTGTGGAGTTAGTACCTGCATTGTGTACCGCTAGAAAAAATATTAAGCTTCTAAATGCAGAACCAAATAATTAGATGTTTTAGATTCTCACCCTCCAACAAAAGTTGTTTGTTCTCATTGTGATCTTGTTCTACTCAAGGGCAACCCTTTTCGGGATGATCAAAAAACTTATATCCGTAAAGAAACTACACCATTCTACTTCGATTCTTATTGGTTGTTAGAAGGCAAATTAAATATTCAGTATTTTGCACTTACTAGTAACTGCAACTACTTGATTGAAAATTAGTTATAGATCACTAAAAACTACAGGCCACCAAAGCCTTACCAAGAATTGTGAACATCAATTTGGAGTTGTCTTCAGTAGTAGGTAGCACAGAGTCCCAAAAAGCTTTGAGCATAATAAAAAAGATTTGAATTATTCAATTATTTAGATTTTTGAAGGGATGTGAGAAATGTCAAACTGTTTTGTTGCTCCTACAGTTGTAGTCGACTTTCCAGTCCAGTACACTTTTTGTGCTACTTTGAAAGTTCTTTCAAAATTATTGCATATAAACTGGTTTCCAGGGATGTGATAAATGTCCAACAGCTGACATTACATATATTTCAATAAACAATCTTGGGTGCATTGAAAAACATTTAATTGAGCAAAATCCTAAAAGAAGTAAATGAGTTCCAATCATGATTTGATTT
Organism: Siderastrea radians; assembly: GCA_964017195.1. NCBI lineage: Eukaryota > Metazoa > Cnidaria > Anthozoa > Scleractinia > Rhizangiidae > Siderastrea > Siderastrea radians. The sequence continues at coordinate 54,504,985 of OZ024891.1, read as the reverse complement.
CATTATAAGTGTCTTCACTACAGAACTAAAGTTTGCAAACTTTTTGTTAAATACAGTTGTTGGTGTGTAGGTGAACACCCCAACAACAGCTTGCCAGCATCAAGACCCCATTATAATTAACTTATATCTGAATTACAGTGGTCTTGACAATCTTGCACTAAAGGAGTAACCCCCTCCCCCAATAACAACAACAACAACAACAACAACAACAAAGGTGAGAAGATACAAGATATGAAGTGCTGCTGCAAAAAGCATGTTTATTTGCATTCTCTCCACAATATAATGTCCTTTTACACATGTACATTCATCACCATGCAACATGAATAATGTCCTGTTGCCAATGCTTGTTTCCATTTTTTTTGCTCAGTCTTCCATGAAAGCTTTTTCATCTTGGTCTGAAAAAACAAACAAACATGTGATACAAATGTTGACATTAAATCAGTTTTGAAATTAATCAACAAGCACCTCTTGGATCCAACCTTTGTACAAATGACAACACTTGAAAACAAAGGCAAATCAGCATTTTTTTTATTCTGATTATCAAAGGAGGGTGTAAGGTGGTAAGATCTGAAACATGTTACATTTTGAAAGCATTTAGTACCACTATAATTTTGGACAAGGATTATGCTAACACTAAAAAAACAGTTGATGATCCTGGGCTAAAAAGTTCACATTTAACAGAAACTACCTTGCACCCAGCACTTCTGGGGCATAGACAACACCTAAAGGTAAAGCAGGGGTTATGAAAATTATTTTTACGAAAGTTTAACTCAAGTTTGATTCCCAATGTGCCTGTGTCTATGACAAGCATCATTTTCCTAGTATTAGTGACTCTCGTGACTGCCAATTTTGGGCCAATAACATTGTAATTTTTGTCCATGACTATAATAACTGTAAGAACAGTATATTTTTATGTACTAAAAACAGATCAGAGTTAGCAACTGCATATCCAGATGAGCTTACAGAGGAGGTGCCCCAAGTAAAAAAGGGATAGGGGTACAAAAATGTTTTAGAATGAAAATAAATATATTCCCTCGGGGTACACTACAGCAACAGATAAAGAATTGAATGACAACTAAAAACAAAACCCAAAACAATTTTAAATATAAAACTAGAAATACCCCAAAAGGTTCTTGCTCATCAAGCAATGTATAACAAAGAGTGAAAAATCTACTTGCTAAAAATGTGTAATTGTCAAAAATTTACACTTAAATGTTTAAATGTTTCCATCTGGTTCTTGCTCGTCATATAAACAACAAACATCTTTATAACAGAGAATGAAAAACCTTAAGACACATTAAAATAATCCACACGTTGAAAATTTATTGTCAACCTACACATTTTTTATCAGCATGAAATGATACAAAAAGGGATTGTGGAAATTACAAAAGGCAAATAAAATATTGTAACTCTGCAAGCCATGCTTACAGAAAGTCATGCATAGACTTATAATCTACATAAACGAGTAATGAAAGTAAGCTTACATCTCGTAGTCATAACTTGTATTAAAATACCGGAATAAGATACCATCTGAACAACATCCATGATATTCGACATGGTACGAATAAATCATTCACCCAAAACAGTCCACACGTATCAGGAAATTATCACTTCCCTGCCACCCGGTCCAAGCCAAGTCATATATCTACAGAAAGCCCAGAAATCGACTTTTTACCCTTTTATAACTTCTTTTTGGACCGGGTGGCATGAAACTTACACCAAGCAAAAACGTTCAAATCACTGACCTTTGCTGTGCCATTTTTCCTCGCAAGGCAGCATCTTCCGACGTCGACTGCAGAAAAATAAACCGACTGGCAGCATTTGTTGAACTGTCCCAGGATACTAAATTGCCTACAGAATATGATCCACTTAATAACGAGGACAAATCTAGTTTTGATTTCTCGCAGACATGAAAAAAAAGCCATCTGGCTATCGCCATAACACGGCAGCCATCACTCCTTCTTCTAATTCTTTTCTCGCGGGCATTTTCGCTTCTGAACCAATTACATCGCTGGAAACCTGACACGTGATTTTTTGCGCAGCGCATGCGTAGTACATTTTTCGCCAGTGAACGAGCATGCGCTTTAAAAAACCGGAAGCCTAAAAAGTGGCATCCGGTTTCTGATTATCCTGCTGATTATCCCAGAGTCCGTGGCATTTCGATCCCGCTGACCGTAAATGCGCGCGGGCTCTGGGGACGAGATTGCCATTACCGGATGTCGTGAAATTCACGACATCCGGTAGCGCATGTCTAATTCGTTAAGGTGCTATTGCGCCTGCTCTATTCTCGTCCGTGGAGCTCTGGGCATGACAATTCTGACAACGGCTGAGAAATTTGAATTCCTATCGATCGATCGACTAAAAGCTGTTCGGGACCCTCTAAATCTCCTGCAATTAGCGGAAAACCTGGAACTTTAAAAGGAACAAACTTAAGAAGCTGCCTTTCGTGCCGTAGTTGTTCAGAAGAACGATTGTCCCTGCATTTCGCTCACGGGTTTTGGATTTGTATCTTGCCTGAATAAAGGTATTGCATTTGCGTTATACTGAATTGTACAGTTATTTTATCACATTCGTCTGGTTTCTGCACAGGTAACCAAAGCGTAAGATAAGAGTTTGTATGGAGCTGAAATTCGATCGAAAATAATCGGCGGTTTTCCGCCGAAAATACATTAAAATCGAAATAAAGTTTAAAAAACCCTACCTGTTGTGTGTTTGCTGTGTTTTTATCGCTTTTCCGAGCTTCTGGAGGCCGTTTTGGGCGATTTTCTGCTTAACGGTCGATGCGACGACATGTCACGTACTAAAGAGAGCTATTAGCTCTCTTTAGTACGTGACATGCCGTCGCATCGACCGTTAAGCAGAAAATCGCCCAAAACGGCCTCCGGAAGCTCGGAAAAGCGATAAAAACACAGCAAACACACAACAGGTAAGGTTTTTTAAACTTTATTTCGATTTTAATGTATTTTCGGCGGAAAACCGCCGATTATTTTCGATCGAATTTCAGCTCCATACAAACTCTCATATTACGCTTTGGTTACCTGTGGTTTCTGATGTGTGAGAATGTCAACTGTGCACTTATCGTTTCGCCACTAAATGCTACATTGTATAAGTTTCACCCCATCGAAAATTTCCAGAAGCATTTGGCGCCCAAGTTTTTAAACATCGACCTCAAGTGGTCATTGCAAAAGTTGATGAGACAGTCACATGTAAGTTTATTTATGGAAAAGCTGTAGCAGTTTGTAGAAAATGCTGTAGCGAGAAAAGAATCGCTGGCATTTAGCGACGATCTCTAACACTTTGAATTCTTACGTGCTTAACCAAACAGGAAAATTTGGTCGCTCTATCTGCCCTAAGCCCAATCTCGTACCCAGAGTCCACTGGCTTTTTGGTCAGCGGGAGGACGCCAGTAGAGACTCTGGGATAATGGAATTTTTTATCCCAGAAAACGTGGGATTCCGGTCTTTGTGCGCATGCTCAAGTTCAAAACGGAAGTCAAATGTCTCAAAATCGCAGCCATGGTATCGAACCTTGAAGGTGTTCGAGAAAGCCAAAGTTGATTCTTCCACATGATCAAAGGAACTGGATTTTTTTTCAAGGAATATTGTTCATTGGATTCCTGCAAGAACGAGCGAAAGATGAAGTTGTCTGGCTCTCTCGGTAAGTTGTGTTCTTTTAGTGTTTTAGTGTGCATTCCATCGTGTATATGTGTTTAAAGTCTTGTTCTACGTTTTCCCGCGCGTGGCAAGTCCAATGTTACTCGCCGGTAAATAGGGTAGTTTCAAGATGGCTTTTAGCAACAAGGAGAAAGTTCATGTTTTCGAGAAAGCAATTTCCTCGACGTTAAATGAACTAGGGTTAGTATCGTTAAAGAAGGAACAAAGACAAGCAGTGGAAGCCATTGTTTTAAACTGTAGAGACGTTCTTGGCGTGTTGCCGACGGGCTTCGGAAAGTCGCTCATATACCAAGTTTTACCGGGTGTTTTTGATTTCATGTCGGTAAGTTCAAGTAAGGATCGAGCGATTGTCTTAGTTGTTTCGCCACTCAATGCGCTTATGCGGGATCAAATTTCTAAGCTGAACGAGAGAGGGGTGTCGTCGTTCATGGTGCAAGGTAATTTAGTTCAAGTGGAGGATTCCCGCGGCGAAGAATATCATGCCAGTCTTCCATTGGATGCATTGGAGGACCCCCTTTGTCGCTTATTATTTGTTCACCCTGAGGTGTGCGTGGATGACAAGAGGTTTTTTGCACTACTTAAATCCCCCATTTTTCAAAGAAGAGTTAAATGCGTGGTTGTGGACGAAGCGCATCTCATCAAAGAATGGTAAGTCAGTTTTGTTGGATTTTCAATTTGTAATTATAAAAAAAAATAGGTAAATAAATAAGTCAGTCAAATAATAATAATATCAATAATAATAATAATAATAATTGTAGTAATAATAATAATAATTGTAATAATAATAATAATAATGATAACAAGGATAATAATAATAATAATAATAATAATTATTATAATAACATAAAAGAAAACTTAGGCCTTTTAGCCATGTGGCCCATAAGGCCCCAAAAGAAAACAAACTTGCAGTAAAATAATTAGGAAAAAAAAGGTGTACTGTTATTATTCCACAAGTTGCCTAGCACTGAGGTGATCACCTTAAATTACCCGTAAATTTCTTAGTATAGATCAGGCATTCCAAAGATGGATTTCATAAGGGATTTTGTGCAGGAAGGTCTACAAACGTATCCAGTAACTGCAGCGGAGACTGTAGGAGACTGTGTGGCCCATGGATTTGTCAAGACATGAGCACCCAATGGTTCATTTTGGGGAATGTCTTTTTGGAAGGCCTAAATCACCTGAGATATTCGGATTTCATTTAATTTTCTTTGGCAAAACATCACCTAAGACCCAAATAAGAAGAGGACTTATTGGACAGTTACGTCATTCAGAATGAAAAATAAGGCCAGCTAGCATTTTTGGAGAGCCATTGGCAGCTCTTAAATTCAATGGATAGGATTCTGTTTCCCAAAATTTTCTGCAGCCTAAATTTTCCGCTAAAAACACCGAACAGATAAACCTGTATCAACTTACACAAATATTCCTTTCAAAAGCTCTGAAGCAGTGTAAGAAAGCAGAAAATGACATCTCAAGTATTTTGCTAAAATTTTCCCTTTGGGTGCTGCTAAAGGGGATACATTTGTCAAATCCTAGTCCTTCTTTTCAGTTTCCTCCGATGTAAGACTTCTTAGTACTTTGTACTCCGTTTGCAATAGAACTACTCTGTATTCATGTGTACATTTCGTGTTTTCCTCATGATTTGAGTGGATAGCTAAGTATATGGGTTCTGAAATTTGTTTCTTTTGTGTAGGAAAAGTTTTCGTCCTGCCTATGGAAAGCTGGATGTTCTTAGCAGCCTTTTCCCAAGTGTTCCTCATGTTGCCTTAACTGCCACTGCAACAAGAGCAACTCAGGCATTTATTACGGATTCCCTCAAACTTGATGAAGCTGTTGTGATTGAAGTCAATCCCGATCGCAAGAATATTTTTTATGAGTGTAAAGTTAGGCCATCAAGTGGTGAAGAAAAGGTGACTGCGGTGCTGGAACCTCTGGCAAAGGAGTTGTTGGAGAAGAAAATAAGCATGCCTCTGACTATTGTTTATGGTAGTCTTGCGACTTGCTCGGATGCATTTATGTATTTTAGTCAATTTCTTGCAAAGTCTCAGTACTACCCTGCGGGTGCTGAACACGTATCAAAAAATCGCCTGTTTGCACAGTTTCATGCAGAATACCCACAACATGAAAAGGACCGTATTCTGGATGAAGTTGTTCAAGGAGTGTGTAAAACCAGAGTTCTCTTTGTGACCGTTGCCTTCGGCATTGGTGTTGACGTGCCTGATATCAGACGAGTCATCCACATCGGAGTTCCGAAAACAATGGAAGAATACTTTCAGGAGACGGGAAGAGCAGGAAGGGATGGGAAGGAGGCAAGAGCGACCTTGTATTATAATGGTCGAGATATTGGCAAGGGGAAGAATCCAGTTGATGATGTCATGAGGGAACTAGCCACTTCAAACAAGTGTAAACGAGAGATAATTCTACGTTATTTTGGACATGAACCTCCCAAGAGAAGCAATTTGCATTCGTGTTGTGATTTCCACAAATCAGTATGTGAATGTCAAACGTGTTTGACAAGTCTCTCTGAAGGATTGGAGGGTTGTACCATCAGTTTAGCTTCCTCAGACACCTTAATGACAGACTACCCTTCAGATGAACGGCATGTGACTCAGAAACAAAAAGAAGGCATTCGTGCTGAACTTGAAGCGTATCGTGCTTCATTGCAATTTGGAAAGTCATGTGTAGGGGGTGTAACACTGTCAACAGGTTTCAGCCTTGAATTAATTAATCTCACCATTTTCCACTGTAATAAGCTCGACTCTATAGAGAAAGTTCAAGATCTTTTGCCTGTTTTTAGCAGAGAAAATGCTGAAGTTGTTTATAGTATTGTGTCAAAGTATATTTCATGATCATTTCCTTTACTAGTGGAATTGTGATTTCAGGCTGTTATTAGTTATGAAAGGAAAATAACCATAAAATCCAGACAAGAAGCCCTGGGCTTAATATTTGGGTGCTTTTCATCATTGAAATCATGGTTTAACTATCGTCACCATTGCTATCACTTTTGTTATGTCAGATTATGGAGTAGCTGCATGCTTTCTCTTGTTTTTGTAAGCCACTGAATGATGTAAAAGTACAGGGTCACATTGCCCCAGGGGACGTGTTTTGGAATTCTGTAGTATAATAACTAATAACACAGTGAAATGAACAGAAAGAATTTAGGCACTTGTAACTGGGACCTGAAGCCCAAACTTCTTCTAGTATTTCCAGACTCCCAATCAACATGATCTGTTCTAAACTTGGAGCCTACCGAGCTACATGTAGATGTATCTGGCAATGTGGGAAGTTGTGTGCAGGGTTGGGAGTGTGACTGTCAACATGTTTTTGCCTTGTGTCAGTTGATTTGGCCATTTATCACTGTCAATTAAAAGTAGTTTGAATTTTTAGAGAATTGGTAATAAGAGTAGCCTCCCACGCAGTTGTTTTAGGGAAGTTGTATAGGAGAGTTAAATGCAACTCCCCTCAAAATGTCTGTAGGGCAGGATACTGGTACAGGAGCTTTCTGCTATTAATTTTTTTAACAGGAGGGGTCCAAAAACTGTTCTAATAGGTATATCAAGGTCTGGACATGTTCCTTAAACACCGGCAGTGAACACCTTAACAAGCCTGAAAATGACAAACAAAATAATAATATAGTAAACTGAGTAGCCTTGTATATTTAGTTCCATTAATGTATTGGTTTTGTAAAATTAATGAAATCAACCTCCAGCATCATTCTCCTTATTGTGAATTAATAAATGCAGAGTATAAAATAATAAATTATTGTTTCCCACTCTGTGTTTTCCCAAGTCATAAGCTATTATACAAAATTAAATTATATGTACATTCTTCTGTGTTATTGTTTACAAACTCTCAACCACCTTTCAACCACTAACATGCATGTGTAGTTGCTGAGAATATTGAAACATTTCTAGTTATGCATTATGCATTTCTAGTTATGTACACATTACAAGTGTGTACTTAATACCTGGATTGTGTGTTTCATGTGCAAGGCTGTCAGTGACTTAGAGCTGAGGTTTAAATTTACATTTTGTGTAATTTCATATTTTGGTACTACATGTATGCAGGGTAGTGACTGAGCCAGCTATATTTGTTTGTGTTTACAGAATCTAAGCATTGTCAATTCAGAGATTAGAGATGATGTCTTCATCATCAGAGTCAGTTGATGAAACTTCATTTTCATCGTCTTCACCATCTTCATTTTCACTGTCATCATTAACACAGGAACTTGCTTCAAGTTTTCTTTTGTGTTTTGTCAGCCACTGATCCAAGAGTATTGGGTCTAGTTGGTCCAGTGGACTTTTAGTAATTTTCGGAAATGCAGTGTGGTACCTGTCCAGTGTAAATGTGAATGGCTTCAGTTTGTGCAATGACTCTACTATATCTTTCACATCTTCTCTGCAATCCCCATATGTGTGAGCGGTGGAGTCTTTGGAGATGTTGCTCTCTTTGTCAATCCTGTCTGCAATAACTTGCTGGCTGTAAGAAGTTGAAGTGGATCGTGTTACAGCTTTCAAGGTTTTGTTTCCTCGCAGGTCGTGAAGTGTTACCTTATGGTCCTTTACAATGTGTTCCTGTTTTAAGTCATTTGCATAGTTGTTGCCTTCTCCCCCTTTGGGGTTAACAAACATACCGTGTATTATTCTGTGTGCCATCTTTGGTGTGTACAGAGCCCTGCAATTTGTGATGAGGCGCATTGCTTCAAAGGCATACTTCTTCCCCCTCTTCCTTGATCGATTGAAGAGCATCAGTAGTTTCCAGTTCCTCATCATACGCTCACCATCCCCTTCCCTTTCTGTGTCGTCCATCTGCATTAGAAATACACCCAGCTGTATAACCTGTAGCCCATAATTAAATATTCTATCCTCACTGCTGCTTGGTGGAAGGTCGCTGACTGGGGAAGGCAAGACAGGTTCATCAGGTGTTTCTTGTGAAGTGCATTCTGTATGCCCAGCCTCTGTCTGAGTTAAGCTGTTGACTGGATGGGGAGGAACATGTTCAGCTCTGGACATTACTTCTGCACTGGGAGCCACTCCCCCAGAGGACCCAACTACCCTTACAGGTTTGGCGGTTAAATCTCTCGGCCATAAAATTCGTTTTCCTTGAAGGGGTGGATTGGTTTTCTGCAGTGTGAGAATGATGTCGACCATTAATCTTACGGAATTTTCACCAGCTTGATGGTAGTTGTTTTCAGCAACTTTCCCAATTGCAAATGACTGTTTCTTATCTTGTGTTAATAGGATAACACCATCTCCTGTTAGAAGAAATAAATAAATGTTATCAGAAACTTATTACTAGTCACTTACATGTAGAAAATGTAGTCTTATACAAAGGTGGCTAAACCATGAATTTTATTGCAGGTGAGATAGCTGCTGGCATATCAATCTTTAACTGTCAAGGAAGCACTCTCTTGAAATATCTATTGTTATAAATTATTATTGTAGCTAACCAAAATCATCTTACTAAGCCCTTCCCCCCCTCCTCTGTGATAAACCCACCCCCCTTAAATAATAAGCTTCCTCCCCTTGTTATATCCTCCCTGGAAGTTTTGATAATGTACATGTCATGCCCATAATACTGGACTGCTATTCAAACAATCATTTGTCCTTGATCTCCAGCTTAAGTTGTGCCTTTCACCGAATTAGTTAGAACCTTCTCTTGGCCCCTCTAATTCTTAAACTACTGGTAGTAAAGCCCATTTTAAAGCTTGACAATTCACTTTTGTTTGTCTGTTCATCAGCTTTGTTACCTTGCTTGAAAGTGTTGTGGGGGTCTGTTACAGCAACAAATGAAGCAAGTCCAAGGGATTGCTGTACAGTGTTTCTGCTGACAATGGATGATTGGACAGAATGCTGAGGAGCAGGCAGAACCTGCTCTGATACTGGTTGGGAAGACACTGGATGCACTGCTCTGGCTGTTACAGGTTCCGCTGTTCCAGAAGCAAGGTTTGGTGTCTGTCTTATTTGGACTGATCCTTGGGGTGCTGTGCCACATGGTACTGGAGATTGTACACTGTCAGCTAGAGTTGATACAGTAGGTAACTGGACAATGACAGGAGGTCTTACATCTACTGGTACTGGTGTAGGTGGTGGCACACTAGAGTGGACTTGACTTGACATTGCTACAACAGACAAGTAATATTAAACTTTTTTGAAATCAAATTAAACTTGCATAACAACAGTAGATATGAACAGGTGATTTAACCTATCAAAAATTATGGTAAGTTAATATGTGTTCACCAGTTGAAGCAACTACTAATAAATAATAAGCAAATTGGTGATTTCATAACACTGTGCAATGTTGCTAATTAAAAAATAAAATGTAAGCTGCTGCTAAATCCCATAATTGGACATAAATTGTAAGGGGACGGAGGAATGGTAATTTCAACTTAAGACAAATTCAATACACTGTCAGCTGCTCAGTTCTGTGAGAGGAGAGGTGATGTCTCCTTTTTATTTGTAAGTATAAAACAGTAATAAATTACATTTTACTGGACTGAATTGTGTGCACACTTTTCTTAAAGTGAATATAAAGATGTCGTATCTGTTCAAATGCAAGCTAAATCAACATCAGCATAATTAACCCTTTAAGCCCCAATATTAACATCTTTATTCTCCTGACTATTCTCCATAAAAATTCTTGTGTTTTTAGTTAGAAGAATTTGTTTAAAAATCAAGGCATTTTATCATTGGTGATCACTTCCTTTATTCTCATGACCTGTATGTTTGATCAAGTAGTAATTCTGTAAGGAGAAATTAGGTGCTTGTCATTATTGGGGCTATAAGGGTTAATACATACCTCTCTGATTGTTTCGCTGTTCTGCCTTTTGCTCTTGTTGAAGTCGCCACACCTTTTCTATATCAAACTCAGGGAGAACGTATTCATCAACAAAAGTGCCAATGGTCTCACTCACAAATTTGGTTTTGTGTTCTTTGGAGGCATGCAGGCTTGGAACTTTAATGTTTGCAGGATTTCCTTCTATGCTCTCTATACCAGCCCACTCCATAAACGCTTCACAAAGATATGCCTTTGTGACTTCCATCATGAATTCTGCGGCAGCTTTGTAGTTTTTCTTTGCATCTGAATAGACATTCCTTTTGCCTAACTTTTGGCGAAGCTGATAGAGAGTGCCCACATCTCGCGTGCTTTTGGTGCTGTAGAGTTGCTCCCAGGCATACTAGAAATAAAATGACAGAAGTAGTATAACAGTGTTTTAAATGCATTTCAATGCCTGTTTGGTTTATTCTACTCAAATCCCAGTAGTGACCAGTATAATTATAGTACCAAACGTTTTCCCAGCACAATGATTGGGTAACTGTGACAATAGGCTATGAAAATAAGGTAGTGAGCCGTGTTGAGATTTGTTGAAAATTTTGCCTACCCACAGAGTATTATGAGAACTGCACGGAGACTGGGGAAGGGGTCAATAGATTGGGGTAATTCTGTTTGGACATTTGGCCATATTTTTAAAGAGATATAGGCCTTGAGTTAAGTAAAGGGATTTTTGCAGATTTACTCTTTAAGAATACAGAAACATTATTGCCAATAGTCACTGGTAGCGCCAGACAGTGGAAATGTAGGAAGATAAAACCCTAACTTTTTTCACAGTATTAACTCAAAATGAACGAGGGAGAAAGGAAAACAGAAAAATTCCCTCCCTGGAAAATGATAAATGGGTACAACTAGGAATCATGTCCAGTACCTTGTTCTTTGCACAAAAGAACAGTATGTTGTAATAATGTTATAAAATTTATAGGAAGATTGAGACAGACATGGAAAGAAATAAACTTACACACAAGAAGGACTGTTTGGCATGCCATACAGCTGGTGTTTCCACAATGTGGTCAAAGCGGTCAGTTCGGTAGTCACACCCCGCTCTTGTCTTCTTGGCACCTGTCACTCTCTCCCGTCCTAGGAGATCTCCAGCCAAGGGAATGCGATGGTCCTTCAATACTTGTGTTGCATGTTCTGCCACTTCCACTGCAGAAGCATTAGGGGGGGTTGGAACTTCATCTGGTTGTGGAGTGTACACTTTAACCAAGAGCTGAGTCAGGTAGCTCAGGTATTGGCACACATCACCTAATTTATTCTGGTTGTAGGGCACAACTGGTAAACTTATGATTTCTGAAGGACTCGCCATTTCCTTTGAGTACTGGTGGGCGATGTGCTTTGGTACCACACCTGTAATTGACTTCAGGCAAGGGAAGTACTCAACTAACACTCTGCTAACTAGTATAATATAATCTCTTCTTTGATCTTGCAGCTCTTGCTTTGACAACAGATAATTGCTATTGTCAAACTCCTTGATGTCCCGAATGATTGGCACAGTGTCATTGAGACCTTCGCTGGACACCCTGTCAAAAGTAATGAACTGTGTAATCCAGTGTATGTCAGAGTTTTGGTGTCCTTTGACAATTATGTTGGCCAAGACTTGAAAGTCAAAATTGTCAAATGTGACTCTCAGCTCGAGCCCTTCCTGGATCTTCCTTCTGATATGGTCTATCAGGCCATCATCAAGGTCATCCAGCATATTGCGGAATGTTTGGCGGGACTGGGCCAAGCCGAGTGAGCTACATCGATCAAAGGTCTAGAACAAGAGAAATACACAAAATAATAATTCAAAATCATATTTGTTATACCATCAGTTACAAAACTTTATCTAAAGATGTCTAATATTTATTTTTGAGTTAGCAGAATAAATAATAAGGCTAGTAATAATAGTAATTATTATTATTATTATTAATAATTGTTATTATTATTATTATTATGCACCTATCAATTTAAAGCCAGTGGGGGGGGGGGGCAGGGCATGGGGTGTGGATTTGACATCTTTAAAAAACTTGCCCGTCAAATTCCCTGCCCATGGGCAAACCATTCCAGTCCAATGCACAAAAATTACCCCACGGTGAATGCTTGCCCCCCCCCCCCCCCCACTGGCTTTAAATTGATAGGTGCAGTTCTTCTGTGGAAATTTCATATTCTTGCTGTTTAAATGAATTAAGGGAAAAGTTTTTAGGTTCTAGTGTCCTTTGTGTTAAGCTTGTTGTGATATGAAGAAATCTTAAAAAATTTTTTTTTTGGGGGGGGGGGAAGACTTAAATCCATCCACTGGCTCAGTTAGTAAATTTACCTTACGAGTGGAGTGCCCAATACCAAGGATGAAAGTGATCACTTTCTGGACAAGGCTGAGCTCCCTACACCGTGCATTCAGCATCTGGCCATATGCCACACAAACTGGGGGTACTTGGTTTCCATTTTCATGCACAACAGGTACACTCACAGTAGAAATAAAATCAAGCAAATCAGGAGCCCTCTCCTGCATCTCCTCAATAATAGCATCCCAACTGAATCCTTCAAGAGATGACTTGGTGTTGTTCCTTGGGACATGTAAGACAGAAGGACCATTGTTACCATGTTTTCGTACACAGAGGTCACGGCACTGCTCATCAATTTCTTCCAAAAACTGGTACTTCAGGCATGACTTCACACTTGGCAATAGCATAATTGCTTTGGAAATCTCAACAGGAATGTTTGTCTGCAAGGCGACCCACAGTTTCCTTATCTCATCCTTCTTCAATGGAGTGTTTGCATGTTTTGTCAGCTGAAGGGAAAAAAGAAATTTAAAAAAAGTTAGACCATTTTCTCTTAACCCTTGAAGCCCTGATATAAAAATGTATATTCTCCTTACTGTTCCCCATACATTTCTTAAGGAGCAAATAAGAATTTGTCTAAATAACAAGATATCTTATCCTTTGTGATTAATTCCTTTATTCTCATCACTTGAATGTTTGAACAAGTAGTGATGATGTAGAGAAATTTAATTTTCATCACTAGTACAGCACAACAGAGTACAATTAAACTATCAGTTCCTTAATTAAAATATTGTCATCCTAATTTTATTTCATTTTTGAGGAGGATTAATATTCACAAGCCCCATGGTTTCTTTTATGCTTGTCCACTATTTCAATATATTTTTTCTTTGATTTGTATGTGAATGTATGTGTGGCAAATAAATAATGTAAATGTAAATGTTTTAAAGTACCTCTACATTTCGAAGTCCAGCTTTCTTCAGTATTTCTACACCTGTTTTTTCACTGGTCAAGTTGGGTGGCTCTTCACTGTCAATGTTGTGTTGACTTTCTTGCAGAGAAGATGGCTTTAAGAAATATAAAAATTTTTAATTCTCAAACCTCCACTACATTAAAGTAACCTTCAAATCTTTGTGTAATATTACATGGAAGATTAAACATTGATCTGCTAGTAACCTCAACCAGGCATTTTACACTTTTTATTTACAACACTTGGTGAATTGCTCAAAATTTTGCCTCTTTGGGGAAATGAACTAATTGTATTTTGCAAGTGGAATGGAACAATGAGAACAAAATCTGTTTCACACACCATTATAATTATGCTTAAAATAAAATAGATTACCTCCGTGTTTGCGTGGGTTGTGTTTTCTGAGTGGTCTGGCTTTGGCAAGATGGGCCGAGATTGAAAAAGTGAAACCTTTGCTCTCGTGTGTGGCGCTTGGTCATCTGGGAGATGTCTTGAGCGTTTCACTTGTTGCAAAACCGAAGGAGAAACGGCAACCTGAGATGGACTCCGCTCGGCAATGGATCTCTTCATCTCCAAATTTTCAGCCAGAGAATCCTTGTCCGAACAGCTAACTTTACAGATGTTGGAGAACTTCTCTATTTTTTCCATGATACCCCTTACTAGTGAATAACATGCTCGACATATTTTTGTCGAAACGACACCGATGTCCTCTTCTACTACGTTTATGTTTCCATACTTGCGAACAGCTTCAATAATACCTTCTTCTACGGCTTTCTCTCCAAAAAGACTGATATAGTGATTTTTTCCTAGAATCACTTTTTTGCAACAGCGACAGTAATCAGGTTTAGCTGCCTGCATGTTGCCGTGCTTCACCGTCGTATGACGGTAGTGGCAAACTTCCCGCGCTAAAACGGCTCATGTTTAGTCCGTTACAAACTTTTGAAATGGAGTTTTTATTATTATTATTATTATTATTATTATTAGTATTATTATTATTCCCGGTGAGAAAAAAAAGTAAAAAAGAAATACCGAAAAAAAAAAATACAAAATCCGAGTTTGACATTTCAAATCTCCCTCCAAAACAACAAGGAAGTTGGTTCCGGGGTTTCCGGTTTGGTTGACTTCCGCAAATGACGAACGGGCTTCCTGTCGGACTGCCATTGTTATGCAGACGACCAATCAAAAAAATTAATTTTTTCCATTATCCCAGAGTCTCTACTGGCGTCCTCCCGCTGACCAAAAAGCCAGTGGACTCTGGGTACGAGATTGCCCTAAGCCACATTCTTTGCGTGGAAATTGATCAAGTCAATACATTTTAAAATTAATGCCCTGATTAATTCAACCGGAAATAAAACGTTATGCGTAGAAGCCGAAAAATTTTAACGTTTTTACGCATACAGTTTGAATGGGCCAATCAAAAAAAATAAATTTTTGGCCGTTACCTGAGCTTCAAGAGACGTAATTTAAAAAAACCGCGTAGCTCTGGGGACGAGAATGGTCGTTTTCAAGATAGCTGAGCCGGTCGATTTTGTCATGTGAATGCAGTACGAACTTCATTCTGGAACGAAACTCATTCCGGAATGAAGCTCATTCTGGTATCATGTGAACAGCCCCTAACTCTGTTTAGGACAAAAAATTAAGTCCTAAAACACCTCATCCTGTGCCCGCTTAAAAGCTTTTAGAACTACCGTCATCAGGTCAGGAGTTTTCAAATGCACATTACAATAATTTTAAGTAATTTTCTGGCCAATCAGAAGGTGGGATTTCAAACGCTTCTGGAACTCGTTCGGTAAGAATAAATGCCCAGGGGCTCTCCCGTTCTTGTTGTAAACTTTCGCCCGTGAAAATCCTGTCGCCCCAACTAGCTGCCCCTGGGTCTCCGAGGATGCGCGCGCTCCAGTATCCCTGAAGAAAAATAATGACTGCTTACAGTCAGTCTGTAATCGAAAAGATTCCTAAAACGATTTCAGATTTGGTAACGTGGAGACACGGACCCTACAATCTAAGAGGACACCTAAAAGCGGTTGTCCCACGATTTTCAACGTCGTTTTTAAAGAACTCAATCCGGTACAGAGGTGCAGTCTTATGGAATTTTGTGTCAAGCTACTTTAATAACGCTACCAACCACAAGCAGTTTTGCAAAAAAGCGAGAATGGACCCCATATTTAAAAAACTTAATTTTGGCAGTTTGTCGATCCAGACAACTCCGAAACACATGTGTGATTTTCAATTTTAAATCTTAATCTTATTAAAACATAATATCGTTTATTTTAGTTTATTACAATGTAATATTAATTTTTCTTAGGTAGGTAGTTAGTCACACGTACACACGACCCCTCAAGCATGTATTTGCTTTAAAACAGATCGTGGTTAAATAAAGGTTTATTATTATTATTATTATTATTATTATTAGTCTACAAAACAGTAAAAAAATAAAAGATAAAATAATAAAATTTTGTTTGCTACGTGGCACTTAACAGAATAGTGAAGAGTTATTTCAATAATAGAAATAAAAAGTGCCAAAAAAGTTTAATGAACAAAGACGTTTTGGGCTTACCTCTTCTTCAATAGGAGTCAAGTTGAAGTTCTATCATTGAAATAACTCTTGGCTACAAAAGAAATCACTCAGATGTCTTGTCCACCAAAAAGTTATAGACATGTAGCTTGAGTATCAGGCTTTCCGGGGGGGAGGAGACACTGAACAACAATTTGACCTCAGGGCTCCCTTTGGAGAAACCTACAACTTTGGCAGTAAAATTTGCTCAGATCAGTAGGTCACCTGTTTATTGGTTTCTATGAAAAACTAATACAAATAGGAATAAGCAGACACTTTGAAGGTATCCACTCTAGGTAGGCAAGCTAGAATTAAACAAGCAAACATAATTCCTATAATGATGTTAACTACGTGATAAAGAAGGCGGGAAGGTGGACGCTTGTGCTTTCCATGGCCAATCTTTTTGAAATGCTCTATTACTCCATCCAGTGAATACGTCTTTGGATTGTAACCAAGATGACTGCGTGCTTTCTTCATACTAAAGTAATGGGTCACAGCAGTCTTGTACACCTATAGGAAGGAAAAGCAAATAAATATAGAACAGGTTAGAAGAATGCGACTTCAAACCATGGTAGATCCAGCTGGAAATCATTGATAGGAAGTCCATGACAGTTCTCAAAACCCCGATTCACCGCACTGACAGATTTTCCAGAAACTTATTTTAGTCAGATCAATCTTGTTAATTATCACTTAACTGTTGTCCTTTTTTCCAGGAAAATTGTATTATAGAGTTAAGGGTAAATTGATTTTCAGATGATTCCTAATGAACATTACTCATCCTTGTAATGTGCCAAAACAAAATTCAACAACTAGTACCACAGATGTCATAATTCAGTGAATAGATATAATTAGTATATACCAAACTAGTGGATAGTGTTTTTTGTGTGTTCTGATTGGCTACTCAAATTCGGCATTGTATCTGCTATTCACCTCGCATAATTGTTCGGGATTTGATGTGTGTGTCTTTATTCCTTTATCAGAAAAAGGAACTACTGGTATTTGGTGCTGCCTTAATCCACTGGTTTGGTACATACTAAAAACAATTAATTCACCGACACAGTGGTGGATATTTACATCACCGCTTTGGGGCTTGGCAAATGTCCACCACTTTCACCTCCAGTTCTGGGAATGATTGTTAATTCCAGACTTGCAACAACGACAGAGAGAAGGGAGGGGGGGGGAGTATATCAGAGGAAACATTTCCAGCATTTAGGCCTTATTTACCCTGAACAAAAAAAAAGGTACACAGGGCTCCTGGGCTGCACCCCTAGGATCTGAAAAGGATTGTATAAAACAAAGAAATTTGCAATTCATGCAAAGAGCACAAGGTCCATTATTATAACAGATCTATTTACCTCTGTTTTTGTGAGCAATGGCTGAAAGTTATAAATGTACTTTCCAACAAACGAGTGGACTAATTCTGTTAGGAATGCTGAAAAGAGAAATCGGGACATCTGAGTTACATTCATCTGGCTGAAACACCGTGAAAAGAATGGCAATAATAACAGAAAAAAGTTAGGTGACTTAGTATTCAGCTAAAAAAAAGCTCTGACTTGATGTAAACATACAAGGGGTTAGTTTCTAAAGAAACTGCGGTGCTGTGTTGGCGGGGAAGTGAAACACAACTTTGGATTTATCAACTGAGTTGATAAGGTAAATAGGCCACTGTAAAGAAATTAAGAGTTAATTTTCAAGCGTTAGCCCTTCGTCAGAGCGAATTGTTCTGATGAAGAGTTACTTTATAATAATAATAATAATAATAATAATAATAATTAATAATTAATAATACCGGTAATTAATGACGGTTTAACACAGTTGATAAATCCAAAGTTTTGACATAAACATACCCAAATATACTATCGGAGTTAAGTAAGGTTGATTACTGATAAATTGTGCCAGGTTTATACCATTTTTACCCTAAAAAGGCCTATAACAGGGTTTCCTCTGCAATCAGTGCAGTCAACTGGATCTATGTTAAGACAGTGTAATACCCACTCATAACTGCCATAGTTTCCATCAAATATTACTCTAAAAGGCCAAGTTGGAAGTTTTGTACAACAAGAAACTGTTGTGGATACACAAGCCCTAGGCCTGCAGAACACTGCCTCTGTCTTCCCTCTTTACCTATTTACATACAGAATGCATTGCTATCTTGAACATTTGATAAAGACACAAAATTATTCAAAGTAGTGAGAGTAGTGTCACATTTCATATTTTTAAAACTGAACTGAAAGGCAGATCATCAACCTATATGTATGGGGGCTGTATATAAAAATGGGGCAGGGGGGAGGGGCTAGTGTATGATTGTACAAATTGATTATCAGCAGTGGATAACAGAGAGCAACTAAGTGAATTCATAGCAACTCACCAAATATATAGACCAGGGTGATTGGTATTTTGAGCTTGGGGAAAGTGTACCCTAGGCCTTCAACCTGTCAAACAAGGATAAAATGAGAAATGCTGTGAATTCTCAAGAACAATTGACTGAAGCAATGCATTGTTGAGAATTAGACAAGGAAACCTCTGGAAGGACATTGCAAAATATCAGGCTAATTAACAAGAAATGGAAACCTGCCATCACGCCCTACTCATCCTACTCCTTTCTCCTCCCCCCTGAGAGAAGGGCCTGGTACAAGGGAGGCAGCATGGCTGACTGTTTAGTGTCCAGGACTTGAAAGCTAGTGGTCACGGATTTAAGTCCTGCTCTAAGCACTGGCTGGAGTTGTTCTTTGTCGACCCAAGTTCAACTCCTCGGCCATGCTTGTAAATAGACGACTGGTCTGCCTCCAGCCAGCTGGAGCTAAACGGCAGTGTTTCTATCAATCTGAAAAGCCTCTCACAAGGATTCACCAATCAAGTTGTTGATGCTATTATTATTATTATTATTATTATTATTATTATTATTATTATTATTATTATAGCAGTGCAAGACGTATATATGCTACCACCCTAAATAGCATGCACAGGGCGCAAACATAGCCTTAAGGTGATTCCATCGAAAAAGAAGCTGTAATGAGAATTTGTTGAAACTTTGCAGAGTTACTAACTACACCTAGTACATTAAAAAAATAAAATAAAAAGAGGGGGTCACCGTGCCTGATTTCACGCTACAGGGCTGTAGTTTATAGGTAGTTTGCTATCTTTAGACAGCAATATTAAAAAAACCTTTCCTTGTACTTAAGAGACACCCATTACTTCAACAAAGTTATAACTGGCAATGAAATATAAAAATTATTCTTATGATAGAAGTACAATGTTACAGTAAAACGTCTTAAAATTGCCATAACAATGAAACTAATTTGAAATAATAGGCAAATCGAGCGTCTGTACCATTCCAGTGAAACGCCCAAAATCTGATAGTAACAGTGAATCAACCGGAATATTTCAAAATTGAATGATGAAAAATTCTTCAAATTGGAATATATCATGTAAAGTTGTATTTTCCTTAAATAAATGGAATAAAAAAGTGGGATCACCGAGTTCATTTGGGAGAAAACGACCATTCATTTCTCTGAACAGCTCAGCTTCCATAGAAAACCTATCAAGTTCCGAACGCACGCGCGCCCTAATCACGCAATAAATGATGCGCAGAAAGGATGCGCAATGCAATTGAATGGAATCACCTTAATGCAGGTAATTTTCGAGGGAAAAAAACCCCTAACTTTTACTAAAATGAATAAAAAGCAC
This sequence comes from Siderastrea radians, assembly GCA_964017195.1. NCBI lineage: Eukaryota > Metazoa > Cnidaria > Anthozoa > Scleractinia > Rhizangiidae > Siderastrea > Siderastrea radians. The sequence continues at coordinate 54,485,017 of OZ024891.1, read as the reverse complement.
TAATGCTGCTAAAAATGTGTATAAGTCTCTTATTATTATTGCTATTAATAATAATAATATTATTATTATTATCATTATTATTACTATTTATGTCAAACAGTCATCCTGGACTGGTCCAGATTGGCCAAGGAACAGACATACTTATTGCTAACTGCCAGGTTTTTGTTGGGTCTTATTTACATTTCTCCCCACGACATTCATTACTTCTGGTAAATTCCAATTGGTTCACACCTACAATCCTTGTCACGTTAAGTTGGGACACCCCACATGGTACTCATATTCAGGCTTACAGTTGCACTCCTTTCCTACCAATGTTGACTTTTATGGTTCTGTGATGCCATCTTGGAAACCAACATTGAGGGGGCATAGAATATCACAACTGTCCCAACTAATGTGACAAGAATTGTAGCCCCTAGGCCTCAATATTTCACAGCACAGTGATGATCGGTTTTGGGTTCACGTGGTACAGGTGAAAAAGCTGTTCATCTCAGATTTGTCACCAAAATGGATTGATCACGAAGGCCTGGGAGAAAGTTGTACAGGAACTAGGCAAGGTCAGACCATAAGCTAAGTACTATCACAGTTGACAGACTGGTTGACTGATAATTAAGTTTATTTCAGCTTGGGGTGGTTTGGGGCTAATTTCTTCTTATTATTTTTTTAATTATTAATTTTGCCACATCACAGACAACAATACAAAGACAAGGACTAAATAAAAAGAAAGAAGAAAGAATATTGGTAACAGGGGTGGAGAGGCCTGAAAGAAACTATGAAGCTTATGTTAATAAGGCCTCCTCAATTATTATAACCTTAGTTACAAGTTGAAATTGAAATTATGGCAAAAGGTGCTAAAGTTAAATAAATACATCGGGTACTCTTCCCTGAGGAAAAAAAAAAAGCCTCACCACAGTTAAAAACAATGGCAGAAAGCTCGGAATGATCTACACGGGTTCAATTTACATTTTCTGGGAGACTGAAAAGCATTCTAAACATTAACCAATATGGCAGACTTACTAAAGGTCTGAAGAACTCAAAATTGTTGATTGGTGAGTCGTCAGATATAAAATATGCTTCCCCTGCCTGTAGAAAGAGGATGATTAACGATCAATTCAATTAAAGGTAAAGGTTAAGTCTTGTGTCCAATCCACTGGACTGATCAAACCTCGAGGCTCATCAAGGCCAGTGCTGAACTCCAGTTTCTCCAGCGACTAGGAGCATCACCACTCCCCCCTGGATGGGATACTAGCTCATCACATGATACCCAGGATAGAGTGACTAGGAGCATCACTACTCCCCCCTGGATGGGATGCTAGTCCATCACAGGATACCCAGCATCAAGTGACTAGGAGCATTTCTACTAACCCCTGGATGGGATGCTAGTCCATCACAGGATACCCAGCATGAAGTGACTAGGAGCATCACTACTCCCCCCTGGATGGGATGCTAGTCCATCACAGGATACCCAGCATCAAGTGACTAGGAGCATTTCTACTAACCCCTGGATGGGATGCTAGTCCATCACAGGATACCCAGCATAAAATGACTAGGAGCATCACTACTCCCCCCTGGATGGGATGCTAGTCCATCACAGGATACCCAGCATGAAGTGACTAGGAGCATCACTACTTCCCCCCTGGATGGGATGCTAGTCCATCACAGGATACCCAGCATCAAGTGACTAGGAGCATTTCTACTAACCCCTGGATGGGATGCTAGTCCATCACAGGATACCCAGCATCAAGTGACTAGGAGCATCACTACTCCCCCCTGAATGGGATGCTAGTCCATCACAGGATACCCAGCATAAAGTGACTGGGAGCATCACTACTCCCCCTGGATGGGATGCTAGTCCATCACAGGATACCCAGCATAAAGTGACTAGGAGCATCACTACTTCCCCCCTGAATGGGATGCCAGTCCATCACAGGATACCCAGCATAAAGTGTCTGGGAGCATCACTACTTCCCCCCTGAATGGGATGCTAGTCCATCACAGGATACCCAGCATAAAGTGTCTGGGAGCATTACTACTCCCCCCTGAATGGGATGCCAGTCCATCACAGGATACCCAGCATAAAGTGACTAGGAGCATCACTACTTCCCCCCTGAATGGGATGCTAGTCCATCACAGGATACCCAGCATAAAGTGTCTGGGAGCATCACTACTTCCCCCCTGGATGGGATGCTAGTCCATCACAGGATACCCAGTATAAAGTGACTAGGAGCATCACTACTCCCCTTGGATGAGATGCTAGTCCATCACAGGATACCCAGCATAAAGTGTCTGGGAGCATCACTACTTCCCCCCTGAATGGGATGCTAGTCCATCACAGGATACCCAGTATAAAGTGTCTGGGAGCATCACTACTTCCCCCCTGGATGGGATGCTAGTCCATCACAGGGTAGCGTTAGGGTTGCATAGGGTGCATGTTACAGAGTAGATAACATTAATATTTTGTTAAAAAACACTTGAAACCCCAGTTGACTGACTGAACCCTTGTGTCCTGAAATTGTCTATACTGGTAATAAAGGACAGATTTTGCATTTGTCCTCACATGTCTACCACCATGTGAACTACAGTGCATATCCTGTTACAGGCATAATACTCACATCAACTGAATTAGAAGTCTTTAGAGCTTTTCCTGCCAAAATGTGAGCTTGAACCAAATTGTTAACATGAACAAAGTCAACAACAGAGTCACCTTGTCCATATGTGAAGGCAAACAGTCCTCGTTCAATGTAGGACTGAAAATGGAACAAAAATAGATTTATACTTCATCCAGAGTAATGAAGTTACCCAACCACCCCTTCCACTATAAACTGCACTGTTCATGAAGAGTCAGGAAGAATTACTTGAACTAAGAAAAACAAGGGATTGATATGACACTAATACGATGCTCTTAGTTGGTACACCTGCTCAAGCACGGTCACATGACCTGTCTCATTACTGCAGGCCACCATGGGGTGCCATACCCCATTAACATATGCCTCCAGGGAGAGAAAAATTTGAGATAGGTGTCTTGACCTGTTTAAGGAAAAAACAAACAGGGGGTTAGTTTTGAAAGCTGATGTTTCGAGCGTTAGCCCTTAGTCAGAGGGAATCCGATCAGAGTGATTAGCTCTGACGAAGGGCTAACACTTGAAAAGTCAGCTATCAATCTCTTTACGGTGGCCAATTTACCTTATTAACTCGTTGATAAATCCAAAATTTTGTGAGGACAAAACAGTTTTCTCAAACAACTTTCTTGAAAATTCATTTTCAGTCGTCTGTGCTTGCCACTAGAACTTATATAATTATGTAAGAAAACATTTTAACTTTTTAAATCTTATAGCTGTTTACAAAGTGTGAAATAATGGGTTTTACAAATTAATATTTCATACATACAAATTATCTGGAAACATACCACAATTCTTGGTAAATGTCTCAATTCACCTTCTCCATAAATACCAGCTGGTCGCAGAGCACACGTTTTGAGGGTCTTTCCATCTGTTGGAATTCAGTCAGTTAAAAATTCTGTAAGAGGTTAATACATTAATTTAAAAAAAATAGTTAAATCAAAGAGAGGATCCGTCACTAGGCAGCTGTTTCTTGGCTCATCACACAGAACCAAGAAATGGCTGCGTAGGAGACTAAAAGGATATACTTATGCAAAAAGAAATCTGAACCATTTCTGACACACCCAAAAACTCTGTAAATTAAAATTCTGTAAATGTGGTTCAAAATTGTCTGTGGATGAGATCCCAGAAAATTAGGCTGACCATTCAAACCAAAATTTTTGTTTTGTTGTAAAGGTGGTTCTAGCTTTTGAGACTTGATTGAAAATTGTATAGACATTTGACCATTCAGATGAAAGCTGTTGAGCAGTACTTTCCTGTGATACAGTTTTAAGTATGTCACACAAAGTGGTTCTTACTTTTGAGTCTGAGGAGGAAATCCTCAAGAGCAGTGGTCATTTACAATATGAGAGCTATTGAGCAGTATACTTTCCTGTGGTGCTGTTTATGATGATATACAAGGTGGTTCTAGCTTTTAAATCTGTGGATGAAATCTTGAACTGTGACCAGAATGAAGTTCGTACTGCATTCACATGACAAAATCGACCGGCTCAGCTGTCTTGAAAACAACTGTTTTGACCACCATCTAGAAAACGATACGCATGCGCCACTCGGCCCAGACTACACAGTTTGCGTTCTCATCTCGGAACGGAGTTCGTTTTCAGTTTACATGATACCAGAATGAAATATCATACCAGAACAAGAATTTCATTCGGATTGAAAACCGGAATAAACTCATTCTGGAGTGACTTGTGTGGGGACGAAATTTCGTCTCGGTACCATGTAAACAGATACAGAGAAATATATGGGGATGGAATGAACTCGTTCTGGAATGAAAGTCATTCCGGTATCATGTAAACGGCCCCTTATTATCACTTAGAGCTAAATGTTGGGTTAGAGCACAGGCAGGTGGGGGGGTTTCCTAGAAACGTGGAATGATCCCCATGTACATGCACCCAGGTATTTTAATTTTGCCGTTTCAAACCAAGTAGATAAAAGGATGTTGGGTCAAAAATAACGTTTTAAACCAGAACTCTAGCTGAAAATAGTTTTTCACACTATAAAAACTCTTTTATATACTTTGCTATTGTATAAGCAAGGTACTGATGATTTTGGTGAACTTAGGCATAAAGATCCCATATTACCCTGCAGTCTTGTTGCATAGGCGTAAACATTTATCTGACACCGTTAATTGAAATAGCTGTATGCACTGGGTAGTGCCCATTTGAGTTTGTGGCAATAAAAAACCGCAACTCATTTTTTTCCAGCTGTTAATCTCGAGTATATGATTTAAATAAAATACAATATCATTTGAAGTAGCAAGGCCAATTCTGAAATTTTTTAATACTACACTATTTTTTACACTAAAACTAAATTTGGGGATCTGCTCTGTGAATCTGAGCTCAAAAGGTCATTCCAGAGCACAGCTCTATTTATTTATTGTTTTTTTTCGGGCTTCAACCCGTGCACGTATTTGGTTTTGCAATGTTTTCATGTCCTCTCATGTAACTGTCAAGGCTTGTCAAATCTTGTCGGATTATTGGCTGTTCGCTTGAATGAGCTTTGGCCCTAGCCTCCCCTAGAAAGGCTTCTTTAGTCCCCTTTTGTCCTAGTTGTTTTGGGGAACGTTCAACCAATCAGAATTCACCTACTGCGCATATATTTGAAGGCTAGAAGAAAACACTTCTTATCACTCTCCGAGAAGCTCAATTTCATTCAAAATGGCTGCCATGCTCTTTACGCGTGAATTTTCAAAATGCCAATAGCTCACTCTCGGAACGAAGGAGTACCTTTTGAAGCTTAAAAATCAAAAGAGGAAGCTCTAAGAAACACTTGACAAGTTAAGCGATGGAATTTAGAGCTTTTAGAGTGAAGAAAACATCTTTCGAGGATGAAGTGCCGTTCTGTCACAGCGAAGGAAAATCTTCCATCTCCCAAAGACTGTTCGAGCTGTGGACTTTCTGGGAAATGCTCTAGCACTTCTACGAGTGGAGTACATTACACGTATTATTGTAAATTTGCACCAAAATAGCTTTTTAAACTTAATTTGAGGGATTCTTCGTATTCCTTACAGTTTTCAGAAAGTTAAAAAAAAAACGTGCTCAGTTTGCATCAGTAAGTGCTCTTCAAAATAAGTTGCACATGGAACGAAATCGCTTGCGCAAAGCTTCCATCGAAGAAAGAATTGAAGGCGTTTGGTTTTTCAGAAACGAACCAGACAGCCCAATGGGCATTTTCACCGGCCGTTCTGATCCACCCCACCCCCCAGGTTTAACAAATGTTAGTGCGATCCCATATTTATACCAACCGGCATGTCGAAAAGTGTGACTATGTGACACAATGTTTTGACCATCTCGTTACTGGATGACGTAATGTTTAAACTCTGATAACTCAGCTTATCTTTCTTATCGCTTTTATTTATTCTATTGAAAATGCAAATTCAACTCAAACGTTGCATGTCGGTGTAAATTCTCCCACAACTGAGAATGCTTACACAGAGACGACGAAATATTTACTGTTTCTCCTAGACCGTGAATACAAACAGCAAGCATAGCAGTAGATGCTTGATAAACACGAACTCGAGCAGATCGTCAGAGTCTGGGGCATGTTAGGGATGGTTCATTATTTGTGGGGATGACCGGATTGGGTAAAGAGTGACCGGGTCATAAAAAAAAATGGTCCTGAAACGGCGTGCTTCAATTTTTTTTTTAAAGCAAAAGACCAGGTTCTGAAAAAAAAACCCTTTCCTTTATGAAAACAGTAGGCCACTTAAAAGTATGAATACTGATTAATGTACCATCCTGCAGCAGTGCTGGAAGTAGCAGTCGGTGATCAGACATTGTCTCACCAAATTTCGAAATTTTCCGACCAATTTTTTCATATGGTCTGACCACAGGCAGCCCAAATTGGCAGTATGTGTACTAGAAGATTTCATTGACAGTCTAAATATAATAAACGGACAAGTTGAAATGAAAACACAAATAAAGAAACTTGTAAATAAAACATTGCTTACGTTTTATTTGTTGTTGCTTGATGTGTCTTGACTGTCCTGGGAGCTATTTACACAAGTTCTACATTTCGCTGATTAGTAACCGTATGTTCTGTCCTTTAGACTATATAGCGAAGCAAGGCTGGCGGGTGAGAAACGAAGAGACTTTTCAACGGAGCTCGACAAAAGCACTCAAAATACTCCCACCTCCACAAAATGCGAACCAGTACAGTCCCGCTTGCAATATGTTCCTAAAGTTTTCTCTTCGGAGTCAAAAGTTCACAATAAGAGGGCAAAAATCTCGCTGTTTTCGCCACAAAAGCGGCCTTTTGTCTTTCGTCTTATCCGCTCGCCGATCGCTGCCGCCACGGGTACGCGCCATCGTAACAAAATTGCTCCCGACCCCGGGTAGGCTTCGTTAATTTGACCCAGCTAAAACTGCTCCCGTGTCGGGGCCTAGAGAGTTTGTTTCAACAGAGTAGCAAGAAACAAGGCAATACTGAACAATTTATAGCTCCTAAAGGAACTGTTGTTTACAAACTGTTGCTTTGCAGCCTGTTTGTTTCGACGGAGTAGCAAGCGATAGCTTACGCTAATTGAAATTAACTCAAGAAGTTAATCCACGCAATGAGGCAACAGCAGCCCGAGTTAGCTCCTAGTACAACTGTTATGTAGCAACAGTTTTCAGGGCAGCACAAGAGAAGAAAAATGAACACTAGTCTACCAACCGCGATAAAAGAGCACCGCACCAAGCAAAAATTTTTTCCTTCAAGCCGGCAAAAATTGTTTTCGCGCCCAGTTCGCGCCAACTCTGTAACCTTGACCTGTTTCACGTGCTTCGTCCGTGCGCGGGGTTAAATTCTAAACTCTCTAGGCCCCGACAAGGGAGCAGTTTTAGCTGGGTCAAATTAACGAAGCCTACCCGGGGTCGGGAGCAATTTTGTTACGATGGCGCGTACCCGTGGCGGCAGCGATCGGCGAGCGGATAAGACGAAAGACAAAAGGCCGCTTTGGTGGCGAAAACAGCGAGATTTTTGCCCTCTTATTGTGAACTTTTGACTCCGAAGAGAAAACCTTAGGAACATATTGCAAGCGGGACTGTACTGGTTTGGATTTTGTGGAGGTGGGAGTATTTTGAGTGCTTTTGTCGAGCTCCGTTGAAAAGTCTCTTCGTTTCTCACTCGCCAGCCTTGCTTCGCTATATAAAGGACAGAACATACGGTACTAATCAGCGAAATTTAAAACTTGTGTAAATAGCTCCCAGGACAGTCAACACACATCAAGCAACAACAAATAAAACGTAAGCAATGTTTTATTTACAAGTTTCTTTATTTGTGTTTTCATTTCAACTTGTTCGTTTATTATATTTAGACTGTCAATGAAATCTTCTAGTACACATACTGCCAATTTGGGCTGCCTGTGGTCTGACATGATATCCGAACACGAAAAACCTCGAAGCTTTTTCCCTTGAAGATCTCGTTCAGCAATTCGATTTCCTTTGAACCATATTCAAATGACAACTGATACAGCTTGACATGTTTTGTTTAGCTGCAATACACTCCACATACAGCTATTTCAATTAACGTTGTCGGATCGACTCAGGCTTATGCGACAAGACCGAAGGGTAGTGTGGGTAGTTGCAAATCAGACTTAGTTTAACGGTTGTCAGAAGTTATTGGGAACTTTGAATTTCTTAGTATGAATTAATAAATAGGCACCATCCGATTATTGTCAGCGGCAATCCTGATTTGGCTTTCCATTTTCAGTTGTTAGTTTTTGTCATGAAGTGCAAAAATTCATGTTCCATATTTTTCATGATGCTGTTTTTCCTACCTCTAATTTACATACCATGCACGTGCTCCACCCAGTAAACAAAAAGATGTGCGCGATAAAAATTACGTTTTAAACGAAAACTCTACCTGGAAATAATTCTTTCAGGCTTTTTGTTTAATTCTTATGCTTTTATTACCCTTCCATATACTTGCTATGGTACGGCAAGCAAGGTACTGCTGATTATGTTGAACTTAGGTATGAAAAATCCCATATTACCCTGCGGTCTTGTTGCGTAGGCTTAGTTCTCATCTGACAACGTTAATTGAAATAGCTGCATACATAGCCTCAGACAAACTGTTCAGATAGAATTGAAAACGAATGTACAAGTGTGCTTTGAAAATCGCCCAATGAAGCATTGTGAAGCTAAGCAGTGTTAGTTCGTTTAATTTGTACAGTATTAGTCTTATCTTCTCGACGTTTCTCCATACGTTAGTTCAAAGTTTCTCTAGTTCTGTACGTTAGTTCGTACACTATACTAGTGTTGTCGTACGTGAGTCCGTTCGTATGGTATATTAGTCTCGTCTCGTGTTTCTCCATATCGTAGTACGTTCGCACGATATTACTGTCGTCACATTAATCGTTTTCGCTGCGTTAGGTCGTTTGTACAGTATTAGTCTAACCTTCTCAACGTTTCTCCGTGCTTCAGTTTGTCTGTACAGAACTATTAGTCTTGTCTTTTTCACGTTTTTCCGTACGTTAGTTCGTTTGTACAGTATTTGTCTTATCTTCTCAACGTTTCGCCGTACGTTAGTTCGTTTGTACAGTATTTGTCCTATCTTCCTCAAAGTTTCTCCCTACGTTAGTTCGTTTGTACAGTATTAGTCTAACCTTCTCAACGTTTCTCCGTACTTCAGTTTGTCTGTACAGTACTATTAGTCTTATCTTTTTCACGTTTCTCCGTACGTTAGTTCGTTTGTACAGTATTTGTCTTACCTTCTCAACGTTTCTCCGTACGTTAGTTCGTTTGTACATTATATGTCTTATCTTCTCAACGTTTCTCCCTACGTTAGTTCGTTTGTACATTATATGTCTTACCTTCTCAACGTTTCTCCGTACGTTAGTTCGTTTGTACATTATGTCTTATCTTCTCAACGTTTCTCCGTACGTTAGTTCGTTTGTACATTATATGTCTTACCTTCTCAACGTTTCTCCGTACGTTAGTTCGTTTGTACAGTATATGTCTTATCTTCTCAACGTTTCTCCGTACGTTAGTTCGTTTGTACAGTATATGTCTTATCTTCTCAACGTTTCTCCGTACGTTAGTTCGTTTGTACTGTATGTCTTATCTTCTCAACGTTTCTCCGTACGTTAGTTCGTTTGTACAGTATGTCTTACCTTCTCAACGTTTCTCCGTACGTTAGTTCGTTTGTACATTATGTCTTACCTTCTCAACGTTTCTCCGTACGTTAGTTCGTTTGTACATTATATGTCTTACCTTCTCAACGTTTCTCCGTACGTTAGTTCGTTTGTACAGTATGTCTTACCTTCTCAACGTTTCTCCGTACGTTAGTTCGTTTGTACATTATATGTCTTACCTTCTCAACGTTTCTCCGTACGTTAGTTCGTTTGTACATTATATGTCTTACCTTCTCAACGTTTCTCCGTACGTTAGTTCGTTTGTACAGTATGTCTTATCTTCTCAACGTTTCTCCGTACGTTAGTTCGTTTGTACATTATATGTCTTACCTTCTCAACGTTTCTCCGTACGTTAGCTCGTTTGTACATTATATGTCTTACCTTCTCAACGTTTCTCCGTACGTTAGTTCGTTTGTACATTATATGTCTTACCTTCTCAACGTTTCTCCGTACGTTAGCTCGTTTGTACATTATATGTTTTACCTTCTCAACGTTTCTCCGTACGTTAGTTCGTTTGTACATTATATGTCTTATCTTCTCAACGTTTCTCCGTACGTTAGTTCGTTTGTACAGTATGTCTTACCTTCTCAACGTTTCTCCGTACGTTAGTTCGTTTGTACAGTATGTCTTACCTTCTCAACGTTTCTCCGTACCTTAGCTCGTTTGTACAGTATATGTCTTATCTTCTCAACGTTTCTCCGTACGTTAGTTCGTTTGTACAGTATGTCTTATCTTCTCAACGTTTCTCCGTACGTTAGTTCGTTTGTACAGTATACGTCTTATCTTCTCAACGTTTCTACGTACGTTAGTTCGTTTGTACAGTATGTCTTATCTTCTCAACGTTTCTCCGTACGTTAGTTCGTTTGTACAGTATGTCTTACCTTCTCAACGTTTCTCCGTACGTTAGTTCGTTTGTACATTATATGTCTTATCTTCTCAACGTTTCTCCGTACGTTACTTGTACAAACGAACGGTTCGTTTTTACATTATATGTCTTACCTTCTCAACGTTTCTCCGTACGTTAGTTCGTTTGTACATTATATGTCTTATCTTCTCAACGTTTCTCCGTACGTTAGTTCGTTTGTACATTATATGTCTTAATTTCTCAACGTTTCTCCGTACGTTAGTTCGTTTGTACATTATATGTCTTACCTTCTCAACGTTTCTCCGTACGTTAGTTCGTTTGTACATTATGTCTTATCTTCTCAACGTTTCTCCGTACGTTAGTTCGTTTGTACAGTATGTCTTACCTTCTCAACGTTTCTCCGTACGTTAGTTCGTTTGTACATTATATGTCTTACCTTCTCAACGTTTCTCCGTACGTTAGTTCGTTTGTACATTATATGTCTTATCTTCTCAACGTTTCTCCGTACGTTAGCTCGTTTGTACAGTATATGTCTTACCTTCTCAACGTTTCTCCGTACGTTAGTTCGTTTGTACATTATATGTCTTACCTTCTCAACGTTTCTCCGTACGTTAGCTCGTTTGTACAGTATATGTCTTACCTTCTCAACGTTTCTCCGTACGTTAGTTCGTTTGTACATTATATGTCTTACCTTCTCAACGTTTCTCCGTATACGTTAGTTCGTTTGTACATTATATGTCTTACCTTCCGGTGATGTTATCGTAGTTAGATGCGAATTCTAGCGCGGCATTTAGAAGGTCTATTGAAATGGATGGATAAAAATCAACTACATCAAAAGCGATGAACGAGTAGTTTTCCTTGTTGTGTATGCTGTTAAACCAGCTTAAAACAGCTTTAGTGTTTTTCCATTGAGTGCCGTACAAGTTGTGCGGTACGAAACTATTTAGTAATAAAAATGCCAAGTCTAATCTTCAGTTGATCAGACTGTCTTCTAATATTTATGCTCTAGTTTTTCTATTGAGCACTCTGACAGCAGTTCTGCAAATCAACTAATATATTGAAGCTCCTTCAACGTTGAGCACTCTACGCAACGACTGTTATCATGGAATCAACAAGGTTCGACTACTCCACAAAGAACATTCCTATACCATCTGAGAAAGATTACAACCGTAAGCTGATTGACAAAACCGAACACCTCTGTAAACGGATGAGATGGAAAGCATACTTCTTCCTCAACCCTGATGCTAAAGGCAACCAGAAAGAAACGTTTGGTTTCAACTCTAAGAATACACCTCCGCAAATTCCAGCTATGTCAAATTTCGAGAGGAGATTACTTAACATGATCGAAAACATCAAATTCAGAAAGGTCAAGTGCTGGTTTCAACAAAAGCTTTCATCAGACATTGAAACCAACATCAAAACGACTGATAAGCTTTTAATACCCGCCGACAAGACCACAAATTTCTACAAAATGGGCACATCTACTTATAATGATCTCCTCCAGAAGAACATCACAAAGGCCTACAAGAAAGTGACCCCAAACACCACGAATCCTATCGAGGTTGAAGCCAAAAGCATTGCCAAAAAACTTGATCTAGAAGACCGAGTTAATACCACTGCCAAACGAGAAGCCTTCATCACCCTTAAAGATCACAAACCCAACTTTGTCAACAATCCCACATGTCGCCTCATCAACCCCGCCAAATCTGAGATCGGAAAAATCAGCAAACAAATCCTTGACCGAATAAACACTAACATTGTTACCAAGCTCAGATTAAATCAATGGAAAAACACTAAAGCTGTTTTAAGCTGGTTTAACAGCATACACAACAAGGAAAACTACTCGTTCATCGCTTTTGATGTAGTTGATTTTTATCCATCCATTTCAATAGACCTTCTAAATGCCGCGCTAGAATTCGCATCTAACTACGATAACATCACCGACAATGAAAGGCGCATCATCCTACATGCGAAAAAATCCCTCCTTTACAATTCTGGTGAACCATGGGGCAAGAAAGCATCGTCCAATCTCTTCGATGTCACCATGGGTAGCTATGACGGTGCTGAATCATGTGAGCTCGTTGGCGCTTTTCTCCTCCACAAAATCAAAGAGAAACATGGCAACAACTTCGGCTTATACAGAGATGACGGCCTCGGAATTACAAATGCAACGCCTCGCCAAGTAGAGCTAATCAAGAAAGATCTGTGTACCATCTTCAGTGAGCATGGCCTTAAAATTACAATTGAAGCCAACAAAAAAATCGTCAATTTCCTCGACGTCACTCTCAACCTTTCCAACGGTACATACATGCCTTATACCAAGCCCAACAACATCCCACTTTACATCCACAAGAAATCTAACCACCCACCGCAGATCATCAAAAACATCCCAAAGTCCATCAATAAACGGCTCTCCGAGATTTCATATGACCAAGATTCATTCGACAAAGCAGTTCCAATCTATCAAAAAGCCCTCAACGACAGCGGATACAAGCACCGCCTTGCATTTTCACCGCCAACCGCATCAGAACCGCCAAACTCCGATAGAAAGAATCGCCACAGAGATATCATTTGGTACAACCCCCCGTTCAGTAAAAATGTCGCCACTAACACCGGACGGACTTTCCTAAAGATTCTCGACGAAGAATTCCCAAAGGGCCACGTGTTACACAAGATCTTCAACCGTAACACAGTGAAAATCAGCTACAGCTGCATGACCAACCTCAAACAAAACATCGACGGCCATAATAAGTCAACCCTTCACAAGAAGATTGTGCCATCAAAAACATGCAACTGTAGAAAACCAGCTGACTGCCCTTTGGCTGGAAATTGTCTCAAGGAATCCGTGGTATACCAAGCGACTGTGGCAACGGTAGACAATAGGCCTGATCAGACCTACGTAGGCCTTACTGAAAACTCCTTTAAGACTAGATTCACCAACCACAAAGCTTCCTTTAATCACCCGAGCAAGAGACTCAATACCGAGCTAAGCAAATACATTTGGCAGTTGAAAGACACCAAAACAATTTTCAAATCACATGGAAGATCCTAAAGCAAGCTGCCCCATACAACCCCGCTTCCAATCGCTGTAACTTGTGCCTGTGGGAGAAGTATTTTATAATCTGCAGACCTGACTTGGCTTCACTCAATAAACGAAATGAACTAATAACCTCCTGTAGACACGCAAACAAATTCCTGCTCAAAAACTTCAAACCCGTCACGCAATAGCAACTGTTTATTTTAGATTTCAAAACTTCCATTGTCACGCATTTTTTAAGCATTTTTTAAGCATTTATTGTTTCGAAACAGTAACCGTTGTAATTTTATACTTTTTAATTATCATTGTCATAGGCTTTCATTGTCCCGAAAAACCGTTGTAATTTTATACTTTCCTTCTCATCGAGCGTCCTTATATATCAGTGTAGCGTTGTAATCTTTACATTTGGCAATTTTATCTGATGAGTGCCGTACAAGTTGTGCGGTACGAAACTATTTAGTAATAAAAATGCCAAGTCTAATCTTCAGTTGATCAGACTGTCTTCTAATATATATATATATATATATATATATATATACTCGTTGAAGGAAAGCGAGGACGGACAACTTCTGACGATTAAAAAGTTAAAAAATTTAATAAAAAATAAAAACGTTTCGGTCTTAGACCTTCATCAGTTACATGAAAAATTAAACTTATCAAATCTACCTAAATAAGATTACAGAACAAAACAAGACGCAAAATACAATTCAACGCTATGAGTTACGTAACCGGCGTGATTATAACAATACTAAAACGAGGATAAGTGACGCTAACATTCAAATATAAAAACAATGTAGTACAACGATTATATAACGAAAAAAGGAAAAATAAACAATACTAACAATTAAACGTAATTACAAGGTGTAGATACAGGTACAACACTAGATAAATGAACGATACAAGGCAAAAATATAACAAAAGACCGGAAATATGCTGCTATAAAAATAAATAACAAAAGATGACAGATAAGACTAAAAACTAAAAACTGCTAATTCAAAAAAGATGACATTTGCAAAGCGGCAAAAGAAAGGGCAGTCAAAAGGAAAGCAACCTACGTTTACGCAAACATGGATCATACCAAAATCCCAAATCGAGGCCTTTGGAGCCCCAAAGGGCCGATAGACAACAAAATCCCTGGGGGGGCCTTAAACAATAATGACCGTAATAAGTTCCCCGAACAGGGCCTTTGAGTATACCCAACACCTAAGAGGCTGACAAAATCCAAGAAAAGGGCCTTTGAACGGCCATATATCGCAAACAAAGAATCGCAAAAAAGAAAATTAATTATAACAAATTCTATTCCTAGAATGAAATTCTTTTCTTTTATTTAAACCATGGGGTGCCAAAGAGAATAGCTGAGCACTCCAATAAGCCTCCTTTGTAATTAAAAGCCTGTCGATCTCATCCGAGTTGTTTGGGGCCTGCACCTGATCAATACATTGAAACGAAAAATCATCTAAAATGTGTGAAGTTTTGTTGAAATGCACTGCTACTTCACAAGTTGTTTTGTTTGTGAGCATAGCAGACTTGTGATTACGAAACCTAATTCGAAAATCAGTGGTTGTAGATCCTATGTATTGCAAACGACATTTCTTGCAAAAAACCAAATAAATCACATTTTTAGAATCACAAGAAAGTCTTGAATGAATGGTGTATTTTTTGCCCGTCTGCAAGCTAAGAAATGATTTGGATTCAACAAAGAAATTTCGACAAAGATCGCATCTATTCCTTTCGCATTTGAAACAGCCATTGCTTTGTTGAATTGTTTGTCCCTCTTCGGCGGTTTTAAAACGAGATGGTGCCAATAATTCTTTAAGATTTTTTGACCTACGAAAAGATGGTATGATAGAGCCTGGAGGGAAAAGTTCTTTTAATTTGGGGTTGGATTGTAAAATCAACAAATGCTTTCTAATTATGTTGCCCACGTTCGGTAAATTTGGATTAAATGTCAATACGAATGGAAATAATTAGAAAGCATTTGTTGATTTTACAATCCAACCCCAAATTAAAAGAACTTTTCCCTCCAGGCTCTATCATACCATCTTTTCGTAGGTCAAAAAATCTTAAAGAATTATTGGCACCATCTCGTTTTAAAACCGCCGAAGAGGGACAAACAATTCAACAAAGCAATGGCTGTTTCAAATGCGAAAGGAATAGATGCGATCTTTGTCGAAATTTCTTTGTTGAATCCAAATCATTTCTTAGCTTGCAGACGGGCAAAAAATACACCATTCATTCAAGACTTTCTTGTGATTCTAAAAATGTGATTTATTTGGTTTTTTGCAAGAAATGTCGTTTGCAATACATAGGATCTACAACCACTGATTTTCGAATTAGGTTTCGTAATCACAAGTCTGCTATGCTCACAAACAAAACAACTTGTGAAGTAGCAGTGCATTTCAACAAAACTTCACACATTTTAGATGATTTTTCGTTTCAATGTATTGATCAGGTGCAGGCCCCAAACAACTCGGATGAGATCGACAGGCTTTTAATTACAAAGGAGGCTTATTGGAGTGCTCAGCTATTCTCTTTGGCACCCCATGGTTTAAATAAAAGAAAAGAATTTCATTCTAGGAATAGAATTTGTTATAATTAATTTTCTTTTTTGCGATTCTTTGTTTGCGATATATGGCCGTTCAAAGGCCCTTTTCTTGGATTTTGTCAGCCTCTTAGGTGTTGGGTATACTCAAAGGCCCTGTTCGGGGAACTTATTACGGTCATTATTGTTTAAGGCCCCCCCAGGGATTTTGTTGTCTATCGGCCCTTTGGGGCTCCAAAGGCCTCGATTTGGGATTTTGGTATGATCCATGTTTGCGTAAACGTAGGTTGCTTTCCTTTTGACTGCCCTTTCTTTTGCCGCTTTGCAAATGTCATCTTTTTTGAATTAGCAGTTTTTAGTTTTTAGTCTTATCTGTCATCTTTTGTTATTTATTTTTATAGCAGCATATTTCCGGTCTTTTGTTATATTTTTGCCTTGTATCGTTCATTTATCTAGTGTTGTACCTGTATCTACACCTTGTAATTACGTTTAATTGTTAGTATTGTTTATTTTTCCTTTTTTCGTTATATAATCGTTGTACTACATTGTTTTTATATTTGAATGTTAGCGTCACTTATCCTCGTTTTAGTATTGTTATAATCACGCCGGTTACGTAACTCATAGCGTTGAATTGTATTTTGCGTCTTGTTTTGTTCTGTAATCTTATTTAGGTAGATTTGATAAGTTTAATTTTTCATGTAACTGATGAAGGTCTAAGACCGAAACGTTTTTATTTTTTATTAAATTTTTTAACTTTTTAATCGTCAGAAGTTGTCCGTCCTCGCTTTCCTTCAACGAGTTTTAATTCCATGCAGTGAGGCTTGGACTGTGAATCTTTGATCCTCCTGACGCAGTGGCATTCTTTGTTGGCCTGAGGCAACCATTAACTGTTTATATATATATATATATATATATATATATATATATATATATATATATATATATATATATTACGCTCCTGAAGAAGGCCGAGACGGCCGAAACGTTGAGCAATTAAAGCTGAAAAGTCTTAACTGGAGTTGGCTACTTGACCGTCACTCATATACATTCTGTTTCAATTATTCAAGTCTCCATGATCGCTTCTAGTGATCCTCCGTTACAGACTCCGTGGACAGCATTGTTTGTGGGACCGATTACAAGAAGAGAAAAAATAGGTCGTCTAACTCCTCTACGAACGAGTCGCCAGAACAAAAAAAACCTCGGAACACGCAAAATAACACCGAGCAACTCCACGTGGACGACGAAGAAGAGCCGCCATTAACGGGTCCGTGCATCATGAGTGAAGCTGATAAAATGCAGGAGACACTCCAACAAATTCTCGAAAAGCTTGGGAAACTAGATGCTATCGAGCAGTCTGTCAACAATATTCAAGCTAACCTTCTAAAATTAGAAACGAGAACTGAGACTCTGGAAAGTTTTCAAGCCAGTGCCACCAAAGACATCAACGACTTGAAAGAAAGCTTGAACTTCGCTGAAGGGAAACACAGCTCTAAACTTGAAAGTATCAAAAAGCACAATGAAAACATCAACCTGAAGCTTACTAACCTCGAAAAAGAAAACCAGGCGCTTAATAAAAAAGTGGCCGACTTGGAAACAAAACGCCTTTATCTAGAAGCGTACTCGCGACGGGAGAACATAAAGTTTGAAAACATCCTCGAATTTGAAGACGGCAGCGACAGGGAAGACACCGAGCAAGTCCTCCGTTCGTTCTTAGAAACTGAGCTGGGCTTTTTGAACGCAAGCATCGTAGAAATTCAGCGGGTGCATCGGTTAGGAAAAAAGAAGGAGGGCGAGCCAAGACCTATTCTCGCCAGATTTCTAAGATACAAGGATTGCGAGCAGATCCTTTCCCTGGGAAGACGTCTAAAAGACAGCAACTACAAGATGTATCAGGACCTGCCGTACGAAATCGTCCAGAGAAGGAAACGACAAATGCCGACACTGATGAAAGCAAAAAAAAATAAGATTCCCGCAGCTTTCAGCAAGGCCCAGCCAGACAAATTGTTCATTAGAGGTAAGCTCTGGCCAGATGGAAAAACTCTAGAAATCTCGTAAAACATTTTGTTATCGACCCGAAATAGGAAAACGTATATGTATATTTAAGAATATATATTCATTACTGCTGTTTGTTTTCCTCTAAGAATAAGCCCGAAAAACGGCTTATGCGGACGGTAGATCGCTTTGAGGTAGTAAACATCGACACAGCGCATCCTAATAGCTAAGTTTTATTAAGCTCTAGGCAATTTACTCCCGAATTAATCTAACTTTTGGTTTTGAATCCAAAATTTCGAGGGCGATTGCAAGAGCCGCTTCGTTTGTGTGTGTTTATGTAAACTTTTGTTGTTCGTTTGATTTACTGGCCTATTGTGCAAATATAATGACACTTATTTTTCACAAGTCTCATGGCATACAAAAGTGTAAACTAATTTATAATAGAGGTCTCATGAATGGGTCAAACATTTCTGAAAAGGACTGCATATACCCCATGAAATCTATGTTGAATGGGTGATTTAAAATTTAGTTCTCTAAATGTAAGGGGTCTCGGAGAGGTTTCTAAACGGAAAGAAATTTTTAACTGGCTAAGGAAGAAAAAGTTTTCCATATACATGCTGCAAGAAGTGCATTGCACAGAAAAAAATATTCATTTGTGGACAGCCGAATGGGGATACAAAGCCCTGTTTAGTTGTTGTGCTAGCAACAAGGCAGGCACATGCATCCTGTTTAATAACAATTTCCATCTGCAAATCACCAAAACACGCTCAGATCCTAATGGTCGTTTCATCATCTGCGACATTTGTACAAATGGTAAGAACATCACTCTTTGCAATCTATATGCGCCAAATGAAGATAAACCTGATTTTTTCAGAGATATAGCCATTTATTTACAAGATTTCCAATGCGACGAGATCATTATAGGAGGAGATTTTAATTTAGTTATGGATGTTTCAAAAGATAAGAAAGGGGGCCGTGCCAGCACACATAAAAACTCACTTGAAGAGGTTAAAGGCATTTGCGAAACCTGGGATGTTGTAGATATTTGGAGAGTACTAAATCCAGAGGAAGAAAGATATACTTGGCGACAGAAGAATTTACAAATTCAATGTAGGCTCGATTTCCTCTTGATCAGCCAAAGTCTAATAAACAATGTCAACACCGTAGACATTGTTCCTGGATACAAAACGGACCACTCGATGGTAACCATGGAAATTACAACAAACGCTAACCCCAGAGGGCCGGGTTTCTGGAAATTGAACACATCATTTCTATCGGACATTGATTACATCTCAAAAATAAAAGACACGATCCAACAAACAAAAAACGAATATTCAAATGATCCGTTTGTTTCTCCTGCTCTCCTTTGGGAAATGATAAAACTTAAAGTGAGAGAATCATCGCTATATTATTCCAAAGAAAGAAAGAAAAAAAGCGCTCTTCAAGAAGACGAAATAGAAAGGACCATAGCCGCGATTGAAATAAAATTAGAAGACAAAAACATTGAAGCGAAGCAGCGGGAAGAACTTTTAGGCGTGCTGAAAAGCAAAAAAGATCAACATGAAAAGATAATAGAATACCGAACAAAAGGGGCTATTTTAAGATCGCAGTGTCGATGGCATAATGAAGGTGAGAAAAACACCAAATATTTTCTTAATCTGGAAAAAAGACATTACAAACAAGGAACAATAAGCCAGCTAAAAACCGACAATGACATCGTCATCACGACAGACAAAGATCCATCTATCATGGAAAAATTTTTCCCGGCCGAAAATACAATACATCTTTCACAAGAAGAACAAAATTTGTGTGAAGGCCCACTCACGGAGAAAGAGTGTCTCACTTCCTTAAAGCAAATGGCCGACGGCAAAACCCCTGGAACTGACGGGTTACCAGCAGAGTTCTATAAAATATTTTGGGATGATATTTCAGGCGCTCTTCTCGCTGCTCTTAACTTTGCATACGAGAATGGGCAACTCGCAATGACACAGAGACGGGGCATAATAAAACTTATCCCTAAAAAAGAAGCAGACCTCAAAATATTAAAAAATTGGCGGCCTTTATCTCTGTTAAATTGTGACTATAAAATAGCAGCAAAGTCAATCGCAAATAGAATCCAGTCTACTCTTCCAAAACTTATTAATAACGATCAGACAGGATTTATTAAAGGTAGATTTATCGGCGAAAATATACGACTGATCGACAGTATTATTAATTACACCAATGACCAAAGCATCCCGGGCTTGATTTTGCTTCTAGATTTCGAAAAAGCCTTTGACACACTCGAATGGTCTTTCGTTGAAAAAACGTTGCAACACTATGGCTTTGGCCCTTCCATTCAAAAATGGATACAAACTCTTTACTGTGATATCGAAAGTGGCGTAATGAACAACGGATGGATGAGCGAATGTTTTAAAATTGAGAGAGGCGTGCGGCAAGGCTGCCCTCTTTCTCCATATTTATTTGTCCTTTCCGTCGAAGTTTTAGCTAGCGCAATCCGAAGTGACCAACATATTAAAGGAATTTCAGTCAACCAAAAAGAAATCAAATTAAGCCAATATGCTGACGACACGACATTAATCCTTGACGGCTCAAAAGACGCGCTTGAAACTTCGCTCGATGTTATCGGAAAATTTAGCAAGATTTCTGGTCTCAGACTCAATAATAAAAAAACCGAAGCATTGTGGATAGGTTCAAAAGCAAGAAGCCAAGACATTATGTTTCCCGAGAAAGGTTTCAGATGGCAGCATTTAAAAATCAAAACATTAGGCGTGTGGCTCTCAATAGAACCCGAATTAACGGTAAAGCTGAACTTTAACGAAAAAAAAGAGAAAGTTCGAAATTTACTTAGAAACTGGCAGTACCGAAGGCTAAGCTTACTTGGAAAAATCGCTATATTAAAGAGCCTAATTGCTTCACAGCTTGTTCATGTTCTTTCCCCTCTCCCAACAAACCACCAGGCTATCAAAGAACTGAATGGAGCTTTCTATCATTTCCTCTGGGACGGGAAACCCGATAAAATTAAAAGAAACATTATGATTAACGATTACAGTAATGGTGGGCTTAAAATGATTGACCTTTTCTCATTTAATAAATCTTTGAAAACTATTTGGATTAAAAAATATCTTGACAAAACAAACTTAGGAAAATGGAAACTTTTCTTTGAACGAGAACTTGGAAGATATGGCGGAGAAGCTGTTTTTCTTGGAAATTTAAACAAAACAGATATCAAGCATCACTTCTCATCTACCAATATCTTCATTAATGAAATTCTGATGATCTGGTCCGAGGTTAATTACACTGACAATATCTCCTCCTTACAACATTATCAATCACAGCCTCTCTGGAATAATTCTCTTATCAGAATAGACAGCAAACCCATCTATTTTCGAGAATGGCTTGCAAATGGAATATCGACCATTAGGTCTCTCATGAAAGACGCAAACAAACCTCTCTCCTATGAAGAATTTCAGAATAAATACGGACTCAAAGCCTGCCCTTTAGCATTCGGGGGGATTATTGCCACGCTGAAGAATCTAAGAAAACGTTTCAAAGAAAACATAGATAGCCCCGAAAAAGATGAGATTGAACCATTCATTAAAATTTTCCTCAAGGCAAAAAAACCCAGCAACTTAACGTACAAAATTCTAGTTGCAACTAAAAGCGAAGCACCGGAAACTTCTCAGGCGAAATGGCACGAAGATTGCGACTTGGAAAAAGGTGAATTTGACTGGAAAAGAGCTTTTCAATCTACAAAGATTTGCACAAAAAGTACCAAACTAATAATATTCCAATTTAAATTTCTTCATCGACGTCTACCTACAAACTCCTTTTTGTATAAAATTAACGTCAAAGACAGTGACCGCTGTTCCTTTTGCGAAAAGGAAACAGAAACTTTGCTCCACCTTTTTTGGCATTGCAACCAGACCACTCGTTTTTGGGAAAGCTTTTTTAAATGGCTTCAGACATCCCTATGTACGCAGAAA
Source organism: Siderastrea radians (assembly GCA_964017195.1). Lineage (NCBI taxonomy): Eukaryota > Metazoa > Cnidaria > Anthozoa > Scleractinia > Rhizangiidae > Siderastrea > Siderastrea radians. Next base: position 54,462,863 of record OZ024891.1, on the reverse strand, counting down.
GGGAATAAATTAGACATGACCATTGCTCTCGGCCTAAAGCCAGACACCTCAAATGCAAAGTTGCAAATTAATTTCTCTTGTCTGATGAGCAGATATTGTATCTGGGTCTGTAAATTAAAAAACGAAAGCCCTAATCTTTCGCACTTCTTGCATCTCATGAACAAAAGCTATGAAATTGAAAAAAATGATCCTAATTCTTCATCAGAGAAATGGAAACCTCTCCTCGGCCACCTTTCAAATTAAAAATTTATATAAAAAAAACTGAATCAAATTTAACTTTTCAGTCCTGGTTTGACCCTGTTAGTAGTAATTTTTTTCTTCCGATCTCCTTAATTATACAATATTACTCTCCTAAAAAATATTTGTTTAAATGCTACGGGGACCATTTTCTATAGGGTATAAGATAGGCTAGTGTTTGTAAGTTCTTTTTTTTCTTTTATTTCTAATAAGGTTAACTTACATTGTATTGTAACTGTAGTTCGTAATGTATTGTTAGTTTTTATAATATCTGTAAGTAGTGTAATAATACCACTGTTAATGTAATGTTTGTAAATGTATGAGCAATCAATAAAAAAAAAAAAAAAAAAAAAAAAAAGAAATTCAAATATATATATATATATATATAATCTCTGTTTCTGCAAAGAAAAAAATTATTACCTATAGAATATAAAAGTTGCAAATTCTCACCCTGTAGTGCAGAACCATTAGCATTCAGTACAGCTTGTTCTGCAATAGACTTTGTCCTGGAATAATGATCTGGATGCTAAGAAAAAAAAATAAGGATGTTGCATAGCGACATTGAAATGTATTATAATGTGTGGTTCCAAAAATATCCATACCCCCACCACAGAGGGTCCTTGGAAATTCCAAGGAGGGGGGGGGAGGGGGGTCTTAAAGGCCAAAATTTTTAAATGAAAGTATGAGCCTAAACTAGAATTTCCAGAGGGGTGGGGGGTCCAAACCAAAAAACCCTCTGTGGGGGAGTATGGATTTTTTTCTGGAACAACACAACGTGAAATAACAGGAGGCAATTTATAATGCTTGAACTGAAATTTAAAAATAAACTGTTAGTGTTTGTCAGTGTTGTACACAAGGTTAACAAAAACCTGGCTGGAAGAATATAACGTCTCTTTGTCCTTGACGCACCTTCTCTAGTGGTAAATAAGGCAAAGATTCATCTCCGTTTCTTATTATCTGCCCACCAAATACCACGTTATAAGTGCTTGTATAAACCAGATGAGCAACATTGTGTTTGCAACAAGCTACAGATTAAATGTAACAACAAAATTAATGGCAAATTTGAGACACAGTGTAGGATAAAATGTCTCTCCAATTATAAAAGATTCCTCTGAATAAGAGGACTTGAGCTTTTGATCTTTCAAACTCAGCACTTCGTATACCATGCCTCATTGGCTAAGAGCTCATATGAATCAGTTTAATGGAATCACACAATCACAATAATCACACAAGTGTCACAAACAAAATTTGATTTAAGCAATCACCATGAACTCAAACACAATTTGAATTTAGTGTAAATCAACTCAACCTAAACTCAAATCAAACTCATGGACTTCTTGATGCCAAACTTTTTGATCAGCCTTTCCTTTTGAACCCATCAGTCAACAAGAAAGAAGTTTAACATTGCTCTATAGCTAGCTGTATGTGCAAATTTATTGACATAATAATTTCCCTTCAATATTAACTTCAGTGGTCATTTGAAACAACAAATTGGCTCACGAGTGAATGAAACTCAGCTAATATAGATATTGTAAGTAGATACTGTTTGTAGAAGTCTTAAGTCATACTAATTTATTTTCATTATTTGGTGTAAATATGAATTATTTCAAATATCTAACCTTCAATGATATGTTTGGTTCCTAGAATATTCACCCTTTCTATCTTTTCCTTGTTTAACTGAAAACCAACACAAATTTCGTTTGAAAAAAAAAAAGAGAAAACACTCAGCAGTCAAATACAGGCTGTACAAGTGAGGTTGCTTGTGAATTAGTAATTTGAGTAATAATATCATGCTGGTATATACCATATTAACCCACGTATAGGCCGCACCCGCATATAGGCTGTTACGACATTTACAACGCGTTATGCATTGTGTATTTAAAGGTTTCAAATTTCGCTTTTGACGTATGCAAATTAACGTGCGTAGGGTAAAAATAAATCACCTCTTATTTATCGCTGAAGACATGACAATGTGCCTTAAACTTCGAAACTGTGATATTTTATATCAGTTTCATTTATGACTTTTTCTTTTCATGACGGGTTCTGTGTATTTTTCGTGTAGTTCAGCAAATAAACAAACGCAGTTTCATGTGAAGGGCATCGAAATGTCTTCGCGGCTTGACATGCAAACTTCTTTGGACTTCATCCAATAACAAACATATTCGGAAACTAGATACACTCATTGCAGCGGAGAGAAGCAAAATTCTTCGAAGACATGGATTAAATCGACCTCATACGATACATTCAATCAAACTGTCAGGCATTCAGTAACTTTGTCGACTCTGTGTGTGTGGGGAAATTTTGCATATTAATGAGCTCAAAAGTCTTGTACCCACGTATAAGCTGCACCCCAAATTTCGAATGTTTTTTTCCTTGAAAAAAGTGTGGCCTATATGCGGGTAAATACGGTATTTTATAAAAAGTACACATAGGTATACAATTTTTAATTTTGTACATTCAATTTCTGCATTGTGGACATGCATCTTGATTGATTATTGATATTTTGGACAGCAGAGCTTGTCCTGCTGTATTCATGCAAACATTATAATAATGAGGATTTCTATTAGACTACGTCAGAGACTATCGCCCGCGTCGTTGAAATGTGACGCGCGTGTCGAGCCCCTAGTGTAGAGAGAGACTCTCTCTTTCTGGCTCACTACACTAGGGGCTCGATACGCGCGTCACGTTTCAATGATGTGGGCGATTTCTCAGTCGCTCACTTGTTCGTTTCCCTCGACTATCCCTGAGCAGAAAGAGAGACTGGTCGTAGTCTAGATTTCTATCAAAGGTCCAGGTGTCTGGGATAATAACTGTAACAACCTTTTCAATTTGAGAAATTAGGTACTGGAAAATATTTGAAAGTTTGCAGCAAACACTGTAATTTACACAGCTTGTGGAAGGCATAGAACTTGTGTATAAAATTCATTCATACTGCACACTGTGTTCAAAACCCACATATTGGACAAATATGATCAAATATAAAAGCTAAGGACAGAACTTGAATATGAGGGACATTTATTTAAATTTTTTAAAGCTACAATTAATAGTCACTGCAGAGAATGAAACATTTGCGTTCTATTCAGAAGCGGTTCTGTTACTAATTATTCTAATTTTGACAGATTTAGTCATACAAATATTGTAAGTTATTATGAGAAAATGTTGTTTAAAACTAACTTGGTCTCTCCCAGACATTCCATACGATGCAGTGTGGAATACTGTATCATAGTGATGAACACTAAATACATTTTCCACATCCTCCTTCTTTGTTATGTCACCCTAAAAGAAATTACCACATGATGGAGCATTAATAATAATAATAATTAAAAGTTATTATTATTATTATTATTATTATTATTATTATTATTGTTATTATTATCATGTAAAAGTAAAATGTGAAAATTATAATTATTATAATAATTATTATTATACCAGCCAACTCTTTTTGTTAAATTTGTAACTTTTGCACTCTCTGTTATTCTAATTTTAGCAGATGCTGTTTCTTTTACTCACAGAAAATTAAGATATTGTAAGTTAACTTGACAGCAGCGTCATGATAACTGCGAAACATTGGTCTTTAATGTTAGTTTTGACTTTTCTTTGTTTCAATAGGCTGTTATTGATACAAATTATTATTATTACTGGTAAGATGACCGTTTATTCGTTTGTCTCACGATGGAGTCGTTTTGAGTTGTTGATCACGACGTTTCAACTGCAATACTACTATTCTTCATCAGGCGATGAGGTTGATTGTTTACGTGTTGCTATTTGTAGCATGATGGTTCGCTGCTAGCGGTGCATTTCGATCCTTTTTATTATTCCGACTATTGGATGTTTTTTGTTCCCTCACAGGTCCGCTTTGTGGTTGGTCGGCTGTTGTGCTTTCTGATCGTAGGCATCCAAGCTTCAGGAATTTTGATTCCACTATCTCTATTGATGTTATTAGGATGAAGTCTTATATGGATAGCCTCTTTGACCCTACGTGTGTACCAGTGAGGGTCACGATCAATAAACTTAACTTCTTTCGAAATAGGAAGATGCCCCGTTTCATTAGCATGCTCCGAAACTGCGGAGGTTTGCATACGAGCAAGCCGTATATCTCTGTTGTGTTCTTTTATCCTGTCTTGCATCGCTCTCCCTGTTTCCCCGATGTATACTTTGCCGCACTCACATGGAATTTTATAGACGACACCGTCTTCTTTAATTTGTTGGTTCAATGGCGTCTTTCGGTCTCACTAAGTGAAACCTAAGAGTTGTGTCTGATTTGAAGACGGTGCGTACGCCTTGTTGTTGTAGGCAGTGGCAAAGAACCTCTGATACACCTTTTATGTAGGGAAGAACCGCAGTAGATTTAAATTCCTGCGTAGGTTCTTTGTTGGCTGTTGGTCTTGTTGTCTTTGTGAGTTTTCGTACAAATGAAGAAGGATATCTGTTCGAAAAACAAGTACCAATGATAAATGTTTCTTTTCTTAAGAGATAGCTGATGGGTTTGATGTGGGGTGTTTGGCTCAGTCGTATTGACACTTAACAGTACCATGTTTCATTGACTGAGGATGGTGTGAATCATAGGCTAGGTATTGGTCAGTGTGGGTGGGCTTTCTGTAAACAGTGGTGGTGAGAAGACTGTTTGAATCCCTTGAAACTGACGTGTTGAGAAATGGGATTAAGTGTTATCTTTCTCGATTTCCATGGTAAAACAAATAGTAGGCTGTTGACTGTTTAGATGTTGTAAAAAGCCGTCTACATAGTCTTTACCTAAGACTGTAAAAGTGTCATCTACATATCACTTCCAGATCTTAGGTTTATAGGTCACTGTTGCTATCGCCCATTCCTCAAACTCTTCCATGTAAAGGTTAGCAATTAACCACGGAGAAAGGGCTCTTCATGGCTGCTCCATCTTTCTGTTCGTAAATTGACCCGTTGTATTGGAAATACATGGATCTTAAGACAAAGTTTAAAAGGTCGGCAATTTGTGTGAGTGTAAGGTTTGTGCGGTCGGCAAGACCGGGATCGTTCTCTCGTTTGCATAATGCGGCCTTCATGGCACCCTCGTTCGGCACGTTTGTAAATAACGATTCTACGTCAAAAAATACCATGACTTCGATTTCTTGTATTTGCTCATGGCTGATGGTAGACACAAAATGAGAAGAAAGCACAACAGCCGACCAACCACAAAGCAGACCTGGGAGGGAACAACATCTAATAGTCGGAATAATAATGAGGATCAAAATGCACCAATAGCAGCAAACCATCATGCTACAAATAGTGACACGTAAACAATCAACCTCAGCGCCTGATGAAGACTAGCAGTATTGCAGTCGAAACGTCGTGATCAACAACTCAAAGCGATTCCATCGTGAGACAAACGAATAAACGTTCATCTTACCTATCTTACACCACGATGAACAATAAACACATCTTTAATGACATTATTATTATTACCACTAAGCTTATATCATAATCATTAAGGAACGAAAATGCCAGGAACTAAAGAGCCAGTAGGTGGGAAGGAGGGGGTGTATAATAAAATACCTTTTGACTAAGTTATGTTGGGCTGGACAGGAAAATACTTGGCTCTCGAACATGGCACATCATACCATAACCTCAAGCCAAATATTTTACCATCTGAACCTCTCACTCAGTCAATAAGTACATATTACTGCAATTCCAGCTAATACCCATGGCCCGGGAGGGGGGGGGAGACTCCCCATTTCAAGTGATGGGGATCGAGCTGCAAAGGAATTTTTTGGGTTTGAAATTTACGAATATCAGGATTTTTTTACATGAATCTAGACTTTGAGCAGAGTACTACTCATGTTAGGAACAGGCAAAACGCAACTTTCCTTGTGGTAGGAAGGGCGTAGTTACCACAAGGGACAGCCGCTTAGGAATAAAAAGGCACGTTTATATACTCACAGCCATATAGCATTATTTATCCAAGCAATATGGAGCACTCTGTTAGCATACAGCTGCTTTGTTAGTTCTTGCTTGCACACCCACCCCCTACAAGAGGTAGTTTTGATTTTCATGTTGTAATTGTGTGATTCATATTGTGGGCTTCAATAATGTGGTCTGTTTTGGGGTTTAGAAAATTTTGGCAGGCAATTTTTTGAGTAGTTTGTAAGAATGATTACTAGATCTGGGAAAGTTTATTGTGATAGGATGATGAATAACAAACAAACGTGACCATTCAGAAAGTACCATAAGAGATTACTCTTTGGAGTTTATTAACTCGTAGCACGAGTCAAGTTCGAGACAGAGTCAAGTTCGAGTCACGAGTCAAGTCCAAGTCAGGTTAAAAAGCAATCATGTTTTTTGAAAATTTGTTTTAATTTCTTTTGACTGTGATTTTTGCTTTCATAATGATGTGCCAGTGGTAAACAGTACTAATTATTAAACAGTCCGGTCTGAGATCGCTCGATCACCTGATCAGGAGCGTCATTTGAGCTATCATTTGCAGCCCGCTTTACAAAGATATCACATCTCGTAGTATTTATAAATTTTCATGAAAGAATATAATAACCTCAATTTGCATATGGCTGAAGAAGAAATCCCATTTTCAAGATGCACCGAGCGAGAACGTATGTTGTTTTATCCACAGGGTACCCAAGATATCATCCAATAGAACCTATTCCCTTCGCAGACAAAATGTTGGAGGACATATTGTTTACCAGTATTTCAGCAGGATACATATACGAACCTTAATTTTCTCCTTGTCTTCGAGGTTTCGAGGTAAAATTATCTCAACAATTTGAGCAGTATTTTGCCTGTCTTCGGCCATAACTGTGAGAAGAGATGCTAGCGAAAGAGACTCTTCGGAAGCTTTGATGATAAAAAGTTTATATGCCGTTATAAGTAAGCTTAAAATTAAGTTACATATCTTGGACTGTTGATGTTTTGCGCAGCAGTTGGCGCAACATTACGAAAGCAATAATTGCAATCAAAAGAACTTAAAATCAAATTTTTAAAAAAAGTATTTAATTTAAGTATTTTTAACCTGACTCAAACTTGACTCGGGCTCGAACTTGACTCATGCTACGAGGAAACTCTGCTCTTTGTTATCGTCATCATTTAATCTTTTCTGGGTAATTGGATTTTTTGGGTTTCATTTTGGTCCTAGACATTTTTTGGGTTTTGCCTCGAGCCCAAGGGATTGTTTGGGGTTTCATTTATGTCCCCATTTGCACCTCCCCATCATCACTTGAAATCCAGAGTCCCCCCGCCCAGGGTTAAAAAAAATGTTTATGATGGCTCAACATCGATCACCAAATGGAAAAAGTCTCAGCTAGAAGAGTAAGGGATGGACGGGAAAGTCAGCTATCGGTTTCACCTCTAGACTAAACCTGAAATATGTTTTTACTGTACTGCACAAAAAAAGCTTACTACCTGAACACATTCCATTTGGCTGTAAGCTGTGTCATTAAAGGGCCAAAAAATATCAAAAAGAACCACTTCTGCTCCCTGTCTGTTGAGTTCATTTCCTAGCTTGTGGCCAAAGTAGCCCCCACCGCCAGTAATAAGCACGCTTTTGCCTTCAAAGACATCAGATGGATTCCTATCATCCGCCATATTATGTAACCTTACCAGTCAGAGCCTTCGTACGTTCTTGTTACCAGACTCTATTGGTCAGAATCTAAGCGTGTGCGTGCGCAGAAGGGCGGATGGATCCCAGATGAGTCCCGGATTAGATTTCACTTCCGCGTTGAGGTTTCGTGTACTTTTATAATATAGCACAACATTCGGCCAATTATTGTGAATTCATCAAACTTTAAAATCAAATGGGAATAGGAAGCAGCACAGGGGGTCGTCGAAAAGGAGAGGTTGTGAGTCAGAAAGACCCTCACCGTATCAATGTTTTGTTTATCTGTGATGAGTGGAATTCGTCCAAGGGGGGTTTGTCCACTTTCAACAGAGAATCTGCTATTAACTTGGCAAAAACATCAAGCAACAAGATCAAGGTCCACTGCTACGTGTCCAAGAGCAATGAATCGGAGAGAGGAGACGCCAAAAGACACGGAGTGAATGTAATAACAGCACAGAGCATCCCCGGGACTTCTGACCCTCTCGAGTGGTTGAGACTTCCACCTCCAGAACTTTCACATCCTGATATTGTGATAGGCCATGGACGAAAGTTTGGCACTCCTGCTTATTTCATTGTGCGAACTGCAAACTGCAAGTGGGTGCAGTTTGTGCATGTCTTTTGTGAAGACCTTGGAAAATACAAGCAAAGAGATAAAAACATTAACTGTGTTTCGGATACAATTGAGGAGAACGAGAAGAAGCATAAAGATGAAATCAAACTCTGCAAAGCTGCAGATGTGGTTGTCGCTGTTGGCTCACGGCTACAGGAGAAGTACAGTAACTGCCTCCCAGACATTGAGGTACAAATCATAACACCTGGGATTTTGGAAAACTTTTGCCACCTTTTAGATAAGAGACTCAACAAAGTCACACGTAATTCAGAGGAGTTCAGTATCTTTGTATTTGGCAGAGCAGCCTATGAAGATCTGGCTCTGAAAGGATATGACATCATTGCTGAAGCAATCGGGTCTCTTGGAGAGAAATTTAAGGTGACATTTGTTGGTGCACCTGAGGGCCAATTTAGAAATATAGAGGAATGGTTTCTTCAGAAGACAAGGATAACGCGTAGACAAGTGACAATACGTGGTTACTGTGATCAAGATGAACTGAAAAGTATGTTCTATGAATCAGATTTAGTTGCTCTTCCTTCTCGCACTGAAGGTTTTGGATTGGTTGCCCTGGAGGCCATTTCTGCTGGCATCCCTGTGCTTGTCACTGCTGAATCTGGAATTGCCAAAGCTTTAGAGAACGTTGAATGGGGGAAGTCTGTTATTGTGCAATCAGAGGACCCAAAAGAGTGGGCTCAGAAAATTGAGAAGCTGTCCAAACAGAAACCAGAGGAGAGACACAAGAATGCCATTTTTCTCAGAGAGAACTACAAGAAGACCTACTCTTGGAGTACACAGTGTAAAAGATTTCAGGAGATGATTGTTGAGCCTTTAATGAAAGACAGCTGTCATACTGACAGTGTTAGTGGTATGTAGGCTTGCACTTGTTTGTGGAGGGGGACAGAAGGTGCTTGGGAGACAGAAAAAGACAGGGTGGGAAGTGGGAGAAATGGGAGGGGGAAGTTGCACAACATTGTGCAATATTTTTCAATTTACAAAATGCAAAGATCAGAATGGGGAGCCAATGTAAATGGTATGGGAACCAGGATTATAGGGTACGGGAAGGTAAAATTATGCATCAGCCAAGGAGGCCCACACTGTGCGTGTGGTAGCTTAACCCGGTTTCTGTAGCATTAAGTTAACTCAGAATATTGCTGCTCCCCCTGGATGGGATACTAGTTCATCCCAGGTTACCCACAGCAGTATGTTGCCGGTACCCATTTTACACATCTGGGTGAAGAGAGACAATGAGAGACAAAGTTTATTATCTAAGGAAACAACACGATGGCAGGGACTGAGCCTTAAACCACTGACCTTCAGATCTGAAGTGCAACGTGTTAAACACTACAGCACTGCACCTACATAAGGGTATGGGAAGCAGGAAGTGGAAACGTCCTGATTCCCCCACCCCCGTAGCCTGACAAAACAGCCGACGTTTCGCGAGGTGGCCACTTGAGCCCTCGCAAAATGACGTCTGAGTAACGAGCGTAGAAATTCCATACTGGTGACGTGCACTACCAAGATCTTGGTAGTGCTTCTGATTGGTTGTGCCTCGAGGGAATTTTCTTCCAACCAATCAGAAGCACTACCAAGATCTGGGTAGTGCACATCATCAGTATGGAATTTCTGCGTTCGTTACTCAGACGTCATTTTGCGAGGGTTCAATTGGCGACCTCGTGAAACGTCGGCTGTTTTCTCAGGCTACCCCCCCCCCCTCTTTTACAGGTGGTCTTGTGGGAAAAACTTGTGGGAAATAATAATAAACTATGATATAAACAAATAGAAAGCTTAGTGAATGCAGAACACTAATTCAGCAAAGGTATATTTTTTGGGAGAGTTTCCTTTTATATTAACTGGTGGTTATTCAAGTGACTTTAGTGGTCGCTAAATATGGGAACTTAGAACCCTTTTACTTTTACAAATTACCATTGTTATGGCAGAAAAGTCATTTTCCTTTCAAAAACTGCAATGTTTAAGCATCTAAAGCAAAAGCCAAAAAAAGAAAAGATTAACATGTTTGTACCCAGAGCTCTTCCTAAATTATTTGGGAATGCTGGATGTGCAAATTAAAAATTTCAGTGGTGTTATGACATTAAAGAAATAATACAGTCCCAATTTCTTTTACCAATTTAGATGCTACTCCTGCCGTGTCTAGTGAAAAAGTGCAGGAAACAGTTGTTGAGGTAAGAGTAGAGCCAACAGTCATACTCCCGTATTAATTTAGAGGTTGGACTGGTCAATTGGCGTGTGTTTCTTCAACCTTGCCCCCAGGATCTTCTTGGTATTCAAATGGCAGCGAGAGAAGGCTCCTGCCAAATATGACAGGTGTTTATCTTGTGGGTAATTTTAGGTTCATGTGTTATTTGCCAATGTCTTCCCTTGCTGCCATTAAAACCAAGGAGACCGTGGAGCCAAGGTTAGCATTTCTTGCATTTTTTTGGCCTTCTCAAAATGTGAACACTCACAGTATGTTGAGAAAATTAAAGTAGCAGAACACCACAAGGCTATAACTTAATTTTTTTATTAGCAAAGATTTAAGTATAATCACAATGAACATGACAGTTTTTGAAGGTTTGGTTTTTTAATTTTGAAATTAGCCATTATCATGACAACCTGGCTGTGAAAAAAAAAACAGGAAATAAAACTTGCATTTTGCTTATTTGCAAAAATTCTAGTCATAAGATTTTTTCATCATTTATCAGCAACAAACCTGGAACATTGCCCACATGTCTAAAATGTGTGGTTCCAGAAAATATCCATACCCCCCCCCACGGAAGGTCACTGGAAATTCCGAGGGGGAGGGGGGTTCAAAGGCAGAAATTTCCAAGGGGAGTGGGGGGTTCATAGGAAGCTCATTTTCCAGAGGGTGAAGAAACACGAAAAAATTGAAAGCAACGCACGATTGATGCCAAGCACGAAGTAATACTTACGTAGGCTGTTTTGACCTTCAAAACTATGCAAATATGTTGACCGAAATGCCAAATTTTGCGACTTTGATTTGTATAAAATTTCGGTAGACCTGATTTGCATATTCGCGTTTACGGAAAATTTCGTGTCTCCTTGGCCTTAGGTGAATATTGCACCGTTTTCAATCCTTTCAATGGGAACGTTTTTCGTTAAACTCCAAAGTTGTTTAAACAAATACAAAAATATTTTTATCGCGCAATCCAGCAAAGGGTTTTCAGCCGCTTTTCACCGGATATCATCGAGATAGAATTGTTGCGTTACATAAACAGTGACGCTCATATTATTTGAAAAGGTCAGATTTCATGCGTTATGCAAATTTGATCCGTTTTTGAACTGAAACTAAAAGTTCAGCCTATATTAGCTATTTCTTACAAATTCTTTTACAGTTGTCATTATCTTTGAGTTTCCATTTGACCTTCATTTAGCATTTCAATTTTAAACAAAGGATAAAGTGCGGGAAGACAGGTTCGATTTGTTATCCCTCCGTGCAATTTATTTTTAGACTCACGGTATGCAAATTCACTTGTGCATAATCCCAGGAAAAAAGCTGCTATTTTACTCTAATTCTTTTTCGAACATCATAACCGTCGATTTTTAGTGTAATTTACATTCAACAGTTTCGCTTTTGACGGCAGGTTTGAGTGTGGAAAACACAAAATCGATTCTGAAAGTTTGGCTTCGTTGTTAATGTTTACGTCGCATTCGGAACGCAAATTATTCGCGGCAACCCTCGGCACCAACGTTAATAGAACGTTAAAACACTCGGTTTAAACAAATTTTCGTGAAAAACATAGAACATTTCAAACCGGATAGCAAACATGCAAATAGTATAGATCAATAACAAAGCGTTATATGTTGAAAATGGATGTTACAATAGCAACTGTTACAACAAAAACCATGTTCGCGTAACGTGGAAATTCCTGGGGGGAGGGGGGGTCATCAAAGTCCCCCTTGGAACGGAAATTCCGAAGGGGTGGGGGGATGCAAACCAAAAACCTTCCGTGGGAGGGGTATGGATATTTTCTGGAACCACACAATGAAAATTCTCATGAGCTGTTTGTGAGAACTTGGTGCATCTCTAGAAAAAGTCACGAAAACAAGTGATCTGATGTGTTTGGTTAATACATAATCGTGTGGCATATTTTTCTTTGGGTTTTCGTAGGAATGAAAATAAAACAATTTAAAGGTTGGTTTCTTTTTTACCTCACTTTCTCCTGCACATCAACACAAATGACGAGTGAGTTTACTACCAGGAAGGACGAAAAGTGGACTCAAAGAAGTATACTAGACTCGTAGCAGGGTTGTATATAAGAGCCGGCAGCCGGCGACTCGTAGTAAACATGCCATGTTTCATGCTCTCTCAGCGAATGTGTGCAAGTCAGGGTACAAAGGTAATCCTTACACTACATCTCCCTTTTTCTAACAAAAACATGTTCAAAAGCCAAACAGGCATCATATCAAGTCAGATGACTACAATCCTGGCCAATTCATTATGGGACACTTCACTTTTTCCATCCCTATTTATGATCGAATAAAAAATCGCCGATAATTAATTTCGTAAAAATACATCTTGAATTCTCTCTCCCCCACCCCCCCCCTATACAATGTTGAAGTCCATAAAGTGTACAAGATATTCGAGACATTTTGGACTCCTAACTCTCAACATTGTTCAGGGGGGGGAGGGGGAGTCGATGTTAGTTGTGTTTTGACGAAAAAGGTGGTCGCTGTCCCATACCTTTCGGCCAGGGTTGTCCGAGATGATAGGGAAGTCTAGAAGTTGAAACGATGACTAGTTTCCGGTTGTGTTCTTTTATTTGAGGAATTATTGTCTAGCCACAAAGCTACAAAAACATTACTGAAGTTCGGAAATGTTAACTAGTCGAAGTAAACATTGCGATATGAGAGTTGCATTTGTTTTTAATGAGATCTGAGAGACAGCCATTTTAATAATAATTCATTTTTTGCCAAGCGTACTAATTTAAGAGGACAATATGAGGTTCGGGGTTACATGAAGGGAAGGAAAGCTTTGTTCAAAAACGTATTCACCTATTCTTGAGTTTATAATTGTTTACTGTAAGGCGCTTGCAGCTTGTGACTTTCTGCAGTTCAATGTAGCACAGGGACACCATCGTTTGTATGAGTGGTGGACTGTGCTCGTATTCGATTGTTTTTTAATTGACCAATTGATTTCGCAACAGTAATATCTATATTATGGAGAGCTTAGGTATACGGCAACAAAGGCAGGTTTATTTAATAACCTATAGCAGGGCAAATTTGTCGGCTTTTCCAACTCGACAAAGCTTTGCTACTGCCATAATCAACGCGTTTGAGACAACAACTGTAGCGAAAGTACTGCATTGGGTTGTCGCTGTTGAGCGTCACAATGATGATTGCGAAGAAGATCACGGCAGTCATTACCATATGGCTGTAAAATTGTCCAAGAAAACAAGATGGGCTAATGTTCGTTCCTATATTGACAAGGAATTTGAGATTCAAGTTAATTTCAGTTCTGTTCACAGCACATATTATAGTGCGTATAGGTACACTGTAAAGGAAGACACAGAACCTCTGTTATCTGATGACCACCCAGACCTCAATGACAGCCATGAGCCAAGAACTGAAAAGGCCATTAACGCGAGAAAACGAAAGAAAAAGCAAACAACCAAGAAGGCAGCACGCAAAAGAATGTCTGTTTACGATGTAACACAGCTGGTTCAGACACGTGGGATCACTTCACGATTGCAGTTAGTAGCGTTTGCAGTTCAGCAAAACCGCAATGGGAAAACAAATCTAGCCGAATTTATTGCAGATAGAGGTGCGAGAGTAGTCGACGAAGCATTACAATTGGCAAGAGAGTTCGCAGAAGCAGAAGGAAAACTTGCAAGAAGCAAGAAAACTCGTTTGGAGTTGCTAAACGAGTCCTACGCGGGCGAGTGTGCAAGCGAATGCAGGGAGCGTTGGTTACAGTGCGCTATCAAGTTAATTGAAAGTAATGGTATTGCGCTGTCTCACTTTTGTGGGTCAATTTACACAGCACTACAGCTAGGGCGTGCAAAGTACCAGAATATTTATGTTCATGGGCCAGCAAATGCAGGCAAAACCTTCATTTTATCCCCGCTAAAGTGCATTTATCAAGCCTTCTGTAACCCTGCAACAGGTACTTTTGCGTGGGTCGGTGCCGAACAAGCAGAAATCATCATGTTGAACGACTTTCGGTGGAATCCTTCAATAATTGCCTGGTCAGATTTCTTACAACTTTTGGAAGGTGATATCGTTCACCTTCCAGCACCTAAAAACTTCTGCAGCAGAGATATCGAGTTCACTAAGGACACCCCATTCTTCGCAACCGCCGATGCTCCGCTAGTCCTCGTTAAAGGCGGCTCAATTGATCAAGCTAACTCTCAGATGATGTCCGTGCGATGGCGTTTCTTTCATTTTTGGAAGCAAATCCCCGAAAAAGATCAGCTGCGGCTGAATCCCTGTCCAAAATGTTTTGCGAGACTTATTCTTGACAATAAATAACTCATTATTGCTCAATGTCAACATTCCCGATCCACTGTAGCCTTATCACAGTAACAGATTGGAGTTGAATCACGCACTCGGTGTGACATCTATTTCACAGTGCTCCATCAGAAATCTTCTTTTTATAGGATTAAATATAAGTTTTGTATTCTCTAAACAATTTAAAAGCAATGGCAAAGTGACTTTAAGGTAACCACTGATCAAAGATTGAGACAAACAAGTAATTAAACAAGAAAATAAACAGTGCTCCATCAAATGCTTATTATAGAATTTATAATGATAGCTGTTTTATTAACGTTTCAATGGAGCACTGTTGAAAAACCCACAAATAGGTGTCTTTTTCAACTTTTGTTGTTTCCTACTTTTGTATAAATCGGTAAAGTTTCTCTTAAGGTGATATATATTTAGTAACATCTATTTTAAACTACGGAAAGAAATGTTTTACCAATGGAGAACTGTCTTGCGTTACAGCGGAGCGCCGTACCATCGGCTCACGTACAGAGATTACGCAACTGATTAGACTGGTTCAAATGAACTTTATTTCCCATTATATGCCGATTTCACTTTGATTTACATGTATTCACAATTAGAACTTAATTCTTCCACCTTTTGCTGCTATAATTTGTTCTATTCGCTTAGGCATGCTTTTAATTGTGCGATCTATAAGTTCAGGGTCAACAGAATCGAAACAGCGGATTACTCGGCTCTTGAAATCATTAAAGGACTCACGTACAATTTGTAGGCGAATGGCCTCATCTTCTAACATCTTTTTCACAATATGAAATATACTCTCTATAGGATTAATGCATGGACTTCTAGGAGGGATGTGGTGCAACTCTGCACCAATTTCCTTTAAAGCTAACTGTGCCGCTTTAGAAACTTGAGAGGGATCGTTATCCATTACGAACAAACGCCGTCTGTTAGAACCCGCTCTCGCAAAACACGCAGGAAAATGCTCTTTTACAAAAGAAGCGAAAAATTTCCCGTTCATCGTTTCGTACACTTCATGAAGTATTACACCCTTTTTAAAACTGATAGCTACTAAAACGTGTAGTCTTTTTCCCCCTGCAAGGTCTTTGGAGCCCTTTGCTGTCACAGTGAGTCCCTCTGATTTTCGGCGCCAAACACGGGCCTTCGGTTCCGTAGCCTTACTTAAGGGATTTGTTTTATAAACAAACGACACCCCATCCAAGTAAAAGGCCACATCTTTTGTCCAGAACTCTGGGCTTTCTTTTACTTTTCGCTTCATTCTTCGCGCATACTGTAATCTTAACCGCCGGTCCTTTGCGGTCAGTAGCCCTTTCTTTCTCGTCTGAAGGAACTTGTACCCTTGTTCATTGAGGTATCGTGATATCGTTCTTCGGCTTGCCAGATGACTTATTCCACTCGCCTCTGCTAACTGCTTGATTGTGAAATTAACGTTCTTTGTTCGCAGCTTTCGAATAGTGCGAATTAAAGACCTTATCCCTCGTTTATCGAGTTTTCTTGGCCGCCCTCCTTTTCCATTCTCCAGTTGACCTCTTGACTTTGATTTAGTGCTGTTACATAAACGGTGCACTTCTGACTTGGAAATATTGTATCTTTTCCCAATTTGACGGTAACTTAATGGCTTTCCATAACTTGTTCTCAAAAGAACAACTAGAGCTTTTGTCTCGGCCGATATTGGTACTTGCCGTCTTCCCATTTTTTGGGTTGTGATTTGTTAACGTTACGCCACTTTAACTATACTGCACTGAAAAGGATTATTTTATCTCACAAATAAATGGCTTGGCATTTCCCGTTTCTAAAGTTTGTTTGCTAGCATGCTAAAAAAACATGTTCCTGTTTAAAACGATGACTCTACATCACGTCCTTTAAAGTCATTTCCTCCTGTTACCTGAAAGAGTTACTTCCTATAGGTGGGTGTAGAGAGAAATTCTTTACCCAACGCCTGCACTTGAACAAGGCAGCGACATGGCACAAAATGTCACATACAAATCAGTCTTCATAAACAGCAACAACTCATCTAAGATGTTTTGGGTCAAATCAATGCCCTCATCCAAAATGAAGCCTTAGTTTTAATAAACTACAGAAAACCCTACTCCGACAATCCTGGCCAATTCATTATGGGACACTTCACTTTTTCCATCCCTATTTATGATCGAATAAAAAATCGCCGATAATTAATTTCGTAAAAATACATCTTGAATTCTCTCTCCCCCACCCCCCCCTATACAATGTTGAAGTCCATAAAGTGTACAAGATATTCGAGACATTTTGGACTCCTAACTCTCAACATTGTTCAGGGGGGGGAGGGGGAGTCGATGTTAGTTGTGTTTTGACGAAAAAGGTGGTCGCTGTCCCATACCTTTCGGCCAGGGTTGTAGCTTCAGTTCTCCAATAATCAGCATTCCTTCACATATCTCAGTTCTCGGTGGTCTGCGTACGTAGCCACTCCAAATGCCGTGGTTCCACTGATGGCTCCAAATGCTGTGGTTCCACAGGTGCAGGAGATGCCAATGGCTCCTTAGGAAGAGCTTCTGGAAGGGCTGTTCAGCTCCAGCGAGACTTTTGAGTGAAGTGACTGCTGCAAAGGATGTAGTTGTGCTGTAAGGGTGTAATGGTTCGCTGATGTTTCCAGAACGTTGGCTGAATAGGACGTAACCTCCAAGTCATATGATGGTTTCTTCCAATAGTACTTCTTGGCGTCTGGATTACCACAGACCTTGGTGCTTCATAATGTTTTGCCACTGAGCCTTCTGTGTGTAGATCTGGTATCCAGACTCGGTCTCCAGGGGAAAGCTGTTCACCCTCCCAACTCTGTGTCTGTGGTTCCCTGGTAGAAATCCTATACAGGATCCTAGCTACAGGATTTCCTAGGATCCTATAGGATCCTACAGGATCCTGTAAGTTCACACAGGATCCTACCCAGGATCCTAAATGGCACCATGTTGTTTAGGATCCTACTCAGGATCCTGTAAAGTCTTTCAGGATCCTGCTTAAGATTGTCCAGGATCCTGTTTAGGATCCTATAGGATCTTGTTTAGGATCCTGTAGGATCTTGTCTAGGATCCTGTAGGATCCTATAGGATCCTATAGGATCTTGCTTAGGATCCTATAGGATCCTAACAAGATCCTATAGGATCCTACAGGATCCTACAGGATCTTATATAGGATCTTATCAGGATCGTGGTTAAGATCCCACAGGATCCTGTTAGGATCCTATTAGGATTTTATTAGGATCTTATTAGGATCCTGGTTAAGATCCTAATAGGATCCTGTTAGGATCCTATTAGGATCCTGGGCAGAATTTTCACCAGGGTTATAGTTGTGTGCTATCTTCCCCCTGTACTTTTTCTCATTTCTGCGTACTTGATTATAGTCAGGAAGCTTGGGCAGGAGTTCATCTGGATGGCAAGGTACCCGTGTTTTCAGTTTGCGACCCATACTCAACTGTGCAGGGGAATATCCATTGGCAAGTGATGTGTCCCTGTAGTCTAAAAGAGCCAGGTACTCGTCATCACACTTGTTCAGTTTTGCTTTCATAATTTGCACTGCTCTTTCAACTTGGGCATTGGCCTGGGCATAGAGTGTGTGGAGATGATGTGGCATGTTAAAAATCCCCACTTAACTGCAAACTGCTTGTCTATGAATTCCTCAGATCAGAGCTAAATTGGGGTCCATTATCTGAAAACAGTGTCACGGATGCCATGCCTACTGAACACTTTCTTCATTTTCAGGATGGTCTCAGCTGAATTAATGTTTAATGTTCATTTATTCTCCATCTACGGGATAAATACAAACTCTCAATTGACCAGCTCCCAGTTGGCTTGATAGCTCAGTTGGTAAGAGTGCCTGCACTGGTATCGCAGAGGTCATGGGTTCGATTCCCGTTCAAGCCTGAATTTTTTCAGGTTTCTTCTTTTCAACCACTTAGGTTGAAACACCTTCACTGCGATGATCTACATACAATTCTGAATTGACACCATTCATCACATGAATACTAGTCTACAACAGCCAGATAAATATTGTGTCCTTTGTGCTCAAAAAAGTCCACTGCAACCTTGCCCCAAGGTCTTTCTGGGAAAGGTGTGGCTTTCATGGGCTCATTGCGCTCTTTTGGGTACTTGGAGCATGTATTGCAGTTTCGCACCATCTTCTCAATGTTACGTGAAATCCCTGGTCACCATACAGGAGAAGCTGCATTGTCTCGTGTCTTCGTTATTCCTTGGTGCCCATTATGAAGGTATCTAAGAACATTCTGTCTGAGTACTTCTGGTATAACCAATCTTCTTCCTCTTAGAAGTAAATTGTCGCGGATGCTGAGGTTGCCTCTCTCATTCCAATATTTTCCAGTTGGACCATACAACTTGTGCTTGTCAGTTGGCCATCCTTCCTGCACATACCGCATAACAACTTTTAATGTGTCATCTTTCCCCAGTTCACCTCTGATTTCATCTGAATGCCTGTCTGATGCCAGCAAGGTTACCATGACAACATTCACAAATGAACCTGATTCTGTTTGCAAAGTCACTAATTAACTGAAGGTGTTAAAATGAAAAAATCTCTTTCCAATCCAACTACCGTATATCAAACAAAATGAAATGGTCACTTAAATGGTTGACAGCTTAAACTGCAAGGTAAGGTGTAGGTCTGTAAATGCATGGTTTGAACCCAGGAGTCATATCATAGATCAGTAAATTATGATCATCTGGGTGAGTGTAGTCCTTAGAAGGACTGTTTGTGATGACATTGACAGACGTTTCGACAACCTGAGCAGAAGTCATCATCAGAGTCAAGGGAACTTTGAATCATCAGTAGATGTTATAGATGGTTTTCACCGAGACGTCATCGAATCCTAAAATCAAAGGCACGAGATCTTCTGAATTTTTATCAACACCAGGTTGAAGATGGCCTAGAAATAAAACTTTCTACAAGTTTCCAGTCCCGTAACATCTTTCATTTTGAAAATAGAGCATTTTGAACTGGCAAATTTTCACCTTGCGTGACACAAAGATAGTGACCGCAACAAAGCTGTCTGATTTAAAAAGAGGTCTCTCCTTGTGATTTTCGGCAGTTCAAACATTTCAAGTATTAGGAGATGTGTTTATGCGCATGTATACACGAGCGAAAAGAAAGCGTTTTCATCACAAAATTGAATCTCGGATGTTTTTGTTCATTTCTGGCCGCCATATTGGTGTACGTCCGATGTACACCAATATGGCAACTCCATACAAAGCTCTATAAAGTTGCGTGAAACGTTTGGGCAAATAACTCAGAAACGGTTTACCACACAGACCTGAGACTTGGAGAAGTTCTTTATATATTAGTCTTTTATATCAGGCTTCTTTCATTGAATGGTTTCAGATTTATTTTTTCATGGTGTGAGAGTGAAAACGAACTATAAGTCTCTGGGAGTTGTCCTGATTGGTGATGATCTTGTGATGATATTGGTCGTTTGTCACTAATAAGCCGTGTGAAGACTGTAAAACGTGATTGGTGCATTTTGATCCCTATTTTTTTAGTCAAATGTCCATTGGTCTGTTGTTAGTAAAGTTAGTCAGTTTGTTTATTGTCTGTCTGTCTTGTTATTGTTGTAATAAGTCGTTTGTAAGGTGCAGGTAGCTGTTGGCAATGGTTCAGCGGTGTTTGTTCTAAGTTGGTAAACCAGCTTTCTAAAGTGATACGTTGATAGTAGTCGGTACTGTAGGTAACGCATTCAGCAGAGTCCCAGTCGATTCTGTGGTTTGTTTTTAAATGGTGCTCAGCAGTGTGATTGCTGATATGACCATTATTTCTAGTCACTTGTTTGTGTTCAGTTTATTCCACAAAATAAATCACTGCCAGAAAAAAAGCTGTCTATTTTAAGGATAAAAGAAAAGCAAATAAAATTACCAGGAATTTTAAGCAAAATTAAACTTGATGCTGAAAAGTAACTTGTTCTTGTTATTGTTCTAACCATAGTTTGTGGTTTCCTTACAATATTAAGTAGTGGTTAATTAATGGAAGGTTCTTTTGAAAAAAAAAGCTGATAGTTAGCATTACATGTACAAAAGAAAAATGATGCCATATTGGTCGTGGATTTCCACACTTTGTTTCAGTCATGCTACAAGTATGATGTCATACCACTTTCTCTTTTTTAGGGTCAGGAATCTTGCAGAGCAGAGGTTGAAGATCCTTTTGATGATTTGCCTTTGGAGCAAATTCCGTATGTAAACATGAATTTGTTTCTTTATTTACTTTGCTATGGAGGCGTCAAGACCACTTCTAAACATTCTGATCTAATCTGGGATAGTTTTTTAATTTTTTCTTCCTTGTACTCATAACCAGATTAGCTTAAGAGTGCATGGAGCTCCTTATTATAAACAGTGCATGTAGTAGGTTTATGTAACTCAGATGTATGTAAATCGATCGTAGACAAACATTCAATAATAATAATAATAATAATAATAATGATAATAATAATAATAATAATAATAATAATAAGCATAGGCTACGTTCGCGCCCTCTGCATGTTTTTTAGGATGGTAGCATATATACGTCTTGCACTGCTATAATTATAATAATAATAATAATAATAATAATAATAATAATAATAATAATGTAATAGACGACGACAATAAAATTCAAAGTGGGGTCCAGAAGTGAAATAAAGTACCGGTAGCCATGGCGTAAACAGAACCTTTGGTAAAATGTTCTGGCTAATTGAAATAATACATTTTGTAATGAGAATATGTTTTGGTCTTTTAGGTAAAGGACTGTTGTTAAGGCTGCCGGTGAGAAACTAAATCATCAGCATTCATTTATTTAAAGCGTATGCACGAAGTGCGACGAATGGAAGCGACATTGCGTGAAATATTCATGAATAGGCTCTTCAGTAAAACTTTCAGTTTCTGAATCAATAATTGCACGTGCATTAAATCGCGCACCACGGTTATCTTGTGACGTTTAAGCATTTTTAAATAAAAAATACTGCCGAAGACCCGGCTTTTTTTACGTTCAAACGTTAATAGAAACTTTTTAGAAGTTTTCCAACAAAACAAAACAAAACCTTAAATGATACTCCTCATAGCTAACATAGAACTTCGGAAAGGCTTATATTCTTCAATCCAAATATTTGCGATCTCTAAATTGCAACGTATTGTTCTTTTCTGGACAGTGAACAAAAGCTGCTAGAATTTAATTTCCATTATTAGCATAACCTTGCCTTAAACATTCGTGTTTATTCGGTAAATGTTCGGAAGCCCTAACACCACCAATTTTGTGTCCAAGAATACAGTGCAGATATAGAATTTCCTGAACTGACACAACAAGCACATAAACTAGATATATATTTGTAGATTGTCACAACAGAAGCAATTTTTTCAAACAGGCTTTTAAACAAAATATTGAAGGCTTCAAATTTAAACAAGGGCGATTTTACTCATTTAAAAGCTTACAACTTTCAATGGAACTCGAAATCCTATGATCGGCTTCTGTTGTGACACAATAGAGGTTTTAACTGATCAATGAGTGGTAAAATCAAGAAGTTTTGTCTTCTCCACTAGGAGAAAACTTGGACACGGAGTCGCGTTTTACAAAATCTTAACTTTGGCAGCTTAATTATAGCATCCCAAAGAAGTGCAATCTATCAAACCAAAAACAACCTTGTTGCACTTCCACCATTCGCCATGCTCTCTGTAAAGTTTCAAAGGAATCAGCCCCCAAACGTTCAAGATATAAAGTTTTTTAACATAAGACCTCCACCATGGTGGAGGATGGATGGATGGATGGACGGACGGACGGACGGACGGACGGACGGACGGACGGATGGAATCTTTTATTTATATACCTTTTATTTTATAGATAGATAGATAGATAGATAGATACTAGATAGATAATTTATTAAAAAATACATCGCAGCTGTATGAGGCTGAATTGTTATTATCTAGTTAACTTGAGCCTCTAAGCTGCGATAACCTTCATATGTAACAAGTGTATGCAAATGGGAAAGGTTAAATTATACCTCTTTAGAACAATAAATTGAAAGAAGAAGCCCCAAGGAATGCTCGACAGCTTAAACAGTGGAATTCAAAGAGCTTAATGTATAAAGTGAAGGAATCAATTCTGAGGAGGACACACACGCGGTTGTTTATAGTTAAACAAAAAGAAATTTGCCTTTTCAAGTCATAAAAAAGGCTGTTGACTTCCCCAGTTATCATGGGTGCATTTAGTGATCACACTGAGTGATCACGCCATGATCATGGGTAAAAATTTTCTACGCCTGTTCACGGTATGATCACACTTATAAATAAATAAATAAATAAATTTGATTATAGAGTAATCATATGCTGCTGCTGATTGTCATTTGTGATGTTCTTTGATATTCTTTCCCTTGTGAAAAAAAAATTGAGTAGAATACAACTTGCAAAATAAACTAGAGTCATTTCATTTTTGAGCAGATCAAAGAAGCCTTCAGGGTACATTTGTTGTGGTGAACTTTATACTTATGAAAGCAGCTACGCAGTAAAATTGGAGACAATCAAACAGATGTTTACAAAACGGGTACAGAAACAAAAATTGGCACCAAACCCCGTTTGTCGCATTTTTTGGCACTTGCGTTCAGAGGCAAAAATTGAATGTGTGTGGTTTTGGTTTTCAGAAGCAACCAGGGACTTATCTTAAGAACTCATTTATTTAGAAAAGCTTGTTGTCTCTGATCTAAACAAGCACAAATCCACTGTTAAAGTTTAATATATTTGATCTGTGTGTCGTCTTGAAAAACTCCTGCGTAAATGTGTAAAATTTGGACATTTAACTAATTTGTTTTGTGGGGGCAATTCTTAATTTTATAATTGGCATATGGTGTGTGTTATTCCAAATTAGAAATTCTAACCATACTAGTACTAGACCAGTAACTGGTCTATTGTTGTTTTTGTAAGCCTATGAGCTCTTTCTTTAGTTCTAAAATAATTCTGATCATGCCTAACTTTGCTCTTATATGCTTCATTACCAAATTAAACACAGTAAGTTCCATATTTGTGAAGTCAGTCTTGCAATAATGCTTTTTTCTCATTGGTGATTGCTGTTAACAGTTACCCTAATTGGATTATCTGAAAATTGGTGAGAAGAAATGTAAATGATGTGGCCGTAACAGCAGGCATTCCCTTCTCCCCAGTCCCCTCCCTGTTTATGCCTACTATGCTAAACTAAACTGACTAAACTGGGAAAAACTCTTATGTCATCTGTTGGTTTACAGAGGGTACTTTGGAAAGGTAAACAAAAGGGATGCTGAGAAACTCCTTCAGAGCCATGATCCAGGGACATTTTTGGTACGTGAGAGGAAGTCTGTTGATAAGCAAGGAAGCTATGCCATAACACTGAGGTATTAATGAGTTTTATAGCACATATGCCAGGGTTTTAGAGGAAATAATTAAGCTAATGGTGCCACGGAACAGAAAAACATCAATTCTTCAAAAAAAAAAGTTATGTACTAGTGCTAGAGGAAAAAGAGCTATGTTCAACTTTAAAGAGATATAAATGCAAAAAAGTATAAGAAAGTATAAAGGTTGATGACAAGTGAAGTCAAACATTTTTCGTCAGCTCATTAATAATTGCAACGTGTCAAATGTTGCCCTCATACGGACATGTGTTTTGTTCAACATAGATAACCAAAGCGGCTGTTAATGATGACTGTCGGTTTATATCTCTGCCATAATCTCAGATAAGCATTAAATATTGTTAAATATTCCTGTGACACCTATCTTTGATTCACAAGACATAAATGCGGTGTAATTTTTAAAAAGTTTTGTCACAAGTAAAGAAATTACCCACTGACATTAGTTCTTGACGCATTGCAATGGAACAGCTTTTTAAATTTAAGGGCCCCCACAGACTAGACATTTAGTTTCTTTAGTTGTCAGCAACTAATTCTGTCCGATGCAAACATTTCACACACTGGAGTGTTAGTTGACTTGACGACAACTAAGTCAGGCCAGTGAGAGCTTAGGAACTAACGTTCACTACGCTTCCTCAAAACGACAACTAAACAACTAAACCAATCATTCCCACACAAGGGTCAAACGGTCAAAAATGTAGTTGTCGACAACTCTTAGTTGTCAACAACTAAAAATTTAGCCTTTAGTTGTCGACAACGTTTTTTAGTTGTTGATAACATTTAGTTGTCGACAACAAATAGTTGTTGACAACTAAATGTCTAGTCTGCGGAGGCCCTAAGTTGACCAAGACTGTGGATTAAAAATAGTGAAGATGCATTTTTACAGGGTAAGCCTCACTCTGAAGTAAAATATTAACAAATACAAGCAGGGAATTTCTGAATCCTAAAATTAAACAATACACAGAGCAGGGGCACCCAATGAGAAAATTTTAGCAAAATACTTGAAATATCATTTTCTGCTTTCTTCGATTGTTTCATAGACTCTCACGCAGTCGTTTTTAGGGGAGTCCTATTACCCTCCCCTAAAAACGACTGCGTGGGAGGCTAATTGTTTCACAGCTATTAAAAAACGTATGTGTAACCTCATACAGATTGCATGATCTGTTCGGCCTTTTTTGCAAAAAATTTAGGCTGCATAAAATTTTAGGAAACAGTATTCTATCCGCCGAATTTCTGAGCTGCTCATGGCTCTTTACAAAAATGCTAGCTGACCTTATTTTGCACTCTAAACGACATATTCGTCCCTCCGAAGACAATAGGAACTAATAAGTCCTCTTGTTACGAAAGTCTGAGGTGATGTTTTGCCAAAGAAATCTCTATTAGCTTTCACCGCAGTTAACTGAATTTGAATATCTCAGGCAGTTTTAGACCTTACAAACAGATATTCCCCAAAATGAACCGTTGGGTGCCCTGACGGAGTTTTGTTTATTTTCTCGGTGAAATTTGTGCACATTTCACTTCAGATTGAGACTACCTTCTAAGAATGTGTCTTTTGTCTTTTTATCCAGCAGTCTTGATGAACTCAAAATTAGGCTATTAAACATTGTCAGGTTTGAGAATAATTTGGTAATTGTCCTTGTGAGGCCACTGATACATGACAAAAAGTTGTTCCTCTTTTGCTCTATCCAAATTTGGATGTACTGCAAAATTAACAATCAACTCAAGCCACTATGCAAGAACAGTACAGTACAAGGTTGCTGTGGACACTTTTGTTAAAGCAAACTTGATCCCACTGTGTTACACAAAAGCTCGGCAGTATATGGGTTAAAGGTCATTAAGGACGTTGCCTCCTAATGCAGATGTATTTTTGCAGAGGTTATGACTATGGGTAAAAAGTAGATCTTAGCAAGGGTTATTGAAATCCAAAGAGAAAAATGTGGTTAACCGAGCATTTTTCAGAGATACTTAAGCAACCATAATTCTAAAAAAGCATTAATTAAAAATACAAAGCATTTGGCAATTTCTTTCCAAGTTTAAGCTCAATTATCTCTGAAAAATTCGTGGTTACCCACAATTTTCTTTTTGGATTCTGATAGCCCTTGCCAAGATCTGCTTCTTCCACATAATCTTAAACCGCGCAAATATTGTTGTGTTAGTGGGCAAATTCCTTAAGAAACCCGAATGTCCCAAGATGCGTAGAATGTTCACGCAGTAACAAAAGGAGGGTCCTTAAAACCTGTTGCTTTTCCAGAGACAGAGAGGGATTTCGACACCAGTACATTGAACCTTTACCCGGTGGACAGCTTGCACTGAACGGATACAAGGTTGGTTATGTTGTATATTTATTTTATTATCAAACTTATTGTCTCAGAATGAGACTGATTTTCTTGTAGAGACAGTCATTTTGACAAAATAAAGTTCTATCAATACTTTGGTATTAGAATGGGGATGTCATCTTGTTGATGTGGATGTATTTCATGAATCTGAACCAGCTTTCACTCATGGCCACCTCTCATGTGTCAACAACGGCAAACTTTACTGATCACATTATCTTGGTACACTCTGTCCTATAGCCTGTACAGCAAGCATTTCCATAGGTTTTTCTGCCAGTTTGAGGAATTTTTCGCTTTTTGGCCACGTGAAGATTGGGGTGAGCGCAAAAAATGGAAAGAGCGGGGAGGTGGAGGCGAGGCAAGAGAAGGAAATGCTTGTGTTGCGCTTGCATTAATTTCCTTTTCCTCCCCCTTCACGCACTTTTTGCACTTGCCCCAATTTTCAGGCGGCCAAAAAGTGAAAAATGCTTCAAACCTGTGGAAAAGCCTACGGATATGCTTGCTATGCAGGCTGTCTGTCCTGTAAGTGGCCAGACAAGCTTAATTTGCAAGTAACTGTATTTAGTTTGTGACAAATATGAGACTACAAAGAAAAAGTTACATGTCCCTGATGAGAGACAACCCTGTGAGGCACCTCGCACTGGACTGAAACTCTAAGCACTGACAGAGTTAGGCCTAATTTGAACCTTTATATTATTATTAATTAATGGAGATTAGACTGTTCTAATTATAACGTCTGATGTCTTTGGGGGGGGGGGGGTTATGAAAAAATTTGCCTTTCAAAATGGGGGCTTATTAGAGAGGGGGTTTAATAGAGATGGGGGGCTTAGTAAAGCCTTTGTGATATGTGCTAGGATCAATAATGCTGAAAGTGTCATGTGAGTGAGAAAGATTATGGTCAGTTGTAGAGCCGTATTTGATTTGATTTTGCATTTCCAAGTAAATTCTTAGATTAAACAATTTTTTTCCTTTATATGCTCTGTTGCAGGAGAAACTTTTTCTTAGTCTTTCAGCATCAGTGCAGTTCTTTTTCAAAAGTCTGGAAAGTGAAATGCCTTTGATCCCACTTACCAAGGAAAAAGGTAAGGAAGCAGTATAGAGTTGCAAAATTGGAAAACTCGTTTTCTGTCAAATTTGTCATTGCATTTAATATTTCTTCTGTTTCATTTTTATTGTTTAAATAATAATAATAATAATAATAATAATAATAATAATAATTCCGTTTAAAATATCTGGAAGAAGAAATTTATGTTTGCATACATCAATAATTGTTGCGACAGATAGTTGAGGAGAAAACGTGATTCAGAATTTCTTTGTCTCTATTTGGTGCTTGTTTTTCTCGTATCGTAAATAATTGCTTATGCATAAAAAGTCTTGTGTAGGCTGGCGATTAAAGGTGCTCTTGATTAGCGTCCAGTTGATGGTGACCGAATGCTTAAATTGTGCATTGTGTAGTCAACGTAGACCTCTTCTGGCATCCAAAAGTCTGTAATTTTTTCTGAATACTCTCAGGCTTCAACTTAAATTGGCTCACAGTTACACTGTAGGTGTTTTTATCTCGGATTTTTTGAACGAATTACATTTCACAAGTTTTGAATGAAACATTTAATGTCGTTTTGAGGAAGTCGGTTCGTTTCAGCTACTCAATCCTTGAAGGATAAAAGTGTCTATTAAGCTGGGTTTATTTGCTTGTGTAAGAAAAACTACAAACTTTACAATTATTTATCGTATTTTTTTTTTCATCCTAACAGGATGCGATTTCTTGTCTGTTAGTGAGAAACCACTTGCAGTAAATTCAGACAGCAGTCATGTTGGTGCCAGTCCTGCAGACAAGAATGAAGTTCAGTCCTCTGGAAACGAAGACTGGAAGATGCTGCACTCAGCTGCAAGTAGTGGAGACGTTGATAGCATTGAGAAGCTGCTGTCTCTTGGACTTGACGTCAATTCAAAGAGCAGCTATGGTGCAACACCACTGATGATTGCTGCTACTTATGGGAGACCTCAGGCCTTTGGGTATCTCGTCAGTAAAGGAGCAGATCCGTCTTTGAAAGACAACAAGGGAGCGAGTCTGTTGCACTATGCTGCACAAGGCGGAAATGTTGAAATTATTAAGAAGCTGCTGTCTCTTGGACTTGACCTTAAGTCAAGGAACAGCAATGGTGTAACACCACTGATGGCTGCTGCTGCTTATGGGAGACCTGAGGCCTTTAAGTATCTCATCAGTAAAGGAGCAGATCCGTCTTTGAAAGACAACGATGGATGGAGTCTGTTGCACTCTGCTGCACAAGGCGGAAATGTTGAAATCATTGAGAAGCTGCTGTCTCTTGGACTGGACATTGAGTCAAGGAGCAGCAATGGTGCAACACCACTGATGATTGCTGCTTTTAATGGGAGACCTCAGGCCTTTGGGTTTCTCACCAGTAAAGGAGCAGATCCGTCTTTGAAAAACAACGATGGAGCGAGTCTGTTGCACTATGCTGCACAAGGCGGAAATGTTGAAACTATTAAGAAGCTGCTGTCTCTTGGACTTGACCTTGAGTCAAGGAAGAGCGATGGTTCAACACCACTGATGTTTGCTGCTTTTAATGGGAGACCTCAGGCCTTTGGGTATCTCACCAGTAAAGGAGCAGATCCGTCTTTGAAAAACAACTATGGATGGAGTCTGTTGCACTATTCTGCAGAAGGCGGAAATGTTGAAATCATTGAGAAGCTGCTGTCTCTTGGACTTGACATTGAGTCAAGGGACAGCAATGGTTCAACACCACTGATGATTGCTGCTATTAATGGGAGACCTCAGGCCTTTGGGTATCTCACCAGTAAAGGAGCAGATCCGTCTTTGAAAGACAACAGTGGATGGAGTCTGTTGCACTATTCTGCAGCCGAAGGCGGAAATGTTGAAATCATTGAGAAGCTGCTGTCTCTTGGACTTGACCTTGAGTCAAGGAACAGCGATGGTTCAACACCACTCATGATTGCTGCTATTAATGGGAGACCTCAGGCCTTTGGGTATCTCATAAGTAAAGGAGCAGATCCGTCTTTGAAAAACAACTATGGGTGGAGTCTGTTGCACTGTGCTGCACAAGGTGGAAATGTTGAAATCATTGAGAAGCTGTTTTCTCTTGGACTGGACATTAATTCAAAGGAGAGCGATGGTTCAACACCTCTGAATGTTGCAACAGCTAAAGGTAACGCTGAAGCTGTCAGGTTCTTGCTTAGTAGAGGAGCACATTAGCCTCGTTATGGTGTTTTGTGAGTGTACAATACTCTGTAGGCTCAGTGAAATTATGACGGAATAATTTTGAGTATGGTAGAAAAACCTAAAACAGGAATAATGAGGTCAAACTGTACAAATTCCGTGAATAATCTAAAATCGGTTAAATATTATCTTGATTATTTTGTCTGATTTATTCTCTCAAGCTGTGAGAAGGGACGAGTTGGCGCCTTTGTAATTGGTAAAATTTATTCAAATTATAGCGTTCTTTGAATGTCAATAAGACACATTTGCTTACTTGTTTTCCATACACAATGTATGTCTGTAATTTCCTTTTTTTACCAGTTGGTTTTGTCGCATCAACCACCAAACAGATACAGAGTGATTTTTTTGTGAGTTTTTTTTTTTGGCGATTTCAAATCAACTGTGTAAACTGGCGATTTTCACATTTCGACGTTACAACAGTTTGATTGCAATATGTGGAATGTTGTGACGTTGTGATGTGTTGAATACGTCAAAGTTCCCTTGAGGGGAGGGGTTATCTCCTCGAGTATCGCAACGGCTTGCGCTTTTCTCTTCTCGCATGAAAATAGCAATGAAGTTACTATGAAATGGCAGCAAAAACCGCCGGATAATTCGCCACCAAAATTGCATCAAAAATCGCCTGTTTAAATGGCCCTATAAAGAATAGCCACGCGGTAAAATATTGGAAATAATTTCGTCAAGCCTGCTACTCCGGGAAAACCATACTACAAGACTTAGTGGTTGGTGTTAATTATTTTCTGCAACTTCATTCTGTAAAGAAGCATGCGCTTAAGAAAGATCACTCTAGATAGATCGTATATCCTTGTTTCATTTATTGATGAAAACTACAGGCTTGAGATCTGCGATAAACAAGTTGCAGCAGGCTTTTTACCGTGATTTAAAAAAAATCATGTTACAGTTCTGTATAAATTTCGTGAAATTCTATTATTAACTTTCGATTTCGATGTTTAGGTACTGACATTTGCTTTCTGGGACAGCAAAAATTAATTGCCCGTAGGAAAAAAAGTCTCTCCTGCGACATTCTTTGAGTCACCAATCCCCCAAATAAAATTGACCTAAAATTCATGCTCTGCGGTAGATAACGTACAGTTTGGCCTCACAAATTATAGCGTATAAACACGTGATTTGATTTTTGTTTGATATGGAAGAACCTCTAGTTGAAAGTTACTTGCAGAAAACAGTGACGGAAAAAATATTGCTGTATGCATTCAATAAAAACAAAATTACTTTCTCAATTATTGATTGCACGGTGTTTACACAGCGTTTTGGTGGAAATTGACAATTAACCCAGTAAGCATTTCACCAAAAAAAATATAATATAACCACTGTGTGGTTAGCGTATAGAAACTGCAGAACGTTTTTTTTAAACATGAATTGGAAAGGAAGAAAAGCGCAAACAGAATGCAGTGGGCTGTCGGTGGACTTATTAACCTGTTCCCACTGTGCTTAAAAGTTTGCCATTAGAACATTTAATTTGTTGTCAACTTCGAGTTGCTTTTGTATTTGTAACGTATATTGTTAAAAAATATATAGTGCATATTTTGATTTATGCAGATTAAGACTTTTTCACACGAATGATTTGCAGTAATTTTTTACTTTGTGCAAAGAAATAATATTTCTTCTAACGTACGGTTTTTACAATAGGGTCAAGTTATTACAAGGACTCATATTAGTGTTTTTACAGTTTGTTGTAGGAAATTTAGGTTTTACAATAACGGGAGACGTGTTTCAACAAATTAGTTATTCAAATTTTTATAAAGAGTCGCATTGGCTTTTAAAATAGAATATATGAATTAATACAACTAGCTTTTTACAATGTCATGAGGGATTTAGATTTCTTAGGAGTCTAATTAGATCTACAATAACGGAGCCTTTTTTACGACATTTTATAGGATATGAAGGTTTTTATTGGGAAACTAGTCTTCTACAAATATATTATTGCTGATTGTCAGCAGTAACATTTTTTGTTTTTACAATAGATTAAAAGTTTGTGTATGACACAAGTTCAGTTTTGTTGTCTTAATGGTGGTGTTGTCAATTGACACCACAAACTCATAAGTCCTTTTAATATGAGTTTCTGTTGACACTGAATAAAATTAAGTGGCGGGAATTTTAACAATCGTCCAATTATTGCAGTTATTTAAAGGTTGGTATGCAAAAGTGCGATTGGGTGGAGTTTTCATAAATTATACCCCAACATTTTTGCGTCACTGCTTCCAGTTTTGTCGTGTTACTCTTTTCAAGGTAATACAGTGTAAATTAGAAAACGAAAACAAACAAACAACAGGTATGACTGCTAGTAGCGTACTAAAGTCTGGCGAGCGAGACAATTAGAGTGCAGTGATGACGATGTTCGGTGACTGCACTGATTTTCACTTCAATTAGACAGCAGTGATGACGATGTGCGGTGATTGCACTGATTTGCACTTCAATTTCAGAAAGGATGGTTGTCATAAAGGTTGGGTTTTCACAAATCTCTGATGACGTGACGTTTTTAGAACGTCTGGGCCAGTGTACCAACCGTTTTGGTCTAATCACGTTTAGCTTCAGTTTCAGACTCAAACAGAAAAGAAAGCAAAAAACAAAGATTAATTAGTCGAGCTCGCTATTTTAGTGGTAGTTTACAAGCAGCCTCTCCTTTCGCTCAGGGATAGTCGAACACACGCGAGAGTGGCTGCTGCGTGGAACGTCACGCGCGTGTGATGTTTTGCTCGCTCGACTGAAGAGGAAGGAGAGAGGGCTCGTGGACTGTTCTTCAGTGGTGGTTAGTTAACCAGTCCAGCTTGGTGAATGAATGTTAACAAAACGTCATTGCACTCCCACTATTTCTCCTGGTAAAACACGAGCGAGGAGTCAAGTTTTGAGGCTTTAATGCCTACCACACGAAACCTCCAGCGGCGCGGGAAGGGAAAAGATAATGAGGTTTCTTTTCTGACATACCAAGAAGATCAGCAAAACTCGGCTTCTCTTCAAGTCCTCCTTCCATTGTTGGGCGCCTGCCATTGTGCAATATTTCGTCTCATTTTCAGTCCCGACAAGACAACTTTTTCTATGCATTCAGACAGTGGGCATCAAAGGGAACGCGCGCAAGTGCTCTTAAAAAGAAGACGAAAGGGTGCAGACATTTGTAGCTTTTCTTTTCTTTTCTTTGACTACAAGAGTGTCCACGCACCGCGCATAAAGTTTTCCTCATAAAGTTGCATACCTTGTGCAAGGAAAACTGGTTATTCTTAGGAAAATCTAATACGACCATTTTCTATGTTGAACGACAAAGTGCTATTAAAAATTGAAAGTCTTGTGAGAAACAACAACAATCTTGAACTGAAAACTTGCTCCTGTTTCCCGCATGTAGTCTTGTAGCTGTCTTACATAAGATTTATATTTCATCTATATAGGGTGCATTGTATTGAGCGTTTGAAATACTTAAATTCCATGCTTTCTCGTTGGTTCACACAGCTCGGAGGAACTTTCTCTCACATCGATTTCGCCCGTTTATTTATATTAGCCTGCTAAACACCAACAATCCTGAACACATTTTATTTGGCTGTACGCTGTGTCAGCAAGGGGCCAATAAATATCAAATAAAATCACTTCTGTTCCTTGTTAGGCTCAGTCTCCAGTCGTGAGTGTCTCGATCCGCCCGCTATTCTCGCCACCTTCACGGCTGGGCGCACGGATTTGGTTATTGTTTAGACTGACCAATCAGAGACAAGGCCCCTGAAATTTGCGGGGCAGAATGCGCGACATAATTTAGCGGGATTTCGTCTTTCTCTTGAAATTTCACACTTTTAGGAGGACGTTTCAGGCATACTTTTCGCATTTCGCTTGTTTTCAAGACGATAAAAAAAAAAACATAAAATTTAAGCAAATGACGTGTGGATTATCTGCATAATTATTAAAATTGTAATGACGTCACGGACATGCAACCAAACCCATGCGCCCAGCCGTGAAAGTGGGGAGAATCGTGGGCGCATCGAGACACTCACGGCTGGAGACTGAGCCTAGCTCCTTGTCTGTTAAGTTCATTTCAGCCCCGCAGCTCTTAACAACCTCTAATTTCATTGGACCTTGGTATCACGCAGCTCTATTGTTTTCGGGGTAGGGTCCATTGTTTTGTTGTTTGGTGTATTGTTTTCTCAGCAAATCAGAGAAGACCTTGTAAGAGCTGCGACATCGCCCTTCATTTCCTAGCTTGTGGCCAAAACGTAGGCCCCGCAGACCTCGTCTCCACACGCTTACTTCCATCCGCCGATCCGCCAAACTTTGTGCAAACAAGAACTATAACAAAGATAACCGTCTTCGAATTCCTCAAACTACGATGTGTTGTTTGTTTGCAATAAGTAGAGTTCATCTAAGGGCAATGTCACAGCACACAAAAACTTGTGTTTCACCCACCCCCGTCCCTTCCAAAACACAAAAAACAAAAACAAATTTCGGGAAATGTGCTTCTTGCAACTAAAAAAAGAAACTATATTTTTTTGTAATGTTTGTGAGAATTTCTGAATCTCCGGAGGGCATAAATACAGTATTTTTACAATCAAAGGTTTAATAAGCTGGTTTATATATCGCGCCGGGGTCACCGTATCACTGATATCCTGTCTTTCTTGCCATTAAAAATTAAAATTTATTAACCTTCGATGTTTGTACTGTAATCAGTGAATGATTTGTAAGTAGTCATTAAATCCTAGGAAACTGAGATGCACGTCCAGGTTAACTTATGTTAGTAGGGGTACGTGGTGAGCGGACTGCGAGACTGTATATTTAAAATGTAAGATTTACCAGTACGCATTCCATTTGACTGTAAGCTGTGTCGTAAAAGGGTTGAAAAATATAAAAAAGAACCACTTCTGCTCCTTGTCTCTTAAGTTCATACTCTAGCTGGGAACCAAAGTAGCCTCCAACACCCGTAATAAGCACTCTTTTGCCATGAAAGACTGGTAGTAGTAGTATTTTTCATATCTTTGTATAATAAGCAGTATTTTGAATAAGGTGATTTGGCGCGTCCTTGTTTAGTTTTGCCGCATTTTTACCATCTTGCTATGCCGTACTGACCGTACTGATGAGCTCTAAGAAGAGCCAAACAGCTGTCTTCGGCTGCAACCCTGCTCTGTTGAAGTTCTATCAGTGTCGTGCTGATGTCTTGGAAAGTCAAATCTTTCTATGTAATCAGAGTACGTCAGATCGTCCGTCAGATCAGCTTTGGTAGTCTGTCATAGTCTGTCATAAACCACAGCGCGGACAAGAGAAGCGACTGGGTACGAGTCTGCTCCCAATCCCCTCCCAATCTTGTACCCAGAGGCCCTGTTCGCCGGAATGGCGTCGAGCAGTCCCGAAGAACCCAGTTCGATTTAAATGGTGGACGTGGCTTGAGGAGATAACTACAGAAGTAAATTTGAAAGAGAAAAGAGAAAAGTTCAACTATAAGGACTTGCTGCATAAGAACATCACCTGAAGATGGAGGATAATTTTCCATGCTCGGTTCTATTAGCGTAAACACTCCAATCAGAAATCTGCTGATCGATTGGACAAAACGTTTGTCAACCGTTGTCTG
Organism: Siderastrea radians; assembly: GCA_964017195.1. Classification (NCBI taxonomy): domain Eukaryota; kingdom Metazoa; phylum Cnidaria; class Anthozoa; order Scleractinia; family Rhizangiidae; genus Siderastrea; species Siderastrea radians. The sequence goes on along the minus strand of OZ024891.1, from coordinate 54,427,456 downwards.
TGAACAACTGTTGAAGTACTTTTGGAAGAAGAACATCATCTGAAAGACTTTGGTTAGGATTTCAGAATCTTAAGAATATACAAACATACGACGATACGTAGCGTCGTGGCAGTTGAATCGATTTGCTTAACTTCCGGCTTAGAGAAAAGAAACCAAGCATTTTTACGTTTCGTCCCTTCACCAGGAGAGTATACTCCGCCTGTCGAAGAATCGTCCCGTCCGCCACAGTGGACGACAGCAGAAAACACAAGATTAAGGGCCCTACAACTCTGACAAGTAAGTTCTCAGTTTACCCTCGCACTGGAAGCTCTTCTTGCAATGCTTTAGGTGGGCTCTTTCAGGAGCATTCACAGCTTAAATTTGTTACGGAAAGCCTGGGAAACGTAAGGCAGTGAGAGTCTTATACTGTTTAGATGGTAAGCAAAATGCAATACTTTCAATCTCTCTTTTGCACGACTAAACTTGACTCAGTTTTGCTATGTGCAAACATAACTGAATCAAATGTTTGATCAATGAGATGGGCCCTTATGCGCCGATCAATTCGAAACTTCAACATCCCCCCCCCCAGGCATACCCCGGGCATTTGACTGTGCATTGTGCCCGGGAAGGGGGGAATTTGAACGTTGCCTTCGAAGGGTGGGGAATTTGAACCGGATTTATCTCTTGTTCTGGCGTTATACTCCCGTGAGTTTTTTCGGTTTTTGCAAGGTTTGACGGATTTACAAGATAGAATTTCGCCCTTGTTAGTGAATAACTCTTTCAAAAGGGTGTTCAAAAGATGTTTGAGACTGTGATCACGGCATATCCCTCTGTGAAAAGTGTGAACAGTGTTTGATTGAAGACGAAATTTGTCTTTGAGGAGAGGTATTTCAGTGCTAATTGGTGGGGCATTTGAACCGCTTTTTTGCTCAGAGGGGAGGGAATTTGAACGATCCAACCTTCAAAAGTTTAAATGCCCGGAGGGTTGCCCGGCAGGGTGGATGTTGAAGTTTCGAATTGATCAGCGCATTACAAGCTACATTAAGTGACGTAAGTCATTGGAACACCCTCCCCTCCTACCCCTGTACAATGTTGCATGGTGTTGTGAGAACTTGTCTTGGTCCATTTGGTTAAAACGTTTTTTACAACATTGCCTAGTGGGAGAGGGAGGGATATTCCTGGTACTATTGTACCAACAGTATCCCAACAAAGTGACACTGATTGTAGGTTCGTGAACTACATGAAGTTTTAACATTTTTTAACTTATTCTGTGAGGTAATTTTTATTCTGTGGGATCTGTTTTGGAAATTGTGAAACATATGTATTGAAAAAGTGATAGCATTAAGCCGTAGTAGCTAGAATTAAAGTGCCTATGAAGTAAAAACTAAGTTAAGCTTATCTGAAAGGCCTTTCAAGATGAAGAAGGGTGGTGTTTTTTTAGTTTTGCATTATCTTCACTCATTCCAAAGTTATTGAAGTTTTGTATTCTGCAAATTAGAAACTGATGATTTCAAAAGTGGTTACAGCATTAAGACAAATCACAAAATGAAGAATATCTCTGGAAAGATTGGGTCAAGGAAACTGAAACTTGGCACCTAAACAGACATTATGCCGATATGATTATTAGTTTGCTCATCAACAATTAAGGACTGGACAATGTTTGTAAAGCCTAAAAAGGGCAAATGTCATTCTTGCAAAAAAAGAGGCCTGGAAGCTAAGCCATTGCCATGGCAACATCGCTGGATGCGTGAATGTGTGTCTTTCTTAAGGTACATCACTGGTGCCAAGTTTCAGTTACAATGCCTCTATATTTCCAGAGATATTCTTGATTTTGTGGTTTGTCTCCACACTATAACCACTCATGACGTCACCACTAACTCTTATTTTCTTTTAACTTGAATATCTCTAGAATGAGAGTAGACATTACAAAAAAGAATGCATCATTTTTCTTCATTTTGAAAGGCCTTTTAAATAAGCTTAACTTAGTTTTTACTTCATAGGCACTTTAATCCTTTGAATTCTCTTAAACCCTTGCATTTTCAATATTTTGCAATGCAGTAGTATGGCGCATGATTTAGAAAATTGTGTTACCCGTACAGTTGCGTGAAAGAAAACCATTCTTAAAACATAGCCCTCTGCCATCCCCACCCCCATAGAATATCAATCATCCTGACCTTGAACAACCTGTGCCAGTTTGTGGAAAACACAGACTGCAGACAGAAGGCTAAAGCTAACCCTGGAGACTAGATTAATTTTAATTTTTTCAAGTGACAATATACAGAAGCATTGCCTGAACCAATCATTTTGGTCCAAATCAGTTTTTTACCCACTGCAAAGCTGTCGATGACTGCACATGCGAATAAGCAATGAATGTAAACAAAGAAGTTGATCACATTTTGTTCTATTTTGTTGTTGATCTACTCTGAATTGTACACAGTCTTATTGCAAAATGCTGGATTAATCTACCTATTAATTCTTGCATAGAAATACAGTCGAACCTCTGGACATTTCCTGTAAGCGGACACCAAACTACCTCCCGGTGATTTGTCCATTAAAAGCTCTATTAATATTAATGTGTGGTTCCAGAAAATATCCATACCCCTCCCATGGAAGGTTTTTGGTTTGCATCCCCCCACCCCTTAGGAATTTCCGTTCCAAGGGGGACTTTGATGACCCCCCCTCCCCCCAGGAATTTCCACGTTACGCGAACATGGTTTTTGTTGTAACATTTACTATAACATCCATTTTCAACATATAACGCTTTGTTATTGTTCTATACTATTTGCATGTTTGCTATCCGGTTTGAAATGTTCTATGTTTCTCACGAAAATTATTTAAACCGAGTGTTGTAACGTTCTATCAACGTTGGTGCCGAGGGTTGCCGCGAATAATTTGCGTGCCGAATGCGACGTAAACAACGAAGCCAAAATTTTGAGAATTGAAATTGTGTTTGCCACACTCAAACCTGCCGTCAAAAGCGAAACTGTTGAATGTAAATTACACTAAAAATCGACGGTTATGATGTTCGAAAGAGAATTAGAGTAAAATAGCAGCTTTTTTTCCTGGGATTATGCACAAGTGAATTTGCATACCGTGAGTCTAAAAATAAATTGCACAGAGGGATAAGAAATCGAACCTTTCTTCTCGTACTTTATCCTTTGTTTAAAATTGAAATAGTAAATGAAGGTCAAATGGAAACTCAAAGATAATGACAACTGTAAAAGAATTTGTAAGAAATAGCTAAGGGTGCGTTTCTTTGGGAAAATCCGAAAACGGATTTGTGATCCCAGATCATATGGATTCTTCGACACCAAAGAAACGCAAAATCCCAAAAAGGATTATTTTGTCATGACAAGACAGGCTGGAGGCACGCAATATATATGTCAGAACGATATTTCTCTCGTACTGCCCAAGAATTCAACTAGAATGGAATACAAATAATTTATAAACAAGGACAGTATCTGCAGTAGTTCAAGTGAACTCGCTATTTGCGTTCACAGTTAGCAAAATCTGGTCCCTGAATTGCAGAAATGGTACATAAATGAAGTTATCCTGACGTGTCAATGCTTCTGTCTGTACTTTTGGAGAAAACTTTTCAAATATACGGAACGGAATAATCACCTGAATTTTCTTTTTACGATCGAATGTTTTGTCACGCAAGATCGAGAGAAAAATGGCGAGACCAGTAAATTTGCATGGAAGACCGCTTGACAGATGTACTATTTTCGGATCCGTCCCCCAAAGAAACGCACGGATCATGAATCCTAAAAATCCGGATTTAGATTTGATCTGATGTATCCACTCGAAGTGTGGATTCTTCAGATCACTAATCCGTGATTAATCCATTTTCGGATTTAGGTAAAGAAACGCAAAATCCGTTTTTGGATACAAGAATCCGGATTTGGATTTTCCCAAAGAAACGCACCCTAATATAGGCTGAACTTCTAGTTTCAGTTCAAAAACGCATCAAATTTGCATAACGCGTAAAATCTGACCTTTTCAAATTATGAGCGTCACTGTTTATGTAACGCAACAATTCTATCTCGATGATATCCGGTAAAAAGCGGCTGAAAACCTTTTGCTGGATTGCGCGATAAAAATATTTTTGTATTTGTTTAAACAACTTTGGTGTTTAACGAAAAACGTTCCCATTGAAAGGATTGAAAACGGTGCAATATTCACCGAAGGCCAAGGAGACACGCAATTTTCCGTAAACGCGAATATGCAAATCAGGTCTACCGAAATTTCGTACAAATCAAAGTCGCAAAATTTGGCATTTCGGTCAACATATTTGCGTAGTTTTGAAGGTCAAAACAGCCTACGTAAGTATTACTTCATGCTTGCGATCAATCGTGCATTGCTTTCAATTTTTTCGTGTTTCTTTACCCTCTGGAAAAGGAGCTTCCTATGAACCCCCCACTCCCCTCGGAAATTTCTGCCTTTGAACCCCCCTCCCCCTCGGAATTTCCAGTGACCTTCCGTGGGGGGGGGGGTATGGATATTTTCTGGAACCACACAATTTTATAATCTCCTGTAAGTGGACACCTCTTGTAAGCAGAAGCGGAGACGTTTTTGAAGCCCCAGGAGCTAAATAACCTCCCTAGACCTAGAAAACTCAAGCTCACATGACAGATTTCCACTCCATTTAATATACAAGATCTCTGTCGATTTGCTTGCTTGTAAACCCTAAATGCATTTATTAATTTTATTCTAGAATCCATTGTGACTATAAAGGAAAGGGCTATATATCCAAGTTTTAGGCATAAAATAGTTTATACTGTAAGTGACTTCCATAAAACAGCTTTTTATAAATATGTGTAAACACTCCTTTGCATATAACTGAACAAAAAAATCGAGGCAACATATTCTTGGTTTGCGAGTATCTCATTTACAAAGCTGCACAATAATTAATCCTTTGTTAATTTTTCAGTCAGTCTCATGAAAACGAGTCTTCTTGAGAAAAGATCTCGGGGGGCGTTTTTTATTACTTTTGCTGAGTTTTTGGCCGCCTTAGAGACTTTCAATTGACAGTCAAGTCACCACGAGGTTTCAGATGGAACAGAGGCATGACAGACACACCCAACCCCTTATAATGCTTTAAGTCTTTCAACCTCCTATAAGCAGACACCTGCTGTAAGGGGACAGCTATGCTCGGTGCCAAGGGTGTCTGTTACGGGAGGCTAGACTGGAGAACTATATTAGCATTTAATGTCACTGATTAAATGACTCAATATCCTGCATCCCAACATTCCTAGAGACTGTAATTTTAGCCGGTGATTGAAGAAAACAAAGAAAGCATTTGTTGTTATTTCATTGCTGAAAAAGCAGCAGCACCCAATGAGAAAATTTTAGCACAATGTTTGAAGTATCATTTTCTACTTTTTTGGGTTGTGTCAGGGCTTTTGAAAGGCAAATTTGTGTTTTTATTAGCTAACACACGTTGATCTGTTCGGATTTTTTGGCTGAAAATTTAAAAGGCCACAGAAGATGCTAGCTTGAATTATTTTACACTCCAAATGACATATTTGTCCCTCTGAAAACAATAGAAATTAATCAGTCCCGTTGTCACGAAAGTCTGAAGTGAAGTTTCGCCCCAGAAATCTCTATAATTTTATACAATTTTACTGTTAGATCAGTAAAATATTGTTAATGGAACGTGACACTCATTCTCAGTGATCCTTTCATGGTGCGTTTGTTATCAGTAGAACTACTAAAGTATGTAGTTGGGATCCCAAGGTCACTAAAAGCAAAAGCTTCGTTGTAGCTAGAACATTATGGCTTTGTTTCTAGGTAGCACTTTCGTACTTTTTATTGCATTAAGGTCCTATAATATGAATTTGAAATTATGAATATATGAAATTCATATATTTGAACTGCGGAATGAAGAAATAAATGTAAAGAAGATCCTCGCAGTTATTAGTTAGTACACATGTAAGGCCAAGCTGCTGTTTAGTACAGCTTTTACTACTGGCCACGTAAGCAGATACTGTCTAGCTATAAAAGTTCAAGGAAACTCTTCAAGGGTCGATTTGCAAATTATTCTCTTGTGCAGTGCAGCCAGTGTTTATTGTCAATTTAGCAAAATTTTTTCCCTCCCTTTGAAGCTGGGTTGGCTATGTTATTTGTGTTTCATAAATAAACTAGGGTCACGTGATGCGGTTAAGTCTGCGCAGCGACTTCCCCCGAGCCTGTCGGCTTTTTTGCCTTTGTGCATCGCCTGCTAACCAATACTCTTGTCTGATCCAGCACGTGCTGTCTAGCATTCAGCTCGTAGTGCTGGGGAGATGAGTGAGGTTGTTTTTGTCACGCTAATGGGAATTCGCACAGACTAACCAACTGCAATGCAGTGTTTCCCTCAATAATGCCATCTTGAGAGTGTTTATTTTGTTTCACGTGTCACGTGCTTATTTATAGCCTGTTGCAGTTGTGCTACGTTCTTCAGGAACACTGACATTAACACTGCAATTAAAGCTGAATATTTCAGGTGACTTCGGCCGTTCAATTTCTCGAAAACAACCTTTTGGGTGCCCCTGAAAACAGTTTCGTTGTGTAACAATCCTCAAGCCCGTACAGTCCTAGAATTAATCTTTGAATGTTGTCCTTCAATATATAGCATTTTTATAAAAATTTAAAGGTTCAAATGAGGCCTAACACGAAGCTTTTACCGATCAACGGCATCATTAGGGATAAGAAAAAAATTCTGCGTAGGCCTATATGTAAATGTAAAGTAAGATGTGAAAAAAGCGTATAAGAATGTGGCAAGTATGTAAAATTTATAAAACAATAGGTACAAATATGAAAAGGAAACGAGTAACATGGTCTAATGAGCAAGTGTCATTGTACAAAGGGTCTATCCACATATGTTAAAACAGTCACTAGAACAAAAGGTCTGTGAATTTGCTGCATTCCTCTCGGGAGTTGAGGGTAGGTTTGTATTTCCTTAGCAAAATGCTTCAAATAGGCGTAGATTTACGGGGTCGTTTTCCAGTACAATAGTCTTTATTTCATGCATCAATGCCTTTGTAGTCTTTGTTTTGGCATGTGAAGATGTGTTTCTTTACAGAGGAGTTTTCACTATTGAGGTGTTCTTTTACACAATAGTGGATGAAACGGTAGTGCTCCCGATGTAGTGTTGACTGCAATTGTTACAGGTGATTTGGTACACGGCATTCCTTAAAAGGCATAATTTGGTTTTTGAGGTGGGGCAGTTGTCCCTGGTGCATATATGCTGCGTGCTGTTGTGCGAGAGAGCCCGCCTGAGGGTGTATGATCTGTGCGCAATTGCCTCAGTTACTTTTTTGTTTGTTCCTGGTTGTTTTAATGTTTAATGTTGTCTTTTTCGGGAGGCCTGGGGTTGTTTTAGTAATTTCTGAAGTCTTGTTACCATGATCATACAGGTTGTATGAAAGAATCCTTAATTAAACACTTTAATTTTCACAGAAATTTAATACCTAATTTCCACTTTGTTTTTATTATGAAGGCTGCACTTAAAATACTTACAGCTGACAAAATTGTGGCCTTTAGATTTAGTTTTCAGTTTTAGTGTTTTAATTCACTCTTTTTTATTTGTCCAGGGATAGAAGACAGCGCTAACTTTCCAATTCAAACCTGTGGAAGTTCCGGAGGTCAGATTGAGTGACGCTGGTTAGTGAGTTTTTCAGAAGGTACATTGAACTATATTGTTCTTTAAATCTTCTTAACGTAACAATAAATAAATCAAATTGAAGGGTAATCAATCAGTTGTTAATTAATGTTGTGCAAAATTTTGCTTTTTGTTGTGTTTGTTCAATTCCTGTATAGATTTGCTAATTATTGTTAATTGGAGATCAGTTTGTGACATGCTTTACATGAAAATACACTGTACAAAAGAATATTATGCATCAAATTGATTTTAGTGCAAATTACTTTGATTGATAATTTATATCATGGGGCAGTAGCTTTAAATTCACCCTCTTTTAAGCCCTGATACAAAAATGTATATTCTCATTACTGATCTCAATACATTTCTTATGGAACTAGTCAGGAGAATTTGTCTAAATACCGACATCTTATCCTCAGTGATCACTTCCAATATTCTTGTCACTTGAATGTTCAAACAAGTAGAGATCATGTTAAGAGAAATGTCATTTTCATCACGGCTTAGGGCTTAAAGGGTAATAGTAATAATAATAATAATAATAATAATAATAATAATAATAATAATAATAATTTATTAACTTGCTATAGTGCCTTTTAACATATAGAGAATGATCAAAAGCACTTTACATTCACAACATACTAGTTAAAAAAGTTAAATAAAGTTGTTTAATTTGCTCACTTAAACCTTGCATCAGAGCTTTTTGTCTTGTATCGCTGCAAACAGTTTACACTGAAAAAAATGAAAGTGTAAAGGTGTATAACAGTTACATTTCCTGCAAACAAAAGCAGTTAACCTTTGCAAAAGAGAGTCTTCAATGTGCTGCACTTTGAATAATTACACCCTGCATTCTGCATCAAGCAAAAAGCAAAGTGAAATATAAATTAGCAACATATTTTGATGAGAATGGAGTAAAACATGATAAATGCAATCTTTGTTTATATGTGAAAAAAGAAAATATGTTACAGAATGATGTTTTCAATATTATCTGATGAGTGATCCATTGCAGTCACGGCAAACTCTTCTTTGCTCTGTGGTTCTTAACAGACAACTTGACGGCCACTTAAATATTATTATTTAACTCGTTGCATTTAACCGTTTCCACGTTAACCTTCAAATTATGGCATTTCTGTTGCTGAAAAAATCAGGCTATAAAAGAAGCCAAATCGTTTGAAGTACAAGAAGGCGACAGGTTGAGGTTCGCCTGCTCGACAGATCTCTCAACTTTTGCACTCAGGTTCTTACCCTGAGCAGTAGATCCATGCTAACACCCTAACAAACCTCTGCACAGAAGAGACAGCCAAGGGACTGGTAACAAAAAATCTCCACCATTAGGTTAGGAGTGTTTAAAGCAACAGTGGGTCCCGATGATGATGGTGGTCATGATGGCCTTATGCAGTTTAACCAAAGTGGCATTGGAGATCAGTTTTCTAAATCTCAACATGAAATTTAACTGACTATTGATCTTTTTACATACAGAAGGTATGTGTCCATCAAAATGAAAATTGTTGTCAAAGACTAAAAAATTATTGACATATTTGATATGTCAATTGACTCTTTATTGGGAAATGAGAAAGTATACTCCATGTCTCCAAGGACCAAGGCCTGATGGTTATTTTCGTCGACAATCATCCCGTTTTTATTGTACCACTGATTTGCTGTTTCTACTTCCCTACATAAGCATTGTTCCAGTGCCACTGGATCCCTGTCTGAGTAATAAATTTGCTGATCGTCAGCATACGTATTTAGCTAATAGCTCACCTTATAATCCTTTATATGCAATTTGTTATATCTAATAAATTATTGCAAAACTCAGCATACGTATTTAGCTTAGCTCACCTTATAATCCTTTATATGCAATTTGTTATATCTAATAAATTATTGCAAAACAATAATTAGCTATTGTTTTGCAATTTATTAGAACCTCAGTATTAAGAGGACACCCTGTATTAAGCGGACACTAGCGAGGGTCCCAGGGGTGTCCCCACTGTATATCAAAGTGATCTGATAATAAAAACCCTGTCAGTTGTAAGAATCTCAGTATGTGAAAAAATATAAAAGAAAATTTTCTTCAGACAGAGGTAACAAAGTTGCAACAAACAAATACACAATGTATGTATTTCTGGTGCTATGGATGAACTTCAGTGTCACAAACACTATCTGTTTCAAAGATAATAATTGGTCTCCCTTTAGATAGTTTAAAGTAATACATCTGTTATCTTTTTGTTGGCAAAACAACATTGATGAAATAGAGAAGCGAGAGAAAGAAGCACCCTAAGCAAAAGTTATTGTCTGGTTCCAGAAAGTATCCATACCCCGTGGATGGTCACTGGAGATTCTGAGTTGGGGTGGGGGGGGGGGGGGTATCAAAGGCCACAATTTTTAAAGGAAAGTATGAAGCTAAACTGGAATTTCCGGAGGAGTGGCCATGGGGGGCTTCAAAATAAAAAACCATCCCGTGGGAGAGGTATGGATATTTTCTTGAACCACACATTGGAGACAGGATCCATGTAGCTTTTGGCAACAATTAGCACTGTAGCTACATGTACCATCACACAGCTTTTAAGTGAGACATGTTTTTTAATCTCTATTAATATTGGGCCACTTAGGGTGCACATGAATCACTTAGGGAGCTTGATAAGTGTTCTGTTAATCGACATTTATATCTCTTTTTAAAGGTTTGTAAATGTTTCAGCTGCATTGAGGAGTAAGGTGCATCATGTATGGTAAGACATGTTCCCCACTCAATAAGCAAATTCAAAACTGAAAGGTTTCATATAATTTTAAAATAGTTTGCCTTAGACTACGAGCAGTCTCTCTTTCCGCTCAGAGATAGACGAGGATTATATACGAACAAGCGAGCGAGCGCGAAATCGCCTGCCGCTTTGAAACGTGACGCATGTGTTGAACTGCCAGTGTCGTGAGCTGGAAAGAGAGTCTACAGACTAAGCCACAGTGGTTGAATTTTGCGTTGCTCTCACAATGCAAAATTCTCATTGGCTCTTTCTCAGAGATTCGTTAACACTCCCTGGGGACTTTTCAACACTCGCAAGATTATCGATGCGGTTTTAAATAAAAGATGTGGTTTTTCTAGTTAAACTTCTTGAAATACCTTAGGGTTACTGAAGCAGGAGCAAAAACAAGCAGTAGAAGCGCTTTTGTCGGGACGTGATGTCGTTGCCATTGTGCCGACATCGGCACAGACATCGGTGAATACGAGTGTGTTTTGGTGATTTCGCCGTTAAACAGCATAATCGAAGAGAAAAAGTCATTTAAATGAACGACCTTGGCATGTACCATCCGTACAATTGAAAGCAGGCAACCAAGGGTGCTTGAAAGACATTTCAGAAGGAAAGTTTAAAATGATATTCGGTTCTGCCACCCAAATTACAGAATCGTAAATAGAGGGCTTTTAAGCTGGTCTTCCTACAGTTTTCTTTGGTGTTAAATTCGAGAGCCCTGTCACAAAGACCGGCGACAAGCATGTTTTTCCCCGTGTTTACAATTGATAATTCAAGGCAACATGTCCTGTGGTTTAGTGATGATATGACAAAGTGACAGAAATATAAGAGGAGGAATTCTATTGGACATGCTTAATTGGCTTGAAAGATGATACGAAATTGACACTTAAAAATCACTCGGCCGAGAAGGGTCAACCTTGTGGCTTAGTCTGTAGTCTCTCTTTCCGGCTTGACACATGCGTCACGTTTCGACAACACGAGCGATGTTCACGCCTGCTCACTTGTTCGTTTCCCTCGACTATCCCTGAGCGGAAAGAGAGGCTGCACAACTAAACCTCCCTTGCTGGTAGTTAGGTGTACATAAGTAGGTTTTGAGACAGAAGGAACAAACTCTCAACAAAATTTAACTAAAATCTGTCAATCACATGTTCTAAGTTCCCACTTTCGTGACCTCATGGTAGTGCTGGCATGATAAAAAATCAAGCAACTTGAGAAAAACCACTGAACTATTTCACAAGTGTAAACAATTTTACAAAATATGATGCCCATGGATAATTTGTTCAGCACATTATCATGTCACATTTACCCCACTTTTGTGAAATTACCAAAGAGATCTGCCTATTGACCACGTAACTCCACAGTTTTTGAGGCTTTAGTTACAGTTTCATCCCTTGTTATTCTAATTCCTTGTCATTGTACTAGAGTTTACAAAACTTTTCAAAGATGTCTTGATTCCAGATGCCCCATTCGGATTGGCAACATTAATTCCTGACTTCGCTCCATCTGAACTCACATCCTAAGAATGAAAAAGGTGCATTATCTATTTTCTCTCAAGACAAAGAGGCTGACTTGCTATGGTTTGTATGTGTCATGTGGATGCGATATAAAAATAATAATTATTGTTGCGGTTTTTTCCAGAGCCTTCCCATACTGGGGAACAACAGTCTGATCCAGGCTTGCCAGAGGTCTTTTACCAGCTTCATTTAACAAACCAACCTCAGCCCTCTGAAGAAAGAAATGTCTCTAGAACAAATGAAGAAGGTACAGTGATGACCTTGAGCACAAGAAATGTAAAGAGGCCAGGCAAAAGAACTCACTCACAATCCACTTTGGATCAAGGTACAGTTGTTTTATTTACTTTTAACCCTTTCACTCCCAATTAAGAGTGCTTAAATTGAAATTCAAGACCAATCCCAAATTTCCGTTTGCAAAATACTTAAATATAAATAGTACCATGTAAAAGTACTGCTGACAGGGTTTCATTTGAATAGTCACACCATAGGAATTCGTCCACAGAGTCAAAAGTTAGAACAACCTTTCTGGGAGTGAAAGTGTTAATGTGTTATTGAACAGACAGGGGTTAATTTTGTAAAAATGTTGAAGAATTTTGACTGATTAAGGATAGCCCTGTATATATTAAGGTTAACAACTTTTTAATTACAAAAATTCCACCATTAATTAAATTTAATTGTAGAAAACATATCTTAACGGAGAACATAAATTACAGGACAAAACGTTGGAGGTAACTTGTGATAACTGTGGGTGTGGTCAGCCAGGGAAATTAAGAAACATTGTTTTGTTGAGATGGAAACTGACTAATTTTTCATGCATTCTCAGTTACCATGTGGCACAAAATTTTCTGTGACATTAATTGGTGTGATTTTTTCAAGTTTCTTGAAGATCCAAAAGGAAAATACCCCACAAAAATTCATTACCTACAGAACATCCCCTCAAAAATGTTTATCCTCTACTATAACTATGCCACCAATTTCAGACTTTGACGAGGAGCAAAATTCCAACAGTCTGTTTGCCAATGTGCCGTGAAATTAAAGCAAAAATGTTGTTTCAGTGTATAATCCAGTTGGCCTGGTTTACATATGCAGCATATCTCAGGGATGTTTGTATGTGTGGTAAGCATAAGCACAAGGTGCAGCTTATTTGCGAGTGCAGCTTACATGTACGTGTATTTGCCAGTGTTTACAGTACCTGGTATTAAGTGCGTTGTGATGTGTACCACTGAAATAAAGATGCAGCATATTGTTTTGTGATAACTTTAGATTAAAACTTTGTGTTTGTTCAATAGAGCTGCACAAATTCAAAATTTGAAAAAAAAAAGCCAGACTTTGTCTAGACGAGGCATTAAAATAAACTATCCGAGAACTATTAGTGTTACTTCCATTGTATTTTACTCGATTTCTCAAATGTCATTCATGCACCTCCAGCTATTTATAATATTAAATGATAATCTGGAACACTGTAAACATGATAAACCATTTCCACCTACGTCAACCGGTCTACAACTGAAGCTGATTTAGGGGCTGTTTACATGGAGGGAGGAAGATCCTAGCACTAGGAAGATCCTAGAAGGCGAAACAAATTCTCGTTTGATTTACATGCAGAAATTTCGGTTGGGGTGGTTGCTGGAAATCAAATAAAACTGTCGGCCTTTAGCAGCTGAACGCCCGGCCGCCGCCATATTTGTTTTTCTGTCCCTAGAACTAGGATCTTCCGAGCGAAGGTAGTTTACATGGTGCTAGGATCTTCCTAGCGCTAGGAAGATCTCTCAGCTAGGAAGATCCTAGCGCTAGAAAGATCCTAGCGCTAGGGCCAAGTACAACATTTTGCATGTAAACGAATACAGAAAACATGTGGCGCTAGGATGATCCGCCTTCTAGGATCTTCCTAGCGCTAGGATCTTCCTCCCTCCATGTAAACAGCCCCTTAAGCAAGGTATAAGAACAGGTGAATTATTTCATGGTAAGTGACAAACAGCCTTGATCTGAAGTCTTGCTGTTTTGATGACCCACAGTACTTACTGTACCTGTATGTATGTATGTATGTATGTATGTATGTATGTATGTATGTATGTATGTATGTATGTATGTATGTATGTATGTATGTATGTATGTATGTATGTATGTATGTATGTATGTATGTATGTATGTATGTATGTATGTATGTATGTATGTATGTATGCATGCATGCATGCGTGCCTGCATACATGTATGTATGGTGTCTGTCTGTCTGTCTGTCTGTACGTACGTTCTTTAAATACAGCTGCAAATGGTTTGAAACCCGGGAGTCATAATCATAAGTCAGTGAAGTATGATTGTCTGGGTGAGTCCTGAGAAGCACTTTTTGTGGTGACATTGACTGACGTTTCGACAACCTGAGCAGAAGTCATCGTCAGAGTCAAGTGAATTGTGAGTCGTCAGTGGATGTTATGATTACATCTCTGGTCGTTTTTCTGATTGGTCGATGAACTTACGATGTTATTGGTTGTTAGCTCTCATGCAGTTAAGCCGTGATGCTATTGGCTGTGAAGTCTGTAAAATGTGATTGGTGCTATTCGATCCGTCTTTTGTTTGTAAAATTAGTCGGTTTGATTTGTCTGTTGTTCATTTGCTTTGTTGGTGTTATAAACGTCTCCCTGTCTGAGGCTTGGTTCGTCGCTGTCCTTAATGTTTGTCAACAGTTGTCAGAAAGTAGTGATAGGTTTCTGCGCAACACAAATGTTGTAAGGTTGTAGGATCCTTTACAGGCATTATAGTTGCAGTAGTAACAGGTGTCAAGTTAAGTTGAGGAAAACAGCAACTACGATTTCCTTCAGACAGATTTTGAATGGTTCTTACAATGACTCTACTACAGGATGAATTTGAGACATTGTTACGAGGGGGATTTCAAAACATCCTACGAGAAAATCTTCTCCAGTTCACATTTAATTTAAAGGGAATGATTCTTAGTTTCCGAATGGACTTGGAAATAGTATGTTGATTAGCTTCTACAAGCCTTTTGACTTCTTTCTTCCAAACTAGCATTATCTTCCATCAAAAACTGGCACTCAGTTTGTAAAATATCGAGATCTGCGATACCGCAAAAAATCTGAGTCTCCAAACGTATAAACTCCCATAAGTTCAAACAAGGCTGTGAGGTTTGCTAGATATAAGACACAATATATAGCCATTTCCAAAAGATCCATATTTCTCTGAAGGGCAAGTCACACTAGATTCTAGCTTTCTCTTGAAACATAACTGATGCAAAGTTTCATTGCACATCTGCAAAACATCAGTCAATAGCTGTTGAGAATCATATTTGACACGTTATTCTCTAACTCATTAATAATTCATAAAGAGAAAACAAAGGAAATCACTACCGTGACGGTGGTTGGGATACCGGATCTTATTTAGCATAAAATTTTGCGAACTTTTGCTTTGAATTTCTCCAAGAATTATGAATGGTGTGAGAAGCCATATCAAACACTCAAAAGAGACAGTGTTTCATCAGGTATCCAAACAGCTCGAAGTCGGTCAAAAAAACTCGGCTGCGCCTCCGTTTCTCAACCCAGTTCTTGGGGTTTGGATATCCTGAGGAAATACTCTTTCTCGTGTTTGATATATTACTTAAAATGTGAGAAAAAGAAATCATACTCAACACATCACAACCGAGATCTGCGATACCGCAAAAAATCTGAGTCTCCAGACGCATAATCTCTGACTCATAAGTTCAAACAAGGCTGTGAGGTTTGCTAGATATAAGACACAATATATAGCCATTTCCAAAAGATTCATATTTCTCTGAAGGGCAAGCCACACTAAATTCTAGCGTTCTCTTGAAACATAACTGATGCAAAGTGTCATTGCACATCTGCAAAACATCAGTCATTAGCTGTTGAGAATCATGTTTGACACGTTAAATGTGAGAAAAAGAAATCGTACTCACAACATCTCGAAGAATTTACCCAAAAAGGATGAAACAGGTACGCCAAACAAGACAGGTTTTAACCGGTTATGAAGGAGAAAGATCTGGAACCCTAATGCTTAGTGTAAGTGGAAGATAAACTATTCTTTTGGTTACAAGAAACTCTACATTTTGATAATACAGTACCTAGGGCTAGGCCTCTATAGCCACCTTAGACAGGAAACGTGTAACTGGACATTTAATGAACTGATCATTTAAATGGATTTGGAAAACGTATATCTCCAAAGGAAATATTAATATTTCTAAATTGCTTCCACAGGAGCAAGTGAAGAAAGTGCATCATCCTCAAAAAAAAAGTTGTCAAGAATTTCAGGGACCGTTGCTGAGCAAGGTCCACAGCTAACTTATTTTGTTTTCAGATCAGTTTTTGTCGTAATTTGCGTATTATTGCAAGCTCATGGTGATATACGTTGCACTGAGCCTTGGACCAATTTTTCTATGAAACGTTAGATGGCTCAAACCACTTGGTCATCCTGGACTTCCACTCCTTTGTTACTCTTAGTACTAGTTCCTTCTTGCATGTATGTTAGAGGGTTTACCCCACGTTTAGTCATAATCAAGCCGACCTGAAAGACTGCTTGTTAATATTTAATATTTAATTCTTATTAACCGAGTGCGAGGGCCGTACTGGGAGAACATTGCCCGAGGTCTTTCTGGAAGAAAGACTGAGGGCAATATTCTCCCAGTACAGTCCCGAGCTAGTGACAGTTAATAAGAAGTAAATATTTAATATTATCAAGCAAAGTCTTTCAGGTCGGCTTGATTATGACTAAACGTGGGGTAAACCCTCTAACATACATGCAAGAAGGAACTAGTACTAAGAGCAACAAACGAGTGGCAGTCCAGGATGACCTAGTGGTTTGAGCCATCTAACATTTGATAGAAAAATTGGTCTAAGGCTCAGTGCAACGTATATCACCATTAGCTTGCAATAACACACAAATTACGACAAACATATATGTAATTATATGGCTGTGCCTAACACTTTATTACATGAAAAGTAGGAGCCGTGAGATGAATGAAACAGTTTAATCATAACTATAACAAAATTCTCGAATCTGATTGGCTATCACCAGCTATGATTTGAGCATTAATAGGACAGTAGGACAGTGTAATTGGACAGTGTACGTGTCATGCCTAAGTAATTGGACAGTACGCGCGTCAGAGCGCGCGTGCTAATGGATCAGTTGCACTTGAATAAGCTTTTTTTTTTTAACGTATTTCGCAAATAAAATTGTTGTCTATTCCTTCTCCGGTACATTTTCTCCTTTTTCTTTCTCGAATTTTGTTACAGATATGATTAATTGGTAACAGGACTTCGTGTCATCCAATTCGGTCTGTAATCATACTCGTGATTAAACAAATCGGACTCCCGCTACGCGGTCGTCCGATTTAATCACTCGTAATATATAGATTTAGCCAAGCCTAAAAGCGGAACTCCAATTTTTATTTATTTATTTATTATTATTTATTTTATTTATTATTATTTTATTTATTATTATTATTATTATTATTATTATTATTATTATTATTATTATTATTATTATTATCTCAAGTGGTACCTGACAGCAATATTATAGTTTAGGTAATTATTAGTAAATACACCTCTCATCAAATTAGAATCTGCATACCTGGCAACCTTATAAAATCAGAAATAGGGACCACCCCCCCCCCCATGCTCACCCCAGTCCTGGGGTAGTGTCCTGCCCCCCCCCCCCCCACTGCCCCCCAACACTGAGCAGGGTCTAGGATGCTCTAGGGTTTTTGCATTAATTTTTAAAAATATTGCCTGTACTGTACTGTCTTAGCATTAGAATTCTCAGGTGTTGTTTAATGGTCTCAAGCACCACATGTATTGCACAAAACAAACGAAAAGTCAAAAAAAGACCAATTGAAGACCAATCTTTAATAATCCAGTTCCAAATTGTCTTTTTTTCCTGGAAAATCGGAATGTCCCGATTTTTTTAGGTTTTGAAACTCCAAAATTGGGACAATTCCCATTGAATGGGGACGGATGGCAGGTATGAACCTGTTTTACAAAATTCTAAATAAGCCCCAGTTTTAGGTTGTAAACTTAAATATTGGGCACAATAATTATTTTTGTTCACCTTACCTCGGCCTTTTCTCTGCCACAAGTCTACGGTTTAATTTATTTACATTTTTGCAGAGTTGTCAAATTGCATAGACAAGGTACTAATTGAAAAATACCTCCACCTTATTCAGTGGTTTGACAGATAAGTTGTGTGGTATAGAGCGAGGAAAAATGCGAGCAATGAGTACCGGTAAAATGTCCTTGACCATTATCTGTAAAACCACTGAATGATATTTATTATTCCACTACAATATTTGCCTATCATTTTAAATGATTTATTCAATGAGTGATTTGAAACCGGGACACTACAGTGCAATACACTCATACCCTCATGTATGTGTTTCCCCCTTATATGATAAACTGATGCTATAGTGGAATAACAATGTACCTTGTTTACTCTTATTGATGCCCAGGGACTATTATATTAAAATCAATCTCTTTAAGTACCCATCAGTCATGAATCAACCACTCAACCACTTAGTTGATAAATCGGTCAATCAGTCAATTAAAAATTTGTGACTAACAGTGTTGCCAACGCGAATAACAAATGGTCCAGTAACCACTAGTGACTTTATTTGATGCACAGATTATGACTCACTATGTTACTATACCCCTGACTGTGATGGTAGTAAATCTTGTGGCTGAATTTGTTTTTGGTTTGATCATTAGCCTTTACACTGCATCTAATGTCACCAATGAGCAATGTTACTGATTGTCATAATCTGGTAGCAAAGAGAAACAAAAAGAAAAGCCTCTTCATAAATCATTTCAGGATAGTCAGAAACCTGTCATGTAATGAACTGACAAGAGGGGATCAGACTGTGGTGAATCCATCATTTGAAAGAGTTTTCCCTGTCAAGTGAATTCAAGTAAATAAGTCTGAATCATTATTCCTGGGAAGTTAGTTGTGTGTGTGCTTGTGTGTGTGTGGGGGGGGGGGGAGGGGAGTAGGGTTACTCCCAAATAACTGAAATGCTACTGGTGTATGGATGTGTTACTGAGGGAACATGAAGTGTATGTGGATACAGTCAAACTAATCACCAACGTCAAAATTTACCAAAAAAAAAAAACAAATATAAAACCTTATTTCAAAACTGCTCTTAAAATTTTTTATTTCAATTGATAAGATAAGATAAGATAATGTCTGCCTTGGAACATACATGTAGCTAAGAGTACAAATTTATTAACCAAAGCCTTACAATAAACTGCCATATTTTTTCTGACATCAGGTTGATGGAATAAAAACCTGTATGGGAAACAAAGCAGAGTTTAATTATCTCAGTTGCCAAAAGTAAGCCCGTGGCTTTAGGGAGGTTCTAAGGATATTTGCGCAATTTTTTTCTGCGCATCCATACTGCGCACACAATTCACAAAATTGGCATTATGTCATGCCATGTCATGCACTGAGCATGCACGCTCGCATGAAAAACTACCCCAAATGTTTTAAGACACTGTAAACTGCCGCTTATAAGCCCTAGGCTGATACAACTTTGTAAGGGGTTTTGGGTGGGCTTATAAATGGAGGGGCTTATATCCGGGGGGGGCTTATAAGCGGGATAAGAAAAACGTTACAAAATGAGCCACAGCAGTGTTGATCGAAATACGTTTTTAATGTACCAGTTTGTAATTAACCCTTGAAATGTCACAATAAATCGAATTCACTTCAATTTTAACAACAAAATCAAAACTGCAACAACGCGAACGTAACCGGAACATAACAAAACAGAAGCTCAGAGTTAATCTTTGCAGTTTTCTGTGAGAGTGCTTAATATTAAGGAAACAGGGAAAACTAGAGGAGGGCTTATATCTGGGGGGGGGGTGGCATATTACCGGATGTATTTTTTGTTTACAGGTGGATGGGCCTATAGCCGGGGGGGGGGGGCTTGTAAGCAGGTGGGCTTATAAGCGGCAGTTTACGGTATTTGTTTTCAGTTTTGAGCATCTGCATTTAAATAAGTGGCATTGAAGCAATCCAAGGGGATGTAAGGTAAACTGTATTTTTCAAGATGGTTGGTCTCATGTAAATACTTATGCCAGTCTGAATTTCAGACTGGTCTCATGTAGACAAAATTGCACCAGTCTGAGTTTACACTGTTTTAATGAAATCAGGGTTTTACTGCCCCTGGGTATAACAACATCCTCGAGAGCTGCTCAACTTTAGTCTGAGGGGGTGTTTGCATGACACCAGTTCATTGTATGCTTTTCATTCTGCTACAAGTTCACCCCAGTTCCCTCTTGCTTCTCTGTATTTGTTATATGATTACAACACAAAATCTCGTAACAGTGCAAGCCATACCTGGGTGAGTTCATACCGGTATCACGTAAACATGGTGTAACTATTTGATTCATTCTGCATTAAGTTACCCCCCTGTATTTAACCATATTGCCATCCAGATAAATCTCACATCACCGTGAAAAAAGGATTTTGTAACTTGGGGAAGGAAGATTCTTAACAGTACTACAAATCTCGCATTGTTGCTAAGGGATTTTTGTGGATGGTATTCTGTCATACGCTGTTTTCAGCGTTTCCTGCCACTATATTGGTGAAGTAATGAAGAAGAACATCTGAATTCCACAACTGAACATTGTGCACACATAGCTACTGCCAGTCCCAACTGCACATTAAAAAGAAAATCAGTAAAACTAAGAGGAAACTAGTAAAGTTCTGACTTTTTTGCGAATCGCCCCACCCTTCTTTACAATCTGAAGCATGCAATTACTGTTTTTACAAAGAATAGAAGAACTACAGCACAAAAATGTATAAAGATATGTGCTTGTGCCATCACAACTTTTATATTCATAATAAAGCAAATTTCTAGAAACTGTTGCTTAAAATTTTGCATCCTGATAATCTTTAAATGTTCGCAATGTTTACAATAGCGAGAACTGTATGCTGTTTGAGTTTTAGCATTTTTTCTGTTCAGGTCAAATGACATGCTGAATATGGTTGTGACTTGAAAATCTTGAAAACCTTTCCCATAAAACAAACGTGGCCAAGCAGCTTATCTGTGGAAGTAATAGGGTTTCCAAGGTATGATGGTTCTGAGGAACTTCCCACAGCAACAATATGGTGATTAAGAGTCTCCTCCCTTAAGTCCAGATGTAAAGGCTCTCATTGCCACCCAAATGGAAGTCTTGATGGCACACTCATGTAAATGTTGTGGTTCAATTTTATCCTTGGTTCAATTTTTATTTTCCATTGTGAATAATAGGATTGCCAAATAAAAATTGGAGCTCCACTTTTAGGCTTGGCTAAATCTATATACTTGAATGATTTTAAAACTGTTTAATTATGTTTGACTGGGTTCAGAAATTGAATGGAATCAAACACAGCTGTATATATAGGCATATTTTTGGTCATCAATTGTGTTCAACTACCGAACCCAAATTAACCCAATCACTGCATTCAATCCAGTTCAATTTACTGAACAGTTAGATATGTAAGCTGGGCTAATTATATATGAACTGATATTATCCACGTACCTTAACTTCACTGTAAGAAAATGCTGCATCACTGATCACTGCTGGCATATATGCCTAGAACAGAAAAAAAGGATCAGTGAAAAAAAAAAACATTTAGGGCTAAAAAATGGCAGTCGCCCAGTCGCCAGTGGCGATTTAAAACTGACCAGGGCCACTAAAAGTCGAGGCTTAAATGCCTGATAGAGGACTGCAAATAAAAGGTACACTGTAGTTACAATTCATTGGAGCATCTTTGTTTTCTTTCCCCTCCTCAACTCTAAGTTCATCAATTGAAGAAGATTTTCAGTTCTTGGATTGCAAAATTCATGAGAACGAGCGCCTGTCAAATTACTTTCATCCATAAAATAATATTAACTTCATTGTTTTTCTTTTGACAACATCAAATAACTAATATTGTATGTAACATACATTATTAAAGCATTCACAATGCAATTTTTGACCAATGTGACATTAATGAACAGAAAGAATGGGTGAACAGAATAGTAATTATACTCAATGTCAATTATTAAGGGAGTCGTCATTCACTTTGCTAGCATTGTCACTTCCCGCTTTGAAATGTTGTTGCCGAAGCTATACTTTGCTTTACTTTTGTGATCCACCTGATTCATGAGACGTACAAGACCCATTGTTGGAAATTTTTGCATCCACCCGTGAAAGTGTTCTTCTTTCCAGCTTTTGTGGAATCCTAACAAATAATTAATAAATCATCGCCTGAACCCCTCATTTGCAGCTATCCAAACTCTTTTAGCCATTTGTCTAAAAAGTGGTTACATGTAATTGTCTTCCGCCCTTTGCACGGTTCATTGGGTAAATTACAGGTAAGGTAAAGCACTTGAATATCAATCGATCGAATGAGCAACAAAATGGCAGGACCTCATTTAAGTTTACTGGATGTTCAATCATCTCCAGTCTCCTTTGCTTAACTCAGTAAAGAGCCAATTGCAATTAATCAAACATGTTCTAACTAATCCCAGCAGACAATTGTCGGTTAAACAAGCCAGATTGCCTTTAGGAAGCAAAAACACATCAGTACAAATATGTCAATTGCAAAAAAAAAATCCTTTGCTTACATCTGGATTCCCCCCCCTTGGGAATACAATGATTTTTGAGAAAACCAAAAAATGCATGCAGTAATTATTTAAACTTTCTAAAACATGAACATTCCATTATGAGTGACAAATAGTAAGAAGCACTTTCCACAATGCAGTGCTTTTATTTCATACATGTAGGTTAACTGAGATCGAAAAAAAATGGCAAATTGCAGTCGCCTTCTGAACTAATGCATGGTTCAATTTTACCTGTTACCATCCCCCCACCAGGCAACCCCGGGGACAAGTCCAGCCCTTCGAGCCCGGGGGTGGGGAATTGTTTGAAGTGGTCTTGTCCCGGGGAGTCGGGGAGGGGGGCAAATCGAAAATAACTTCTTGTTGTTCTTGTAAAGTACGTCACTTCTCAGTTGATATGATGGCCCCGGACCGCGTGGAGCCTATTTCCAGTGAAAATCTCTAGTATTTGTAGCAGACTGTTTAGAGAAGAGTAATCTCTCAAAATTAAAATGTGTTCGACGGTACGTTTATTATAAATTGTTGAAAGAATGTGCGTTTGATGCATACTCGAATGAATGGTGGTCGTCACAAACAAAGAAATATTTCTTCAGTGTGTTTATATTTATAATAAGACCACTTAAATAGACTCTATATCAAAACGGATGCACAGTTTTATGTTAAACAGAGATTTCAGTCCAGTGTTCTTATGAAACACGGTAACAAAAACTCCTTTAAATGCTGCCATCAATTTGTTCATGGGCCTCTTGTGCGTATGCGCTATATTTAGAATAAAACATGTGGCGAAGAAAATTTCTTTACTTGCCAGCCGTACGCCAGTGCAGGTAGAGTTTTTTCTTCAGTTTTCTGTTCATGTTTTTATTATATTATGCATGTAGTGTCCTTCTTTCAATAAACTCTAGAAAAGCATTTAAGTTCTTGTCAAAACGTCTGATTTTGCTATTTGTACAGAAATCAATATGGTCATTTAGGTTTTGTACACAAAACAACGTAATTGTGGTCGATGAGGAGTCCCGGGGGTGGGGAATCGTCTCTTTCTGTGTGCCCGGGGGTGGGGAATAGACTGCCAAGTGAGAAAAAAATTGCAAATCCCGGGGGGTAGGCTCGGGGAGGGGGAGGATGGTAACAGGTAGAATTGAACCATGCATAATATTGAGTGATAAACAAAAAAAATTCACACATACACATGTAAGCTTAACTTGAGCTTAAGTGAAGCCAAATAAAATTATTGAAATTCAAGCAAACAATTCATAAGTGATAAACAAAATTAATTCACACATAAGCTTAAGTCTTGAGCTTAAGTGAAGCCCAATAAAATTATTGAAATTCAAGCGAACAATTCATAAGTGATAAACAAAATTAATTCACACATAAGCTTAAGTCTTGAGCTTAAGTGAAGCCAAATAAAATTATTGAAATTCAAGAAAACAATTCATAAGTGATAAACAAAATTAATTCACACATAAGCTTAAGTCTTGAGCTTAAGTGAAGCCAAATAAAATTATTGAAATTCAAGCAAACAATTCAGAAATCAGAATAAGGGTTAAAAAATATTTAAGACCTACTTCAGTAGATACATAAATGAGGATGTGCTTTTTCGTCGATTCGTTACTTGCATGGATTTTGGTAGGGGTTTTGCCGAGGATATTGTAAACAATGACTGGATTCAGAGTTTAAAAGAACGAGGCATATATCAATTATGTCCTGTTTTGTTATTCTTTTGTTAGTCAATTAGTTAACATCTTGACGATTCGCGTTGGTACTTGTTTTCGCCTTTTACTTCATTGCATGCTTTCATAAGCTGTTTCCTCCTTTGCCTGGCTACACTTTGCTCCGTGAAAACAAAACACACTGGTATTCTTCAAAGTTGAGAAAAGCGGGTTATCGTCGTAAAAGTAAATAACTGGAAATATTATATTTATCACCAAAGCCAAGACAAATTTCTCTTTGTTCGAGATAACGGGGAATTGGAAATAAGCGAGTTGAGATAGTGGGATCCTTCTAAATAAAAGCGAATTTCCCATACCATAATATTCTGTGAAATGATTGAAAAATTCCGAGAAACTTACCCGGGAAACTCAGCAATCAGATCTTCACGCTGGTTCAATTAAGGCATCGGGCCAAAGCAATCCATATTTCTCCTCAATAAAGACATTCATATTCCACTTAACAGGCATTCGGGACCGGCAGTCGAGTTTCTTTAGCCTATCTTTTCATTTCTAACGCTGAAAAGGTATTGTGTTCTCGTTCTCACTCAGTCACGCGCGCGGCCATATTGTGAAATCTTGTAATATGATACCATCACCTTTGCACTACCCCCTCAAATTGTGTTCCCTTTTTTCGTTTTGTTTTGTTTTGTTTCTTTTCCTCTTTTTTTCACTTTCTACGAGTAGTATTAAATGACATACCGTAAAAGGTGCGGTTTAAGTTTTGACGAAAAGTTCCCTTTTGTAACAGTACATTTTATTTGTTAAACAAACTTTGCTAAAGCACGGAAATTGATTTTACCTTTTTGAACACCTTGTAACTTCATGCTGTCCTTGGCGTAAATTTCTTCTCCGTTCTCTCTCTATTACGACTTCTTTCCCCTTGATGATCTGTAGAATAAAAAACAAAAACGTAGACGTAAATTATTCGGTGGTACAAAATTATTTCCAATCACAAATAGATAAAAATCAAAAAACTGTACCCGACATGTTTACAGTTCTCTGTCGGCGTCTCTCAGTTTTCCTCTGGCGTTGTTCTTCAGTACCGTTCCGTCTTATTTCTAGTTGCCTTTATCTCTCTGCTGTACTGTTCCTTCGTCTTTCTCGTTTTCGTTTCCGCTTTGCTTGACCGGGTGCTTGACGCTGTTCTTCAGTGGCGTTTCTCATCCTTTCCCGTTGTTGATCTCTATCTCCTTCTCTTTTCCTTCGTCTCTGCTCTTCCAGGGAAAATTGCCTCATGTAAGAATGTCATGAAATGCGATGTACGGACGTATGTATGGCGCACGCGCCCGCGAGCCATTCCGCTTGCCATGACCATAATAAAAAATGACCAGCATACCTCTTAGTATGGGTATGGGGCTCCACTTTTGCGGCCTTCGGCCGCAAAGGAGTTCCGCTATGATTACAGACCGAATTGGACTCCACTCAGTCCTATTACCATTATTAATACCGGAAAGCATTCAAAACTCAGCAGTTCTAGTCCACACATAAAATTTATATCGCATAAGAAAAAGTAAAAACTTTCAAAGAAAATGTCTCTTTTCATTTAGCTTCAAATCATTCCAACTATTTGAATCGAATGTACTTTCACTTTTTCTATATTTTCGCTTTATCAGCCGAGCATTAACATCGCTCATAATACCGGTGGGCATTACGGGAAAATCCGGCCCCGAGTATTGGCTAATCACAGCGCGCATTATATATTTACAAGCTTTAGCCATATAATAATGTAATAGAATTGCGGGAAAAGCAAGCAGCTCAGAGATGACTGTACTTAGTTCTCTTCTTTTGAGAAGAACTAGAGCTATAACAACTTTGCTGGTAATGCATCAGTTGCCACAAACAATTAACAACTACAAACTCGAATGCCCTAAGCTAAATATGTACATGTAGTTAATTACATGTTTGGTTTTTGGATTGTGAGGACTGAGAGGTACTCAAGAAGAGTATCCACCTTAAAAGCTAAAATGCACCTAGGCATGACTAACATGAGCAATTAGCTGACATTTACCATGTTCTGTTGTGAATATGTGAATCTGGTTGGCTGAAACATTGTTTTCTATTTGCTGATAGAAAATAATTGCGTGTGATATGGCCATGGAAAGTCAAAATTCTTTCAAAAGCCGAACAAAATGAGTAGTAAAGTTTAAAATAACGTCAAATTATTTTGGAAGGCTGGATTCATGAACTCAAAATTTGGCGGTCTTTTTTTAACCCTAATAGATGCTATTCTTGGGGTGTCAGATGAAAGAGTGCAGGAAACAGTTGTTGAGGTAAGAGATGGAACAACTTGTCCTTCTTTTTAAGTGCCAACATGATTGATTCCTAATTCACAAACTTACAAGCACTAAATGGAATTTCTGTAAGTGTAGTTTAAGGTAAGTGTCCTCCACTGGTAACTCTGAGTCTCTGGGGCAAAAACAAAACAGGAGATGTAGGGGGTAGGGGAGGGGAAGCAAACGGGGCATAGAGTTTTTCTTGTTTCTCTTTTTTAGGCAAAATCTTTCATTAAAGTTTTTTAAGTTTTTTATTAGCTAACAGAGAAGAACAAATCTTACACAGTGCTTTGTGGAAAAGAAGCAGTCAGTGGCTTATTTGCTGTTTACCATATCCATATGAGAGAAGCTAAGAGTGTCTTACAGTGTATTATGAAAAAAATAGTAAAAGGTTAATGTTACAGCTGATAAAAGTACTGGTAGGCTGAGTTTCTTAGGCAGTGAATACAAAACAGAAGGTAAAAAGGCTAATGAATGATTCTTTGTTGTGTCAAGGGCTTAAGAGGCAATGTCCACTAAGACCGAGCAAAATTGAAAATATGTGGCACATGATGAAAAATCAAAATTCTCCGTTTTTCGCCCAGAGATACCTTATGGGAGCTCTAGAAACGTGGTGGCATTTTTTGTTGAGAAACTATTTTTAAGCCTCCAAAAAATAAAAAAACCGTTACCGCACTACGTGTCTCTCCAATCACCCCGAATAAACGCGCATGTACCTTCTCGTAAATTTCGCTCTGTTTAATTCGCGTCATGGAACAATCCTGTTTTGAGCTTAGAAATTTGCTGTTGAAGAGTTTACAAGTAATTTGAGTCAAATTATTCTTTTGTGGATTAATTTTCAAGGTCATGACAGGCTGCTGAAAACCACTAAAATTCGCTTGCTTTGAATTCTCAATTTGGCACAGTTTTTCAAGAGAAAGTTTCCCTCCCCGGTAAAACACCGAATCACTTGAACTTCAGAATTCTTGAAAGAGGAAATGCCCTTCTTAAACCAGGTTTAAAAATTAGTTTCGGGCTTTTTATCAGCGCCGAGTACAAACGCTCTCAAAATCCCGATAATTACAACATGAACACGTCAACAATTGGCACATACCTCCGACCAAATAACCGAAAATGTGGACATTTCTTCTATTTTGGTTGGTATTTCCGTTGTAATCCACAGCAGAAAGGTAATGTCTAGCTCACCTGAATATGGTATACTTGGTTTTCACTGTCACGCCATAAAATTTTAAAATCGAAACCTGTGAATGAAAAAAGCCAAGAATTTTTAATTTTATAGAAGATACACAACAAAACAACTTCACGAAGTTTCAGATCTGTATGCTTTTCCGTTGTTGAGTTATTTGTCGAAACGTTCGACTGAAATTTGTAGAGCTCAGTATGGAAACGCCATGTTGGTGTCCCTCGGAGGGGCACAAACATGGCGGACAGAAATCAATAAAAACATCTGGAATTCAATTCTACTCTTTAAGCGATTACTTTTGTCTCGTGAACTACTATACAATCACAATACTTTCCCTCCTAGTGCTTTAACTGTCCAAACTGCTGAAAATCACAAGGAGAGTCCTTTTTTGCGTAGGAGAAAGCTTTGTCACGAACGCTTTGTTGGTGTCACGTCGGGTGAAAAGACAGAAATTTAATATTCTGTATTTTTAAAAAGGAATACGCTACCGGGCTGGAAACTTGTGAAAAGATATATTTTTAAGTCATCTTCAACCTGGTGGGGATATAAAATCTGAAGACCTCGCGATTTATGATTTTAGAATTTTATGACATCACGTGAAAACCAGCAATTGTCTAAATATCAGGTTCTGTGCGTACTCTTTGATAACGATCTTGGTGTCCGGGGTCAACAACATCACTGAAGCATCGCGTATTGGCAATCAACCCAAATGACTTATTTCCATCCCGCCTCCTTTTGTTAAAATGAAGAACCTTCAGGAATAAAATGATTTTTCCTTATTTGAACTTCAAAAGAGTTTTCTCCTATAAGACGTCTTTTCTTGATCTGTATTCGTTGTAAAATTTCGAAACGATAATTTCTTGCCGAAAGCTTACAAGCCCGTTTAGTTTGAGTCACGCAACAAAATGTCACGCACTTGATTTTACCTGACGTCGGGTTTGACTTGGAGGGGGAAATGCACAGGAAACAAAACAAAAAACAAACAAAAAAACAACAACAACAACAACAAGTAAGCAAAAAACAAACAAACAAAAACAAAGCAATGAGAACTTTGAAAACTTGTGGACCCAAGGACCGATTACCGTCAACTGCCGCTTATAAGCCCTGGGCTTAAACTTTGTAAGGGGTTTTGGGTGGGCTTATAAACGGAAGGGCTTATATCCGGGGGGGGGGGGGCTTATAAGTTTCGAAATGAGCCACAGCAGTGTTGATCGAAATACGTTTTTAATTTACCAGTTTTTAATTAACCTTTGAAACGTCACAATAGATCGAATTCACTTCAATTTTAATTTAACAACAAAATCAAAACTGTAACAACACGAAAGTAACCGGAACGTAACAAAACAGAAGCTCGGAGTTCATCTTCGTAGTGTTCTGTGAGAGTGCTTAATATTAAAGAAACAGGGAAAACTAGAGGGCGACTTATATCCGGTGGAGCTTATACCGGATGTATTTTTTTGTTTACAGGTAGATGGGCCTATAACCGGGGGTGGGGGGCTTGTAAGCGGTTGGGCTTATAAGTGGCAGTTAACGGTATTTATGTATTTATCAGTATCATTAGAGGCAGTGAAGCCTCTAATGAAGCCTCTAATGATGCCTGTTACTAGGGCTTTGAAAAAGAAATTATTATTAGGTCTCTATGTATTGGTCTTCAAAAGTTGGTCAAGACAGGAGTGAGAATGTAAAAATGAGTTGAGTTTACTCAAGCACAAACCAGGGGTGCCGGAACCGTCCTTTTCGTTCTTTATAAGCTTGTGAAACCATTTTATGGCAAACCTAGCGGATTACAATTTTATACATGAAACTCGAAATTAAGTTGAGTTTGAAACTCAACTCATGTTGAAACTCATCATGACAAGGAGTCCTAATGTTTAGGTCTCTTTGTCGCTTTCCGCCTGATCTTCTGAGCAGTGCAGGTGACGAAGGTGGAGAACCATCCTTGTGACGAATGGCTAACGCTCGAAACGTCAGCTTTCAATCTCTTCAATTTACCTTATCAACTCAGTTGATAAATACAAAGTTTTGTGTTTCGCTTCCCCACTGATGCAGCACCACAGTAGCTCTAGAAACTAACCCCCTTGTTTGTCAAGAGAAAGTTGGTTGTGCGATTTTTCTCCGTCTTCTCACGGTTGAGGAGAACGAGCTCGGTTTCGCTTAGAGCACTGCTATGGACGGTAGACCATTAGATGACAGGGCCTTAGTTTTCAGCGCAGATATTGGTCTTACATAC
Source organism: Siderastrea radians (assembly GCA_964017195.1). NCBI lineage: Eukaryota > Metazoa > Cnidaria > Anthozoa > Scleractinia > Rhizangiidae > Siderastrea > Siderastrea radians. The sequence goes on along the minus strand of OZ024891.1, from coordinate 54,397,588 downwards.
ACGGACGGGTTCCTTCTTTAGAAACCTGTATATTCACACCATCGATCTTCCAAGTGGCAACTAAACGGCTTGCAATGGACGCGCACCGGATGACACTTAAGGATGGTTCTCCACCGGGATCTTGATATCGTGTCCGGAGTTTAGGAGGACAAATGTATCCGACTTAGTCTCCACCGGCCTTGCGGTCGCAGGCTCCCTTCCCTCCATGGGGAGGGAAGGGAGCCAAGAGTTTGAACACCACGCCCAGCTCTGCTCCTAGTACTCCTGCGCAAACTATGGTGGCCCTGCAGGCCCTGCAGTGGTAGCAGCCAGCGCTGTCTTGCCGGAAGCTGACTGTCTTCAGGGCTGGTATGGTAGTGTTAATCTACTTAATGCCACTGGAGGGAAGACATCGATGTGTTGCAAAATAGCTTTGGACTCCGACTTGCCATTTCCACGGTCTGCTTTTCTCACTTTCCCGTTCGAGGCATACTTAGACAGCCCTGGTAGAACATGACCAACGTCGATTAGTTCCCTCTGCGCTATTCCCAGACAAGAGCGATGGGCTGGGCAAATGGTCCATGTTAAGAATACTAATTAAAAATACTTTTGCGCGTGCTAAAAGAAAATCAACGAAGCTCAACTTCTGAGTGGATATCGCTGATTCCAATACTGCAAGTGTGACCCGAAAAGTCTTTTTTTGCAACTGGAATAGCAACTGCCTGTTCATATCGCTTGTAAGAGGCGCAAACGCCTGCAACTAGTTTCTGAAAAGAATAAGTGACCTCTATTCGCAGCCAAGGGAGATAATGGTTTGATTGGCTATTGTACTCGGTGACAGGGGTCCTGACTGCGAGAACTCCAAAGAACCTATCCTTTTACAATGGCGCGATATAGAGGAAGCACTCTACAACTGCTGCGTGTTAAATCTGGCGTTTTCCTTTTTTTTTATCTTTTTTTTTAAACGAAAATTATCAGTTTTTGAACATTTACTGAAAGCCGATCCGCACTGAAGACATTTTGTCTAGTTTCCAATAATGCCGCACCTGAAATTCTCACACGCCTGATTTCCAACAAGAAAATTATTTCCGCAAATGGCAGCTTCTCGAGGCGCCTTCCTCGACGCAACACTGGTGGCTTGCAAATAATATTGAAATCCTTCACCGTGAAATTAATTAGACTTGAAAAGTCGAACTCTTGAAAAGTCGAACTCTGCATAAGATATAGAAAAATATATCGATGTTTGTTATTTTAGACTATCGGAAGCTAATACTTTCTGCTTCTAGTGAACACGTGACAATTTTTTCCTCTCGGCAGAGCGTCACAAAATGTACATCTATGTAATCTGCAACTTGTTTTGCACAGGTCAGAACTGTGTGGCGAATAGTCCAGTCATATGTAGTATCACTCTATTTTACTAGTCGAAAGATATTTCAGGCATAACTTCGGCGGTGTAACATGACACCAAACAGAGGACGGAATGTGAGTAAACAAACACAGTTGTAGCCAAGTGCTACGCATTGAAAACTTACGATTATAGAGAAAAGTGAACTTAAAATTTTCAGGAAACTTGTAAAAAACAAATGGATGCCTTCTTTGTTAGCCTTCAAAAAATCAGGTATCTCTGCGGTTTGTTTTTACATTGAGGTAGTCCGTCATCTGGGATGAAAACGGGAAACGGTCATTCCGGTCGAATTGCTGAAACAAACGCCATCACTATTTACATCGCCTTCTATCTTGTATAATTTCTTTCATAGCTTAAGTTATTTCAGACGTCCTAATCTTTCCATTTTTTTCCCATTTTTGCAATCCCATCACCAAAACCTATCCTGTGACTTGACCAGAACCCGTTGCGTGACAGACAAATTTAGTCAAATCAGATCATAATAACAGTGCGGTTTCTGAGATGAATGTGGAGATCACTGCAAAGTTATTTAGTTTCTTCAGGGAATTAACACTGGGAGATTTTAAAAATTCATTTGCCATTCGTTAAGGGATGTGAATGTGTTGGCGGAGTCGTTAGTCATTAGCTGAAAGTCAATCTGGAGATACCAGGAGATAACGGTCGATTCCACGCGTCAAGATGGCCCTTGGACAGTACACCTAAAACTTGACAAAACCTGGCATTTAGACAAAATCTTATTCAAGGTAAGATAGATATGACCTTTATCCTGTACTTTTCATCCAAATACCAAAGGAAACAAGGAAAAAATTCCACGTTTTCGGCTAGGCACGAGCCTATTGTTTGTACTGGTTGACAGGTTAATGCTGTGATTATCGGGATTTTGAGAGCGTTTGTACTCGGCACTGATAAAAAGCCCGAAACTAATTTTTAAACCTGATGTTAGAATGGTATTTCGTCTTTCAAGAATTCTGAATTTCAAGTGATTTGGTGTTTTACCGGGGAGGAAAACTTTCTCTTGAAAAACTGTGCCAAATTGAGAATTCAAAGCAAGCGAATTTTAGTGATTTTCAGCAGCTCGCCATGACCTTGAAAATTAATTCACAGATCTGAAACAGGACTCAATTACTTCCTACACACTTTAAAAGCAAACTTCCACGCTTAAAATGGGGGTGTTCTGGGGTGCAAATCAAACAGAGCGAAGTTTTCGAGAAGGTATGATACACGTTTATTTCGCGTGTTTACGGGACACGTGTGGCGTAAACATGTTAAATTTTTTTTTCGGGCTTAAAAAAAATTTTTCAAGAAAAAAATGCCACCACGTTTCTTGGATTGCCATAGGGTATCCGTGTAAAATTTATAAGGGAATTTTATTTTCCATCATGTGCCGCCACTCGCTCGATGTTAGTGGACATCCCCTCTTAAGAGATGTGCTGTGGCAGCGAATCTTTTTAAAGATAAGCTAACAAATTAAAAAAAAATGCTCACCAGGAGGTCGCACTTCTTTGCTGGAACGGTTTGCTCTGGATTCAATGACAAAATGTTTAAGATATTTAAGATAATGAAACTTTTATCTTAGTGTGGATACTCTCTTTTTACAGACCCAGATGTAATATCTTGCCAGAAGGCAACTGAAATTGGTTTGATGTTGATTTTTTAAAGAGTGAAAAAAAAAAAGAACTCCTGAAGGATAAAGCTCTAGAGCAAGTCGAGAAAAGATGGATACATTTTTCTATTTTGTTTCTACAAAAGACTTAGAGCTTCTTTTAGGCCAGTTAAGTCAGGAAGTCATTTTTGGTATTCTTCTGTGCAGGAGTTTAATTTGAAACTCTATCAATCTTCAGTGCTCTTAGTATATTTTAGGAGTTAGCTGGTAGGCCTTACGCCATTCGTTGTGTTCACCTTTGCTCTCACTGAGTTTCCCAGTATTTTAGGGAATCAATAACAAAGCAGTAGACAGTTTTTGGCAAGTTTTGCTTTAGAAACCAGAATACATTGTGTTGTCAGTTGAGACTCAAACCCTTATTTTATGATCAGGTTACTGGCAGAGTTGGGTCACACGAAGCAGAGGCTGCAGACCCTTTGTGTGATGATTTGTCACGGTACGACAGTTTTCCACTGAAACAAATTCCGTAAGTAAAATTAATGTTTTTTACTGTCTGATTTTTCTGTGTGAAGCTAAGTGCTAATTAATTATTGTTCAGACAGAAAAGGTAGACTACATTATTAGGCCTAGCAAAACATTTTCCCTTTTGATTAATTCTGAAAATCTGTTGATACTACATATACAGATCGATGCAGCTGAATTTATCTGGGTTATAATATATTACATGTAGTTATTTGAACTGATTAATGACACTTGTCAAACTGCTTTTGAATTAGTGCGTTTTATTGTAAGAAAGCTGTATTAGTAAACTGAAATTAAGGTGACAATTTATTTTGGCAATTTACCAAAAAGTAGCTAAATTTGCTAAACTTAGCTGTCACAAGAAATAGTGGTCTTGAGGTATGAAAACGAAATGTAAGGTAAAGTAAACATGGTAGAAATGTAGCTGTTTTTTTTTCTTGGCGAAATCACACTTTGCTGTGTGTGGAAACATTAATAATTCAAAAAAATATATGTTTTTGGAGAGCATTACTGGTGTTTAAAAACAGTTAGGTCACGGAAAAATAGTATTTGTAGCTATGTGCAGTTGAAAAAACATTCATTTCCAGACATTCATTTTGTAGATGGTACTTTGGAAAAGTGACAGAAAGAATTGCTGAGAAACTCCTCCAGAGCCATGATCTGGGGACATTTTTAGTACGTGACAGTGAGTCTGTTGATAAACGAGGAAGTTATGTCATATCACTCAGGTAAGTAAGTTGTAAAATGATTTCCATTTCTCTATGTAGCTACAGCATTAGAAACAAAAAAGGTAAAAGGAGCTATGTCACGGATAACGGCCCAATTTTTTCAACTCTATCATTCATAATCCGACTTTTAAATCTCCCTCAGTCGTAGCCATCCTTGTTTAGGTTTGGTTTATTATTACTTCTTTGGTGTTTTTCTACCTTAGGAAACTATTATTTTAAGGTTTCCTTCAATGTGAAAGTAATTTTGTGAGATCAAAAAAATGAATGAAAATACCGTGACATAGTTCCTTTAACTTCAGCACATAGAAGCGTAGACTGGTAGTCTTTCTTTTCACCTAAACGTTGAGGAGAGTGGAATTTTTCAACATGTCAGTTTGGTGTTTATACATGAAGACTTTTATTTTTAATTAAATGTAGAGGACCGTGCATTCATTCATAAGTGAAGGTGTTTATTGCTTATTGGCGTCACATTTCATTAACTGCTTGGTAAAAGCCTCGTTATTCAAGTGAATATCACTTGTGCTCACCAAATAAAGTTTGTACAGACTCCATCGAGGACAACAGCTACAATGTTAATAAGTTTGGTATTTATGAGTATCGAGGGGTTTTAGGCAAAAGGCTTCATCCTTGTGTCACCAATAATTATTAAAAATTTGTTGATAGAAGTCCTCAAGTTGTACAATGGCTTGGATTATTAACAAGAACCTTCTTTTTCTTAGAGGCAGACACGGATACCGACACCAGGAAATAGAAACTTTACCAAATGGAAAGCTTGTCCTAAAGGAAGACAAGGTTTGTTGACAAACCTGTTGAGGTGAAAATGTTTAGTTTCCATAAAATTTTCTCACTGTCCTCTGAGACCCTACTGTGGATTAGTTTCACAGTTGATTCTAAGACGGTTCTTTTGCATCATGGAAATCCTGAAAAGCCGTGGAATTTCAGTATTGTAAAATCCATGCCAATGAACCTGTCTCAAGATTAAAACCAAGAAGAACTGAACATGACACTTATTGCGTCAAATTTTAACAAAATGACTATTAGTAATTAGTAATTATCATGGGGCACTTCATTAGATGTTTATATCTTGCTGAGATTGAAGGCATAAATCATGATAATGAAAAACCTTAAAAATGGTTACCTAAAAATAATTACCTTTGGTTTGATGAACAATGTACTTGACACACCACTTGAATTTGGCCATCGTTGCCATTAATATGCCCTTAACTGAAATTTGATTTTGTTGTTGGGGAGTCACGTGATGACGCCAAGCTAAGCGGACGCGGATCCGAGCTCTCTCCAAGAAACTTTCAAGAAAATGTTTCTTAATAGTTTTACTATGACCGCGTGATAACCTTTTGAGTATATTAATTGTTGACAAGCGAATGTCTGCTCGATTGACAAGGTCAAAAGCAAAGCAGCGAACCGAAATGTCAGTTTCTGAAGCGAAGTTAGACGCAGTACTTGCAAAGATGGACGACTTGCTCGCCGCTAAAGACGAACAAGAGTCGAAGTTGAACGGCATCCTGCTGAAGTTAGAGAGTTTGGAAAAAAGTCAAAAGAAAACTGCTAAAGATGTCAGCGAATTGAAAGACAGTTATAAACTTTTAGACCACGATGTGACAGAGATTAAAAGCGCTATTGAAGAAAAGGCGAGCCGCAACGAAATAAACGCCCTCAACAAAAAAATTGATGACCTGGAGAACAGGTCTAAGAGGAACAACATAGTCGTATGGGGTTTAAAGGAAGGCGCCGAAAAAGACTGCAGCTCCATAGAAGAATTCTTAAAGGAAGAACTATTCAGTAAGCACATGGGCCTCGAAAATATGGAAGTTATGCGAGCCCACTGTACGAAGATCAACCAAGCGGCTGAGAGCGCTAGCGCTCCGCAACCAAGGACTATCCACGTTTACCTACTTAGTTATCCTGATAAAGAAAGAATTCTAAAGGCTGCAACGAACACCCTGAAAGATAATCCTTTCTGTGACAGCCAGTTATTCATATCCGACGACGTGTCAAAAGCAGTTGGAAGTGAAAGAGCCAAACTAAGAAAAGACCATTTAAAGCAACTTAAAGAAAGAGAAGGAGTTCAGTAGGCGTTCATCCCATGGTCAGTTCCCGGGCAGATATTGTATAAAGAAATCGATTCTGAAGGTCTCAAGTCCTTTGAAATCAGGCATGAGTAGTCCTTATGTTGCTGTTTTGTTGTCATTATGAACTACGTAATCATAGTTAAATAAACTGTATGATTTATAGTTCGTTTACAATTCAGCGCAGGCAAAACTGCTTGTCACTTTTAATAGCATAGTAAAATACAGTCATATGCTATGGAGATCTCGGCGAAAGTGTGCAGCAACCAAGATGGTAAGTGTGCATTCGTTTGTTTGTATATTTTGTGTGTTGTTTTGTGTCTGTGTTGTACTTCTTGTTCAAAACATAAATTATTCTCTTACTACTTTTCGTTTGTTTTGCTATTTTATTCATATTCCGGGCAAATAGCACCTATTAATGTGATAACGCTTAATCATTTTTGCATTAAAAATGCATAATTCGAAAGCTAAGCCTGAAAGCATCAAATTGCTTTCCTTGAATGTTAGAGGCCTTAGCAACTTTCACAAGCGCAGAGCAATTTTTTCCTGGTGTAGGAAGCAAAAAGCCGATTTAATATTTTTACAGGAAACCCATTCCACAGCAGAACGACAAGATCAGTGGCGAAAAGAGTGGGGCGCTTCTGTTTTATTTTCACACGGGAGTACAAATGCTAGAGGTCGAGAATTGTTTCTTTATTGTGATTATAATATGAATGACTATAACATTTCCCCAATGTTCTATAAGGAGATGTTACATTGGTGGTCAGATTTTCGTTCTAGGTTTGACCTTGTAAGTCTACTTGAAACAATTATCTGGAACAATCATAATATTAGAGTAAACGGTAAACCTATATTTTATAATAATTATAATAGCGCAAACATTGTTCTCTTAAGCGACTTAAAATTTGATTTGAGTAACACAGAGTCCTTTAACCTTGCAAAACAAAATGGTTTAAGAGATTCCAACTTTCTGACCTGGACTGGTGTGCGTTGCGCTGTACCAAGTCATCTTAGAATTCGAAGCCGCGAAGTTGATAGAGATCATGTCAGATCACTGCAATTTAAAATCGGTGACAGAATTTTTGATCCAGCACTTAGTAAGTCTAGGGATTTCTACGGTCTGCTTATATCCAGTAAGGCGACAGAGTCCAGAGGCTTCATAAAGTTGAAATTAAAATTTTCTATTGATGTGGAAGCAAAAAAGGCTTTCTCATTAATGAGGTCCTGTATCTGGAAACATATGTGGAATGTTTTCAGTTTAAAATACTGAACGACATTTTATTCACAAAGTCTCGCTTAGCTAAGATAGGTGTAATACAAAGCGATCTTTGCACCTTTTTTAGTACTTGTCCGGAAACAATTGAACATTTATTCTTTTACTGTGTTTACACACGTGCATTTTGGGAAAAAATTGAATCTTATTGGATCGCTATTGCCAAAGAACAAAGGAAACTCGAGTTGAAGACTATTTTAATTGGCGTCACAGATACTAAATGTCCTCTGTTTAACTATTTAATCGTTTTAGGTAAGCTACATTTATGGAACTGCCGTAGGAATAATAGCCTTCCTTTTTTCTCTTCCTATAAGAAACTAGTTAGAAGAAAATATGAAACTGAACGTCACATTGCTGCTAAATATAATAATGTGAAGATGCTAGAGGCTAAGTGGAAACCTGTTTCGAATTGCAATTTGCTAGGTACATAGGTGTGTAACCGGAAAACAAACTGTATAAAAGTAGTCTTAAAATCGTAGTCTAAGGAAGTATTGTATAGTAAGTAGTGTAGTATAAGTAATGTATTGTAAGTAGTATTGTAAGTAGTGTATGTCTTGTTTTGTAAGTAGTGTTCTTTGTGTTGCAATAAAAAAAAAGAAAAAAAATTGATTTTGTTTGATTTAGCAGGTGTGGTGTGCTGTGGTATTTGAACTGGTTCTTACTTTTCTTTACTTTGGAAAAAAAAAAACAACCATCATTGTTTTAAGGAAATTTCAACTACGTTGTGAAAATTTTGTTGTGGCTTATGTTCTGTTGTAGGATGAGAGATTCTCGGGTCTCCCAGCTTCAGTGCAGCACTTAAAAAAATGTTTGGAACATGAACTTTGCTTGGTACCACTCCTGAAGGAAGAAGGTAACACAACACTTACCAAGTGGCTGAATTTTTACGCTATGCTGTTAAAAAAAACTACCTTATTGTCACTAACTTTCACAGGTCTTAATTTTCGCGATTTTCATGATTGAGAAAAAAGGTACCACTTAAATCATAAACATTAAATTTGCTAAACATTTAATTTACTATACTGTTGTAGAAACAAAATAAACATGACATTTTGTATGTATGAGTAAAGCGAAATGTAGTTAAGTATTGTAAACTATTTTGAATTCTTTTGTTCAGTAAAATATTTGTATTTTAAGAAGAAAATGAGGAGGTCATTTCCACGAACCAAAATTGTCTCATTTCTGTTTGTAATTATGCAGTTATAATATTGTAGCCAAAATCATTTTGGCCACAGCAAAATCATTTTCGTCACGGCAAAATCAATTTAACCACGGCAAAATCATTTTCGTCACGCAAAATCATTTTAACCACGGCAGAATCATTTTCGTCTCGGCAAAATCATTTTAACCACGGCAAAATCATTTTCAACCGCGGCGAAATCATTTTCAACCAAGGTAAATATATTTTCTACTCACGTAACCTCTGTTCGCAAGGTATGGGAGTTAATCAACTATGGCGGAATGGCGGATAACTGACTCACAGTTTCGAGACTAGTAGAAGATGTTTTGCGCAAACTGTGGAGTGCCTCTGAATGCGAGTTAAACAAATGTTGACGGGCCTGCACGACTCCCGCGTTCGTAGAAGAAATTCTAAAGCCCTCATAGCTTAGCTCTAACTAGTAGGTCTTGAAGGGATTTCCCTTTTCGATATGAGATGATGGGAGGCTGCTTAAAGATTTTTTTCAGCCGTGGTTGGTTCTGTAAAAGGTGCCATTTTCCCATCAGAATTTACTTTAGGCTAGGTAGTGCTGGGTGGTACCGTGTGACAAAGGGAGTATTTTGTTACGTGCAGCCTTGTTCTTCTGTTCTAGTTTAGTTTTTCTCTCGGAGAATTTTACTTCTGAGAGGCTTTTTTTTATTACACCTGTTGGATATCCTCTACACTTCAACTGTTTCCTTCAACTGTTTCCTTTGTAATGTGTTTGCACGTCAAGGATAGATTTTTTGTGAAATGTCCCGCCCTTGTACACTTTCGTGTCCAAGAATGTAATCTCTGTTTCTGATATTTCAGCCGTAAATTTGAGTGTCGGGTGAAAGCTATTTGCCTTTCTTAGGAATTCTTCAATTTTTTTCTATACTGGTGTCCCACAAGGACAACACGTCGTCAATGTATCTTTTCCACACTACCGTTTTTTTTGCTGCTCTGCCTAAGTATTTGTCTCTCTATTTTGGCCACGAAGATATTAGCAAAAGCTACGGCCATTTTCGTTCTCATGGGAGTTCCATCGGTTTGTAGATAATCGCTCCCGTTAAAGCGGAACGAGTTTTCTTGCAAGATTAGACTGAGCATTTCTCTAAAATTTCTCGTAGGTATGGAAGGGGGGGGAGGGGAGGATTCGATGTAGAATGCTTCGTATGCTTGGCATACGGTGGTGATTCCTTCCTCTTGAGGTATGTTAGTGTAGAGGCTAGTAACGTCCATGGAGGCAAGAATCACGTTCTGAGGCAATTTCGTCTGCTCAATGAAGTTAATGAAGTCCGTCTTATCTTTTAGATACGAATCTTGTTTTTGTGCTATAGGCTGAATGAGTCGGTCAACAAATAACGATAAGCGCTCTGTAGGGCCATCACACCCCGATGTTATAGGTCTCCCGACAGGCGTCGGTTTGTGAATCTTTGATAGTGTGTAAAAACTGGAATTCGCGGAGGATTTGGCGTAAGGGAAGGCCATTTACCCGTCATTTCGCCAATGTGGTTTCGTTGGAGGAGTGATTTTATCAACTGATTTTCTTTCTTGGCTGTGGTTTCAACCACAGGTTTTTCTACGGGTCGGTATTTTACTATTTATTTGTATCATCTAGTAGAACTTGACCCTCGTTGATTTTGTCTTTTCTGCTCATAATGCTCATAACGCTAGGTAACGCTCAGCATTGCCTAGCCTAAGAAAATTCTGATGGGAAAATGGCCCCTCTTACAAAACCAACCACAGCTGAAAAAAAAATATTTAAGGAGCCTTCCTTCATCTCATATCGAAAAGAGAAATCCCTTCAAGACCTACTAGTTAGAGCTAAGCTATGAGGGCTTTAGAATTTCTTCTACGAACACGGGCGTCGTGCACGCTCGTCATCCTATTTTTTTAAACCAGAAACCACATTAAGTCGCTTAACAAACGATCGGAGGTCAAATTAACTCTTTTCCGTCAAGAGTTGTATTTTCCCGACGTTGAAGTCGGGAACCATTGAGCCACTTGTGACGTCATCATTTTTGACGTCACCAGATTGTTTTGATAAGCAGCTAGCACAGCAAGGACAGATCCATCCATACGTGTGTCCATTTTGAATATCGACCAAATTCTGGCAGAGCTGTACCAGAAAAACGTGTCTAATTTTGGCTCTAAAGTTGGTGGTAAAATAGGCCAAGTCACCTAGTTGATCAATGTTCCATTTCCAGGTTTTTAGAAGGACTGAGGCCAAAACTTTTCCAGTGGGTAGAAAGGTGATAAAGGGTAGAAGATAAAGAGAAAAGAAAGGGAGAGAAAAAGGAAAGCAAAAGAAGCGAGAAAAAATTAGAAATGAATCAGCTTATGCGCATGCGTGAAAGCAAAATAATGTTACAATTTACAACAGAAGCTGGCTCAAAATTGAGCTAAAATGTAAGAAAACGCTTTTGTAGCAAAGTTTAGTGGCATTTGGCATCATAGCACTTCAAAAACCGCTTTAGCGGTAAAAAATGCGTTTTTCTAAGGGAAAAATGCTGACGGTAAAGGGTTAAACTGAGAATAGCAAACAGTGCGAGCCACAAGAATCCACCGATTATCAGAAAATTGATCAGATATGACCGCAAGATCCAAGTCTTAAAAATGTGACGCTTAAGTTGTAAAGGCTCAATTGACCATTTCAAAATCCTTCAAACTCAACCCACTACAAAAACACAAGAAGCAAAATTGGTCAAAAGACCTAGATAAGGCGCTGCGTACAAAGACGTGAAGTGGGAGTCGCGCAGGCCTTCCAGCCCCATTTTATAACTGGAACAGAGGTCACGTTAGCCTGCGAACGCAGACGTATTTCCGGCTGTCGTTTCTCTCCGCCAAGAATAACGGAGAGACACGACAGCCGGAAATACGTCTGCGTTCGCAGGCTAAGGTCACGTGAGCACAAAATATATTTACGTTGGTTGAAAATGATTTTGCGTGGTGAAAATGATTTTGCCGTGACAAAAATGATTTTGCCATGGTTAAAATGATTTTGCCGTGGCCAAAATGATTTTGCCGTGACGAAAATGATTTTGCCGTGGCCAAAATGATTTTGCCGTGACGAAAAAGATTTTGCCGTGACAGTTGTGGGCCACCGTATGAACTATCTTTACCAGTGAAAAAAGTAATAAAGTTGTCAGTTAAATTTCAGCCTTGGGTAAGGTATGTTTTCAAACTTTTGGACCTTCTCAGCTTTAACTTTTGTATAAGAGGGTTTTCGTTTTATAGAGAGTGCCCAATTCAGGGAAGGGGGAGTAGAAATATTGACTGTTTCAAAACCTGTTTAAATCTGTACTAGCTGCTTTCAAAAACCAAGCGACACTACCAACTAGCCACTTCCAAAGCAAGAGTTATGTTGACAAAAATGCTGAATTATAAATTATAAGTGTTCATGCCGTATTCCACTGGCCTCCTTCATCTCAGTGCGTGCAGGCTACATTGCAAGGCTAGCACACCAGACTCAACCGATGGTCACGTTTCTCAGTCTTGTCAATCATCGTAGCGGAAGTCTTTTGAAACAAAGAAGTTTAGTTCAAGGGCTTCCCAGGGTCGCGTTCGGGCGCTGTGATTGTTGGATTCCAATCCACTTTGTTTTTCACGGTCCGTGGATTGTAGTAAGAAGCGCAATCGTTTTTCACGTTGCCATGTCGTCGCCATGTTCCTACCAGTAGCGTAGTTCCAACACACTCCATATAAACTAAGTGCAACCCACAATTCATTGATTCGCTCTGACGAAGGGCTAACACTCGAAACGTCAGCTTTCAATCTCTTTTACCTTATTAATTCAGTGCGTTGGATCGTTGGTCGGGTTTTAATGTACGGTACATAGTTTGCATTTTATTGAATGTTGCACTAAGCCACCTTTTGGCCATCATAGTTGTTACTGTTGGACAACTGATAATAAAGATATTGAAGCTGAATAAAATTTCGGAGACTTGTTATTATTGTTCTTTAATAGAATGTTACGGATAATATGGAGTTAGTGAAACGTCATTCTACTTTTTTGTCGCTTATCTTTCTGAAGTATTTGTCGAAACTCAAGAGTTAATTTTAAGCGTTTAGCTGGGTTACATTTTGCTGTTTATTTACTTCCCTTTTTACGTATTTTATGTCTTAATAGGTAACAGTGTCTCACCTATCCATGAAAAGCCTCTTAGTTCAAACGACAGTGACAAAATGTGTACCAAGACTGCTAACAATGGTGCCGGCGACAGTGAACAATCAATAAGAAACGATGGATGCACATTGCTGCACTCAGCCGTACAGAGTGGTAACGTTGACACCATCGAGGCAATACTTTCTCTTGGAGTTGACCTTGACTCAAGGAACAGCAATGGTGCAACACCACTGATGGTTACTGCTGTTAATGGGAGACCTCAGACCTTTGGGTTTCTCATCAGTAAAGGAGCAGATCCGTCTTTGAAAAACAACGTTGGAGGGAGTCTGTTGCACTGTGCTGCAGAAGGCGGAAATGGTGAAATCATTGAGAAGCTGCTGTCTCTTGGACTTGACTTTGAGTCAGGGCACAGCAATGGTATAACACCACTGATGATTGCTGCTGGTAGTGGGAGACCTCAGACCTTTGGGTTTCTCATCAGTAAAGGAGCAGATCCGTCTTTGAAAAACAACGTTGGAGGGAGTCTGTTGCACTGTGCTGCAGTAGGTGGAAATGTTGAAATCATTGAGAAGCTGCTGTCTCTTGGACTTGACCTTGAGTCAAGGATGATCGATGGTTCAACACCACTGATGATTGCTGCTGGTATTGGGGGACCTCAGACCTTTGGGTTTCTCATCAGTAAAGGAGCAGATCCGTCTTTGAAAACCTACGATGGAGCGAGTCTGTTGCACTATGCTGCAAAAGGTGGAAATGTCGTAATCGTTGAGAAGCTGCTGTCTCTTGGACTTGACCTTGAGCCAAGGGACAGCAATGGTTCAACACCACTGATGATTGCTGCCACTGATGGGAGACCTCAGGCCTTTGGGTTTCTCATCAGTAAAGGAGCAGATCCGTCTTTGAAAAGCAACAATGGATGTAGTCTTTTGCACCATGCTGCACGAGGCGGGAGTGTTGAAATCATTGAGAAGCTTCTTTCTCTTGGACTGGACATTGATTCAGGGAACAGCAATGGTTCAACACCTCTGAGTGTTGCAACAGCTGAAGGTAAAGCTGAAGCTGTCAAGTTCCTGCTTAGTAGAGGAGCACATTAGCCTCGTTATGGTGTTTTGTGAGTGTACAATACTCTGTAGGCTCAGTGAGATTATGGCGGAATAATTTTGTATGGTAGAAAAATCTATAACAGGAATAATAAGATCAAATTGTTCAAATTCCGTGAAAAATCCAAAATCGGTTAAATATTATCGTGACGGCAGCGACTTTGAATCATTTTCTGATTATTTTGTCTGATTTATTCTGTCAAGCTGTGAGAAGGGACGAGTTGGCGCCTTTGTTGTATCACATAATTGGAAATATTTATTTAAATTGTAGCGACTTTTGATTAATTTAAACGTTGTTCTTTAATAGGGCACATTTGTGTACTTGTTTTTCTTACCCAGTGTGTGTAATATTTTTTTTGGACTTGTTGGTTTTGGGTTGGCATCAATCACCAAACGGATATAGAGTGATTTTTTGTGGAGATTTTCTTTGCAATTTCAAATCAAACTCCTGGCGATTTTCACTTCAGTTTTACGAAATATTGGTCATAATAAGTGAAAACAACATTAATAATAATAGACATTTTGTCTTGGTAATGGTGGTAGTACCATGGAAATGTCGGACAGCATTAGTTTTAATATTTCTACTGGAGTTTTTCACCAAATCTCTAAGCATACGATGCACTTAAGAGAGATCCTGTATCCATGTTTCATTCAGTGATGGAAACTACAGACTTGAGCTCTGGGGTGAACAACTTAGAGCAGGCCTTTTACTGTGATTATTATCCTTCGATTTAGGTGCTTAGGTGTTTAGTTGCTTAGGTGTCTGCTTTCTCGGACAGCGAAAATTAATTCCCTGTAGAAAAAAAAATAGTCTTTCCTGTCTTTGTGTTACCAATCCCCCAATTAAACCTCACGTAAAATTCATGCTATGTGATGGTTAACCTACAGTTTAATGACCTGACAAATTATGGCGTATAAGCACGTGATTTCATTTTTGTCAGATTTGAATCATCTTCGAGTTGAAAGTTACTAGCAGAAAACAGTGACGGAAAAAATGTTGCTGTACGCACTCAACACAAACAAAATTACTTTGAATTCTCAATTATTGAGTGCACGGTGTTTGCACAGCACAGCGTTTTGGTGGAAATTGTATTAACTCCGTAGCTCAGTAGGCATATCACCAAAAAAAGATATAATATAACCACTGTATGATTAACGTGTGGAAACTGCAGGACGTTTTGTAAAAACATGAATTGGAAAGGAAAAAACCGCAAACAATACAGTGGGACCCAAATTTACAACCACCGCTTATAATACGACGACCCCGTTATTGCTAATGTCGTGATATTTTTATTCGGTCAGATCAGGAATTGTGCAGAGTTTGCCGCCCATTTTCCGGCACATTTTTCCGGCCTGTTGGTCTTATTCAGGGTTCTTTTTAGCCTGTTTCCACTGTACCTTAACGTTTACCATTAGAACATTTAATTTATTGCCAACTTAGAGTTGCTTTTGTATTTATGACAGGTATTGTTAAAAATATATATATAGCACATATTTTAATTTGTGTAGATAAGTACTTTTTCATACAAAAGTTTTAAAGTAATTTTTTACTCTCAGTGCAAAGAAATATTTTTCCAATGTAACGTTGTTAAAGTAGGGTCAACTTATTACAAGGACTCATATTAGTATTTTTACAGTTTGTTGTAGTAAAATTTAGGTTTTACAATAATGTGAGATGTTTTAACAAAATTCAAGTTTTTATAAAGAAGCGCATTGGTTTTTAAAATAGAATATGTCTTAATACAACTAGTTTTTTTTCCCAATATTTCATGAGGGATTTAGATTTTTAAGGAGTGTAGTTAAATCTTAACATTAACGGAATATACGTATTAATGAAATTAGCTATTTTACGCTGTAGGTTTTTATTAGATTAATGATTAGTTTTCTAGAACATATTATTGCTGAGTGTCAACAGTCACATTTTTTGTTTTTACAATAGATTAAAGTTTGTGTATGACACAAGTTCAGTTTTTGTTGTCTTAATAGTTGTGTTGTCCGTTGACACACTAAAAGTTAGTGGCGCCGGGAAGTTAACAATCGTCCAATTTTGTGGTTACTTAAGGGTGGTAACGAAAGTGCGATTGGGGAGAATGTTCATAAATTATACGACTAACATTTTTGCGTCACTTCTTCCAGTTTTGTCGCGTTATTGTTTTCAAGGTAATTGCCAATGTAGGTCAAGTTGAAGAAAACGAAAGCAAATGAACAGTAACGGGCTGCCAGTAGTGTACCTATAATCCTCTGAAGTGCGCGATAATTAGAAAGACGGTGACTGCATTGATTTTCACTTCAATTTCAGAAAGGTTCATGTGATTATTAAAAAGCTTTGTTGGGGGGAGGGGACAGCACACAGTCCAGGAGCAGATCCCTTTCTCTTGCTGCAGTAACATTTTCACAAATCGCCGATGACGTGACGTCTTTAGAACGACTGAGCCAGTGTATCAACCCTCTTCGCCTCATCAGCCAGTTTTAGTTTCAGTTTCAGACTTGAGCCGAAAATAAAGCAAAAAACAAAAATCAATAATCGAGCTCGCTACTTCAGTGGTAGTTTACAAGGAGCCTCTCCTTTCGCTCAGGTATGGTCGAACACGTGCGAAAGTTGGCTGCTAGGTGGAAACGTCAAGGACGTGTGGTGTTGTTCTGAGCAGAAGGAGAGAAAGCTCGTAGACTGCCCTCCAGTGGTGGTTAGTTAACCAGTCCAGCTTGATGAGTGAATGTTAACAAAACGTCTGGTAAAACACGAGTGAGGAGTCAAATTTTAAGGCTTTAATGCTTGTCGCGCAAAACCTCCATGCGCGGGAAGGGAGAAGACACTGAGGTTTCTTTTCCGACATACCAAGAAGATCAGCAAAACTCGGCCTCTCTTCAAGTCCTTCTTTCCATTGTTGGGTTCCTGCCATTGTACAATATTTCGTGTCATTTTCACTCACGACAAGTACAACTTGTTCTATGCATTCAGGCATTGGGCATCAAAGGGAAGGCGACATGCGACAAAAAAATTAATGTTGTGTTCGTCGCGGGTGACGTGCTCTTGTTTTCTCGCCTGCTGCAAAGATTTCGTCCGCGCGCGCAAGGTTCTTAACAGAAGACGAAAAGGTGCAGACATTTGGAGCTTTTCTTTTCTTTGACTACAAGAGTGTCCACGCCCTGCACAGGCTAACCAACATTTTCCTCATAAAGTTCCGTTCTCTGTGCAAGGAAAGCGTTTGGTTATTCTGAGGAAACACTAATACGACCATTTACTATGTTGAATGAAAAATTGCTGTTACAAATTGAAAGTTTTGTTAGAAAAATCACCAATCTTTTGAAACTTGCCTTTGTATCCTGCATGTAATCTTGTGGTTGTCTTTCATAAGATTTATATTTCATCTATGTGTAACTAATCTGTTAACTCCTAGGAAATCTAGAAACAGGGTTTGTATGCCAGCTGGAATTCCTGGAAAGGTCTGTTTTGAAACTAAATTGTAACTTAAGGGTCGAGAGAGCAGCAGAGAATAGCAACTTTAAAATTAAAAAGTGTTCTCTCCTTTTTTTAATATTGTAACTACTTTAGCTTTGGGTTTGTATGCAAGTCACCTGCCACGTGGAAACGCCACGCGTGAGTAAAGGGACTGCTTGTAAGTCTTCAGTCTCCCAAGCTAAAGCACAGAGAGGAACACGCGAGTGCGCACACAAGTCACCTGCCACGCGCGAGTAAAGGGACTGCTTGTATGTCTACAGTCTCTCAAGGTAAAGCACAGAGAGGAGCACGTGAGTGCGCACGCAAGTCACCTGCCACGCGCAAGTAAAGGGACTGCTCGTACATCTACAGTCTCTTAAGCTAAAGCACAGAGAGGAACACGCGAGTGCGCACGCAAGTCACCTGCCACGCGCGAGTAAAGGGACTGCTTGTATGTCTACAGTCTCTCAAGGTAAAGCACAGAGAGGAACACGCGAGTGCGCACGCAAGTCACCTGCCACGCGCGAGTTAAGGGACTGCTCGTACGTGTACAGTCTCTTAAGCTAAAGCACAGAGACGAACACACGAGTGCGCACGCAAGTCACCTGCCACGCGCGAGTAAAGTGACTGCTCGTACGTCTACAGTCTCTTAAGCTAAAGCACAGAGAGGAACACGCAAGTGTGCACGCAAGTCACCTGCCACGCGCGAGTAAAGTGACTGCTCGTACGTCTACAGTCTCTTAAGCTAAAGCACAGAGAAAAACACGCAAGTACGCACGCAAGTCACCTGCCACGCGCAAGTAAAAGGACTACTCATACGTCTACAGTATCTTAAGCTAAAGCACAGAGAGGAACACGCGAGTGCACACGTAAGTGACCTGCCACGCGCGAGTAAAGTGACTGTTCGTACGTCTACAGTCTCTTAAGGTAAAGCACAGAGAGGAAAACGCGAGTGCGCACGCAAGTCACCTGCCACTCGCGAGTTAAGGGACTGCTCGTACGTCTAGTCTCTTAAGCTAAAGCACAGAGAGGAACACGCGAGTGTGCACGCAAGTCACCTGCCACGCGCGAGTAAAGTGACTGCTCGTACGTCTAGTCTACAGGCAGCCCCAGCTAACATTGCGTACCACAAATCAGAAAGTAGTTGAAATGAAAATAATTTGCCTTATTTCTTTGTTGTATTGGTCATTATCTGTGGGCTTCCTGGGCTGGTTTGAAGCTTTTTGGGCGAGAAATTGAGGTTTCTATCTTTCATGCTTGCTTAACGTTTAGAATTAAAGTTAATTAATTCTAAACGTGTAGCAAACATGAAAAATAAAAACGTCAATTTCTCGCCTAAAAAGCTTCAAACCAGCCCAGGAAGCCCTCAAATAATGACCAATACAACAAAGAAATAAGGCAAATTGTTTTCATTTCGAATTCTTCCTTATTTGTGGCAATTTAAGATGCTTTATAGCATTTCCATGCAAACTCTTAAATGTTGCCGATGTCATTATTATGCATAGCGTAAAAAACAGTCTAATTTATGCACAGCTCTGAACGTTAGCTTGGGCTGCCTGTGCTTAAAACTAACAAGCAAAACAATGCCTCTGGACGTGTGTTATTCAGTTTGGAACATTTGCCACCCTCTGCAAACAACGTGAAAAAACGAAATTCTAGGTTTTATTGAGAACATGAAAACACTGGCCATGGTTAATTCTCCTCTCTATCTGAACTTGAATTCTGTCCCTACCAATTCAGCTTCTGGATAGTTCGGTCACATCATCAAGACAAATTGCACAATTTGGAAAAAATTTTGCCATCATTGCCTACAAAAATATATGTGGACTAAACTTCCCAACAAGTGAAGAAAATACAATAAGATAACCACTCCAAAAATATTATCTATATCAGACAAATGATTGCTTTATGAATAATTATTGTTCATTAAAGTCACTTTAAGTTTTTCAGTACACTTTTAAATCAGTACGTAGCCATTAATCTCGTACCCAGATCTCATTTGTACACGACTGAAATGTGAGTGGAAGATCTGGGTACCAGATTATGTAGCCTGGATTGTTTTAATGGCTTATAATTCACAACTTGGTAGTTTTTCAGTACACTTTTAAGTGAGTACATAGCCTTTAATCTCGTACCCAGATCTCACTTGTACACGACTGAAATGTGAGTGGAAGATCTGGGTACCAGATTATGTAGCCTTGATTGTTTTAATGGCTTATAATTCACAACTTGGTAGTTTTTCAGTACACTTTTAAGTGAGTACGTAGCCTTTAATCTCGTACCCAGATCTCACTTGTACACGTCTGAAATGTGAGTGGAAGATCTGGGTACCAGACTACGTAGCCCTGTTTGTTTTAAGGACGGTGCCTCCTAATACAGATGTATTTTTGCATTAGCAAGGGTCATTGGAATCCAAAAAGAAAAATGTAGGTAACTACGCAGTTTTCATAGATGTTTAAGCAGCCATAATTCCAAAAACGCCCTAAAATATAAAGAATGTGTGGCATTTTCTTTCCAAATTTAAGCTCAATTATCTCTGAAAAATGCGTGGTTACCCCCAATCTTCTTTTTGCATTTTGATAGCCCTTGCTAAGATCTGCTTTTTCCACGTAGTCATAAGCCGTGCAAAAATATTGTTGTATTAGTGGGCAAACTCCTTAAGAAACTTGGATATCCCGAGATGTGCAGAATGTATGTGTAGTAACAAAAGAAGGCACCGTCCTTAATGGCTTATGATTCACAACTTGCTATAAGCCTTCATTGTTGCCATGGAAGCAGCTGTTGTCATCCAGCTGCCGCCATCCACTATCAGTGTGTTAGCTGTCATGTAAGAGGAAGCACCGCTGGCAAGAAAGACTGTGGCATCTGCCACATCTCGGCGAGTACCCAGTCTTTGTAGAGGGATGTTCTCCAGAAACTTTGGTGGTAGACGTTTGGCACCTGTGAACATAATCATCATCAGTAATGTAAAGCATAACATTTTTGGATGGTTTCATTTGGTAGGTTATCAATTTTAGCAAGTTTTTCCTATTATATTTATGTGCTAAAGGAAGATTATTACTTTTCTGGTAAGAAAAAATTATTAAAGTTACAGGAAGCCATTGCCATCCAAGTTGAGTTATGAAAAAAACAAAACAGCTGAATATAACACAATGCAAGACCATAAAGCTGTTCTTTTACTTAGCTGAGGAGGCGTTAACTACATAAATGTCTGGTTTTAAACTGATAAATGCTAGGTGCAAGAATACGACCAAAGTAATGGTTTTTTTTGGGGGGGGGAGGGGGTGGGGAACAGGAGTCACTTTACCTAATATAAATCTCCCAAATTTGTATAATCTACATCTGTCAAACCTTTAAGAACAGGACAACCAAACTCCTGTGAGGATTTGTCACATAACATCATCAATTTCTTGGTAAACCAAGCCAATTTCTGCCCTCTGATTGATAGGCAGTCAGTAAATAGATCAGATCAAGTATTGATGTTGCGTTCACATTAAGATACAACAAACTTACTAACCTAGCCTACGAAAACCCTCGGTGTCTGCCACAGCTCCAGGTGAAACACAATTGACACGAACACCATCTGGACCCCACTCTACTGCAAGGTGCCTCATCATACCCTCTAGTAAAGATAGAAAGACATGCATTAATTCTCACTAATCATACCCTCTCATAAAGACAGATATGCAGGCACTCAGGCATTATAATTATCTCTACAGATGGCCAGACATCATACACTCTAGTAAAGACAGATATTCATTTATCAATTCTCACTAGTCTAATGATGCCATGACATTTTTTTCTGATGTTAGTCACCAGAAAAAAAACTAAGATTAAAAGAAGATTGTGTCAAGCAGGCAGCCACGTTTTATTAATAACATCAATTTTCAATTTTAAAATATACCAGACTGGATGATAATTAACATACCAATAGCTGCTTTGGCACTTCCTGCATGGCACTGCAAAGGTAATAAAATATAGTAAGGTTGTTTTTCAGTACAAACTGTTGACAGATGTTCTTTTTTCAATCACTGAGATTGGTGAGTGTACAAGCAAAGGAATTATCTCATTTTAGATAGTGTCTTTATCTAAAAAAATGTCTGGAAACAAACAATTTGAACATACAATTCTCAAATAACTGACCAGAGTTGTGACTGATTTTCAGAGCCCTGACACCAATATATGAGTTCTCCCACTTGTCTTCATAGATTTCTCACAGTTATAGGAGATCACATGTTAAATGTCAAAACAATCCAGATTTCAAGTGATCATTCTTTTTCTTTACATAACCTGTATGTTTGATGGTGTATTAATACTGCAAAAAAAGAACCGTAATTTGTAACATCTGCCATGAGCAATCTCAAATTTAGAAGCTCCAATTTGACCACAAACCAACAAGTCTGTTATAAATGGATAGACTAAGGCAACAACAACAACAAACAACAACAAAACTTTATTTACATGAAAAAATCAATATATTGCACACAAAAAATAATAAAAATACAGTACAGGGAAATCACAATAAATTATTTATGTATGCTACAAGAAGTATTAATCTTGATTTAAATGAAACATTGTGTCTTTGGTGATGTTGATGTGATGTTGTTTGTTAGTTTTTTTTTCTTTCAATTTTGATCTATCTCTTGCAAACAAAATTAGACTAAGTATCCTGGGGAGTTGACTTTTAGTTTGACATTGCAAGAGGTTCAAACAGACAGAGTCTGAATGCTGGTGCAGTCCTTACGGACCTGTAATGGATATCCATTGTAATGAAGAGTGGCTGTGATGTTAATGATACTTCCACCACCGTTATTCTGCATATAACAAGAAATAAATAAACTAAATTAAATAATATATAGTAAATGTGTTCATTATAGCAGGGATTCCTTATATCAGGGCTCTTTTTTATACATTTAAAAATATCATTTGTTGTACTGGGGCCTTCACTGTATAGGGGTTCGTTTTATTAGGGTTTGACTGAAGAAGGGCACAAAATTTGATCTTAAGGTGAGGGGTATGTGTTGTCCAGCCCTTCGAGCCCGGGGGTGGGGAATTGTTTGAAGTGGTCTTGTCCCGGGGAGTCGGGGAGGGGGGCAAATCGAAAATAACTTCTTGTTGTTCTTGTAAAGTACGTCACTTCTCAGTTGATATGATGGCCCCGGACCGCGTGGAGCCTATTTCCAGTGAAAATCTCTAGTATTTGTAGCAGACTGTTTAGAGAAGAGTAATCTCTCAAAATTAAAATGTGTTCGACGGTACGTTTATTATAAATTGTTGAAAGAATGTGCGTTTGATGCATACTCGAATGAATGGTGGTCGTCACAAACAAAGAAATATTTCTTCAGTGTGTTTATATTTATAATAAGACCACTTAAATAGACTCTATATCAAAACGGATGCACAGTTTTATGTTAAACAGAGATTTCAGTCCAGTGTTCTTATGAAACACGGTAACAAAAACTCCTTTAAATGCTGCCATCAATTTGTTCATGGGCCTCTTGTGCGTATGCGCTATATTTAGAATAAAACATGTGGCGAAGAAAATTTCTTTACTTGCCAGCCGTACGCCAGTGCAGGTAGAGTTTTTTCTTCAGTTTTCTGTTCATGTTTTTATTATATTATGCATGTAGTGTCCTTCTTTCAATAAACTCTAGAAAAGCATTTAAGTTCTTGTCAAAACGTCTGATTTTGCTATTTGTACAGAAATCAATATGGTCATTTAGGTTTTGTACACAAAACAACGTAATTGTGGTCGATGAGGAGTCCCGGGGGTGGGGAATCGTCTCTTTCTGTGTGCCCGGGGGTGGGGAATAGACTGCCAAGTGAGAAAAAAATTGCAAATCCCGGGGGGTAGGCTCGGGGAGGGGGAGGATGGTAACAGGTAGAATTGAACCATGCATAATATTGAGTGATAAACAAAAAAAATTCACACATACACATGTAAGCTTAACTTGAGCTTAAGTGAAGCCAAATAAAATTATTGAAATTCAAGCAAACAATTCATAAGTGATAAACAAAATTAATTCACACATAAGCTTAAGTCTTGAGCTTAAGTGAAGCCCAATAAAATTATTGAAATTCAAGCGAACAATTCATAAGTGATAAACAAAATTAATTCACACATAAGCTTAAGTCTTGAGCTTAAGTGAAGCCAAATAAAATTATTGAAATTCAAGAAAACAATTCATAAGTGATAAACAAAATTAATTCACACATAAGCTTAAGTCTTGAGCTTAAGTGAAGCCAAATAAAATTATTGAAATTCAAGCAAACAATTCAGAAATCAGAATAAGGGTTAAAAAATATTTAAGACCTACTTCAGTAGATACATAAATGAGGATGTGCTTTTTCGTCGATTCGTTACTTGCATGGATTTTGGTAGGGGTTTTGCCGAGGATATTGTAAACAATGACTGGATTCAGAGTTTAAAAGAACGAGGCATATATCAATTATGTCCTGTTTTGTTATTCTTTTGTTAGTCAATTAGTTAACATCTTGACGATTCGCGTTGGTACTTGTTTTCGCCTTTTACTTCATTGCATGCTTTCATAAGCTGTTTCCTCCTTTGCCTGGCTACACTTTGCTCCGTGAAAACAAAACACACTGGTATTCTTCAAAGTTGAGAAAAGCGGGTTATCGTCGTAAAAGTAAATAACTGGAAATATTATATTTATCACCAAAGCCAAGACAAATTTCTCTTTGTTCGAGATAACGGGGAATTGGAAATAAGCGAGTTGAGATAGTGGGATCCTTCTAAATAAAAGCGAATTTCCCATACCATAATATTCTGTGAAATGATTGAAAAATTCCGAGAAACTTACCCGGGAAACTCAGCAATCAGATCTTCACGCTGGTTCAATTAAGGCATCGGGCCAAAGCAATCCATATTTCTCCTCAATAAAGACATTCATATTCCACTTAACAGGCATTCGGGACCGGCAGTCGAGTTTCTTTAGCCTATCTTTTCATTTCTAACGCTGAAAAGGTATTGTGTTCTCGTTCTCACTCAGTCACGCGCGCGGCCATATTGTGAAATCTTGTAATATGATACCATCACCTTTGCACTACCCCCTCAAATTGTGTTCCCTTTTTTCGTTTTGTTTTGTTTTGTTTCTTTTCCTCTTTTTTTCACTTTCTACGAGTAGTATTAAATGACATACCGTAAAAGGTGCGGTTTAAGTTTTGACGAAAAGTTCCCTTTTGTAACAGTACATTTTATTTGTTAAACAAACTTTGCTAAAGCACGGAAATTGATTTTACCTTTTTGAACACCTTGTAACTTCATGCTGTCCTTGGCGTAAATTTCTTCTCCGTTCTCTCTCTATTACGACTTCTTTCCCCTTGATGATCTGTAGAATAAAAAACAAAAACGTAGACGTAAATTATTCGGTGGTACAAAATTATTTCCAATCACAAATAGATAAAAATCAAAAAAACTGTACCCGACATGTTTACAGTTCTCTGTCGGCGTCTCTCAGTTTTCCTCTGGCGTTGTTCTTCAGTACCGTTCCGTCTTATTTCTAGTTGCCTTTATCTCTCTGCTGTACTGTTCCTTCGTCTTTCTCGTTTTCGTTTCCGCTTTGCTTGACCGGGTGCTTGACGCTGTTCTTCAGTGGCGTTTCTCATCCTTTCCCGTTGTTGATCTCTATCTCCTTCTCTTTTCCTTCGTCTCTGCTCTTCCAGGGAAAATTGCCTCATGTAAGAATGTCATGAAATGCGATGTACGGACGTATGTATGGCGCACGCGCCCGCGAGCCATTCCGCTTGCCATGACCATAATAAAAAATGACCAGCATACCTCTTAGTATGGGTATGGGGCTCCACTTTTGCGGCCTTCGGCCGCAAAGGAGTTCCGCTATGATTACAGACCGAATTGGACTCCACTCAGTCCTATTACCATTATTAATACCGGAAAGCATTCAAAACTCAGCAGTTCTAGTCCACACATAAAATTTATATCGCATAAGAAAAAGTAAAAACTTTCAAAGAAAATGTCTCTTTTCATTTAGCTTCAAATCATTCCAACTATTTGAATCGAATGTACTTTCACTTTTTCTATATTTTCGCTTTATCAGCCGAGCATTAACATCGCTCATAATACCGGTGGGCATTACGGGAAAATCCGGCCCCGAGTATTGGCTAATCACAGCGCGCATTATATATTTACAAGCTTTAGCCATATAATAATGTAATAGAATTGCGGGAAAAGCAAGCAGCTCAGAGATGACTGTACTTAGTTCTCTTCTTTTGAGAAGAACTAGAGCTATAACAACTTTGCTGGTAATGCATCAGTTGCCACAAACAATTAACAACTACAAACTCGAATGCCCTAAGCTAAATATGTACATGTAGTTAATTACATGTTTGGTTTTTGGATTGTGAGGACTGAGAGGTACTCAAGAAGAGTATCCACCTTAAAAGCTAAAATGCACCTAGGCATGACTAACATGAGCAATTAGCTGACATTTACCATGTTCTGTTGTGAATATGTGAATCTGGTTGGCTGAAACATTGTTTTCTATTTGCTGATAGAAAATAATTGCGTGTGATATGGCCATGGAAAGTCAAAATTCTTTCAAAAGCCGAACAAAATGAGTAGTAAAGTTTAAAATAACGTCAAATTATTTTGGAAGGCTGGATTCATGAACTCAAAATTTGGCGGTCTTTTTTTAACCCTAATAGATGCTATTCTTGGGGTGTCAGATGAAAGAGTGCAGGAAACAGTTGTTGAGGTAAGAGATGGAACAACTTGTCCTTCTTTTTAAGTGCCAACATGATTGATTCCTAATTCACAAACTTACAAGCACTAAATGGAATTTCTGTAAGTGTAGTTTAAGGTAAGTGTCCTCCACTGGTAACTCTGAGTCTCTGGGGCAAAAACAAAACAGGAGATGTAGGGGGTAGGGGAGGGGAAGCAAACGGGGCATAGAGTTTTTCTTGTTTCTCTTTTTTAGGCAAAATCTTTCATTAAAGTTTTTTAAGTTTTTTATTAGCTAACAGAGAAGAACAAATCTTACACAGTGCTTTGTGGAAAAGAAGCAGTCAGTGGCTTATTTGCTGTTTACCATATCCATATGAGAGAAGCTAAGAGTGTCTTACAGTGTATTATGAAAAAAATAGTAAAAGGTTAATGTTACAGCTGATAAAAGTACTGGTAGGCTGAGTTTCTTAGGCAGTGAATACAAAACAGAAGGTAAAAAGGCTAATGAATGATTCTTTGTTGTGTCAAGGGCTTAAGAGGCAATGTCCACTAAGACCGAGCAAAATTGAAAATATGTGGCACATGATGAAAAATCAAAATTCTCCGTTTTTCGCCCAGAGATACCTTATGGGAGCTCTAGAAACGTGGTGGCATTTTTTGTTGAGAAACTATTTTTAAGCCTCCAAAAAATAAAAAAACCGTTACCGCACTACGTGTCTCTCCAATCACCCCGAATAAACGCGCATGTACCTTCTCGTAAATTTCGCTCTGTTTAATTCGCGTCATGGAACAATCCTGTTTTGAGCTTAGAAATTTGCTGTTGAAGAGTTTACAAGTAATTTGAGTCAAATTATTCTTTTGTGGATTAATTTTCAAGGTCATGACAGGCTGCTGAAAACCACTAAAATTCGCTTGCTTTGAATTCTCAATTTGGCACAGTTTTTCAAGAGAAAGTTTCCCTCCCCGGTAAAACACCGAATCACTTGAACTTCAGAATTCTTGAAAGAGGAAATGCCCTTCTTAAACCAGGTTTAAAAATTAGTTTCGGGCTTTTTATCAGCGCCGAGTACAAACGCTCTCAAAATCCCGATAATTACAACATGAACACGTCAACAATTGGCACATACCTCCGACCAAATAACCGAAAATGTGGACATTTCTTCTATTTTGGTTGGTATTTCCGTTGTAATCCACAGCAGAAAGGTAATGTCTAGCTCACCTGAATATGGTATACTTGGTTTTCACTGTCACGCCATAAAATTTTAAAATCGAAACCTGTGAATGAAAAAAGCCAAGAATTTTTAATTTTATAGAAGATACACAACAAAACAACTTCACGAAGTTTCAGATCTGTATGCTTTTCCGTTGTTGAGTTATTTGTCGAAACGTTCGACTGAAATTTGTAGAGCTCAGTATGGAAACGCCATGTTGGTGTCCCTCGGAGGGGCACAAACATGGCGGACAGAAATCAATAAAAACATCTGGAATTCAATTCTACTCTTTAAGCGATTACTTTTGTCTCGTGAACTACTATACAATCACAATACTTTCCCTCCTAGTGCTTTAACTGTCCAAACTGCTGAAAATCACAAGGAGAGTCCTTTTTTGCGTAGGAGAAAGCTTTGTCACGAACGCTTTGTTGGTGTCACGTCGGGTGAAAAGACAGAAATTTAATATTCTGTATTTTTAAAAAGGAATACGCTACCGGGCTGGAAACTTGTGAAAAGATATATTTTTAAGTCATCTTCAACCTGGTGGGGATATAAAATCTGAAGACCTCGCGATTTATGATTTTAGAATTTTATGACATCACGTGAAAACCAGCAATTGTCTAAATATCAGGTTCTGTGCGTACTCTTTGATAACGATCTTGGTGTCCGGGGTCAACAACATCACTGAAGCATCGCGTATTGGCAATCAACCCAAATGACTTATTTCCATCCCGCCTCCTTTTGTTAAAATGAAGAACCTTCAGGAATAAAATGATTTTTCCTTATTTGAACTTCAAAAGAGTTTTCTCCTATAAGACGTCTTTTCTTGATCTGTATTCGTTGTAAAATTTCGAAACGATAATTTCTTGCCGAAAGCTTACAAGCCCGTTTAGTTTGAGTCACGCAACAAAATGTCACGCACTTGATTTTACCTGACGTCGGGTTTGACTTGGAGGGGGAAATGCACAGGAAACAAAACAAAAAACAAACAAAAAAACAACAACAACAACAACAAGTAAGCAAAAAACAAACAAACAAAAACAAAGCAATGAGAACTTTGAAAACTTGTGGACCCAAGGACCGATTACCGTCAACTGCCGCTTATAAGCCCTGGGCTTAAACTTTGTAAGGGGTTTTGGGTGGGCTTATAAACGGAAGGGCTTATATCCGGGGGGGGGCTTATAAGTTTCGAAATGAGCCACAGCAGTGTTGATCGAAATACGTTTTTAATTTACCAGTTTTTAATTAACCTTTGAAACGTCACAATAGATCGAATTCACTTCAATTTTAATTTAACAACAAAATCAATCATGGTAGAAATGTAGCTGTTTTTTTTTCTTGGCGAAATCACACTTTGCTGTGTGTGGAAACATTAATAATTCAAAAAAATATATGTTTTTGGAGAGCATTACTGGTGTTTAAAAACAGTTAGGTCACGGAAAAATAGTATTTGTAGCTATGTGCAGTTGAAAAAACATTCATTTCCAGACATTCATTTTGTAGATGGTACTTTGGAAAAGTGACAGAAAGAATTGCTGAGAAACTCCTCCAGAGCCATGATCTGGGGACATTTTTAGTACGTGACAGTGAGTCTGTTGATAAACGAGGAAGTTATGTCATATCACTCAGGTAAGTAAGTTGTAAAATGATTTCCATTTCTCTATGTAGCTACAGCATTAGAAACAAAAAAGGTAAAAGGAGCTATGTCACGGATAACGGCCCAATTTTTTCAACTCTATCATTCATAATCCGACTTTTAAATCTCCCTCAGTCGTAGCCATCCTTGTTTAGGTTTGGTTTATTATTACTTCTTTGGTGTTTTTCTACCTTAGGAAACTATTATTTTAAGGTTTCCTTCAATGTGAAAGTAATTTTGTGAGATCAAAAAAATGAATGAAAATACCGTGACATAGTTCCTTTAACTTCAGCACATAGAAGCGTAGACTGGTAGTCTTTCTTTTCACCTAAACGTTGAGGAGAGTGGAATTTTTCAACATGTCAGTTTGGTGTTTATACATGAAGACTTTTATTTTTAATTAAATGTAGAGGACCGTGCATTCATTCATAAGTGAAGGTGTTTATTGCTTATTGGCGTCACATTTCATTAACTGCTTGGTAAAAGCCTCGTTATTCAAGTGAATATCACTTGTGCTCACCAAATAAAGTTTGTACAGACTCCATCGAGGACAACAGCTACAATGTTAATAAGTTTGGTATTTATGAGTATCGAGGGGTTTTAGGCAAAAGGCTTCATCCTTGTGTCACCAATAATTATTAAAAATTTGTTGATAGAAGTCCTCAAGTTGTACAATGGCTTGGATTATTAACAAGAACCTTCTTTTTCTTAGAGGCAGACACGGATACCGACACCAGGAAATAGAAACTTTACCAAATGGAAAGCTTGTCCTAAAGGAAGACAAGGTTTGTTGACAAACCTGTTGAGGTGAAAATGTTTAGTTTCCATAAAATTTTCTCACTGTCCTCTGAGACCCTACTGTGGATTAGTTTCACAGTTGATTCTAAGACGGTTCTTTTGCATCATGGAAATCCTGAAAAGCCGTGGAATTTCAGTATTGTAAAATCCATGCCAATGAACCTGTCTCAAGATTAAAACCAAGAAGAACTGAACATGACACTTATTGCGTCAAATTTTAACAAAATGACTATTAGTAATTAGTAATTATCATGGGGCACTTCATTAGATGTTTATATCTTGCTGAGATTGAAGGCATAAATCATGATAATGAAAAACCTTAAAAATGGTTACCTAAAAATAATTACCTTTGGTTTGATGAACAATGTACTTGACACACCACTTGAATTTGGCCATCGTTGCCATTAATATGCCCTTAACTGAAATTTGATTTTGTTGTTGGGGAGTCACGTGATGACGCCAAGCTAAGCGGACGCGGATCCGAGCTCTCTCCAAGAAACTTTCAAGAAAATGTTTCTTAATAGTTTTACTATGACCGCGTGATAACCTTTTGAGTATATTAATTGTTGACAAGCGAATGTCTGCTCGATTGACAAGGTCAAAAGCAAAGCAGCGAACCGAAATGTCAGTTTCTGAAGCGAAGTTAGACGCAGTACTTGCAAAGATGGACGACTTGCTCGCCGCTAAAGACGAACAAGAGTCGAAGTTGAACGGCATCCTGCTGAAGTTAGAGAGTTTGGAAAAAAGTCAAAAGAAAACTGCTAAAGATGTCAGCGAATTGAAAGACAGTTATAAACTTTTAGACCACGATGTGACAGAGATTAAAAGCGCTATTGAAGAAAAGGCGAGCCGCAACGAAATAAACGCCCTCAACAAAAAAATTGATGACCTGGAGAACAGGTCTAAGAGGAACAACATAGTCGTATGGGGTTTAAAGGAAGGCGCCGAAAAAGACTGCAGCTCCATAGAAGAATTCTTAAAGGAAGAACTATTCAGTAAGCACATGGGCCTCGAAAATATGGAAGTTATGCGAGCCCACTGTACGAAGATCAACCAAGCGGCTGAGAGCGCTAGCGCTCCGCAACCAAGGACTATCCACGTTTACCTACTTAGTTATCCTGATAAAGAAAGAATTCTAAAGGCTGCAACGAACACCCTGAAAGATAATCCTTTCTGTGACAGCCAGTTATTCATATCCGACGACGTGTCAAAAGCAGTTGGAAGTGAAAGAGCCAAACTAAGAAAAGACCATTTAAAGCAACTTAAAGAAAGAGAAGGAGTTCAGTAGGCGTTCATCCCATGGTCAGTTCCCGGGCAGATATTGTATAAAGAAATCGATTCTGAAGGTCTCAAGTCCTTTGAAATCAGGCATGAGTAGTCCTTATGTTGCTGTTTTGTTGTCATTATGAACTACGTAATCATAGTTAAATAAACTGTATGATTTATAGTTCGTTTACAATTCAGCGCAGGCAAAACTGCTTGTCACTTTTAATAGCATAGTAAAATACAGTCATATGCTATGGAGATCTCGGCGAAAGTGTGCAGCAACCAAGATGGTAAGTGTGCATTCGTTTGTTTGTATATTTTGTGTGTTGTTTTGTGTCTGTGTTGTACTTCTTGTTCAAAACATAAATTATTCTCTTACTACTTTTCGTTTGTTTTGCTATTTTATTCATATTCCGGGCAAATAGCACCTATTAATGTGATAACGCTTAATCATTTTTGCATTAAAAATGCATAATTCGAAAGCTAAGCCTGAAAGCATCAAATTGCTTTCCTTGAATGTTAGAGGCCTTAGCAACTTTCACAAGCGCAGAGCAATTTTTTCCTGGTGTAGGAAGCAAAAAGCCGATTTAATATTTTTACAGGAAACCCATTCCACAGCAGAACGACAAGATCAGTGGCGAAAAGAGTGGGGCGCTTCTGTTTTATTTTCACACGGGAGTACAAATGCTAGAGGTCGAGAATTGTTTCTTTATTGTGATTATAATATGAATGACTATAACATTTCCCCAATGTTCTATAAGGAGATGTTACATTGGTGGTCAGATTTTCGTTCTAGGTTTGACCTTGTAAGTCTACTTGAAACAATTATCTGGAACAATCATAATATTAGAGTAAACGGTAAACCTATATTTTATAATAATTATAATAGCGCAAACATTGTTCTCTTAAGCGACTTAAAATTTGATTTGAGTAACACAGAGTCCTTTAACCTTGCAAAACAAAATGGTTTAAGAGATTCCAACTTTCTGACCTGGACTGGTGTGCGTTGCGCTGTACCAAGTCATCTTAGAATTCGAAGCCGCGAAGTTGATAGAGATCATGTCAGATCACTGCAATTTAAAATCGGTGACAGAATTTTTGATCCAGCACTTAGTAAGTCTAGGGATTTCTACGGTCTGCTTATATCCAGTAAGGCGACAGAGTCCAGAGGCTTCATAAAGTTGAAATTAAAATTTTCTATTGATGTGGAAGCAAAAAAGGCTTTCTCATTAATGAGGTCCTGTATCTGGAAACATATGTGGAATGTTTTCAGTTTAAAATACTGAACGACATTTTATTCACAAAGTCTCGCTTAGCTAAGATAGGTGTAATACAAAGCGATCTTTGCACCTTTTTTAGTACTTGTCCGGAAACAATTGAACATTTATTCTTTTACTGTGTTTACACACGTGCATTTTGGGAAAAAATTGAATCTTATTGGATCGCTATTGCCAAAGAACAAAGGAAACTCGAGTTGAAGACTATTTTAATTGGCGTCACAGATACTAAATGTCCTCTGTTTAACTATTTAATCGTTTTAGGTAAGCTACATTTATGGAACTGCCGTAGGAATAATAGCCTTCCTTTTTTCTCTTCCTATAAGAAACTAGTTAGAAGAAAATATGAAACTGAACGTCACATTGCTGCTAAATATAATAATGTGAAGATGCTAGAGGCTAAGTGGAAACCTGTTTCGAATTGCAATTTGCTAGGTACATAGGTGTGTAACCGGAAAACAAACTGTATAAAAGTAGTCTTAAAATCGTAGTCTAAGGAAGTATTGTATAGTAAGTAGTGTAGTATAAGTAATGTATTGTAAGTAGTATTGTAAGTAGTGTATGTCTTGTTTTGTAAGTAGTGTTCTTTGTGTTGCAATAAAAAAAAAGAAAAAAAATTGATTTTGTTTGATTTAGCAGGTGTGGTGTGCTGTGGTATTTGAACTGGTTCTTACTTTTCTTTACTTTGGAAAAAAAAAACAACCATCATTGTTTTAAGGAAATTTCAACTACGTTGTGAAAATTTTGTTGTGGCTTATGTTCTGTTGTAGGATGAGAGATTCTCGGGTCTCCCAGCTTCAGTGCAGCACTTAAAAAAATGTTTGGAACATGAACTTTGCTTGGTACCACTCCTGAAGGAAGAAGGTAACACAACACTTACCAAGTGGCTGAATTTTTACGCTATGCTGTTAAAAAAAACTACCTTATTGTCACTAACTTTCACAGGTCTTAATTTTCGCGATTTTCATGATTGAGAAAAAAGGTACCACTTAAATCATAAACATTAAATTTGCTAAACATTTAATTTACTATACTGTTGTAGAAACAAAATAAACATGACATTTTGTATGTATGAGTAAAGCGAAATGTAGTTAAGTATTGTAAACTATTTTGAATTCTTTTGTTCAGTAAAATATTTGTATTTTAAGAAGAAAATGAGGAGGTCATTTCCACGAACCAAAATTGTCTCATTTCTGTTTGTAATTATGCAGTTATAATATTGTAGCCAAAATCATTTTGGCCACAGCAAAATCATTTTCGTCACGGCAAAATCAATTTAACCACGGCAAAATCATTTTCGTCACGCAAAATCATTTTAACCACGGCAGAATCATTTTCGTCTCGGCAAAATCATTTTAACCACGGCAAAATCATTTTCAACCGCGGCGAAATCATTTTCAACCAAGGTAAATATATTTTCTACTCACGTAACCTCTGTTCGCAAGGTATGGGAGTTAATCAACTATGGCGGAATGGCGGATAACTGACTCACAGTTTCGAGACTAGTAGAAGATGTTTTGCGCAAACTGTGGAGTGCCTCTGAATGCGAGTTAAACAAATGTTGACGGGCCTGCACGACTCCCGCGTTCGTAGAAGAAATTCTAAAGCCCTCATAGCTTAGCTCTAACTAGTAGGTCTTGAAGGGATTTCCCTTTTCGATATGAGATGATGGGAGGCTGCTTAAAGATTTTTTTCAGCCGTGGTTGGTTCTGTAAAAGGTGCCATTTTCCCATCAGAATTTACTTTAGGCTAGGTAGTGCTGGGTGGTACCGTGTGACAAAGGGAGTATTTTGTTACGTGCAGCCTTGTTCTTCTGTTCTAGTTTAGTTTTTCTCTCGGAGAATTTTACTTCTGAGAGGCTTTTTTTTATTACACCTGTTGGATATCCTCTACACTTCAACTGTTTCCTTCAACTGTTTCCTTTGTAATGTGTTTGCACGTCAAGGATAGATTTTTTGTGAAATGTCCCGCCCTTGTACACTTTCGTGTCCAAGAATGTAATCTCTGTTTCTGATATTTCAGCCGTAAATTTGAGTGTCGGGTGAAAGCTATTTGCCTTTCTTAGGAATTCTTCAATTTTTTTCTATACTGGTGTCCCACAAGGACAACACGTCGTCAATGTATCTTTTCCACACTACCGTTTTTTTTGCTGCTCTGCCTAAGTATTTGTCTCTCTATTTTGGCCACGAAGATATTAGCAAAAGCTACGGCCATTTTCGTTCTCATGGGAGTTCCATCGGTTTGTAGATAATCGCTCCCGTTAAAGCGGAACGAGTTTTCTTGCAAGATTAGACTGAGCATTTCTCTAAAATTTCTCGTAGGTATGGAAGGGGGGGGAGGGGAGGATTCGATGTAGAATGCTTCGTATGCTTGGCATACGGTGGTGATTCCTTCCTCTTGAGGTATGTTAGTGTAGAGGCTAGTAACGTCCATGGAGGCAAGAATCACGTTCTGAGGCAATTTCGTCTGCTCAATGAAGTTAATGAAGTCCGTCTTATCTTTTAGATACGAATCTTGTTTTTGTGCTATAGGCTGAATGAGTCGGTCAACAAATAACGATAAGCGCTCTGTAGGGCCATCACACCCCGATGTTATAGGTCTCCCGACAGGCGTCGGTTTGTGAATCTTTGATAGTGTGTAAAAACTGGAATTCGCGGAGGATTTGGCGTAAGGGAAGGCCATTTACCCGTCATTTCGCCAATGTGGTTTCGTTGGAGGAGTGATTTTATCAACTGATTTTCTTTCTTGGCTGTGGTTTCAACCACAGGTTTTTCTACGGGTCGGTATTTTACTATTTATTTGTATCATCTAGTAGAACTTGACCCTCGTTGATTTTGTCTTTTCTGCTCATAATGCTCATAACGCTAGGTAACGCTCAGCATTGCCTAGCCTAAGAAAATTCTGATGGGAAAATGGCCCCTCTTACAAAACCAACCACAGCTGAAAAAAAAATATTTAAGGAGCCTTCCTTCATCTCATATCGAAAAGAGAAATCCCTTCAAGACCTACTAGTTAGAGCTAAGCTATGAGGGCTTTAGAATTTCTTCTACGAACACGGGCGTCGTGCACGCTCGTCATCCTATTTTTTTAAACCAGAAACCACATTAAGTCGCTTAACAAACGATCGGAGGTCAAATTAACTCTTTTCCGTCAAGAGTTGTATTTTCCCGACGTTGAAGTCGGGAACCATTGAGCCACTTGTGACGTCATCATTTTTGACGTCACCAGATTGTTTTGATAAGCAGCTAGCACAGCAAGGACAGATCCATCCATACGTGTGTCCATTTTGAATATCGACCAAATTCTGGCAGAGCTGTACCAGAAAAACGTGTCTAATTTTGGCTCTAAAGTTGGTGGTAAAATAGGCCAAGTCACCTAGTTGATCAATGTTCCATTTCCAGGTTTTTAGAAGGACTGAGGCCAAAACTTTTCCAGTGGGTAGAAAGGTGATAAAGGGTAGAAGATAAAGAGAAAAGAAAGGGAGAGAAAAAGGAAAGCAAAAGAAGCGAGAAAAAATTAGAAATGAATCAGCTTATGCGCATGCGTGAAAGCAAAATAATGTTACAATTTACAACAGAAGCTGGCTCAAAATTGAGCTAAAATGTAAGAAAACGCTTTTGTAGCAAAGTTTAGTGGCATTTGGCATCATAGCACTTCAAAAACCGCTTTAGCGGTAAAAAATGCGTTTTTCTAAGGGAAAAATGCTGACGGTAAAGGGTTAAACTGAGAATAGCAAACAGTGCGAGCCACAAGAATCCACCGATTATCAGAAAATTGATCAGATATGACCGCAAGATCCAAGTCTTAAAAATGTGACGCTTAAGTTGTAAAGGCTCAATTGACCATTTCAAAATCCTTCAAACTCAACCCACTACAAAAACACAAGAAGCAAAATTGGTCAAAAGACCTAGATAAGGCGCTGCGTACAAAGACGTGAAGTGGGAGTCGCGCAGGCCTTCCAGCCCCATTTTATAACTGGAACAGAGGTCACGTTAGCCTGCGAACGCAGACGTATTTCCGGCTGTCGTTTCTCTCCGCCAAGAATAACGGAGAGACACGACAGCCGGAAATACGTCTGCGTTCGCAGGCTAAGGTCACGTGAGCACAAAATATATTTACGTTGGTTGAAAATGATTTTGCGTGGTGAAAATGATTTTGCCGTGACAAAAATGATTTTGCCATGGTTAAAATGATTTTGCCGTGGCCAAAATGATTTTGCCGTGACGAAAATGATTTTGCCGTGGCCAAAATGATTTTGCCGTGACGAAAAAGATTTTGCCGTGACAGTTGTGGGCCACCGTATGAACTATCTTTACCAGTGAAAAAAGTAATAAAGTTGTCAGTTAAATTTCAGCCTTGGGTAAGGTATGTTTTCAAACTTTTGGACCTTCTCAGCTTTAACTTTTGTATAAGAGGGTTTTCGTTTTATAGAGAGTGCCCAATTCAGGGAAGGGGGAGTAGAAATATTGACTGTTTCAAAACCTGTTTAAATCTGTACTAGCTGCTTTCAAAAACCAAGCGACACTACCAACTAGCCACTTCCAAAGCAAGAGTTATGTTGACAAAAATGCTGAATTATAAATTATAAGTGTTCATGCCGTATTCCACTGGCCTCCTTCATCTCAGTGCGTGCAGGCTACATTGCAAGGCTAGCACACCAGACTCAACCGATGGTCACGTTTCTCAGTCTTGTCAATCATCGTAGCGGAAGTCTTTTGAAACAAAGAAGTTTAGTTCAAGGGCTTCCCAGGGTCGCGTTCGGGCGCTGTGATTGTTGGATTCCAATCCACTTTGTTTTTCACGGTCCGTGGATTGTAGTAAGAAGCGCAATCGTTTTTCACGTTGCCATGTCGTCGCCATGTTCCTACCAGTAGCGTAGTTCCAACACACTCCATATAAACTAAGTGCAACCCACAATTCATTGATTCGCTCTGACGAAGGGCTAACACTCGAAACGTCAGCTTTCAATCTCTTTTACCTTATTAATTCAGTGCGTTGGATCGTTGGTCGGGTTTTAATGTACGGTACATAGTTTGCATTTTATTGAATGTTGCACTAAGCCACCTTTTGGCCATCATAGTTGTTACTGTTGGACAACTGATAATAAAGATATTGAAGCTGAATAAAATTTCGGAGACTTGTTATTATTGTTCTTTAATAGAATGTTACGGATAATATGGAGTTAGTGAAACGTCATTCTACTTTTTTGTCGCTTATCTTTCTGAAGTATTTGTCGAAACTCAAGAGTTAATTTTAAGCGTTTAGCTGGGTTACATTTTGCTGTTTATTTACTTCCCTTTTTACGTATTTTATGTCTTAATAGGTAACAGTGTCTCACCTATCCATGAAAAGCCTCTTAGTTCAAACGACAGTGACAAAATGTGTACCAAGACTGCTAACAATGGTGCCGGCGACAGTGAACAATCAATAAGAAACGATGGATGCACATTGCTGCACTCAGCCGTACAGAGTGGTAACGTTGACACCATCGAGGCAATACTTTCTCTTGGAGTTGACCTTGACTCAAGGAACAGCAATGGTGCAACACCACTGATGGTTACTGCTGTTAATGGGAGACCTCAGACCTTTGGGTTTCTCATCAGTAAAGGAGCAGATCCGTCTTTGAAAAACAACGTTGGAGGGAGTCTGTTGCACTGTGCTGCAGAAGGCGGAAATGGTGAAATCATTGAGAAGCTGCTGTCTCTTGGACTTGACTTTGAGTCAGGGCACAGCAATGGTATAACACCACTGATGATTGCTGCTGGTAGTGGGAGACCTCAGACCTTTGGGTTTCTCATCAGTAAAGGAGCAGATCCGTCTTTGAAAAACAACGTTGGAGGGAGTCTGTTGCACTGTGCTGCAGTAGGTGGAAATGTTGAAATCATTGAGAAGCTGCTGTCTCTTGGACTTGACCTTGAGTCAAGGATGATCGATGGTTCAACACCACTGATGATTGCTGCTGGTATTGGGGGACCTCAGACCTTTGGGTTTCTCATCAGTAAAGGAGCAGATCCGTCTTTGAAAACCTACGATGGAGCGAGTCTGTTGCACTATGCTGCAAAAGGTGGAAATGTCGTAATCGTTGAGAAGCTGCTGTCTCTTGGACTTGACCTTGAGCCAAGGGACAGCAATGGTTCAACACCACTGATGATTGCTGCCACTGATGGGAGACCTCAGGCCTTTGGGTTTCTCATCAGTAAAGGAGCAGATCCGTCTTTGAAAAGCAACAATGGATGTAGTCTTTTGCACCATGCTGCACGAGGCGGGAGTGTTGAAATCATTGAGAAGCTTCTTTCTCTTGGACTGGACATTGATTCAGGGAACAGCAATGGTTCAACACCTCTGAGTGTTGCAACAGCTGAAGGTAAAGCTGAAGCTGTCAAGTTCCTGCTTAGTAGAGGAGCACATTAGCCTCGTTATGGTGTTTTGTGAGTGTACAATACTCTGTAGGCTCAGTGAGATTATGGCGGAATAATTTTGTATGGTAGAAAAATCTATAACAGGAATAATAAGATCAAATTGTTCAAATTCCGTGAAAAATCCAAAATCGGTTAAATATTATCGTGACGGCAGCGACTTTGAATCATTTTCTGATTATTTTGTCTGATTTATTCTGTCAAGCTGTGAGAAGGGACGAGTTGGCGCCTTTGTTGTATCACATAATTGGAAATATTTATTTAAATTGTAGCGACTTTTGATTAATTTAAACGTTGTTCTTTAATAGGGCACATTTGTGTACTTGTTTTTCTTACCCAGTGTGTGTAATATTTTTTTTGGACTTGTTGGTTTTGGGTTGGCATCAATCACCAAACGGATATAGAGTGATTTTTTGTGGAGATTTTCTTTGCAATTTCAAATCAAACTCCTGGCGATTTTCACTTCAGTTTTACGAAATATTGGTCATAATAAGTGAAAACAACATTAATAATAATAGACATTTTGTCTTGGTAATGGTGGTAGTACCATGGAAATGTCGGACAGCATTAGTTTTAATATTTCTACTGGAGTTTTTCACCAAATCTCTAAGCATACGATGCACTTAAGAGAGATCCTGTATCCATGTTTCATTCAGTGATGGAAACTACAGACTTGAGCTCTGGGGTGAACAACTTAGAGCAGGCCTTTTACTGTGATTATTATCCTTCGATTTAGGTGCTTAGGTGTTTAGTTGCTTAGGTGTCTGCTTTCTCGGACAGCGAAAATTAATTCCCTGTAGAAAAAAAAATAGTCTTTCCTGTCTTTGTGTTACCAATCCCCCAATTAAACCTCACGTAAAATTCATGCTATGTGATGGTTAACCTACAGTTTAATGACCTGACAAATTATGGCGTATAAGCACGTGATTTCATTTTTGTCAGATTTGAATCATCTTCGAGTTGAAAGTTACTAGCAGAAAACAGTGACGGAAAAAATGTTGCTGTACGCACTCAACACAAACAAAATTACTTTGAATTCTCAATTATTGAGTGCACGGTGTTTGCACAGCACAGCGTTTTGGTGGAAATTGTATTAACTCCGTAGCTCAGTAGGCATATCACCAAAAAAAGATATAATATAACCACTGTATGATTAACGTGTGGAAACTGCAGGACGTTTTGTAAAAACATGAATTGGAAAGGAAAAAACCGCAAACAATACAGTGGGACCCAAATTTACAACCACCGCTTATAATACGACGACCCCGTTATTGCTAATGTCGTGATATTTTTATTCGGTCAGATCAGGAATTGTGCAGAGTTTGCCGCCCATTTTCCGGCACATTTTTCCGGCCTGTTGGTCTTATTCAGGGTTCTTTTTAGCCTGTTTCCACTGTACCTTAACGTTTACCATTAGAACATTTAATTTATTGCCAACTTAGAGTTGCTTTTGTATTTATGACAGGTATTGTTAAAAATATATATATAGCACATATTTTAATTTGTGTAGATAAGTACTTTTTCATACAAAAGTTTTAAAGTAATTTTTTACTCTCAGTGCAAAGAAATATTTTTCCAATGTAACGTTGTTAAAGTAGGGTCAACTTATTACAAGGACTCATATTAGTATTTTTACAGTTTGTTGTAGTAAAATTTAGGTTTTACAATAATGTGAGATGTTTTAACAAAATTCAAGTTTTTATAAAGAAGCGCATTGGTTTTTAAAATAGAATATGTCTTAATACAACTAGTTTTTTTTCCCAATATTTCATGAGGGATTTA
The DNA here is from genome assembly GCA_964017195.1 of Siderastrea radians. NCBI lineage: Eukaryota > Metazoa > Cnidaria > Anthozoa > Scleractinia > Rhizangiidae > Siderastrea > Siderastrea radians. The sequence continues at coordinate 54,357,059 of OZ024891.1, read as the reverse complement.
GATTTTTAAGGAGTGTAGTTAAATCTTAACATTAACGGAATATACGTATTAATGAAATTAGCTATTTTACGCTGTAGGTTTTTATTAGATTAATGATTAGTTTTCTAGAACATATTATTGCTGAGTGTCAACAGTCACATTTTTTGTTTTTACAATAGATTAAAGTTTGTGTATGACACAAGTTCAGTTTTTGTTGTCTTAATAGTTGTGTTGTCCGTTGACACACTAAAAGTTAGTGGCGCCGGGAAGTTAACAATCGTCCAATTTTGTGGTTACTTAAGGGTGGTAACGAAAGTGCGATTGGGGAGAATGTTCATAAATTATACGACTAACATTTTTGCGTCACTTCTTCCAGTTTTGTCGCGTTATTGTTTTCAAGGTAATTGCCAATGTAGGTCAAGTTGAAGAAAACGAAAGCAAATGAACAGTAACGGGCTGCCAGTAGTGTACCTATAATCCTCTGAAGTGCGCGATAATTAGAAAGACGGTGACTGCATTGATTTTCACTTCAATTTCAGAAAGGTTCATGTGATTATTAAAAAGCTTTGTTGGGGGGAGGGGACAGCACACAGTCCAGGAGCAGATCCCTTTCTCTTGCTGCAGTAACATTTTCACAAATCGCCGATGACGTGACGTCTTTAGAACGACTGAGCCAGTGTATCAACCCTCTTCGCCTCATCAGCCAGTTTTAGTTTCAGTTTCAGACTTGAGCCGAAAATAAAGCAAAAAACAAAAATCAATAATCGAGCTCGCTACTTCAGTGGTAGTTTACAAGGAGCCTCTCCTTTCGCTCAGGTATGGTCGAACACGTGCGAAAGTTGGCTGCTAGGTGGAAACGTCAAGGACGTGTGGTGTTGTTCTGAGCAGAAGGAGAGAAAGCTCGTAGACTGCCCTCCAGTGGTGGTTAGTTAACCAGTCCAGCTTGATGAGTGAATGTTAACAAAACGTCTGGTAAAACACGAGTGAGGAGTCAAATTTTAAGGCTTTAATGCTTGTCGCGCAAAACCTCCATGCGCGGGAAGGGAGAAGACACTGAGGTTTCTTTTCCGACATACCAAGAAGATCAGCAAAACTCGGCCTCTCTTCAAGTCCTTCTTTCCATTGTTGGGTTCCTGCCATTGTACAATATTTCGTGTCATTTTCACTCACGACAAGTACAACTTGTTCTATGCATTCAGGCATTGGGCATCAAAGGGAAGGCGACATGCGACAAAAAAATTAATGTTGTGTTCGTCGCGGGTGACGTGCTCTTGTTTTCTCGCCTGCTGCAAAGATTTCGTCCGCGCGCGCAAGGTTCTTAACAGAAGACGAAAAGGTGCAGACATTTGGAGCTTTTCTTTTCTTTGACTACAAGAGTGTCCACGCCCTGCACAGGCTAACCAACATTTTCCTCATAAAGTTCCGTTCTCTGTGCAAGGAAAGCGTTTGGTTATTCTGAGGAAACACTAATACGACCATTTACTATGTTGAATGAAAAATTGCTGTTACAAATTGAAAGTTTTGTTAGAAAAATCACCAATCTTTTGAAACTTGCCTTTGTATCCTGCATGTAATCTTGTGGTTGTCTTTCATAAGATTTATATTTCATCTATGTGTAACTAATCTGTTAACTCCTAGGAAATCTAGAAACAGGGTTTGTATGCCAGCTGGAATTCCTGGAAAGGTCTGTTTTGAAACTAAATTGTAACTTAAGGGTCGAGAGAGCAGCAGAGAATAGCAACTTTAAAATTAAAAAGTGTTCTCTCCTTTTTTTAATATTGTAACTACTTTAGCTTTGGGTTTGTATGCAAGTCACCTGCCACGTGGAAACGCCACGCGTGAGTAAAGGGACTGCTTGTAAGTCTTCAGTCTCCCAAGCTAAAGCACAGAGAGGAACACGCGAGTGCGCACACAAGTCACCTGCCACGCGCGAGTAAAGGGACTGCTTGTATGTCTACAGTCTCTCAAGGTAAAGCACAGAGAGGAGCACGTGAGTGCGCACGCAAGTCACCTGCCACGCGCAAGTAAAGGGACTGCTCGTACATCTACAGTCTCTTAAGCTAAAGCACAGAGAGGAACACGCGAGTGCGCACGCAAGTCACCTGCCACGCGCGAGTAAAGGGACTGCTTGTATGTCTACAGTCTCTCAAGGTAAAGCACAGAGAGGAACACGCGAGTGCGCACGCAAGTCACCTGCCACGCGCGAGTTAAGGGACTGCTCGTACGTGTACAGTCTCTTAAGCTAAAGCACAGAGACGAACACACGAGTGCGCACGCAAGTCACCTGCCACGCGCGAGTAAAGTGACTGCTCGTACGTCTACAGTCTCTTAAGCTAAAGCACAGAGAGGAACACGCAAGTGTGCACGCAAGTCACCTGCCACGCGCGAGTAAAGTGACTGCTCGTACGTCTACAGTCTCTTAAGCTAAAGCACAGAGAAAAACACGCAAGTACGCACGCAAGTCACCTGCCACGCGCAAGTAAAAGGACTACTCATACGTCTACAGTATCTTAAGCTAAAGCACAGAGAGGAACACGCGAGTGCACACGTAAGTGACCTGCCACGCGCGAGTAAAGTGACTGTTCGTACGTCTACAGTCTCTTAAGGTAAAGCACAGAGAGGAAAACGCGAGTGCGCACGCAAGTCACCTGCCACTCGCGAGTTAAGGGACTGCTCGTACGTCTAGTCTCTTAAGCTAAAGCACAGAGAGGAACACGCGAGTGTGCACGCAAGTCACCTGCCACGCGCGAGTAAAGTGACTGCTCGTACGTCTAGTCTACAGGCAGCCCCAGCTAACATTGCGTACCACAAATCAGAAAGTAGTTGAAATGAAAATAATTTGCCTTATTTCTTTGTTGTATTGGTCATTATCTGTGGGCTTCCTGGGCTGGTTTGAAGCTTTTTGGGCGAGAAATTGAGGTTTCTATCTTTCATGCTTGCTTAACGTTTAGAATTAAAGTTAATTAATTCTAAACGTGTAGCAAACATGAAAAATAAAAACGTCAATTTCTCGCCTAAAAAGCTTCAAACCAGCCCAGGAAGCCCTCAAATAATGACCAATACAACAAAGAAATAAGGCAAATTGTTTTCATTTCGAATTCTTCCTTATTTGTGGCAATTTAAGATGCTTTATAGCATTTCCATGCAAACTCTTAAATGTTGCCGATGTCATTATTATGCATAGCGTAAAAAACAGTCTAATTTATGCACAGCTCTGAACGTTAGCTTGGGCTGCCTGTGCTTAAAACTAACAAGCAAAACAATGCCTCTGGACGTGTGTTATTCAGTTTGGAACATTTGCCACCCTCTGCAAACAACGTGAAAAAACGAAATTCTAGGTTTTATTGAGAACATGAAAACACTGGCCATGGTTAATTCTCCTCTCTATCTGAACTTGAATTCTGTCCCTACCAATTCAGCTTCTGGATAGTTCGGTCACATCATCAAGACAAATTGCACAATTTGGAAAAAATTTTGCCATCATTGCCTACAAAAATATATGTGGACTAAACTTCCCAACAAGTGAAGAAAATACAATAAGATAACCACTCCAAAAATATTATCTATATCAGACAAATGATTGCTTTATGAATAATTATTGTTCATTAAAGTCACTTTAAGTTTTTCAGTACACTTTTAAATCAGTACGTAGCCATTAATCTCGTACCCAGATCTCATTTGTACACGACTGAAATGTGAGTGGAAGATCTGGGTACCAGATTATGTAGCCTGGATTGTTTTAATGGCTTATAATTCACAACTTGGTAGTTTTTCAGTACACTTTTAAGTGAGTACATAGCCTTTAATCTCGTACCCAGATCTCACTTGTACACGACTGAAATGTGAGTGGAAGATCTGGGTACCAGATTATGTAGCCTTGATTGTTTTAATGGCTTATAATTCACAACTTGGTAGTTTTTCAGTACACTTTTAAGTGAGTACGTAGCCTTTAATCTCGTACCCAGATCTCACTTGTACACGTCTGAAATGTGAGTGGAAGATCTGGGTACCAGACTACGTAGCCCTGTTTGTTTTAAGGACGGTGCCTCCTAATACAGATGTATTTTTGCATTAGCAAGGGTCATTGGAATCCAAAAAGAAAAATGTAGGTAACTACGCAGTTTTCATAGATGTTTAAGCAGCCATAATTCCAAAAACGCCCTAAAATATAAAGAATGTGTGGCATTTTCTTTCCAAATTTAAGCTCAATTATCTCTGAAAAATGCGTGGTTACCCCCAATCTTCTTTTTGCATTTTGATAGCCCTTGCTAAGATCTGCTTTTTCCACGTAGTCATAAGCCGTGCAAAAATATTGTTGTATTAGTGGGCAAACTCCTTAAGAAACTTGGATATCCCGAGATGTGCAGAATGTATGTGTAGTAACAAAAGAAGGCACCGTCCTTAATGGCTTATGATTCACAACTTGCTATAAGCCTTCATTGTTGCCATGGAAGCAGCTGTTGTCATCCAGCTGCCGCCATCCACTATCAGTGTGTTAGCTGTCATGTAAGAGGAAGCACCGCTGGCAAGAAAGACTGTGGCATCTGCCACATCTCGGCGAGTACCCAGTCTTTGTAGAGGGATGTTCTCCAGAAACTTTGGTGGTAGACGTTTGGCACCTGTGAACATAATCATCATCAGTAATGTAAAGCATAACATTTTTGGATGGTTTCATTTGGTAGGTTATCAATTTTAGCAAGTTTTTCCTATTATATTTATGTGCTAAAGGAAGATTATTACTTTTCTGGTAAGAAAAAATTATTAAAGTTACAGGAAGCCATTGCCATCCAAGTTGAGTTATGAAAAAAACAAAACAGCTGAATATAACACAATGCAAGACCATAAAGCTGTTCTTTTACTTAGCTGAGGAGGCGTTAACTACATAAATGTCTGGTTTTAAACTGATAAATGCTAGGTGCAAGAATACGACCAAAGTAATGGTTTTTTTTGGGGGGGGGAGGGGGTGGGGAACAGGAGTCACTTTACCTAATATAAATCTCCCAAATTTGTATAATCTACATCTGTCAAACCTTTAAGAACAGGACAACCAAACTCCTGTGAGGATTTGTCACATAACATCATCAATTTCTTGGTAAACCAAGCCAATTTCTGCCCTCTGATTGATAGGCAGTCAGTAAATAGATCAGATCAAGTATTGATGTTGCGTTCACATTAAGATACAACAAACTTACTAACCTAGCCTACGAAAACCCTCGGTGTCTGCCACAGCTCCAGGTGAAACACAATTGACACGAACACCATCTGGACCCCACTCTACTGCAAGGTGCCTCATCATACCCTCTAGTAAAGATAGAAAGACATGCATTAATTCTCACTAATCATACCCTCTCATAAAGACAGATATGCAGGCACTCAGGCATTATAATTATCTCTACAGATGGCCAGACATCATACACTCTAGTAAAGACAGATATTCATTTATCAATTCTCACTAGTCTAATGATGCCATGACATTTTTTTCTGATGTTAGTCACCAGAAAAAAAACTAAGATTAAAAGAAGATTGTGTCAAGCAGGCAGCCACGTTTTATTAATAACATCAATTTTCAATTTTAAAATATACCAGACTGGATGATAATTAACATACCAATAGCTGCTTTGGCACTTCCTGCATGGCACTGCAAAGGTAATAAAATATAGTAAGGTTGTTTTTCAGTACAAACTGTTGACAGATGTTCTTTTTTCAATCACTGAGATTGGTGAGTGTACAAGCAAAGGAATTATCTCATTTTAGATAGTGTCTTTATCTAAAAAAATGTCTGGAAACAAACAATTTGAACATACAATTCTCAAATAACTGACCAGAGTTGTGACTGATTTTCAGAGCCCTGACACCAATATATGAGTTCTCCCACTTGTCTTCATAGATTTCTCACAGTTATAGGAGATCACATGTTAAATGTCAAAACAATCCAGATTTCAAGTGATCATTCTTTTTCTTTACATAACCTGTATGTTTGATGGTGTATTAATACTGCAAAAAAAGAACCGTAATTTGTAACATCTGCCATGAGCAATCTCAAATTTAGAAGCTCCAATTTGACCACAAACCAACAAGTCTGTTATAAATGGATAGACTAAGGCAACAACAACAACAAACAACAACAAAACTTTATTTACATGAAAAAATCAATATATTGCACACAAAAAATAATAAAAATACAGTACAGGGAAATCACAATAAATTATTTATGTATGCTACAAGAAGTATTAATCTTGATTTAAATGAAACATTGTGTCTTTGGTGATGTTGATGTGATGTTGTTTGTTAGTTTTTTTTTCTTTCAATTTTGATCTATCTCTTGCAAACAAAATTAGACTAAGTATCCTGGGGAGTTGACTTTTAGTTTGACATTGCAAGAGGTTCAAACAGACAGAGTCTGAATGCTGGTGCAGTCCTTACGGACCTGTAATGGATATCCATTGTAATGAAGAGTGGCTGTGATGTTAATGATACTTCCACCACCGTTATTCTGCATATAACAAGAAATAAATAAACTAAATTAAATAATATATAGTAAATGTGTTCATTATAGCAGGGATTCCTTATATCAGGGCTCTTTTTTATACATTTAAAAATATCATTTGTTGTACTGGGGCCTTCACTGTATAGGGGTTCGTTTTATTAGGGTTTGACTGAAGAAGGGCACAAAATTTGATCTTAAGGTGAGGGGTATGTGTTGTCCAGCCCTTCGAGCCCGGGGGTGGGGAATTGTTTGAAGTGGTCTTGTCCCGGGGAGTCGGGGAGGGGGGCAAATCGAAAATAACTTCTTGTTGTTCTTGTAAAGTACGTCACTTCTCAGTTGATATGATGGCCCCGGACCGCGTGGAGCCTATTTCCAGTGAAAATCTCTAGTATTTGTAGCAGACTGTTTAGAGAAGAGTAATCTCTCAAAATTAAAATGTGTTCGACGGTACGTTTATTATAAATTGTTGAAAGAATGTGCGTTTGATGCATACTCGAATGAATGGTGGTCGTCACAAACAAAGAAATATTTCTTCAGTGTGTTTATATTTATAATAAGACCACTTAAATAGACTCTATATCAAAACGGATGCACAGTTTTATGTTAAACAGAGATTTCAGTCCAGTGTTCTTATGAAACACGGTAACAAAAACTCCTTTAAATGCTGCCATCAATTTGTTCATGGGCCTCTTGTGCGTATGCGCTATATTTAGAATAAAACATGTGGCGAAGAAAATTTCTTTACTTGCCAGCCGTACGCCAGTGCAGGTAGAGTTTTTTCTTCAGTTTTCTGTTCATGTTTTTATTATATTATGCATGTAGTGTCCTTCTTTCAATAAACTCTAGAAAAGCATTTAAGTTCTTGTCAAAACGTCTGATTTTGCTATTTGTACAGAAATCAATATGGTCATTTAGGTTTTGTACACAAAACAACGTAATTGTGGTCGATGAGGAGTCCCGGGGGTGGGGAATCGTCTCTTTCTGTGTGCCCGGGGGTGGGGAATAGACTGCCAAGTGAGAAAAAAATTGCAAATCCCGGGGGGTAGGCTCGGGGAGGGGGAGGATGGTAACAGGTAGAATTGAACCATGCATAATATTGAGTGATAAACAAAAAAAATTCACACATACACATGTAAGCTTAACTTGAGCTTAAGTGAAGCCAAATAAAATTATTGAAATTCAAGCAAACAATTCATAAGTGATAAACAAAATTAATTCACACATAAGCTTAAGTCTTGAGCTTAAGTGAAGCCCAATAAAATTATTGAAATTCAAGCGAACAATTCATAAGTGATAAACAAAATTAATTCACACATAAGCTTAAGTCTTGAGCTTAAGTGAAGCCAAATAAAATTATTGAAATTCAAGAAAACAATTCATAAGTGATAAACAAAATTAATTCACACATAAGCTTAAGTCTTGAGCTTAAGTGAAGCCAAATAAAATTATTGAAATTCAAGCAAACAATTCAGAAATCAGAATAAGGGTTAAAAAATATTTAAGACCTACTTCAGTAGATACATAAATGAGGATGTGCTTTTTCGTCGATTCGTTACTTGCATGGATTTTGGTAGGGGTTTTGCCGAGGATATTGTAAACAATGACTGGATTCAGAGTTTAAAAGAACGAGGCATATATCAATTATGTCCTGTTTTGTTATTCTTTTGTTAGTCAATTAGTTAACATCTTGACGATTCGCGTTGGTACTTGTTTTCGCCTTTTACTTCATTGCATGCTTTCATAAGCTGTTTCCTCCTTTGCCTGGCTACACTTTGCTCCGTGAAAACAAAACACACTGGTATTCTTCAAAGTTGAGAAAAGCGGGTTATCGTCGTAAAAGTAAATAACTGGAAATATTATATTTATCACCAAAGCCAAGACAAATTTCTCTTTGTTCGAGATAACGGGGAATTGGAAATAAGCGAGTTGAGATAGTGGGATCCTTCTAAATAAAAGCGAATTTCCCATACCATAATATTCTGTGAAATGATTGAAAAATTCCGAGAAACTTACCCGGGAAACTCAGCAATCAGATCTTCACGCTGGTTCAATTAAGGCATCGGGCCAAAGCAATCCATATTTCTCCTCAATAAAGACATTCATATTCCACTTAACAGGCATTCGGGACCGGCAGTCGAGTTTCTTTAGCCTATCTTTTCATTTCTAACGCTGAAAAGGTATTGTGTTCTCGTTCTCACTCAGTCACGCGCGCGGCCATATTGTGAAATCTTGTAATATGATACCATCACCTTTGCACTACCCCCTCAAATTGTGTTCCCTTTTTTCGTTTTGTTTTGTTTTGTTTCTTTTCCTCTTTTTTTCACTTTCTACGAGTAGTATTAAATGACATACCGTAAAAGGTGCGGTTTAAGTTTTGACGAAAAGTTCCCTTTTGTAACAGTACATTTTATTTGTTAAACAAACTTTGCTAAAGCACGGAAATTGATTTTACCTTTTTGAACACCTTGTAACTTCATGCTGTCCTTGGCGTAAATTTCTTCTCCGTTCTCTCTCTATTACGACTTCTTTCCCCTTGATGATCTGTAGAATAAAAAACAAAAACGTAGACGTAAATTATTCGGTGGTACAAAATTATTTCCAATCACAAATAGATAAAAATCAAAAAAACTGTACCCGACATGTTTACAGTTCTCTGTCGGCGTCTCTCAGTTTTCCTCTGGCGTTGTTCTTCAGTACCGTTCCGTCTTATTTCTAGTTGCCTTTATCTCTCTGCTGTACTGTTCCTTCGTCTTTCTCGTTTTCGTTTCCGCTTTGCTTGACCGGGTGCTTGACGCTGTTCTTCAGTGGCGTTTCTCATCCTTTCCCGTTGTTGATCTCTATCTCCTTCTCTTTTCCTTCGTCTCTGCTCTTCCAGGGAAAATTGCCTCATGTAAGAATGTCATGAAATGCGATGTACGGACGTATGTATGGCGCACGCGCCCGCGAGCCATTCCGCTTGCCATGACCATAATAAAAAATGACCAGCATACCTCTTAGTATGGGTATGGGGCTCCACTTTTGCGGCCTTCGGCCGCAAAGGAGTTCCGCTATGATTACAGACCGAATTGGACTCCACTCAGTCCTATTACCATTATTAATACCGGAAAGCATTCAAAACTCAGCAGTTCTAGTCCACACATAAAATTTATATCGCATAAGAAAAAGTAAAAACTTTCAAAGAAAATGTCTCTTTTCATTTAGCTTCAAATCATTCCAACTATTTGAATCGAATGTACTTTCACTTTTTCTATATTTTCGCTTTATCAGCCGAGCATTAACATCGCTCATAATACCGGTGGGCATTACGGGAAAATCCGGCCCCGAGTATTGGCTAATCACAGCGCGCATTATATATTTACAAGCTTTAGCCATATAATAATGTAATAGAATTGCGGGAAAAGCAAGCAGCTCAGAGATGACTGTACTTAGTTCTCTTCTTTTGAGAAGAACTAGAGCTATAACAACTTTGCTGGTAATGCATCAGTTGCCACAAACAATTAACAACTACAAACTCGAATGCCCTAAGCTAAATATGTACATGTAGTTAATTACATGTTTGGTTTTTGGATTGTGAGGACTGAGAGGTACTCAAGAAGAGTATCCACCTTAAAAGCTAAAATGCACCTAGGCATGACTAACATGAGCAATTAGCTGACATTTACCATGTTCTGTTGTGAATATGTGAATCTGGTTGGCTGAAACATTGTTTTCTATTTGCTGATAGAAAATAATTGCGTGTGATATGGCCATGGAAAGTCAAAATTCTTTCAAAAGCCGAACAAAATGAGTAGTAAAGTTTAAAATAACGTCAAATTATTTTGGAAGGCTGGATTCATGAACTCAAAATTTGGCGGTCTTTTTTTAACCCTAATAGATGCTATTCTTGGGGTGTCAGATGAAAGAGTGCAGGAAACAGTTGTTGAGGTAAGAGATGGAACAACTTGTCCTTCTTTTTAAGTGCCAACATGATTGATTCCTAATTCACAAACTTACAAGCACTAAATGGAATTTCTGTAAGTGTAGTTTAAGGTAAGTGTCCTCCACTGGTAACTCTGAGTCTCTGGGGCAAAAACAAAACAGGAGATGTAGGGGGTAGGGGAGGGGAAGCAAACGGGGCATAGAGTTTTTCTTGTTTCTCTTTTTTAGGCAAAATCTTTCATTAAAGTTTTTTAAGTTTTTTATTAGCTAACAGAGAAGAACAAATCTTACACAGTGCTTTGTGGAAAAGAAGCAGTCAGTGGCTTATTTGCTGTTTACCATATCCATATGAGAGAAGCTAAGAGTGTCTTACAGTGTATTATGAAAAAAATAGTAAAAGGTTAATGTTACAGCTGATAAAAGTACTGGTAGGCTGAGTTTCTTAGGCAGTGAATACAAAACAGAAGGTAAAAAGGCTAATGAATGATTCTTTGTTGTGTCAAGGGCTTAAGAGGCAATGTCCACTAAGACCGAGCAAAATTGAAAATATGTGGCACATGATGAAAAATCAAAATTCTCCGTTTTTCGCCCAGAGATACCTTATGGGAGCTCTAGAAACGTGGTGGCATTTTTTGTTGAGAAACTATTTTTAAGCCTCCAAAAAATAAAAAAACCGTTACCGCACTACGTGTCTCTCCAATCACCCCGAATAAACGCGCATGTACCTTCTCGTAAATTTCGCTCTGTTTAATTCGCGTCATGGAACAATCCTGTTTTGAGCTTAGAAATTTGCTGTTGAAGAGTTTACAAGTAATTTGAGTCAAATTATTCTTTTGTGGATTAATTTTCAAGGTCATGACAGGCTGCTGAAAACCACTAAAATTCGCTTGCTTTGAATTCTCAATTTGGCACAGTTTTTCAAGAGAAAGTTTCCCTCCCCGGTAAAACACCGAATCACTTGAACTTCAGAATTCTTGAAAGAGGAAATGCCCTTCTTAAACCAGGTTTAAAAATTAGTTTCGGGCTTTTTATCAGCGCCGAGTACAAACGCTCTCAAAATCCCGATAATTACAACATGAACACGTCAACAATTGGCACATACCTCCGACCAAATAACCGAAAATGTGGACATTTCTTCTATTTTGGTTGGTATTTCCGTTGTAATCCACAGCAGAAAGGTAATGTCTAGCTCACCTGAATATGGTATACTTGGTTTTCACTGTCACGCCATAAAATTTTAAAATCGAAACCTGTGAATGAAAAAAGCCAAGAATTTTTAATTTTATAGAAGATACACAACAAAACAACTTCACGAAGTTTCAGATCTGTATGCTTTTCCGTTGTTGAGTTATTTGTCGAAACGTTCGACTGAAATTTGTAGAGCTCAGTATGGAAACGCCATGTTGGTGTCCCTCGGAGGGGCACAAACATGGCGGACAGAAATCAATAAAAACATCTGGAATTCAATTCTACTCTTTAAGCGATTACTTTTGTCTCGTGAACTACTATACAATCACAATACTTTCCCTCCTAGTGCTTTAACTGTCCAAACTGCTGAAAATCACAAGGAGAGTCCTTTTTTGCGTAGGAGAAAGCTTTGTCACGAACGCTTTGTTGGTGTCACGTCGGGTGAAAAGACAGAAATTTAATATTCTGTATTTTTAAAAAGGAATACGCTACCGGGCTGGAAACTTGTGAAAAGATATATTTTTAAGTCATCTTCAACCTGGTGGGGATATAAAATCTGAAGACCTCGCGATTTATGATTTTAGAATTTTATGACATCACGTGAAAACCAGCAATTGTCTAAATATCAGGTTCTGTGCGTACTCTTTGATAACGATCTTGGTGTCCGGGGTCAACAACATCACTGAAGCATCGCGTATTGGCAATCAACCCAAATGACTTATTTCCATCCCGCCTCCTTTTGTTAAAATGAAGAACCTTCAGGAATAAAATGATTTTTCCTTATTTGAACTTCAAAAGAGTTTTCTCCTATAAGACGTCTTTTCTTGATCTGTATTCGTTGTAAAATTTCGAAACGATAATTTCTTGCCGAAAGCTTACAAGCCCGTTTAGTTTGAGTCACGCAACAAAATGTCACGCACTTGATTTTACCTGACGTCGGGTTTGACTTGGAGGGGGAAATGCACAGGAAACAAAACAAAAAACAAACAAAAAAACAACAACAACAACAACAAGTAAGCAAAAAACAAACAAACAAAAACAAAGCAATGAGAACTTTGAAAACTTGTGGACCCAAGGACCGATTACCGTCAACTGCCGCTTATAAGCCCTGGGCTTAAACTTTGTAAGGGGTTTTGGGTGGGCTTATAAACGGAAGGGCTTATATCCGGGGGGGGGCTTATAAGTTTCGAAATGAGCCACAGCAGTGTTGATCGAAATACGTTTTTAATTTACCAGTTTTTAATTAACCTTTGAAACGTCACAATAGATCGAATTCACTTCAATTTTAATTTAACAACAAAATCAATCATGGTAGAAATGTAGCTGTTTTTTTTTCTTGGCGAAATCACACTTTGCTGTGTGTGGAAACATTAATAATTCAAAAAAATATATGTTTTTGGAGAGCATTACTGGTGTTTAAAAACAGTTAGGTCACGGAAAAATAGTATTTGTAGCTATGTGCAGTTGAAAAAACATTCATTTCCAGACATTCATTTTGTAGATGGTACTTTGGAAAAGTGACAGAAAGAATTGCTGAGAAACTCCTCCAGAGCCATGATCTGGGGACATTTTTAGTACGTGACAGTGAGTCTGTTGATAAACGAGGAAGTTATGTCATATCACTCAGGTAAGTAAGTTGTAAAATGATTTCCATTTCTCTATGTAGCTACAGCATTAGAAACAAAAAAGGTAAAAGGAGCTATGTCACGGATAACGGCCCAATTTTTTCAACTCTATCATTCATAATCCGACTTTTAAATCTCCCTCAGTCGTAGCCATCCTTGTTTAGGTTTGGTTTATTATTACTTCTTTGGTGTTTTTCTACCTTAGGAAACTATTATTTTAAGGTTTCCTTCAATGTGAAAGTAATTTTGTGAGATCAAAAAAATGAATGAAAATACCGTGACATAGTTCCTTTAACTTCAGCACATAGAAGCGTAGACTGGTAGTCTTTCTTTTCACCTAAACGTTGAGGAGAGTGGAATTTTTCAACATGTCAGTTTGGTGTTTATACATGAAGACTTTTATTTTTAATTAAATGTAGAGGACCGTGCATTCATTCATAAGTGAAGGTGTTTATTGCTTATTGGCGTCACATTTCATTAACTGCTTGGTAAAAGCCTCGTTATTCAAGTGAATATCACTTGTGCTCACCAAATAAAGTTTGTACAGACTCCATCGAGGACAACAGCTACAATGTTAATAAGTTTGGTATTTATGAGTATCGAGGGGTTTTAGGCAAAAGGCTTCATCCTTGTGTCACCAATAATTATTAAAAATTTGTTGATAGAAGTCCTCAAGTTGTACAATGGCTTGGATTATTAACAAGAACCTTCTTTTTCTTAGAGGCAGACACGGATACCGACACCAGGAAATAGAAACTTTACCAAATGGAAAGCTTGTCCTAAAGGAAGACAAGGTTTGTTGACAAACCTGTTGAGGTGAAAATGTTTAGTTTCCATAAAATTTTCTCACTGTCCTCTGAGACCCTACTGTGGATTAGTTTCACAGTTGATTCTAAGACGGTTCTTTTGCATCATGGAAATCCTGAAAAGCCGTGGAATTTCAGTATTGTAAAATCCATGCCAATGAACCTGTCTCAAGATTAAAACCAAGAAGAACTGAACATGACACTTATTGCGTCAAATTTTAACAAAATGACTATTAGTAATTAGTAATTATCATGGGGCACTTCATTAGATGTTTATATCTTGCTGAGATTGAAGGCATAAATCATGATAATGAAAAACCTTAAAAATGGTTACCTAAAAATAATTACCTTTGGTTTGATGAACAATGTACTTGACACACCACTTGAATTTGGCCATCGTTGCCATTAATATGCCCTTAACTGAAATTTGATTTTGTTGTTGGGGAGTCACGTGATGACGCCAAGCTAAGCGGACGCGGATCCGAGCTCTCTCCAAGAAACTTTCAAGAAAATGTTTCTTAATAGTTTTACTATGACCGCGTGATAACCTTTTGAGTATATTAATTGTTGACAAGCGAATGTCTGCTCGATTGACAAGGTCAAAAGCAAAGCAGCGAACCGAAATGTCAGTTTCTGAAGCGAAGTTAGACGCAGTACTTGCAAAGATGGACGACTTGCTCGCCGCTAAAGACGAACAAGAGTCGAAGTTGAACGGCATCCTGCTGAAGTTAGAGAGTTTGGAAAAAAGTCAAAAGAAAACTGCTAAAGATGTCAGCGAATTGAAAGACAGTTATAAACTTTTAGACCACGATGTGACAGAGATTAAAAGCGCTATTGAAGAAAAGGCGAGCCGCAACGAAATAAACGCCCTCAACAAAAAAATTGATGACCTGGAGAACAGGTCTAAGAGGAACAACATAGTCGTATGGGGTTTAAAGGAAGGCGCCGAAAAAGACTGCAGCTCCATAGAAGAATTCTTAAAGGAAGAACTATTCAGTAAGCACATGGGCCTCGAAAATATGGAAGTTATGCGAGCCCACTGTACGAAGATCAACCAAGCGGCTGAGAGCGCTAGCGCTCCGCAACCAAGGACTATCCACGTTTACCTACTTAGTTATCCTGATAAAGAAAGAATTCTAAAGGCTGCAACGAACACCCTGAAAGATAATCCTTTCTGTGACAGCCAGTTATTCATATCCGACGACGTGTCAAAAGCAGTTGGAAGTGAAAGAGCCAAACTAAGAAAAGACCATTTAAAGCAACTTAAAGAAAGAGAAGGAGTTCAGTAGGCGTTCATCCCATGGTCAGTTCCCGGGCAGATATTGTATAAAGAAATCGATTCTGAAGGTCTCAAGTCCTTTGAAATCAGGCATGAGTAGTCCTTATGTTGCTGTTTTGTTGTCATTATGAACTACGTAATCATAGTTAAATAAACTGTATGATTTATAGTTCGTTTACAATTCAGCGCAGGCAAAACTGCTTGTCACTTTTAATAGCATAGTAAAATACAGTCATATGCTATGGAGATCTCGGCGAAAGTGTGCAGCAACCAAGATGGTAAGTGTGCATTCGTTTGTTTGTATATTTTGTGTGTTGTTTTGTGTCTGTGTTGTACTTCTTGTTCAAAACATAAATTATTCTCTTACTACTTTTCGTTTGTTTTGCTATTTTATTCATATTCCGGGCAAATAGCACCTATTAATGTGATAACGCTTAATCATTTTTGCATTAAAAATGCATAATTCGAAAGCTAAGCCTGAAAGCATCAAATTGCTTTCCTTGAATGTTAGAGGCCTTAGCAACTTTCACAAGCGCAGAGCAATTTTTTCCTGGTGTAGGAAGCAAAAAGCCGATTTAATATTTTTACAGGAAACCCATTCCACAGCAGAACGACAAGATCAGTGGCGAAAAGAGTGGGGCGCTTCTGTTTTATTTTCACACGGGAGTACAAATGCTAGAGGTCGAGAATTGTTTCTTTATTGTGATTATAATATGAATGACTATAACATTTCCCCAATGTTCTATAAGGAGATGTTACATTGGTGGTCAGATTTTCGTTCTAGGTTTGACCTTGTAAGTCTACTTGAAACAATTATCTGGAACAATCATAATATTAGAGTAAACGGTAAACCTATATTTTATAATAATTATAATAGCGCAAACATTGTTCTCTTAAGCGACTTAAAATTTGATTTGAGTAACACAGAGTCCTTTAACCTTGCAAAACAAAATGGTTTAAGAGATTCCAACTTTCTGACCTGGACTGGTGTGCGTTGCGCTGTACCAAGTCATCTTAGAATTCGAAGCCGCGAAGTTGATAGAGATCATGTCAGATCACTGCAATTTAAAATCGGTGACAGAATTTTTGATCCAGCACTTAGTAAGTCTAGGGATTTCTACGGTCTGCTTATATCCAGTAAGGCGACAGAGTCCAGAGGCTTCATAAAGTTGAAATTAAAATTTTCTATTGATGTGGAAGCAAAAAAGGCTTTCTCATTAATGAGGTCCTGTATCTGGAAACATATGTGGAATGTTTTCAGTTTAAAATACTGAACGACATTTTATTCACAAAGTCTCGCTTAGCTAAGATAGGTGTAATACAAAGCGATCTTTGCACCTTTTTTAGTACTTGTCCGGAAACAATTGAACATTTATTCTTTTACTGTGTTTACACACGTGCATTTTGGGAAAAAATTGAATCTTATTGGATCGCTATTGCCAAAGAACAAAGGAAACTCGAGTTGAAGACTATTTTAATTGGCGTCACAGATACTAAATGTCCTCTGTTTAACTATTTAATCGTTTTAGGTAAGCTACATTTATGGAACTGCCGTAGGAATAATAGCCTTCCTTTTTTCTCTTCCTATAAGAAACTAGTTAGAAGAAAATATGAAACTGAACGTCACATTGCTGCTAAATATAATAATGTGAAGATGCTAGAGGCTAAGTGGAAACCTGTTTCGAATTGCAATTTGCTAGGTACATAGGTGTGTAACCGGAAAACAAACTGTATAAAAGTAGTCTTAAAATCGTAGTCTAAGGAAGTATTGTATAGTAAGTAGTGTAGTATAAGTAATGTATTGTAAGTAGTATTGTAAGTAGTGTATGTCTTGTTTTGTAAGTAGTGTTCTTTGTGTTGCAATAAAAAAAAAGAAAAAAAATTGATTTTGTTTGATTTAGCAGGTGTGGTGTGCTGTGGTATTTGAACTGGTTCTTACTTTTCTTTACTTTGGAAAAAAAAAACAACCATCATTGTTTTAAGGAAATTTCAACTACGTTGTGAAAATTTTGTTGTGGCTTATGTTCTGTTGTAGGATGAGAGATTCTCGGGTCTCCCAGCTTCAGTGCAGCACTTAAAAAAATGTTTGGAACATGAACTTTGCTTGGTACCACTCCTGAAGGAAGAAGGTAACACAACACTTACCAAGTGGCTGAATTTTTACGCTATGCTGTTAAAAAAAACTACCTTATTGTCACTAACTTTCACAGGTCTTAATTTTCGCGATTTTCATGATTGAGAAAAAAGGTACCACTTAAATCATAAACATTAAATTTGCTAAACATTTAATTTACTATACTGTTGTAGAAACAAAATAAACATGACATTTTGTATGTATGAGTAAAGCGAAATGTAGTTAAGTATTGTAAACTATTTTGAATTCTTTTGTTCAGTAAAATATTTGTATTTTAAGAAGAAAATGAGGAGGTCATTTCCACGAACCAAAATTGTCTCATTTCTGTTTGTAATTATGCAGTTATAATATTGTAGCCAAAATCATTTTGGCCACAGCAAAATCATTTTCGTCACGGCAAAATCAATTTAACCACGGCAAAATCATTTTCGTCACGCAAAATCATTTTAACCACGGCAGAATCATTTTCGTCTCGGCAAAATCATTTTAACCACGGCAAAATCATTTTCAACCGCGGCGAAATCATTTTCAACCAAGGTAAATATATTTTCTACTCACGTAACCTCTGTTCGCAAGGTATGGGAGTTAATCAACTATGGCGGAATGGCGGATAACTGACTCACAGTTTCGAGACTAGTAGAAGATGTTTTGCGCAAACTGTGGAGTGCCTCTGAATGCGAGTTAAACAAATGTTGACGGGCCTGCACGACTCCCGCGTTCGTAGAAGAAATTCTAAAGCCCTCATAGCTTAGCTCTAACTAGTAGGTCTTGAAGGGATTTCCCTTTTCGATATGAGATGATGGGAGGCTGCTTAAAGATTTTTTTCAGCCGTGGTTGGTTCTGTAAAAGGTGCCATTTTCCCATCAGAATTTACTTTAGGCTAGGTAGTGCTGGGTGGTACCGTGTGACAAAGGGAGTATTTTGTTACGTGCAGCCTTGTTCTTCTGTTCTAGTTTAGTTTTTCTCTCGGAGAATTTTACTTCTGAGAGGCTTTTTTTTATTACACCTGTTGGATATCCTCTACACTTCAACTGTTTCCTTCAACTGTTTCCTTTGTAATGTGTTTGCACGTCAAGGATAGATTTTTTGTGAAATGTCCCGCCCTTGTACACTTTCGTGTCCAAGAATGTAATCTCTGTTTCTGATATTTCAGCCGTAAATTTGAGTGTCGGGTGAAAGCTATTTGCCTTTCTTAGGAATTCTTCAATTTTTTTCTATACTGGTGTCCCACAAGGACAACACGTCGTCAATGTATCTTTTCCACACTACCGTTTTTTTTGCTGCTCTGCCTAAGTATTTGTCTCTCTATTTTGGCCACGAAGATATTAGCAAAAGCTACGGCCATTTTCGTTCTCATGGGAGTTCCATCGGTTTGTAGATAATCGCTCCCGTTAAAGCGGAACGAGTTTTCTTGCAAGATTAGACTGAGCATTTCTCTAAAATTTCTCGTAGGTATGGAAGGGGGGGGAGGGGAGGATTCGATGTAGAATGCTTCGTATGCTTGGCATACGGTGGTGATTCCTTCCTCTTGAGGTATGTTAGTGTAGAGGCTAGTAACGTCCATGGAGGCAAGAATCACGTTCTGAGGCAATTTCGTCTGCTCAATGAAGTTAATGAAGTCCGTCTTATCTTTTAGATACGAATCTTGTTTTTGTGCTATAGGCTGAATGAGTCGGTCAACAAATAACGATAAGCGCTCTGTAGGGCCATCACACCCCGATGTTATAGGTCTCCCGACAGGCGTCGGTTTGTGAATCTTTGATAGTGTGTAAAAACTGGAATTCGCGGAGGATTTGGCGTAAGGGAAGGCCATTTACCCGTCATTTCGCCAATGTGGTTTCGTTGGAGGAGTGATTTTATCAACTGATTTTCTTTCTTGGCTGTGGTTTCAACCACAGGTTTTTCTACGGGTCGGTATTTTACTATTTATTTGTATCATCTAGTAGAACTTGACCCTCGTTGATTTTGTCTTTTCTGCTCATAATGCTCATAACGCTAGGTAACGCTCAGCATTGCCTAGCCTAAGAAAATTCTGATGGGAAAATGGCCCCTCTTACAAAACCAACCACAGCTGAAAAAAAAATATTTAAGGAGCCTTCCTTCATCTCATATCGAAAAGAGAAATCCCTTCAAGACCTACTAGTTAGAGCTAAGCTATGAGGGCTTTAGAATTTCTTCTACGAACACGGGCGTCGTGCACGCTCGTCATCCTATTTTTTTAAACCAGAAACCACATTAAGTCGCTTAACAAACGATCGGAGGTCAAATTAACTCTTTTCCGTCAAGAGTTGTATTTTCCCGACGTTGAAGTCGGGAACCATTGAGCCACTTGTGACGTCATCATTTTTGACGTCACCAGATTGTTTTGATAAGCAGCTAGCACAGCAAGGACAGATCCATCCATACGTGTGTCCATTTTGAATATCGACCAAATTCTGGCAGAGCTGTACCAGAAAAACGTGTCTAATTTTGGCTCTAAAGTTGGTGGTAAAATAGGCCAAGTCACCTAGTTGATCAATGTTCCATTTCCAGGTTTTTAGAAGGACTGAGGCCAAAACTTTTCCAGTGGGTAGAAAGGTGATAAAGGGTAGAAGATAAAGAGAAAAGAAAGGGAGAGAAAAAGGAAAGCAAAAGAAGCGAGAAAAAATTAGAAATGAATCAGCTTATGCGCATGCGTGAAAGCAAAATAATGTTACAATTTACAACAGAAGCTGGCTCAAAATTGAGCTAAAATGTAAGAAAACGCTTTTGTAGCAAAGTTTAGTGGCATTTGGCATCATAGCACTTCAAAAACCGCTTTAGCGGTAAAAAATGCGTTTTTCTAAGGGAAAAATGCTGACGGTAAAGGGTTAAACTGAGAATAGCAAACAGTGCGAGCCACAAGAATCCACCGATTATCAGAAAATTGATCAGATATGACCGCAAGATCCAAGTCTTAAAAATGTGACGCTTAAGTTGTAAAGGCTCAATTGACCATTTCAAAATCCTTCAAACTCAACCCACTACAAAAACACAAGAAGCAAAATTGGTCAAAAGACCTAGATAAGGCGCTGCGTACAAAGACGTGAAGTGGGAGTCGCGCAGGCCTTCCAGCCCCATTTTATAACTGGAACAGAGGTCACGTTAGCCTGCGAACGCAGACGTATTTCCGGCTGTCGTTTCTCTCCGCCAAGAATAACGGAGAGACACGACAGCCGGAAATACGTCTGCGTTCGCAGGCTAAGGTCACGTGAGCACAAAATATATTTACGTTGGTTGAAAATGATTTTGCGTGGTGAAAATGAT
The DNA here is from genome assembly GCA_964017195.1 of Siderastrea radians. Taxonomy (NCBI): domain Eukaryota; kingdom Metazoa; phylum Cnidaria; class Anthozoa; order Scleractinia; family Rhizangiidae; genus Siderastrea; species Siderastrea radians. The sequence continues at coordinate 54,336,358 of OZ024891.1, read as the reverse complement.
TTTGCCGTGACAAAAATGATTTTGCCATGGTTAAAATGATTTTGCCGTGGCCAAAATGATTTTGCCGTGACGAAAATGATTTTGCCGTGGCCAAAATGATTTTGCCGTGACGAAAAAGATTTTGCCGTGACAGTTGTGGGCCACCGTATGAACTATCTTTACCAGTGAAAAAAGTAATAAAGTTGTCAGTTAAATTTCAGCCTTGGGTAAGGTATGTTTTCAAACTTTTGGACCTTCTCAGCTTTAACTTTTGTATAAGAGGGTTTTCGTTTTATAGAGAGTGCCCAATTCAGGGAAGGGGGAGTAGAAATATTGACTGTTTCAAAACCTGTTTAAATCTGTACTAGCTGCTTTCAAAAACCAAGCGACACTACCAACTAGCCACTTCCAAAGCAAGAGTTATGTTGACAAAAATGCTGAATTATAAATTATAAGTGTTCATGCCGTATTCCACTGGCCTCCTTCATCTCAGTGCGTGCAGGCTACATTGCAAGGCTAGCACACCAGACTCAACCGATGGTCACGTTTCTCAGTCTTGTCAATCATCGTAGCGGAAGTCTTTTGAAACAAAGAAGTTTAGTTCAAGGGCTTCCCAGGGTCGCGTTCGGGCGCTGTGATTGTTGGATTCCAATCCACTTTGTTTTTCACGGTCCGTGGATTGTAGTAAGAAGCGCAATCGTTTTTCACGTTGCCATGTCGTCGCCATGTTCCTACCAGTAGCGTAGTTCCAACACACTCCATATAAACTAAGTGCAACCCACAATTCATTGATTCGCTCTGACGAAGGGCTAACACTCGAAACGTCAGCTTTCAATCTCTTTTACCTTATTAATTCAGTGCGTTGGATCGTTGGTCGGGTTTTAATGTACGGTACATAGTTTGCATTTTATTGAATGTTGCACTAAGCCACCTTTTGGCCATCATAGTTGTTACTGTTGGACAACTGATAATAAAGATATTGAAGCTGAATAAAATTTCGGAGACTTGTTATTATTGTTCTTTAATAGAATGTTACGGATAATATGGAGTTAGTGAAACGTCATTCTACTTTTTTGTCGCTTATCTTTCTGAAGTATTTGTCGAAACTCAAGAGTTAATTTTAAGCGTTTAGCTGGGTTACATTTTGCTGTTTATTTACTTCCCTTTTTACGTATTTTATGTCTTAATAGGTAACAGTGTCTCACCTATCCATGAAAAGCCTCTTAGTTCAAACGACAGTGACAAAATGTGTACCAAGACTGCTAACAATGGTGCCGGCGACAGTGAACAATCAATAAGAAACGATGGATGCACATTGCTGCACTCAGCCGTACAGAGTGGTAACGTTGACACCATCGAGGCAATACTTTCTCTTGGAGTTGACCTTGACTCAAGGAACAGCAATGGTGCAACACCACTGATGGTTACTGCTGTTAATGGGAGACCTCAGACCTTTGGGTTTCTCATCAGTAAAGGAGCAGATCCGTCTTTGAAAAACAACGTTGGAGGGAGTCTGTTGCACTGTGCTGCAGAAGGCGGAAATGGTGAAATCATTGAGAAGCTGCTGTCTCTTGGACTTGACTTTGAGTCAGGGCACAGCAATGGTATAACACCACTGATGATTGCTGCTGGTAGTGGGAGACCTCAGACCTTTGGGTTTCTCATCAGTAAAGGAGCAGATCCGTCTTTGAAAAACAACGTTGGAGGGAGTCTGTTGCACTGTGCTGCAGTAGGTGGAAATGTTGAAATCATTGAGAAGCTGCTGTCTCTTGGACTTGACCTTGAGTCAAGGATGATCGATGGTTCAACACCACTGATGATTGCTGCTGGTATTGGGGGACCTCAGACCTTTGGGTTTCTCATCAGTAAAGGAGCAGATCCGTCTTTGAAAACCTACGATGGAGCGAGTCTGTTGCACTATGCTGCAAAAGGTGGAAATGTCGTAATCGTTGAGAAGCTGCTGTCTCTTGGACTTGACCTTGAGCCAAGGGACAGCAATGGTTCAACACCACTGATGATTGCTGCCACTGATGGGAGACCTCAGGCCTTTGGGTTTCTCATCAGTAAAGGAGCAGATCCGTCTTTGAAAAGCAACAATGGATGTAGTCTTTTGCACCATGCTGCACGAGGCGGGAGTGTTGAAATCATTGAGAAGCTTCTTTCTCTTGGACTGGACATTGATTCAGGGAACAGCAATGGTTCAACACCTCTGAGTGTTGCAACAGCTGAAGGTAAAGCTGAAGCTGTCAAGTTCCTGCTTAGTAGAGGAGCACATTAGCCTCGTTATGGTGTTTTGTGAGTGTACAATACTCTGTAGGCTCAGTGAGATTATGGCGGAATAATTTTGTATGGTAGAAAAATCTATAACAGGAATAATAAGATCAAATTGTTCAAATTCCGTGAAAAATCCAAAATCGGTTAAATATTATCGTGACGGCAGCGACTTTGAATCATTTTCTGATTATTTTGTCTGATTTATTCTGTCAAGCTGTGAGAAGGGACGAGTTGGCGCCTTTGTTGTATCACATAATTGGAAATATTTATTTAAATTGTAGCGACTTTTGATTAATTTAAACGTTGTTCTTTAATAGGGCACATTTGTGTACTTGTTTTTCTTACCCAGTGTGTGTAATATTTTTTTTGGACTTGTTGGTTTTGGGTTGGCATCAATCACCAAACGGATATAGAGTGATTTTTTGTGGAGATTTTCTTTGCAATTTCAAATCAAACTCCTGGCGATTTTCACTTCAGTTTTACGAAATATTGGTCATAATAAGTGAAAACAACATTAATAATAATAGACATTTTGTCTTGGTAATGGTGGTAGTACCATGGAAATGTCGGACAGCATTAGTTTTAATATTTCTACTGGAGTTTTTCACCAAATCTCTAAGCATACGATGCACTTAAGAGAGATCCTGTATCCATGTTTCATTCAGTGATGGAAACTACAGACTTGAGCTCTGGGGTGAACAACTTAGAGCAGGCCTTTTACTGTGATTATTATCCTTCGATTTAGGTGCTTAGGTGTTTAGTTGCTTAGGTGTCTGCTTTCTCGGACAGCGAAAATTAATTCCCTGTAGAAAAAAAAATAGTCTTTCCTGTCTTTGTGTTACCAATCCCCCAATTAAACCTCACGTAAAATTCATGCTATGTGATGGTTAACCTACAGTTTAATGACCTGACAAATTATGGCGTATAAGCACGTGATTTCATTTTTGTCAGATTTGAATCATCTTCGAGTTGAAAGTTACTAGCAGAAAACAGTGACGGAAAAAATGTTGCTGTACGCACTCAACACAAACAAAATTACTTTGAATTCTCAATTATTGAGTGCACGGTGTTTGCACAGCACAGCGTTTTGGTGGAAATTGTATTAACTCCGTAGCTCAGTAGGCATATCACCAAAAAAAGATATAATATAACCACTGTATGATTAACGTGTGGAAACTGCAGGACGTTTTGTAAAAACATGAATTGGAAAGGAAAAAACCGCAAACAATACAGTGGGACCCAAATTTACAACCACCGCTTATAATACGACGACCCCGTTATTGCTAATGTCGTGATATTTTTATTCGGTCAGATCAGGAATTGTGCAGAGTTTGCCGCCCATTTTCCGGCACATTTTTCCGGCCTGTTGGTCTTATTCAGGGTTCTTTTTAGCCTGTTTCCACTGTACCTTAACGTTTACCATTAGAACATTTAATTTATTGCCAACTTAGAGTTGCTTTTGTATTTATGACAGGTATTGTTAAAAATATATATATAGCACATATTTTAATTTGTGTAGATAAGTACTTTTTCATACAAAAGTTTTAAAGTAATTTTTTACTCTCAGTGCAAAGAAATATTTTTCCAATGTAACGTTGTTACAGTAGGGTCAACTTATTACAAGGACTCATATTAGTATTTTTACAGTTTGTTGTAGTAATTAAAATTTAGGTTTTACAATAATGTGAGATGTTTTAACAAAATTCAAGTTTTTATAAAGAAGCGCATTGGTTTTTAAAATAGAATATGTCTTAATACAACTAGTTTTTTTTCCCAATATTTCATGAGGGATTTAGATTTTTAAGGAGTGTAGTTAAATCTTAACATTAACGGAATATACGTATTAATGAAATTAGCTATTTTACGCTGTAGGTTTTTATTAGATTAATGATTAGTTTTCTAGAACATATTATTGCTGAGTGTCAACAGTCACATTTTTTGTTTTTACAATAGATTAAAGTTTGTGTATGACACAAGTTCAGTTTTTGTTGTCTTAATAGTTGTGTTGTCCGTTGACACACTAAAAGTTAGTGGCGCCGGGAAGTTAACAATCGTCCAATTTTGTGGTTACTTAAGGGTGGTAACGAAAGTGCGATTGGGGAGAATGTTCATAAATTATACGACTAACATTTTTGCGTCACTTCTTCCAGTTTTGTCGCGTTATTGTTTTCAAGGTAATTGCCAATGTAGGTCAAGTTGAAGAAAACGAAAGCAAATGAACAGTAACGGGCTGCCAGTAGTGTACCTATAATCCTCTGAAGTGCGCGATAATTAGAAAGACGGTGACTGCATTGATTTTCACTTCAATTTCAGAAAGGTTCATGTGATTATTAAAAAGCTTTGTTGGGGGGAGGGGACAGCACACAGTCCAGGAGCAGATCCCTTTCTCTTGCTGCAGTAACATTTTCACAAATCGCCGATGACGTGACGTCTTTAGAACGACTGAGCCAGTGTATCAACCCTCTTCGCCTCATCAGCCAGTTTTAGTTTCAGTTTCAGACTTGAGCCGAAAATAAAGCAAAAAACAAAAATCAATAATCGAGCTCGCTACTTCAGTGGTAGTTTACAAGGAGCCTCTCCTTTCGCTCAGGTATGGTCGAACACGTGCGAAAGTTGGCTGCTAGGTGGAAACGTCAAGGACGTGTGGTGTTGTTCTGAGCAGAAGGAGAGAAAGCTCGTAGACTGCCCTCCAGTGGTGGTTAGTTAACCAGTCCAGCTTGATGAGTGAATGTTAACAAAACGTCTGGTAAAACACGAGTGAGGAGTCAAATTTTAAGGCTTTAATGCTTGTCGCGCAAAACCTCCATGCGCGGGAAGGGAGAAGACACTGAGGTTTCTTTTCCGACATACCAAGAAGATCAGCAAAACTCGGCCTCTCTTCAAGTCCTTCTTTCCATTGTTGGGTTCCTGCCATTGTACAATATTTCGTGTCATTTTCACTCACGACAAGTACAACTTGTTCTATGCATTCAGGCATTGGGCATCAAAGGGAAGGCGACATGCGACAAAAAAATTAATGTTGTGTTCGTCGCGGGTGACGTGCTCTTGTTTTCTCGCCTGCTGCAAAGATTTCGTCCGCGCGCGCAAGGTTCTTAACAGAAGACGAAAAGGTGCAGACATTTGGAGCTTTTCTTTTCTTTGACTACAAGAGTGTCCACGCCCTGCACAGGCTAACCAACATTTTCCTCATAAAGTTCCGTTCTCTGTGCAAGGAAAGCGTTTGGTTATTCTGAGGAAACACTAATACGACCATTTACTATGTTGAATGAAAAATTGCTGTTACAAATTGAAAGTTTTGTTAGAAAAATCACCAATCTTTTGAAACTTGCCTTTGTATCCTGCATGTAATCTTGTGGTTGTCTTTCATAAGATTTATATTTCATCTATGTGTAACTAATCTGTTAACTCCTAGGAAATCTAGAAACAGGGTTTGTATGCCAGCTGGAATTCCTGGAAAGGTCTGTTTTGAAACTAAATTGTAACTTAAGGGTCGAGAGAGCAGCAGAGAATAGCAACTTTAAAATTAAAAAGTGTTCTCTCCTTTTTTTAATATTGTAACTACTTTAGCTTCGGGTTTGTATGCAAGTCACCTGCCACGTGGAAACGCCACGCGTGAGTAAAGGGACTGCTTGTAAGTCTTCAGTCTCCCAAGCTAAAGCACAGAGAGGAACACGCGAGTGCGCACACAAGTCACCTGCCACGCGCGAGTAAAGGGACTGCTTGTATGTCTACAGTCTCTCAAGGTAAAGCACAGAGAGGAGCACGTGAGTGCGCACGCAAGTCACCTGCCACGCGCAAGTAAAGGGACTGCTCGTACATCTACAGTCTCTTAAGCTAAAGCACAGAGAGGAACACGCGAGTGCGCACGCAAGTCACCTGCCACGCGCGAGTAAAGGGACTGCTTGTATGTCTACAGTCTCTCAAGGTAAAGCACAGAGAGGAACACGCGAGTGCGCACGCAAGTCACCTGCCACGCGCGAGTTAAGGGACTGCTCGTACGTGTACAGTCTCTTAAGCTAAAGCACAGAGACGAACACACGAGTGCGCACGCAAGTCACCTGCCACGCGCGAGTAAAGTGACTGCTCGTACGTCTACAGTCTCTTAAGCTAAAGCACAGAGAGGAACACGCAAGTGTGCACGCAAGTCACCTGCCACGCGCGAGTAAAGTGACTGCTCGTACGTCTACAGTCTCTTAAGCTAAAGCACAGAGAAAAACACGCAAGTACGCACGCAAGTCACCTGCCACGCGCAAGTAAAAGGACTACTCATACGTCTACAGTATCTTAAGCTAAAGCACAGAGAGGAACACGCGAGTGCACACGTAAGTGACCTGCCACGCGCGAGTAAAGTGACTGTTCGTACGTCTACAGTCTCTTAAGGTAAAGCACAGAGAGGAAAACGCGAGTGCGCACGCAAGTCACCTGCCACTCGCGAGTTAAGGGACTGCTCGTACGTCTAGTCTCTTAAGCTAAAGCACAGAGAGGAACACGCGAGTGTGCACGCAAGTCACCTGCCACGCGCGAGTAAAGTGACTGCTCGTACGTCTAGTCTACAGGCAGCCCCAGCTAACATTGCGTACCACAAATCAGAAAGTAGTTGAAATGAAAATAATTTGCCTTATTTCTTTGTTGTATTGGTCATTATCTGTGGGCTTCCTGGGCTGGTTTGAAGCTTTTTGGGCGAGAAATTGAGGTTTCTATCTTTCATGCTTGCTTAACGTTTAGAATTAAAGTTAATTAATTCTAAACGTGTAGCAAACATGAAAAATAAAAACGTCAATTTCTCGCCTAAAAAGCTTCAAACCAGCCCAGGAAGCCCTCAAATAATGACCAATACAACAAAGAAATAAGGCAAATTGTTTTCATTTCGAATTCTTCCTTATTTGTGGCAATTTAAGATGCTTTATAGCATTTCCATGCAAACTCTTAAATGTTGCCGATGTCATTATTATGCATAGCGTAAAAAACAGTCTAATTTATGCACAGCTCTGAACGTTAGCTTGGGCTGCCTGTGCTTAAAACTAACAAGCAAAACAATGCCTCTGGACGTGTGTTATTCAGTTTGGAACATTTGCCACCCTCTGCAAACAACGTGAAAAAACGAAATTCTAGGTTTTATTGAGAACATGAAAACACTGGCCATGGTTAATTCTCCTCTCTATCTGAACTTGAATTCTGTCCCTACCAATTCAGCTTCTGGATAGTTCGGTCACATCATCAAGACAAATTGCACAATTTGGAAAAAATTTTGCCATCATTGCCTACAAAAATATATGTGGACTAAACTTCCCAACAAGTGAAGAAAATACAATAAGATAACCACTCCAAAAATATTATCTATATCAGACAAATGATTGCTTTATGAATAATTATTGTTCATTAAAGTCACTTTAAGTTTTTCAGTACACTTTTAAATCAGTACGTAGCCATTAATCTCGTACCCAGATCTCATTTGTACACGACTGAAATGTGAGTGGAAGATCTGGGTACCAGATTATGTAGCCTGGATTGTTTTAATGGCTTATAATTCACAACTTGGTAGTTTTTCAGTACACTTTTAAGTGAGTACATAGCCTTTAATCTCGTACCCAGATCTCACTTGTACACGACTGAAATGTGAGTGGAAGATCTGGGTACCAGATTATGTAGCCTTGATTGTTTTAATGGCTTATAATTCACAACTTGGTAGTTTTTCAGTACACTTTTAAGTGAGTACGTAGCCTTTAATCTCGTACCCAGATCTCACTTGTACACGTCTGAAATGTGAGTGGAAGATCTGGGTACCAGACTACGTAGCCCTGTTTGTTTTAAGGACGGTGCCTCCTAATACAGATGTATTTTTGCATTAGCAAGGGTCATTGGAATCCAAAAAGAAAAATGTAGGTAACTACGCAGTTTTCATAGATGTTTAAGCAGCCATAATTCCAAAAACGCCCTAAAATATAAAGAATGTGTGGCATTTTCTTTCCAAATTTAAGCTCAATTATCTCTGAAAAATGCGTGGTTACCCCCAATCTTCTTTTTGCATTTTGATAGCCCTTGCTAAGATCTGCTTTTTCCACGTAGTCATAAGCCGTGCAAAAATATTGTTGTATTAGTGGGCAAACTCCTTAAGAAACTTGGATATCCCGAGATGTGCAGAATGTATGTGTAGTAACAAAAGAAGGCACCGTCCTTAATGGCTTATGATTCACAACTTGCTATAAGCCTTCATTGTTGCCATGGAAGCAGCTGTTGTCATCCAGCTGCCGCCATCCACTATCAGTGTGTTAGCTGTCATGTAAGAGGAAGCACCGCTGGCAAGAAAGACTGTGGCATCTGCCACATCTCGGCGAGTACCCAGTCTTTGTAGAGGGATGTTCTCCAGAAACTTTGGTGGTAGACGTTTGGCACCTGTGAACATAATCATCATCAGTAATGTAAAGCATAACATTTTTGGATGGTTTCATTTGGTAGGTTATCAATTTTAGCAAGTTTTTCCTATTATATTTATGTGCTAAAGGAAGATTATTACTTTTCTGGTAAGAAAAAATTATTAAAGTTACAGGAAGCCATTGCCATCCAAGTTGAGTTATGAAAAAAACAAAACAGCTGAATATAACACAATGCAAGACCATAAAGCTGTTCTTTTACTTAGCTGAGGAGGCGTTAACTACATAAATGTCTGGTTTTAAACTGATAAATGCTAGGTGCAAGAATACGACCAAAGTAATGGTTTTTTTTGGGGGGGGGAGGGGGTGGGGAACAGGAGTCACTTTACCTAATATAAATCTCCCAAATTTGTATAATCTACATCTGTCAAACCTTTAAGAACAGGACAACCAAACTCCTGTGAGGATTTGTCACATAACATCATCAATTTCTTGGTAAACCAAGCCAATTTCTGCCCTCTGATTGATAGGCAGTCAGTAAATAGATCAGATCAAGTATTGATGTTGCGTTCACATTAAGATACAACAAACTTACTAACCTAGCCTACGAAAACCCTCGGTGTCTGCCACAGCTCCAGGTGAAACACAATTGACACGAACACCATCTGGACCCCACTCTACTGCAAGGTGCCTCATCATACCCTCTAGTAAAGATAGAAAGACATGCATTAATTCTCACTAATCATACCCTCTCATAAAGACAGATATGCAGGCACTCAGGCATTATAATTATCTCTACAGATGGCCAGACATCATACACTCTAGTAAAGACAGATATTCATTTATCAATTCTCACTAGTCTAATGATGCCATGACATTTTTTTCTGATGTTAGTCACCAGAAAAAAAACTAAGATTAAAAGAAGATTGTGTCAAGCAGGCAGCCACGTTTTATTAATAACATCAATTTTCAATTTTAAAATATACCAGACTGGATGATAATTAACATACCAATAGCTGCTTTGGCACTTCCTGCATGGCACTGCAAAGGTAATAAAATATAGTAAGGTTGTTTTTCAGTACAAACTGTTGACAGATGTTCTTTTTTCAATCACTGAGATTGGTGAGTGTACAAGCAAAGGAATTATCTCATTTTAGATAGTGTCTTTATCTAAAAAAATGTCTGGAAACAAACAATTTGAACATACAATTCTCAAATAACTGACCAGAGTTGTGACTGATTTTCAGAGCCCTGACACCAATATATGAGTTCTCCCACTTGTCTTCATAGATTTCTCACAGTTATAGGAGATCACATGTTAAATGTCAAAACAATCCAGATTTCAAGTGATCATTCTTTTTCTTTACATAACCTGTATGTTTGATGGTGTATTAATACTGCAAAAAAAGAACCGTAATTTGTAACATCTGCCATGAGCAATCTCAAATTTAGAAGCTCCAATTTGACCACAAACCAACAAGTCTGTTATAAATGGATAGACTAAGGCAACAACAACAACAAACAACAACAAAACTTTATTTACATGAAAAAATCAATATATTGCACAAAAAAAATAATAAAAATACAGTACAGGGAAATCACAATAAATTATTTATGTATGCTACAAGAAGTATTAATCTTGATTTAAATGAAACATTGTGTCTTTGGTGATGTTGATGTGATGTTGTTTGTTAGTTTTTTTTTCTTTCAATTTTGATCTATCTCTTGCAAACAAAATTAGACTAAGTATCCTGGGGAGTTGACTTTTAGTTTGACATTGCAAGAGGTTCAAACAGACAGAGTCTGAATGCTGGTGCAGTCCTTACGGACCTGTAATGGATATCCATTGTAATGAAGAGTGGCTGTGATGTTAATGATACTTCCACCACCGTTATTCTGCATATAACAAGAAATAAATAAACTAAATTAAATAATATATAGTAAATGTGTTCATTATAGCAGGGATTCCTTATATCAGGGCTCTTTTTTATACATTTAAAAATATCATTTGTTGTACTGGGGCCTTCACTGTATAGGGGTTCGTTTTATTAGGGTTTGACTGAAGAAGGGCACAAAATTTGATCTTAAGGTGAGGGGTATGTGTTGTCAGCATTCATGATATTTCAAAGCTCACTAGCATCTTCCCCCTTGCTGTCATCAAAGAGAAGTTAACTCCATTAAATTCCTTGTTACTTTTCTAAACACAAATTTTCCTACAGATTTTGGCAAAGCAAAGCAACACTGTCAAAACAATGCTTGCATTTCACTGTTGAATATTTAACCTCGTTTGGCTAATACCAACGAGAAATATATAAACAACACCGAATCGGTGACATTTAAAGCTTGCTAGCAACTTTGTCTTTGCTCACGTTAAAGGCATTTTTATGAGATTAGATCCCTAATAAGTTTGCGACCAACATCTGTTTGGCTGAGCGAAAACCAGGAGCTGGGGGAAGTGACGACCAAAAAAAAAAGAAAAATTAACTACGGAAAAAAACGGGTATTACTAGACCCCGTCCTGACGGCAGGGTAATAATCTTCTTTTGAGCAATATGATCTATCCCGATCAAATTGTGTTAATGGACTGCCATACAGTAAACATTTGGAAACCTTTAAAAGTCTAAGCACCCCAAAGATTAAAATTGCATAAATACGACTTAATATAAAGGAGTTGGCAAGTATAGCATTGAGAACCTTTGTAGAAACGTGATGTATGTTAAAATGTAACATACCGCATCCATCTCACCTTGAAAAATTTATTGTAAACTGCTTTGCTTGCATTGAAGGTTCCCAGTGTATCAATGTCAATAACTACAAAGCAAGGGGGAAGGTGAACAATGGTACAAAATAGTATTGGAGGTGACCTAGTATGTAATTCAGCAGTACCATCTAATTTTTTTCATGTCTAGCATTCAGTGATTTATTTCGGCACACAGGTGTACAAGTAAACATTGGTCTAGCCTCACATGCGGCGCACCTATTCAATAGAGTAACATTCAAGGTGGCCACTCCCATAAAACTTGTGGTTTCTTGAGGTCTCCTCACCAATCTCTCCAAGCTGTAAATTTCTTTGTATTATTTGTTATGGCAAATAAATGATGATGATGATGATGATGATGATGATGATGACATGAGAACCCTCAGACCTTAGAAACGGAAAGTTCAGTCATCTGAAATGGACGAACTTTGATCCCTACCCGCTAGAAGACAATAGGAGCCATTGACAGAGCACACAGTTGGATTCTCCTCTGGCCTCTAGTAAACGAATGTTACTCGTCAGTCACGCGTCAACACTTGACGAGGCACACAGTTGGACTCTCGTGTGTTCTCTGGTAAAATGAATGTTAACCATCAGTCACACATCAACTTTTCATGGTGCTTGCGAAATATCGAAACATCCGAGCGCAAGAACCGCTTCGCTTTGTTCTTTTTACTTGCGGTTCAGCTTTTCGATAGCTCGCCTCCGCTTCTTCAGACATGCCGTACTGAGACGAATAATTAATAGTCAGGCGAGGCGAGTAAATGTGACAGACAATACGACATGCAGTCAGTCCACTTTTTTCAGTGCGAGATTCGGGAGGGGGAGGCTAGGTGGGAGGGTGCTATAATTTGAAATCGTTGTACATGCAAACATTAGACGACCTGGACTTGATGTTTTCGGTCATTTACTGCAATATTCTAGTAATGAATGGGTTAATTGGAAAATATATATATTCTCATACTGTCATATTCTCATACTCTCTTATAATTATGCTTCATTCAGTTTTGTTTATCATTAGAAATTAGCAAGGGTAGGGTGAGTTGACATTTTTTATTATCAGGAAGTAAGATATGTTCTTCACTTCCGTTTACAATTCCGCTCAGTGAGTCTATGATTAGTACTGTTTGTGTTACATTGAACTGTATAAGGCACAACACCCGCCAGTTCAGATGGACAAAAAAATTAAGTGTGATCTTACATTTTGTGATCAGTACTGTTTATGTTACATCGAACTGTATGAGGCGCAACACCCGCCAGTTCAGATGGATAAAAATATTAGGTGCGATCTTAAATTTTGTGATCAGTACTGTTCATGTTACATTGAACTGTATAAGGCGCAACACCCGCCAGTTCAGATGGACAAAAATATTACATGCGATCTTAATTCTGTGATTAGTACTGTTTATGTTACATCGAACTGTATGAGGCACAACACCCGCCAGTTCAGATGGATAAGTGCGATCTTAAATTTTGTGATCAGTATTGTTTATGTTACATCGAACTGTATGAGGCACAACACCCGCCAGTTCAGATAAACAAAAATATTAAGTGCGATCTTAAATACTGTGATTGGCACTGTTTATAAAATTTAAGCCATATCTTGGCTCTGTCCAGCGTTCTTCTTTTATTCTGTTCGACTAGTTCCTTCCATTTCGCATAGTAAACACGAGCAAGTTATTTAGCACGCGAATACGTGTCTCTTTCTTTCTGTTTTCGATTTTCTTGGCCTCTCCTTCCATAATCCAAGAAAATCGTTTTCTTTTGTTTCTTTCATTTCTTATCCTGCGTTTCTCATCGATTGAACTCTCACGCGAGCGTCGTGACATGATCGTTCTTTCGAAAGCGCGCGCTTTCCCTTCAATTCCTGCTTCCAAGGCTTGTAACGCGATCGCTGGCTAAGTTGCCTCTGGCTTGCGTGTGCGCCCGCTATTCCATAATCCGATATACCAAATTCGAATGGGCAGCGGCTTATCGCAAAACAATAGCGAAAATTGCTTATTACACTGGGGAAAGTACAACAAAGGAATTTTGAGCAAATTGATCTCTGTGGTGCAAATTACCGAAATACATCACAATGATAATGTTAGGGATGACACCGTTGTTTTCAGTGATGCGAACCTTTTTGTTTTTAATTAAAAAAAGCACTCGTGATTATTATATATCATCATCGCGTCTGCACTCGACAAAAATCGTAGTGTCTTCACACAGGTAGCGCGACCACTGAAAGATCCTACAAAAGTTCGAAAAACAACTCAAGAAGCTTGAATGTTTCCCCATTTTCAGGTTTCCATCGCGGCGAAAAAGCTAGGGTTTCAAATTCGACGGGTGAAACGTGCCGGATGTATGTTTCGGCCGCAATTCAAACTCCAACTGCGAGCGTTGAAAACGGCAATCAAGATCAAATTCCCTTACACTCTATGATTGGCTTAAATGATAGATTCACTTAATTAGATTTTCGAGCATTTAATTAGATCAATGTTAGCATCCAAAGCAACTATGTATATATATAGGCTTCCAACAGCGAGCCAAAAAATCCTCTATGAGGGTTCTCATGGACTAAGAATATGAAAACAATGTGAGACTACAATTTTCATAACTTAACAACTGGGGACCTATTGAATGCATATTAATACAAACCTGTTTTCATTCCATTGTAGGATAGCTGACTTGCAGGACAAAGGAAATTTCCTGCTGCTCCTAAGATAGTGAACATTTCATAATCCATTATTCTAAAATTTTACTGAACTGCATGTACCTTAAGCATAATAATATTACACACTGACAAGAAACAGAAAAGTCTGGTGGATCCAGGGGAGGGGGGTAGGCTGTCGAAATTGAACCCCCTCTCTCTCTTTACCCCCTTTATGGCGTGAATTCACCACTGTAAGTTGACAACTTGGGCCGCTTACTGGAACTTGCCACATAAATGACCTGGACAAAGGATGTGTATTCACAAAGCTAGGAACACATGTACAGCAAGGAAATATTAAAAAAACTTACCATTAACCAAGATATCTATTCGTGAAAAATGTTCCAGTGCCTTTTCTACTGCAGCCTCAACTTCATTCACCTAATGATTAACAAACTATGGTACATATAAACAATACAGACTAAAAATATTTTGGTAACTGACTAACAAGGAGGAACTGTCGAAAGGTGGGGCAATTCTACACTGAAGGACGTTCACGTCCAATATCTTTCCACATTCAAATTTTTTCAAAACTTTTGCTGCAGTTAGATAATGACCAACTCGTTTTCTCAACTCATTGAGAAAAGCAAAAAAATTGTTTTCAGAAGCTTTGGTCATTTACAGTGAATCAGTTTCATTGTTACCAGCAAAAAACAAAATGTAAAGTGGAGAACTCTAGATAATGCTGTTTTATTGAATTCAGTGAAAATAGCCCTGTTAAGTAAATTTTCAGGTTGCAGCTGATGTCACCCCTTCGGGTAGAATTAGCCTCACAGAAGGATATAACATAAGAAATGCATACCCGCATTGGTGGAAAAATTCAATCGCATTTGAGTAGAAATAGCAAAAAAAATTAAAACTTCTCACGTTCAGAATTTTTTTGTTTTTTGAAAGGGATTAGATCTATTGAAAAAAAAAGTCTGGGCCCGTTACCATACACTTAAGTGAGTTTAGTATGTTTATAGATTTTACAATACCCACCACCACTGTATTTGTCTATGTTTCTTTCTCAGCTCTCATGCACGATGCATAATATGGTGTGACATTGCGACGTGAATTGCGTGCGCAGTAAGGATACGCATAAACAATTATTGTGAATGTCCTTAAAGAGATGACTAGCGATTAGAAAAATGATGATGTTGATCACAATCATGTTGATGATTTAGAACAGTCAACTTAGCAACATTTTGAGAAAAAGTCTAGTTTTAGTAGTTTTAGTTCTAGAATACAAGAATAGAAATTATACAAATTACCTTTCTGACATCCACTTTCAATGGGAGACATTTTTGCCCTGTTAAATCTTCTAGTTTCTTGGCAGCCTGGAATGAGAGGTAAGTGAAAATATACATTTTCTTAGGAAGCCATATGCTTTTATGATTGGACAAAGATATGACACATGCCATGAGTCAAAACAATCTAACTCCCTAGGGCCAACAAAACTCACTGACTCCCTAGGGAAACAACACCTTGAACTTTCGACTCGCACATGATCAGGTTTTGTGCCTTGAGACTGCTTCGCAGCTCAGTCATGGCCGCGAAGTGCTTTTAAGTCCCAAGAAAAGAAGAAATTGAGCTATTAATGTGGGATAAAAGCTCGAAATCCACAAACAAAGCAACACAAAATGCTGTTAAAACCTTAAAAGAGTTCTGTAAGGTTTATCACAAATCATTTTTTTTATTTATCTTTATTTTTATACAGCTGAAATTTTCTCTATAATTATGGACACTAACCTAATAAGGACACCTGTCCTTGTCACGTACAGTTTTTTCACTATGCTAACCAACCTGATGAAAACTCTACAATTTTTCCCTAAAATTAACCCACTTAATACGGATACCCATTTACCTGACACAATCGCATTCAAAAGTCAAGTACTATGGATGCTGCTTGTTCACATTCATCTATGGAGAGTGTAGTAGTAAAGGAGTGAACGAGGTTGCAGATAGTCATTCAAAAGTAGCTCAAATGTCTGGGACACAATTCATCTAACTGACTAGCTGAAATGTTTGACATTTGTGTACATACATGTTGTGTTACAATTTACAAACAGTTCAGTTTTTCCATAATTAGAAGCATTTAAGTAGCATCATTTGGTGAACCCGCTTAATAATGGACACCCAGTCCCAAGTGTTGTTGAAAAGAAATACTGCACAAAAGTCACCCTTACCAGCCCCCCCCCAAACCCCTCGCACCCCCTCCAACCCTCATAGGTTTACTACCAGAACTATGCCCTAACACAAGCTCAGCAGTTGCCAATACAGCCAGTCACGGCAATTATGGTACCTTTTTAAGCCTGTCAAATTTTCGGCCCACTATCACTGTAGAACACTGATGTCTGAAAAATTAAAAAAATCTTTTTTTGAAAACCACAAAACAGTTGATTCATGACAGATTTATGAGAAATGAAACTTGTCATATAAATAATGCACTTGTCATCAGCTTCCCTGAGGGGGGGGGGGATCCGGGCTGTATGTGGGGGAATTGGGGACTTTGTGGGAACTTTGCAACAAATATGAACCTCTAAGGTGCGGGAAATGTGGGAACATAGAAATATGATGCCCCAGCTGTCGGGGAAAATGTGGGGGCTTTGCATCTGGCAAAGCAAGAGGAGATTGGGAGCAAGTTGTGTTTTTGCTCAGTTGATGAAAAGATTTGAAAAATATCTGCGGGTGAAGGCACAAAGTCGCCTTTATTGTAACTTGCTGCAGCTGGACAGCCCCCTCCCCCATGCAGACGATGCAGTTCAAATGCATCTCAGCTGATCAGCTTTAAATTAAGGTGGTCAAGGTTGTACCTCATCAGAACTTCAGTAATGGTAAAACCAATACCCGAGCCACCTCCAGTAATGAATGCCACCTTTCCAGACAGAAGATCAGGACGGAAAAAATAATCATACTGATCTAAACAGGCAATGTCACTTTCAAGGACCTCGTCCGCCATCTTGAATTGGAATAAGCGATCACGTGACTAAGGGGAGGCGCGCATTGCATGTGTGACACTCAAGACAGACATGGCAGCTGCTCTGAGCTATGGTGAGTGATGTGTTGTGACTGCATTTGCTAGAGTTAAAACATGGATTGCTCCAAAATGTTAGAGCTTGCAAACTGATCCTTATTAAGATTCTTGCATAAAATTTGTCTGGGTGAATCTGCAGGTTCTATTCCCGCGTTCTACCGGGAAAAATACCAGATAGTATGTCCGAATCAAGAAGAGAGGATAGAGAGGGATATGTTTGTCAAGACCTTGGTGAAATCGCATCTTCACAAGTCTTCCCTGAGCCAGGTCCGTTACTGAAAACATAGTCTGTTTGCTAATCTCTGTGTGAAAAAAAAAACTGGTCAAAGATTAAAAGCTACATAACTGAAAATGATTACCTTCGAGCTTAGACAAGTACATTTACAAAATCTGTCTTTGCAAGAGGAACTCAGCTTAGTAATCTTTGATGGGATCAACATTCCTCAACTGTCTTTCTGTTTGGTACAGTATATTAGTAACCTCAGCTCGATCAAGGATAATTTGAACCGCAAATATTTAGCTGGTTTGTTTTCATTATAAGCTTATATTTCCTGATAAATTGAAAAGCCCAGCACGAGGCATAATTATTTAATTTCGTTAATTGTTAACGTTTACTAATAATTAACTCTGATGCAAATTATCTATTTTTGTGGACAATAATTTCAACTCAAGATGACCATGAAAAAGTTGACAAATACCACTATTATTGTTAAAAGACAAAAATTTTCATTGATGCAGTACTGTAAATAAAAATAATAATAATAACATCACAGATTTTAACCTCACGTACGACCCCATCACTTTTAGCCCTGAGTATTCCCCTGGCGTACTATTAATGCTAAAAACTGGACATATTAATTGACCAAAATCCCTCTTGCACATGTTGGTTTTGTTTCAAAACGTCAGTTTACAAATTATGGGTATAGTAAATTGTTCTTTTTCGTTTCCTGGTGCAGATTTGGGAAGCGGTAGATCCCAGACAAGATGGATATGTTACAAGAGACGGCTTATATAAAGCATTAGCATTAACAGCTCTTGCTCAACAAGGGAAAAGTATATCTGACAACGCGCTGGAACAATTTTTTGATTCAGGTAAAAATTGGGGTGTAAAAAAAACTATTGGTGTGCATGTCTTTAATTTATGATCAGGCTGTATCCCTCAACAATATTCTAGATACATTTTCAAGACAGGGGTTCAGTGAGGAAATTTTAAGTGGTCAATAGATCTTGGGTTCTTCAAGTGTTCTTGCATCCTCGGAGACCCAGGGGTGTATACAAAGCCTGGGCTAGGCCATGGCCCACCCTATGGCCCACCCAAAATTTTCAGTTTTTACAAAAATAACCAGAAAAGAAACCAAACAAGAGTAAAGGCATACAAAGTAAAACAAACTAACACACGTACAAAGAAACATATATAGAAAGATAAGAAAAAACTGTCAACTTCGTTTCCAAGAAATTCTACTTCTCAATAGTAGTAGTAAGGGGTGTTGGTATAGCGTTTTGTATCGAAAAGACCCACCCCTCGAGTGATGATGTCATCAGAATGGAATGTGGTTTGGGACGGGTGGACCGCTGACCAGTGGGTGTAGGATCGTGGGTGCACACGCGTGGGGAGGTCCAGTGTTGTTTTTTTTTTTTTGAGTGAGCAAGTTCGAATCCAGCCGAGGTCATGGGGGAAAATTTTTTTCTTTTTTCTTTTTGTTTTTTGGCCAAGATTAATTTTTTTCTCAAGGAGGAATTGGGAAAAAAAGGATTTTTTGTCTAATCTTATAGCGCTTTTGGTGGTGGCCATGCGGATCGAACGCAGATACTGTATTTTTTGAAAGGGGAAAAAAATTCCCGGTGGGAACTTCGTGGAGGAATTTCTCTGCCTTTGAATGATGTGAACTCAGACACGTGGTGTCCGTGTGGAGGTGAAAGCGTTGGGGTGAGAAATCGAAGCGTGTTTGACTTGACTTTCAAAGAAGCGGGCGCCATCTTGAAAAATGGTGACGTCATGCGCGAAGGGGTTGACTAGATTCAATTTGTCTTTTATGAAAGAGAGATGCCCTGGTAGTCTAGTGGCATACCGCGCACCGTTCAATTCGGTAGAATCGTGGTTTGAGCCCCCTTGTCAGTGTCTGTAAAAGTCCATTTCTTTCATTCGGAAAAAATTTTATTTCATTTTAAAAAAAATTAATGAATTTAAAAAAGTTGTCGGCTCATCAAAGTACTAAAAAAATTGTCTTAATTTCTTTTATCTACTTTTTTTACATTTTTTTTCTTAATGCCACGGATCGTTGTTCCCCAAGGTCGGGTAGAGGTAATCTTGTTTTTTTTTTACCCATTGCAACCATTGTCGAAAGGCATCACATTTCACGGTAGCACAGTATCCTGTTTCGTGATGTCCACAATCCTCTGCCGGCTCAATACCGCGCTTGACTAAATTTTGACTAAATTTTCCTGACCGTGCTATTTTTGTAAAAATTACAAAATTTTGGGTGGGCCATAGGGTAGGCCATACGGTGGGCCATGGCCCGGGCCATGGCCTAGCCCAGGTTTTGTATACACCCGAGATAGTTGGGGTGAGAAAGATAAAACGGGCGAAATAGGTGTGAGCTGAAGCC
Source organism: Siderastrea radians (assembly GCA_964017195.1). Classification (NCBI taxonomy): domain Eukaryota; kingdom Metazoa; phylum Cnidaria; class Anthozoa; order Scleractinia; family Rhizangiidae; genus Siderastrea; species Siderastrea radians. The sequence goes on along the minus strand of OZ024891.1, from coordinate 54,316,662 downwards.
TGGTGCGAGCGAAAGTTTACAAGACGGGCGGGAGAGCCCCGGGGCGATTACCTTTAATGGACTAGTCCAAGAGCCCATTTGCGTTCTTGCTTCTGATTGAGCACAAATTTTGAGGCATTGTATTTTTTGTGCCCAATCAGTGATCAGCTTATTTCACCGTTTCTTTCGTGACATCTTATGCAGAGTGCAACTCTGCGATACCTTTTACCCAGATGTCATGCACTTGTGCGTACTGAAATCAACTTTCTGTCTCGCTCGTTCGATAGGCCTACCATTGAAGAAAGTTTTAGTAGAATGGGACCCTCAAAGCTGAGAAATCGAGAAATTTGGAAAGGGTACTCAAGGAAAAAGAAAACAACAAGTACGAAAATCATATTGACAGACGTATTGTGAAAAGTTCACACCTTAAAGTGTATATGACACGAAAATTTTTTCTTCGGGTTTTGATTGTTTTATGTGTATAAAAAACGATTCTAAGCCTTAAACCGGCATCAAACTTTTCAAACGTACTTTTTTCGCGGTGAAAACAGCGCAAATTTGACTTCAAAAGTGTCGCCGTCTCGCGCGGCCACAATATCGCGTGATTAGCTAATGTGACGTCAATCGACTTGACAACAAAACCAACACGGCGTCAAAGTGGAAGGAACTTGGGAGAGTTGGCAAAGGTTTCTCGTAGCTGACGCACCTAATAAGCGGTGGTTTGCGTATTCCTTTTGATGAAATGGAGGGGAAGTACTCAGCATTCCTCGGATCCAGCATTTTGGGACAAGGGAATCGAAATAATTGTGTTGAAGGAGATGCAAGGCCGAAGCACTCAGGCTACTCGAGATTTTGATGTTTGCTATGTTTTTAACTTGAAGATATGGTTAGGAACGAGCATTGTTTTATACAGTACGCGCGTTTCATGCGTGTAAAGACGCCATATTGCACGCAATTTCCACGCAAAATACACGCAAATTACACGTGCAAAACACGCGTGTAAAAAAATACACGCAAAGTGCCAGTAAAAAATACACGCAAAGTGCGAGTAAGGATCTGTCTCGGTAAGCAAAGAAGTTTTACTGCAAAGCCCAGAAATGCTTTTCATTCGCAAAGGAGGACAGGTACGATAGCGTGGTCTGACTTTCGATTGTACAGGCGAACAGAGCTACCAGTACAGTCTTAAATGAAATTTGGTTTTATTCTTCTCTGGACTTCAGTAAGACATTATGATATCAGTATAATTTCAACGACGATCGCCTACTCATAACGTTTTTACACTGGTCTGTGCATACAATATCTTAACCTGACTGCACTGGATGCAGGATTTTAACTTAAATAAATCACCTTTTTAGCAAGACAAGAGTTCAGGATTTTGTTTTACTCTTCCTGTGAGGAGGCTGTAAATGCCTCATTGTTAGAGTGAAAATAGAAAGAAAATCAAGAGGTTGTTTAAAGAATTCCAGGAAAATGTCTCACTCGGTTATATTTGTTTATGAAGACCAACATTTTCTAGGAGTTTGTTTAATCCTATGTGAACATATCAAGGTTTTTACCAATCAGGCTGAAATAAATTCCCTCCCTTTTCACTGATGACCACGACCTGACCTGATCTGATTTACATCAGCTTGCCAACAACAAAAATCCCTGTTTATACCAACAGCTGTAACTAAGCTAGACCCACCAATGCCTCGAGTGATCTAGATTGGGTGGTTGTTGATACTGACATAGGGCAGTCAGACCCCCCCCCCCCCTGCTTCTTGGTCAGATGAAGTAAACGTGGAATCATTATTTCTGCTTTATGTTTGGTGGTGGTTCTGATAGATCAATAAATATCAACTATCAAAATTGAAGATCAAGTGATGATGACAGAAGGACATTCCTTCTGTTGCAATGATTGTGACCTATTGTCAACAAGAATGATGCATTACATTGTACTTAATTTACTATTTTAGAAACTTCCCATATAGGAATACTTAGATAAATTGTTGTTGTTGTTGTGCTGCCACTCTTTGTTGGCTGTGAGGAAACAGGCACACTATGACATGATGGTACAAACACAATAATTATTCCTAAATAAAAATTGACTGGTGATTTACAATGTTGTTAAGGATGTCACAAATGCCCCAAGCTTTAACTCCGTCTCCACTTATTAGGAACTATGGTATTAATTTAGGTGCTCCATACAGGGCTTCCACCTCTCTCCATCAGAATCAGGCTTAAGCAGATTAAGCTTGTGGGGCCAGCCCTGTGTCAGGAACCTGTATTGTGTGTGTGTGTGTGTGTGTGTGTGTGTGGGAGGGGGGGGGGGGGTGAGCTGCTGTAAATAATATCTACAAGTATCTACAAGGGACGTATGGATCCTCATCACTGTGTCTGAGTGATACATATGCTTTGGTAATTGTCCACTTAATAATGATTATTATTGATGAAGATCGATGTTGATTCCCATTGTTCATAGGAAAATTGTTTGAGAAGGAGTCAATATGGAGACCCACTGTTGATTTGCAAATTTACTCGTCAATTGTCAATTCTTGTTGGTTTATTCATAATTAACTTTTAGTTTTAGAAGAGTTTGATGTGCTGCGCTCCCCTTCTGTGGTATTAGAAACACCAAAAGCTATTTAAGAAGCTAAAGGACACCAGTTATTTTAAAAGCTAAAGAACATGGTTATGATTCAATAACGGTTCTACAATATTGGAAAACCATACCCACTGCAAAACAAAACAAAACTAACTGTATTTTAATGCGAAATGTGACATTGCCTTGGCTTCATGGTACTGAGTTGTTTGAAAAATTACTGCGCCAAGATTAATATTAGTGTTTATACCCGATAGCAACAGTCTTAAGATGCTATATTTTCTGAATCAGCCAGTGATATGGCAAGTAGCACGCGAGCTGAAGTCAGTTTCAGTGCCGTTTTTAAAGTAAAACATATATAGATTCTAATTGCAGGATAACACGACAGTGGAAATAAATGTCTTTTCTGGCCTGGAAGTACATTGCGTACGGCCAATATTATCAACAAAACGATTTCGTCATTGGCTTTTCTCTACACGCTGTAAAAACACTTTGGTTGCTGCAGAAACCACTGAAACTAATGCCCGGCTGATAATAAACTCTGGGAACTCGTTCTTAAATTGAAATGAATTGAAAATCCAGCGCACTCTCTATAAGAATGATGACATTCTTGCGGTATTAAAACATCAAAACAATCGGCACTTTCGGTTCTCCTTAGGTTGATGGAAACAGTAAGCTGTTTATGTGAACACAAGGGCTTTGATGTTCTTAATAAACCCTAAAAGAACTTAACAAAGAAATCTCACAACTGAGGTGCTTCCACTGATGTACAGTCAGGATAAATCATCGACTTTGAGTTCAACATCCCCACCACAGTAAGAAAGAAGCACTCTCTGTAAGAACGAAGACATTCTTGCGGTATTAAAACATCAAAACAATCGGCACATTCGGTTCTCCTTAGGTGATGGAAACAGTAAGCCGATTATGTGAACACAAGGGCTTTGATGTTCTTAATAAACCCTAAAAGAACTCAACAAAGAAATCTCACAACTGAGGTACTTCCACTGATGTACATTCGGGATAAATCATCAACTTTGAGATCAACATCCTCACCACAGTACGAAAGAAGAGAAACGTCGGAAATGTTCGTCGTCGTCTGGTTTAACAAGACCTAAAACAGCTCTATTTTTTCTCCTACTTGTTCTTTCTCACTGTAGGTCTTGGACGTTTCGAAAAGATCCCCGATACTGCTGAACATGTCAACATTTTGAGGCGATTTGTAACAAAAACACTGTGTTCGCGGGAACGCAATCAAGTCAATTGACGTCACAATACGGTAAATTCGGTTCCAGTCCCCGGGACAGCTTTTAAGTGAAAAATAGGGTCTTTTGCCCGCGAAAAAAGAGGTTTTTATAAAAATTTTAGACAGGTTTTAAGTTTAGAATCGTTTTTTATACACATCAGACTCTCGAAAACCGAAGAAAAAAATTTCGTGTCATATACACTTTAAGTGTAAACTTTTAGAAGCGTGCAGTTAGGATTTACGTGCGATCCACAACACGTCTTTGCGTTTGCTCCAAACTGCACGCTTCTAAACGTTCACACCTACAATTGCAATTGTAATGTACTTCGTCAATACAATCCCTGAAGTTTTCGGTGATCATAGATGGAAAATTCAAATACAAACATCGTCAGTAAAGGTCGTGTTAAAGAAAATAGTGGAGACACGAAACTATTTCTATGCACGAATGCTGACCATCGATGACAATTCCCAAGTAATCACTAGCCTGTGTAAATGCTGACCCTTACCAAAACGAATGTTAAAGTTACAGGAGGACATCGCCATCCAAGTGGAGTTACTAAAAAAAACAAAACAGCTGAGTATAACACAATGCAAGACCATAAAGCTGTTCTTTTACTTAGTTGAGAAGGCGTTAACTACATAGCGTTAACTACATAAATGTCTGGTCTTAAACTGATAAATGCTAGGTGCAAGAATATGACCAAAGTAATGTTTATGGGGGAGGGGGGGTGGTGAGACAAGAGCCACTTTACCATACATTTGTATAAATCTCCCAAATTTGTATGATCTACGTCTGTCAAAACCTTTAAAAACAGGACGACCAGACTCCTGTGAGGCTTTGTCACATAACATCATTGATTTCTTAGTAAAACAAGCCAATTTCTGCACTCTGATTGATAGGCAGTCAATAAATAGGTCAGGTATTGATGTTGTGTTCACCCTAAAATACAACAAACTTACTAACCTAGCTTACGGAAACCCTCAGTGTCTGCAACAGCTCCAGGTGAAACACCATCTGGACCCCACTCTACCGCAAGGTGCCTTGTCATACCCTCTAGTAAAGACAGATACACATGTAGTTATAGTTTTACCATCTGATAATTCAATAAACCTAGAAAAGTGAAAAGTAATCATTGGTCTGGGTTAACTGGGCAACCCCATGGGAATGTCACAATATCAGAAGTAAAGTTATGATTGTGAGATATAAGATACCCCTTCTGAACCAGACTAAAAATGAGGGAAATGGCCACAAGGATTGACAATGAAGCAATAACTAAGAAAGATGATGGTTGCACCAGCCAAATGAAATACATAGAAGAAAACTTCACTGACCACTTTACTGTCTGAAAATTTTCAAGGTACTGATGGATACTATTGAAGTTAACTACTTTTGTGATATTTTGAAGCAGCCACGAGCCTTTCTTCCCATTTGCTATGCTGACTGCCGACTCAAATAAGCCATAAAATACATATGTGTTCACTGCATTGTGTTATGTTAACACTGACAAGTGATGATGTCATGAGAGGTCACAGTATGGAGACTGATCTCAAAATCAAGAATATCTCTGGAAATACTGGAGAAGTATAACCAGGTGAGTATAACTGAAACTTGGCACCAGTTATATACCATGAGAGGCACAAAGTGACACTGAATGTGATGTTGCTATGGCAAAAGGTTTTATTCCCAGATCTCCTTTATGTGGGAATGATACTCCCGTTTTTGGGCTTTACAGATATCCACTCCTGGATGTTGTATTAGGAGACTAAGCACAATCTGGGCATTGTGTGTTTTGAATAGAACCACCTCTTTTTCATTGTTGAGTCTCGAAATGGTAATATTTAGACCAAAGCAGAAAGGAACTTGAGCCAAGACAGTTGCCATGGTACAAAACTGGTGGCAAATTAAGTTTCAATTACCTTGACCCACTCTTTCCAGGGACATTCTTGATTTTGTGATTTGTGTCCACACTTAAACATCTACATCTATAACAGTCTGAAACTTGCAAAATCATTACCAGGTGAGAACAGTTTGCAAGCGTGGTAAAACTAAAATATATAAAATATATAAGATATAAAAAGCAACAGGTGTGTGCAGTGAAGGGGGGTGGGGGTCAGAGGTTTTAATTTTCCCACTTCCAGTAAACTTTAATCCCAATTTTAGCCTCTCACACAGTTATTTTTAGGGGAGTTGTATTACCCTTCTCCCTACCGGATAATGCGACTCCCCTAAAAACGACTGCATGGGAGGGAATCCCAATTCCTGCCATTTTTTGGGGGGGATGTCCATGCTTCTTACTGTTATTACCTTGACAATATATAATATTATTGCATTTTTCCTTTGCGGTGTCCACTTATGGGAGCTTAGAAACAAAAGAAAAGTTTCCCCTCAAAAGTGCCCCTGGTTAAGCTTAAGGGAATTCGAATGTGAAAAGACAGAGTTTGTATTTGTTTTTAAAGGGAGCTTTGTTACATATAGCAAAGACAAAAAAAACCACACACACACAAAGACAGAACAGATACCTAAGAGTATAGAGTATATTAACAAAATCTAAAATTATTTTTTGAACACTTGAACATTAATAAAGCAAAAATTGTGAATTCCGGCCATCCATGCATCTTCTCCTAAGGTACGCTACAGATCGAAATAGTTCCCATCTCTTGCAAAATTCTCGGAGCCTCTTGTTTTTGTATGCAATAAACCTTTCAGTTTCCCTTTTAATTCCTATCTTTTTCTGAAACAACCTAAAATTAGGTAACCTTTTATTTTTTCTACATTCCCAAATGCAAAGTTTTCCAAGAATTATCAAATAGTTTAGTACGTCAACTCTATCTACTATACCAACTATAATACGTTTTAAACCTAGGTTTAAGCTTTCACCACTAAGACTATACCACCAAGCGAAAAAACTCTTCCAAAATTCTTGTGCATAGGAGCAGTTAAAGAAAAGGTGAATTCTTCTTTAGGCGTTTTACAAAAAGGGCATTTTTCTGATTCTTTTAGGCCTATTTTAAACAGCTTTGCATTTGTAAATAATATCCGGTTCAGAATTTTATATTGGAAAGACCGCACACGTTTCACTTGCAACAGTGTATGGAATCTTGTAGACATCCTGCACGGAGGTTGAAATGTCGCAATTAGCTGCCAATTTTTTAAAGCTTGATGGTTCTTTGGCTTTACCACTTATCAACACTGAATAAAATTGTTTAAACCTAGCTGAGTATACATCAAAATCTTTATCACTGTTTTTAAACACCATAGGATCAAACTCAGCTGTTGGGAAAGAGGAGAGCCATTCTTTTGGAATCGACGATCTTAAGGCTGTCCACGTTAGAAAATTGGTGTTAAGACCTTCTGACTTCTGGAACTCGAAGGAGTGAACATTATTGTCTTTCTCAAACTCTAAGTCTTTCAAACTAATTATACCTCTTTCGAGATAGGTTTTGTAAAAGACTGGTTTGTTAGCAATTCGAATATCCTTATTGTTCCATATAATATAGCAAGAAAAGTTGATATCAGCGAAGTAATTTCTAAATTCTACCCACCATTGAAGCATCTCTAAATAAAAGCCACTGAGTTTCAAATTGAGGTTATTAACATCATAGTTACATTTAAGAAGGAAAACACCTCCATATTTCTTTAAATGGAATAAAAGATAAGATTTCCATGGGCCCTCTCTCTCACCAATTACACGGGTGATCCAATAGAGTCTCAAAGCTTTAATGTGAGTAACAAGGTCTAATTAGGTTTAAGCCGCCATCGTTTAAGTAATTTATTACTAATGGAAACTCTTGACACTTTGTCAGGTCCTTTCCACAAAAAATTTATATATCATTTTTTCCATTTGTTTAACAATGTGTGGTTCCAGAAATTATCCATACTACCCCCACAGAAGGTCACTGGAAATTCCTAGGGGGGAGGGGGGATTTAAAAGCCAAACTATTAGAAGGACAGTATGAAGCTAAACTGGAATTTCCTGGGGGGTGTGGGGGTGCAAAACAAAAAACCTTCTGTGGGGGGAGTATGGATATTTTCTGGAACTACACAATTTCCAGAGGGGTTCTAGGATAGAAGAGGGATATAAGAGTTTTGATATAAGAAATGATTTAATTATAGTCACCTTCCCATGTAGTGACAGACCTCTCAATTTCCATAAATTGATCGTTTTCTGAACACTGTTAATCGTAGCGTTAAAATTCTCCTTAAACACTTCCTCACGGTTACTGCCCTATTTTTGTTGGCTACCGCCTCTTTGTTCTTTTTTTGATGGCAAAATATTGTGCAATGTTGTGTAATCTCCCCTATTTCTCCCGCTTCCCACCCCCTCTACTCCTGTCCCTCATACACTTTCTGTCCCCTTTTCTTTTCCCCCTCTACTGAACAAGCAGTACTAACTAAAACGGATAATAAAAGGGAGAGGCATCTTTTCCAGGTTACATTCCACAGGTCACTGTGCTGCTGACATATAAACACAATGGACAGTGTCCCCTGGCAAACTAGGTGATGTTTTAGCCTGATTTAGGGGTAGGGGACACTGTTTAGTTTGTTTATTTATCGTTAACACAGTGACCTGTATGGGTGACCCGTGGAATGTGACCTGTATGGGTGACCTGTGGAATGTGACCTGTATGGGTGACCTGTGAAATGTGACCTGTATGGGTGACCCGTGGAATGTGACCTGTATGGGTGACCTGTGAAATGTGACCTGTATGGGTGACCTGTGGAATGTGACCTGTATGGGTGACCTGTGGAATATGACCTGTATGGGTGACCTGTGGAATGTGACCTGTATGGGTGACCTGTGAAATGTGACCTGTAATAGAAACCTGTAATAAAAGTGTAATATTCAAACAAATAGGTGGGCATTCATCAATGCCAACTTGAAAATAAGACTGGGTCTCTCAGGTGGAAAATTGTTCCACTCGCTGACGGTTCTCAGCCAAACACTATAATTATTTGTATTCATCGCATGATACTTGCATTTTTGGATGGGGATGAATTTTAGAGCATGGGAGAGGAGGGTTTGTAGCAAAACTTGGTGCTGAAAACTAGTTTGCACAACACTGCAGTGTTCTCCCTAGTTTTCAGGGTAACAGGTAAGTCAGTTTTTTGGACTGGTAAAGCAGCTCTGTTAAAAATCTTTTTCTACCCTGGTGTGGAATTGTCGTTATGAGACCCGAAATGTTGCCGGCATGACACTAGGCTAACACACGTCTTGAAAACCCTTCAAAACGGTTGACGTTTGTAATTCCTGTCACGTGGAACGCATTAACGTACAGTTAAACATCGAGAAGAAAAAGCTTACAGCAACCTAAAAAACGTACTGAGAAACGCCTAGAAGATGAGACATACTACTTACAAAGGCACAAACGAAGAACTTCGAGGAGAAGACAATACTAAGAGTAAACTACGAACAAACCTGAACAAACCAACGTATGGATAGAGACGTCAAGAAGATAACACTAGTATCTCACGACAGTGCTAACGTACGGAGAAATGTTAAGAAGATACAACTAACAACATCTAAATTACGAATATACTAGCACACGGACAAACGTTGAGAAGATAACAATAATATTTTTCAAATGTTTTAACGTACAGAGAAATGTCGACAGTTGAGAAGATAAGACCGCGCCTTACACCACTGACGAACACACTATCGCATGGAAAATGTCCAGAAGACTAATACCTTAAGAATGTACTGGCATACGGAGAAACGTTAAAAAGATACGACTAACATCTTACTAAGGTAGAAACGTGGGGAGAAACGTAGAGAAGATGAGACTATTATCTAACGAACTTAGAAATGTCGAGATGATAAAACTACGTCTAATATTGTACCAACGCATGGACAATGAGAAAAGTTACTAAAACTACACTTACGTGGTACGCAGTAGCCTGCGTCACAGACGTAATCTAACGGTCATATTCCGTCTGCGGTGCAGGCTAGGTATGCAGTACGATGGACATAAATCTTGTCATAATACAATCCGATAATAAATCTTTCACTATCCCAAACTGTTGGATGTTTCTAATCCAGGCCTTTATCTGGTTCCAGCTAACCGGTAACAAGCAATGCTACAAGCGGTAAATTTTACCAGTTACCGCCTGATAAGGAGAACAATGAACACTATTAAGCACATAAATAAACTTGAATATCTCTGGAACGAGAGAAGATGTTACAAAAGGAAAAAAAAACATCCTTTCTCGTTTCACAAGTGTTTTCAAATAAGCTTAACTTGTTTTTTTTCTTTTTTTTTAATTTGATGGGCATTTTATATTAAGCCATTTATAACATAGAGGGCAATATTACTGAATGCTGATTGGTTGAGACAGAGGGCATTTTTTTAAATTTTCTTTTGACGAAGGCAAAATTACTAATTCCTGATTGGCCAAGCACCAAAATTACTCACATTTAATTGGCTAAGCGCGAGAGTGCGCCATTTGCATTTTGTAGGAGTGTTGAAACGAAAAACAGATTTGACTTATTCAACACAAGGATCGCTTCAAAGTTTGACTTTTAACCGAGATGGTTTGTAAAATTGGTATGGAAATCGGGTGTTTGCTTGAAGAGAAATTCCAAAAGGTGAACCCATATGTGTTACGGGAAACAGCAAATTGTTATTTGCTTTAAAACTACTGAAAACCTTGGAGCGACGTGGTCAATAATTTTTCCAGCGAGAGGAAGCTTCGCAACTCAGGTGAATAAAATTTACTTACTAGTTAATTGAGTTTTAAGTGTGTTTTGTTAATGGACTAGAATTGTATTTATCTCTTAAGATGTATATAATGGTCAGTAGTTCTTGTTTTGTGGGCTGAGCAACAGTTAAAATGCTTGTTTGGTGAATTGTTTACGAGCAGGTACTTTTATTCTGAGAACCGGCTGATTGTGTTTCAACGTGCATGGAAAGTTTTCCGAAAATTTTGGCCTCTGTGTTAGAAACAAGTAATCGCATTGAGTCCTCGTAGAATTAAGGATAAATTTCACTTGTATTTTCAAAGTTTTCACAAATTGCCCTCGTCGCTGCACGACTCGGGCAATTTTGTGAAAACTTTGAAAATACGCGTGAAAATTTATCCTTAATTGTACTCGGCCTCATGCGATTACATGTACTAATAAATGCACAGCCCACCACACAAATAGAGGATGGTAAGCCCGTGGTTTGGATACCGGATGTTAATTAGCATAAAATTTTGCAAACTTTTGCTTTGAATTTCTCCAAGAATTATGAATGGTTTGAGAAGCCATATCAAAAACTCGAAAGAGTGTTTCATCAGGTATCCAAACACCTCGAAGTCAGTTAAAAAAAACTCGGCTGCGCCTCGTTTTTTCAACCCACTTCTCGGTGTTTGGATATCCTGATGAAACACTCTTTCTCGTGTTTGATATATCACTTTTTGTGATGGCTTACACCCCTTAATCAAATTCATCCTAAAAGCAAACAAGGGACCAAAAAGTCATCGTCTGTTTCCTCTCTGATCTTGGGACTAAAAACACGAACAAAGGACCCGAACAAACCTGAATACACTCCATTTGGCTGTAAGCTGTGTCATCAAGGGGCCAACAAAATATGAAATAGAACCACTTCTGCTCCTTGTCTGTTAAGTTCATTTCCTAGCTTGTAGCCAAAATAGCCTCGACCCCCTGTAATAAGCACGCTTTTGCCTTCAAAGACATCAGACACACATCTCCCGTCCGCCGCCGTCCGCCATATTTGAAGACTCGTTCCCAGGACTCTATCGGTCTGCGAAAAGAATCTGGGAGGATCTGGGAGCTGTCCTTTTCCTTCAGGCACTTCCGCGAGGCAAGATTTGTTGTAATCGCCTAAACTTTGTGCAAATATTATAACAAAGATAACTGTCCTCGAATTCCTCAAACTACGATGTGTAAATGGAAGCGGCAACTGATCGTGGAAAAGAAAGCGCCGTGAGTCAAAATGACCCTCGACGTATCGATGTCTTGTTTATCTGCGATGAGTGGAATTCATCTAAGGGCGGTTTGTCCACTTTCAACACAGGACGCCCAAACATAATATTTGAATATTATGAAAAATGGCGCTTCAAAATATAAGACTTTGTATGGGATTTCGAAGCGAACATTTTGAGCAATACATAACAGTGAACTAACTGAATAAAGTTCATGAAACATTACATGGTGTTGTTTGCTATCCTTATAACGCATTTTGAGCAATTTTAGGTCCATTTACTTTACTGTGTATTAGTACATGTATAATATAATGACAATAAAGGAGTCATTTGGCCCGATTTAGCCACTTTCACGCTCGACACATTTCGGAATTTGCTCGAATTTACGCACAAATATAGCAGTGGCTAAATCTTTGGGAATACGAGGAATGTGCAACTGGTTTTGAGAAAATCATTTGGATGTCATCCTTTTATCAAGTCGCTAAGTCAGAATGGGAGCCCGAACTATATTTGTGCGTAAATTCAAGCAAATTCCGAAACGTGTCGAACGGTGAAAGTGGCTAAATCGGGCCAAATGACTCTTTCCTTGTCATTGTATTATACATGTACTAATAAAGTAAATGTAACGTAATAAAGTAAAGTAAACGGACCTAAAATTGCTCAAAATGCGTTGTAAGGATAGTAAACAACACCATGTAATGTTTCATGAATTTTATTCAGTTACATGTAGTTCGCTGTTATGTATTGCTCAAAATGTTCTGAGGAAATCCCATACAAAGTCTTATATTTTGAAACGCCATTTTTAATAATATTCAAATATTATGCTTGGGCCTCCTATGCTTTCAACAGAGAGTTTGCAATCAATTTGGCTAAGACTTCAAGCGACAACATCAAAGTCCACTGCTACGTGTCTCGGAGCAATGAATCGGAGAGAGAAGACGCCAAAAGACACGGAGTGAATATAATAACAGCACAGACCATCCCCGAGACTTCTGACCCCCTCGAGTGGTTGAGACTTCCACCTTCAGAACTTCCACGTCCTGATATTGTGATAGGCCATGGATGAAAGTTTGGCACCCCTGCTTATTTCATTGTGCGAACTACAAACTGCAAGTGGGTGCAGTTTGTGCATGTCTTTTGCGAAGACCTTGGAAAGTACAAACAAAAAGATGAAAACATTAACTCTGATACAACAACAACAACAACAGTTTATTTGCATTCCCAATTACAAATGGTATTGCACATAAAAACAAAAAAAAACAAGGAAAAAAAGTATAAAATTAAAGTAGCGAAAGCGGTTAATTTACAATTCTTGTATCTAATGATTCATTTCTTAATGAAAAAGCTTCGTAAATGAAGTGACCTAATCTTTTACAAATGAAAGCTGATCAGTGCTATTAAAGAGAAATACAATTTTGTTGTTAGCATTTAAATAATCGAATTCGGGATATTTGCTAATGATATCTAAAGAATTTCTAGTTGTGTCATATTTGTTGCAAAATAAGATGAAGTGTGCTTTGTTTTCAACTTCATTTGAGCTGCACTATTGACAGATTCTCAGATGCTCAGGGAGTTTAGGGGTGGAATGTCTTCCAGTTTCAATTCTTAGGTTATGATTACCTGCCCTAAGTTTTGCTACTGCCCGCCGATGTTTCTGGTTTGTAATGAGTTCTAGTGAGTTAGAGGAAGTTACATCTGTTTTGAAGGTAGAGTAAAATGTAAGTTTTTTGTTGCATTTGATCATCTCATATTGATGAATTTTTAAGTCATTTTTAAAGTTTTCAGTTACTTTGAATCGGTACTGTTTAGTTCTTAGGTCATCCCCCGTTAGCATCAATCATAGCTTGGAAATCGGAGTGAAAACTGTTACTATATTGTTTCAGCATATCATACATTGTAAGCATGAAAGATTTTTTTCCAGAGTCTGCCAATTGGGTTGATATTTGAAGGCATTGTCCAGCAACGCTTGAGCTAGGAAGCTTTAGTAGGTGAAGCCGAAACTTTATTATATTAAAGAAGACAATTAACTTGAGAGGGAGTCTTCCAGTTTCATTTCGTGCTGCGACGTTTGGTGCTCTTCTGTTTAGGCCAAGGTATGATTTGTAAAACTGCGAGTGAAAACGCTCAATGGGGTCTTTCTCTCATTTTTTGAGATAGAGGCTATCATATGCCCCCCATACTTCCGAACTGTATAGAAGAAGGGGGCAAATAAGGCATCAAACAAGAAATTACATTTGGATATAGAAAGTTTGTTGAATTGAATATATCTTTTACAAGCAAATACGGAACATCTGGACTTTTCTACTAAATTCTTTTTGGAGGTGGCAAAGCTCCCATTCGAATTGAATGTTGTTCCTAGGTAGGTGTATTCAGGAGTATTGACAATTTGGTTTCCACTTAAAAAGAAAGAATGTTTTTCCCGGGTGGCTTTACGGTTCTGTTTTTGAAAAATTAGTACCTTTGTTTTGTGAGGATTTATTTTCAAGAGCCATTTTTCGACATAGTTTTGGATTGTCGATTTGCTTTTGAAGGCCGGAAGCACTTCGGGATATTAAAACTAAATCATCTGCATAGAATAAACAATTTAGCGGGAGCCCGTTTGGCAGAATAATTGAGTCAGTATCACATGAGTTGTCTAAAAGAAAAGGAATGTCATTTAGATATAAATTAAACAGCAAGGGGGAGAGGATACATCCTTGTCTTACACCCCTGTTGTAGTCAAAAATTTGGTTCTTCGATTTCCGCATTTTATGGCGCATTTGGATCTGCAGTACATTTCTGATATTAATTTATAGAAGCGTCCACCCATTTTATAAGAAATCAGCTTAGAAAGCAGACCATCATGCCATATAGAATCGAAGGCCTTTTGAAAATCTATGAAACAGCAAAACAGTTTTCCTTTGTTAGCGTTGGTAACATATTTATCAATTAGGGTACGTGAAGAGAAAATATGATCTGTTGTTCGAAATCCCTCTAGGAATCCAGTTTTTGAGGGATGTAATAAATTCTGACTTCTGACGAAATTGTGAAGTCTGGTATTTAAAAGAGCTGTAAATAGTTTTCCTAGACAGCTGGTCACGCAGATGCCTCTGTAATTAGTCGGGTTTGACTTTTCCCCTGACTCTAAGATAGGGGTAATTAGTCCCATGGACCAACAATCCGGAAAGGTTCCTGCCTTGAATATAAGATTAAACAATTCAGTGAGGTCATCAAGAAGTGAGAGCCACTTTTTAACATTTCATTTCGTATTCGGTCGGTACCGGCCGCCTTTTTGTTTTTCAGTTTTTTAATGCCGTTTTTGATTTCTTCCTCTGTGAAAGGACTACCGAGTTCATTAAATCGCATTAGAGACTGTTCATTACATTTCAGGCCTTCCATAATAATCTCCTGGGTTTGGAAAAGGTTTTCTCTCCTGGAGCTGAGTGTAATTGTTGGAAGTGTTTGAACAGTTCATCTATAGGGACATTAGAATCGGCAGTAGTGGAATTCGATTTAGAGATCGTTTTTAGAGTGGACCAAAATTGTACAGGGTCATTAGTTTTGTTAAGTTCTTGTATTTGAGCATCCTGGTGCTTTTGCTTTTTATGTCGTAACATGGATTTATACTGTCGTTTGACTGCTAGATATTCCAGTCTCGTCTCCTCGTTATGAGGACGCGTTTGCTTTCTGTTCGATATATGCCTTAAACGTTTCCGTATGTTTTGGCAATCTTTGTCAAACCAAACTTGCGACTGTCGATGTCGAACTACTTTCCTTTTTTCAGTAACAGGTAGTAGTGATTTCTTTGCAGCAGCTTCTATTATTTTTGAAAATTTATCTACGGCCTCGTTAATGTCACCTATTTTAGCCAAATTCACATTTTCAAATTCCAAGATCATATGTTGCACTTCTTTAGACTGTAGGGCTGAGATAAATTTTTCTTTAGAGTCTGGTATCCGTTGAAATTGTCTTGGTAATCGGAAAAGATTCTCCATTGGTTTTGTATTCTCGTCAAGAGTAGGGGACTCTCAACTTTTATCCAGCTAACTAACTGGCAATGGTCGGAGAATGGGGAGGGATGACGCACTACGAAATTCTGAAAAATGTTCATTATGTCATGGCCTGTTATAATGTAGTCCACTCCACTGTGCTTATTCCCTGGTTTCCGTGAAAGGTTATTTTTCCAAGAGAGTCGCCTTTGCAACGGCCGGTTAGTATTCTTAAGTCTAACGATTTACGTATTTCGATTAGATATTTGCCGTGTTTGTTTATGTGGCTATCAAAACTTTTCCTGTTTGGAACTTGCCTTGGTAAGGGAAAATTGCCGTCCGGTACAAAATTATTGTGTTCTTCAATAATAATAATATCTTGTGCAGGTGCAATACTAATTTGGTGACGCGTTTTACGTAAAATCTTTCAACCAATCAGCGTTTTTGATTGCTGTCCAAATATAGGCAACTGCGCATGCATTTTGAAACCTTTTCCCACCTCAGTGGCGCCAAAGACGAAGTTTGCGTCGCGTCGCCATCGGGAGGAAATCGATCTTCTTTTTACGCCAGAATTGCTTAGTCTTAAAACCTCTTTTTTAATGTTTGGTCGCCCAACTGTCATTTTTTTTAAAATTTTTGTCGACCGCGAACACTCAACGAATTTAGGACATTTTTCGTATATGGCTGCCTGTGGTCAAACATCAAGTGGCGGCAGTGATGAGGGGACGAAAGATTCTCAGCGTATCAACGTTATGCTTCCGGTTTGCGACGAGTGGAAGTCTTCGAAGGGTCGTTTATCCACTTTTAACAGAGAATTGGCTGTTAATTTGGTGGGAGCAGCAAGTGAAAAGTTAAAGGTTTATTGCTACGTTTCTCAAGGCGATGACCAAGACAGAGAAGATGCCAGAAAAAGCGGAGTCACCTTACTGACTGCTCAGAAATTGCTTGGAACTTCAAACCGCCACGACTGGTTAAAGATTCCACCACCAGAGCTTCCAAATCCTGACATCGTCATAGGTCATGGCCGAAAGTTTGGTCAACCCGCCTATTTCATCAAGAGGATGACCAACTCCCAATGGGTTCAGATTCTTCATGTATTTTGTGAAGACCTCGGGAAGTCTACGAAAGGCTCCGAAGATCATCCGGCAGTTGATATAATACAAGAGTATGAGGAAAAGCACGAACATGAGCTAGAGCTATGTGAAGTAGCTGATGCTGTTGTTGCTGTAGGGCCTGCACTACAACAGAAATACAGATCATGCCTACCGGATACCAAAGTGGAGGTTATCACTCCAGGAGATATGCGCCGAACAATTCGAAAGTTCAACATCCCCCCCCGGGCAACCCCCCGGGCATTTGAACTTTTGAAGATTGGCTTGTTCAAATTCCCTCCCCTCGGGGCAAAAAGGCCGTTCAAATGCCCCACCAATTAGAAGTGAAATACATCTCCACCAAGCCAATTACGTCTTCAATCAAAAACTTTACACGTTTTTCAGAGAGAGATATGCCGTAATGATACCTTCAAACTTCTTTTAAAGACGCATTTGAAAGAGTTATTCACTAACCAAGCGAAATTCTATCTTGTAAATCCGTCAAACCCTGTAAAAACCGAAAAAACTCACGGGCGTATTACGTCAGACCAAGAGATAAATCCGGTTCAAATTCCCCACCCTTTCAACGCAACATTCAAATTCCCCCCTCCCCGGGCACGATGCACAGTCAAATGCCCGGGGTATGCCCGAGGGGGGATGTTGAAGTTTCGATTTGATCGGTGCATTATTGATAGTTTTTATTGAATCAGCTACCACAGTGGCAATTAGTTGAAGACGAGGTGTTTAGGATCGTTGTCTTTGGAAGAGCAGCCCATGAGGATCTGTACCTGAAAGGATATGACATTATTGCTGATGCAATCGGAATTCTCGGGGAGAAATTCAAAATGACATTTGTTGGCTCACCCTCCGGCGAGCAAAGAAAACTAGAAAGGTGGCTTCTAAAGGAAACTAAGATTTCACGCGACTAGCTAACAGTACATAGTTATGTTGATCAAGATCAAATGAAAAGGAAGTTCAAACAGGCAAACCTGTTTGTTCTCCCCTCTCGAGAAGAAGCCTTTGGACTGGTTGCCCTGGAAGCCATTTCAGCAGCTGTTCCAGTCCTTATTTCCAAAAAGGCTGGAATTGCTAAAGCTCTCCAGAATGTAGCAGGGGGAAATTCTGTAATTGTGACGTCAGACAATGTAAAGGAATGGGCAGAGAAGATCCACCAGTTGTCCAAGCAAAATACACGACAGAGGCATACGAATGCCTTGCATCTACGAGAGAATTATACGAAGACCTACTCTTGGGAAACTGAAAGCACGAAATTCTCAGCGTTGTTTGAAGATTTGAAAATTGAAGGTATGTGAATGTGATAACTATATAAAACTCTTTTGATTTGAACAAAGTTGGGGCCAAGTTTCAACTACCCATTCTTTTTAGAGAAATTCTTCATTTTGTGATTTGTCTCCATGCTGTAAACCACTAATGATGTCGTTAATTTCTAATTGCATGTAATACAAAAAAAAGCTTGAATGGCTGTGGTCGCACTAGAGAGCTAAGTCATGGTTAAGGCCTGTTAATCATGCTTCAACGAACGGCTCTTTGAAATGGTGATTCAGCGAACTACTAATGAGTCAAGCAAATATTTCATCACGGCCCATATCAAAGCTGCCATCACTGGACCACGCCTTGAGATATTTTGGTCACGGTATGTCTAGGCTTGACTGACGGGTCTTTAATTTTTTTTTCTGCTAAGTTATCTTACCTCGGTGATGGCTGTAGAAACCAAAATTATTCTTGCCCATTTGGCCTTGTTCCTGTTTCAAAAAGCAATTGTGAAAGCGCATTGTCATTGCCTCAGAAGACTATGAATGCTCTTGATGAGCAGACAACGCAGGCTTCGTTCTGTTTTAGCCTTGCTCGTCTACAATTCAGTGGCAGCAGAACGAGTAAAACGAGTAATGCGGCAGCCTGTCAGACATGCTTTATGCGGGAAGAAAAGTCTGACTGGACCAGACTCGAAAGGGAAAACCAAGCCCTATTTAAGCTTTACACATCCTATGAATCGAAAGGACGATTTTAACCTTCACCTGGCATGACATTATAGACACGTAAAACCACCAAAGCGTGTAGCGACCAAACACCCCCCTAGCCAATGTGTAAATTCCTCAAATTCTCATCAAATGCAAGGAAATTTGCATAGCGCTATTGTGGAATTCAGATAATAACAAAGCCGTATACAGAACAGAGTTTCGATAGTGCATCACTTTCAAAAAATATATTGTCAAAACCAAGACCGCCCCTGCAAAGTAAAATAGCGCAAAGTATGTGTAAAAGATTCAGTTTCATGTTCCGATAGTTTTACTGGTTTTATTCAATTCGTCCGGTTAGTTTTCATATAATTCAGAAAAACGTGAATTTGGCGACTTCGTTATATTTTGGTGCAGAAAGTGAGTTCGTAATAGCAGCCCAAACTTTTTTATCGTTGCGGATAGCCAAATGCGGTTTGGAACAAACTATAACGATACATTGAACTTACTTTGTCTGGAGTTATTACGCTCTTCAGTCAAATCTGGAAAGCGCTGGAGCGGTCCAAACTTTGAAGTCCGTCTGGGGTTGTTATTTTGACGTTCAAATTGTGCCAGGATTTCTGTTCCTACGATTTTGCGGAAACTTGAAGAGTCAAGGTAAGATGTTATTATAAGCTGATTCTAGAAGTTTAAACCAAATCGTAGCGCTCAGTTTTGTTAGAATAGCAATTTTATCAAAAAAGTAGTGTTCAACAAAAGCAAAATCACGCAAAATTAACGAACAGTACATCTACGTGTTGACGTACATATTATTCCTCGATAAATTGTGTATAAAATGCGAAAATTTCAAGGCAATCGAGTTAGAAATGACGATGTTAATAGAGTTTCTAGAGAGGCATAGAGCGCGTCATGTTATTTCGATCGAGTCACCTTAAATGGAGATTTAGATGTTTGAAGTTTACCGCTTTTGGTATCAATTACATCGCCATATGTCGAGATCTCGAAATGTTCATTTTGTGGGGTTGCACACGAAATTTAGTTAAATTACAATCAAGCGCTCCTTAATAACTTTAACTGTTTAGTGTGACCACAGCCAATATCTCTGGAATGAGTGAAGATATTACAAAACACGGATAAAGTAATGGAGCAAGTTTTGAGGTTTTAGGAGCAAAGTTTCAGGACTCCAATGTGTAACGTTATGTCTAGAAAAGGAGAGAAATATAAAACTTATTTTTAAGTGGGATTTGACATTTTCTATATGTATATTTCAACAGCTGAAGGAAGACCAGTCCCCATTGACTACAAAGAGAACATCAACAAGGGCTCAGAAGACAATGTCAACACAAACCAACGGGTTCTCTAGGGAAATAGGAAACGGCCTCGAACTGAGGCTGATGACAACTTACAATAGTTTATTCCAGCAGTGTTACAAGCTGCTCTTTGGCAATATCTTGGTAAGATCTTTGGACATCGCTCTCTTATTTTAAGTCGTGGGTTGAAGTGGGCAGAAACACCCCAAAACATGCAAGGAAAGGCTTGTTTTAAAAGATGGTGGTTCCAAATCCCATCAAGGCCAACTGGAGAGTTGGAAAATGAAGCATTCCAGTCTGCAGCAGTAAGTTACTACAAAGCCTTTGAAAGTCACAGGCCACATGAGACGTGTCAGCCTGATTCTCCATTTTATCTGGCTGTAAAATACAAAAGAAAGGATGAAGTCCCAGTATGGTATATGAAGAAACCACAAGGAGTCAACAAAATTGGAAAAATCCCACAAACAAAAGCACGAAACAAACGTCCGCGACTTTGACTTTGGTATTCTCTAATGTTTAGTGCTCACTTGGAATACCATTTTGAATAGTTTTGACTCCTCAATAGTTCTGGAAAATTATTTTGTAAAGTCGTACTGCAATAGATTACAAGCAGTCTCTCTTTCCACTCAGGGATAGTAGAAGAAAATGACTGAGCGTGAAATCGCCTGCTGCATTGAAACATGACGCACAAGTTGAGCCACTAGTGTAGTAAGCACATTCATGCCTGAAATGACAGTACTAGTTACACTTGTGACATCATGTTGGGAAGTCTGCATGTCTCCTACATTGTACTTGTAAGCCAGCTACCTCCTATATCTCGCTCTTCCGACCAATTTTGCACCTTGTATTTTTGTAGTGGGTTAAGTTTGGAGGATTTTTAAATGGTGACTGAACTGGGTATTTAAACTTTAGGCATCGCATTTTTAAGACTTTGATCTAAGATCATTTCTGATCTTTTTGTCATACTTTATGACGGACTCCTTTGGTGTACATCTGTTTGTTATTCTCAGTTAAATTTGACCTCTGATTGTCTTTGATCTATAATGTTCAGTGGTTGCAAAAGAAAGGTTCAAGTGGCTGACAATTAAAAAGTTTGCTAAATTTGGTTTCCAGAAACAAGTATGCACTAGTGGCCTCGCAGACATTCTTAGGAAAGAAGACTTCAATGTGCAATGTTGATAACAAGGTTATTGTAAATGGATTTGCACCAGGTTTGTTATATGCTCCATGTGAGGAGAAGAAATTATTCTTAATAAGTTTTATTTGCTTTCCTGTTAAAAAATATAGAAAAGCCAACGTAGAAAATGATTCATAGCTAATAGGCGTTGAACTGTAATTGTAACCTGCAATAGTCTTTTGTTAGACTGTTGTCTACCTGTTTTGCTTTGTAAGTGATTAATTTTGTAGAGGATGAATTCCATTTCTGCCAATCAAGGTTCTTTTGTGCGATGGGGTAATGTTAACTCAGATTTCTTAATGAATTATGTGATTTCCGATATTACTGGTATATATACAAGTACTCTGTAAAACGTTCTTTGGTTGCATTCTTGGTGAAAATCTGGTGATATCTTGGAGATATCGCAGTTATTAAATTTACTGTTGGAGCCAAGTACTGTCTACTCTCTGAGTCTCAGTGGTTTCTACTGTATAGATTCCCGTACTTCCCGCAGCCAGCGAGTGACTCCCCCCAAGTTCAAGAAGTTGTTTCAGAGTTTTTCAGTTATTGTCCAGTTAGCCACAAAACTTGTTATCACACTCTTCTGGGGAACACTTCTGGTCTGTCTGTACTCCATGGCAACGTTGCTGAAACGAGAAATCGGGACATCTGAGTTACATTCATCTGGCTGAAACACCATGAAAAGAATGGCAATAACAACAGAAAAAAGTTAGGTCACTAAGTATTCAGCTAAAAAA
The DNA here is from genome assembly GCA_964017195.1 of Siderastrea radians. NCBI lineage: Eukaryota > Metazoa > Cnidaria > Anthozoa > Scleractinia > Rhizangiidae > Siderastrea > Siderastrea radians. The sequence goes on along the minus strand of OZ024891.1, from coordinate 54,294,676 downwards.
AGTTCTGACTTGATGTAAACACACAAGGGGTTAGTTTCTAAAGAAACTGTGGTACTGCATTGGTGGGGAAGTGAAACACAAAACTTTGGATTTATCAACTGTGTTGATAAGGTAAATTGGCCACCGTAAAGAGATTGAAAGCTGACGTTTTGAGCATTAGCCCTTCGTCAGAGTGAATTGTTCTGATGAAGGGTTTACGCTTTACCTTATAAGAATAATGATAATAATAACAATAATAATAATTAATAAAAATAATTAATAGTGGAGCCCGTGCACTAGCGTGCCAGCGGAGCACCATTGCTAAGCAAATTTGGTAACCTATCAAGCCAAGAAATTTTGGTAGTGACGTAATAGTCATGTGACCGTCGATCCGTCCGTTCGTCCGTTCGTCCGTCCTCACCACAGGGTCACCAATATGAAGTGGCATACACTTGATATAACCCTGTGCTGTATCCCGCATTTTTGGCACGAAATCGCATGGTGACCTGCGTTGTAGCAAAACAAGCAAAGACAACAAAAGTCAAAAACAAATTTGTTAATGGAAAAAAAAAGTTCAAAAGAATACTCAGTTGTCTTTTTGGTGGAAGGCGAAAAGTTCAATTTAGGCAAAAAAAATTAGGCGATAAAGTTCAAGTTCTCTTGCGAACTCAGTCGGCACACCGCTTGAGTTTGCAGCATTTCGCAGTGGTTTCGACGCCAAATATAGTAGAGCTAGTGCTTTTTGGTTTTTTCTGTCCACAACCATGGTTTTGTGGCGGTCCGAACACATTTTGCCAGGAAAAACACCAGCATTTTCATGTTGATAGGCAGCTTGTCACGAAAAAAAGAAATAAGTAGTAAAATTAACATCAAAGGATAAATAAATATTAATGCCCACGGCCTAGTGGACTAAACACCGGCTTATGACGCTGCCGAGTCAAGTTCGATACTCAACGGGGACATGCTTTGTTTTGCTTTTTTTTTTTCTACTTAATGACTTGAATTAACGGTTTAACACAGTTGATAAATCCAAAGTTTTGACATAAACATACCAAATATACTATTGGACTTAAGGTTGATTACTGGTAAATTGTGCCAGGTTTATAGCATTTTTACCCTAAAAAGGCCTTTAACAGGGTTTTCTCTGCAATCAGTGCAGTCAACTGGAGCTATGTTAAGACAGTGTAATACCCTCTCATAATTACACTAGTTTCCATCAATACTCTAAAAGGCCATGTTGCAAGTTTTGTACAACAAGAAACTGTTGTGAGTACACAAGCCCTACGTCTGCAGAACACTGCTGCTGCCTGAGTCCCATCTTTACTTGTTTACATACAGAATACATTGCCTTAATTTGCTATCTTGATCAGTTGATAGGGACACAAAATTATTCAAAGTAGTGAGAGTAGTGTCGCATTTCATATTTTTAAAACTGAACTGCAATGCAAATCATCAACCTATATGTATGGGGGCTGTGTATACAAATGGGAAGGGGGGGCTACTGTATGCACAAATTGATTATCAACAGTGGATAACAGAGAGCAACTTAATTATTAATGCATTTCACAATAACTCACCAAATATATAGACCAGGGTGATTGGTATTTTGAGCTTGGGGAAAGTGTACCCTAGGCCTTCAACCTGTCAAACAAGGATAAAATGAGAAATGCTATGAATTCTCAAGAACAATTGACTGAAGCAATGCATTGTTGAGAATTAGGCAAGGAAAACTCTGTAAAATATAAGGTTCATCAACAAGAAATGGTAACCTGCCATCATACCCTACCCATCCCACTCCTTTCTCCTCCCCCCTGAGAGAAGGGCCTGGTACAAGGGAGGCAACATGGCTGACTGTTTAGTGTGCAGAACTTGAAATCTGGGGGTCACGGATTTAAGTTCCGCTCTGAGCACTGGCTGGAGTTGCTCTCTGTAGACCCAAAGTTTAACTCCTTGGCCATGCTTGTAGATACCTGTGTAAAATGCCTCCATGGAATTCCATGGAGTTCCAAGGAATTCCATGGAATATTTTCCATGGAATTCCATGGAGTATTAGGACATGGATTTCCATGGAATTCCATGGAGTATTTTCCAGGGAACTAGCTTTCCATGGAGTTCCATGGAATTCCATGGAAAAAGAGTACCAGGACGAGTTTCATTGAAGGTGACCCAGAGTCCGTCTAAGGATAAAATTAATGTTTAGAAACGGACAGATTATCATTCAGTTTTTAAAAAATAAAATACAGATTTAATTGCTAAAAGAAATCATTAACTTTTCAACATTTACAGTAGCACAGTGCTAGTAAGAGAAGGATTCTTAAACATGTTATAACTTTGTGCTATAATTGTAATATACATTACAATTGAAGTAAAATGAAAATTGGCCTCTAACATAAACAACACAGTTCATTGGTGAAGCGACAAACTGAACAATTCCGTAATGCTACTTAAAACGGTATTCCTTTGAAACATTCTCACTAATTGCACGTAAGCTTATTTACACAGTAGAACTAGAGACACTAGACACATTGGACAGAGAAAAATATTTTCTGACTGACGAATGTTGCATCAATTTTCAAATTGCATGTTAATACTACAGACAAGTTTTCAATTATACTCCCTAACTGTGCATTGAAAAAAATTATTAAAAAAGCAAAAAATGATTCCGGCATACCTCATGACAGACAACTCTTTCAATAGGTGGTGGTTAGAAGGGATGACCTGAAAGGACCTTCTTCCGGTCAGCAGTTGCTACAAGTGACAACATGGTCCTTTGGGTTTGGTGCACCGCAGGCTCAAGAAGTACTTCTGAGTCATCCCTTTTAGCCAAAACCCTTTCAATAACATTACCCCGCTTAAACATGGTTTGCAGATCCAAAGGTCACGAAAACACTGGAGTACACTGTAGGCTATTCACTCTTTTCTGTTACTTTTGAGGGGATTAAAATTTCGATTGTGTTTAGTTGAGAAACTCTCATTCGTTTATATTACTGAGGGTACGCAACTGTCACAACCGTCACTTCAAAATGGCGCCTGTGTTGATGATACAGAGGTCACATGACTCAAGTGACAACTGCTGACCACTGAATGCAGGCACTTTGTTTTGGGTGCTCGGATATCGACAGAGCTGATTAACAACTGCGCATGTCAAAAGCGTGCGCTAAGGAAAACTGGGGACGACAAGACAAACCATAGCAACAACATAGCAACAAGATGGCGGTCTTTTTAAAAATTTTGACATCGCGAAGATTGTCACCTTCGATAAGACTTTTGTTGAAAACTTAAGTTTCAGACTTCTGCAAAGCCTTCATCTGTTGTCGAGACAAATTTTATCTTTTGCACACCGAGGTTATTTTTCAGAACACCAGATGAAAACGTCTCTCAAAAACGCCAGTCCACGAAAATGCAGTGATTGCGCACTGTGTTGCTTTTATACAACGTGGAGGGAAAGTTCCGGTCACTACACCTGCTCCTGTGTAAGAGTACCCAGCCAGGGGAAGAATGTAAAGGCAAGATGACGAGGTGCACTCCAGGAATGGTAAGAATCTCGCTGCATTTTTGCGGACTGGTGTTTTTGAGACACGTTTTCACCTGGTGTTCAGAAAAATAACCTCGGTGTACAAAAGATATAATTTGTCCCGACAACAGACGAAGGCTTTGCAGAAGTCTGAAACTTAAGTTTGCAACAAAACTCTTATTGAAGGTGAAAAACTTTGCGGTGTCAAAATTTTTAAAAAGTCCGCCATTGTTCCTATGGTTTTGTATTGTGGTCCCCAGTTTTCCTTGGCGCGCGCTTTTGACATGCGCAGTTGTTATTCAGCTCTGTCTCGGATATCACATTTAATTGTTGAATTAAATGGTTATGCTCATGATTAAAATATAATATACAACTATTTTGCTACTCGGAGTGACTGTAGAGGTAAGGTTAGGTATGTATTTTACTATTTATTAATTTATATTGCTTGCTGACAGAATCCCATTCAAGCAGTCAGTTATTTCCCAAATTGGACAGCTTGTAGTTCTGTGCAAAATATAATTAATTGATACAGTAATTTAAAAAATCCTCTGACTGCCAAAAAGGTCACTCGATCTCCAATCTTGCCAGTTTGACTGTCCTCAGAAGTCACTGATAGGCAGCTGTACCGTCAATATATGTCCTCGCACATGAAAGATACACTGTTGTCATTTTGAATAATTATTAGTGGGGATAACTCACTCTTTTATTTTCAAACTATTATGTGTCACACAATGAAATTCAGTAAGCTTCCATGGAACTCAACCAATCTTCCATGAGACTTCAATGGACTCCATGGGTTTCCATGGAGCTTCCATGGAACTCCACGAAAGTCCTTGTGGTTTCCATGGAACCCCATGGAACTTCATGGAGCTTCCATGAAACTCCATGGAATTCCATGGAACTTCCATGGAGCTCCATGGAATTCCATGGAGCTTCCATGGAACTCCATGGGGCTTCCATAGAATTCCATGGAATTCCATGGAATTCCATGGAGTTATTTTACACCGGTAGCCAACTCATGGTCTGTCTTTGGCCAGCTGGCTTGTTAACTTCGTTATGTTTGAATTGTAATGTTTCTGTCATCCTGAAAAGCCCCTCATGAGGATTTGCCAATCCAGTTATTGATGCTGTTGTTGTTGTTTTGTTATTGTTATTATTATTATTATTATTATTATTATTACATCCTGGACTGGTCCAGATTGACCAAGGAACAGTTATTGGTAACTGCCAGGCTTTTGTTTTTGTTGGGTCTTGTATACATTTCTCCCCATGACATTCATTACTTCTGGTAAATTCCAGTTGGTTCACACAGAGTTCCTAGGTCTCTACATTTCACTGTACAGTGACAATCAGGCGAAAAAGGTGAAAAAGCCGTTCATCTTGGATTTGTCACTAACATGGATTGATCGTGAAGGTCTGGGAGAAAGCCATACAGGAGCTAGGCAAGGTCAGACGATAATCCACTATCACAGCTGACAGATTGGTTGACTGATAATTAATTAGAATTTATTTCATCTTGGGGTGGTTTGGGGCTATTTATTTGTTTATTTATTTATTTTTTTATTTTGCCACAACACAGACAACAATACAAAGATAACGACTGGGAGACTGAAAAGCATTTTTAACATTAACCAATATGGCAGACTTACTAAAGGTCTGAAGAACTCAAAATTGTTGACTGGTGAGTCGTCCGATATAAAATATGCCTCCCCTGCCTGTAGAAAGAGGATGATTAACAATCAATTCAATTAAAGACTCTCTGTCGACCACAATGCAACGCGCGCCTAAACGGAGGTTTCGTGGACCACGAAACCCCAAAGTTTTGCGTCGGCATTTGAAGGCTGTGGAAATCTGCCTTCATCCAAGTCATCCTTCCGTAGAATGGATGGAGATTTTCTTATGGAGCTATGAAATTTATCAGGGAACTATTGGAGCAGTGTTAATTTAAAAAATGTTTTATTCTTTGGGTCACAAAAGCGACATTCGGACACTCGATGTTTCGCACAGTTCTCAACCGACAAGCAAGACCACGCGGAAAGTTTTTATTTATACCTCATATCAGAATAACGTGACTATGGACGTTCCAGTGAGTTCATAGTGAAAAATAACAGAATTCTTACGGTTATGTGGAACTGAATGTGAGTGAATATCAAACTGATTACAGTAATAAATGTTTCTCTAGATCGGACGTGACTGAATATTCAACAAACCCCGCGGGTGACAAATCGCGGTTTCGCAACCGTTAGTGATAAAATAAAGTAATGTCAATTGCTTTTACTCTACACGCCTTTCGAAATTTTAAAGAGGGGTATATTAAGGTATAAGTGCTGTTGAACATAAATGAATGAGAGAACTCATGACCCGATACACTATTAAAAACCAAATGCGCTATGTCAATTTGAAAATATTTCTCTGACTGCGTGACGTGTAATGACAGTCAACGATGAATCGTATTTTGTTACAGTCATCTGCAAGACTTATAAACCATAAAATTTAGCTCTTTCTATTGACAAAACGTATACACCTAACGGAGTGAACACCTTCATTTCCTTTCTTGGCTGCTAAAGGGCTCAAATCTAGCCATTTTATCACAATGTTCTCTCTCCAAAGGAATCAAAACATAAACAAACGCGCGCATTGCATTGTAGTCGACAGAGAGTCTTTAAAGGTAAAGGTTATTAAGTCTTGTGTCCAATCCACTGGATTAATCAAGCAATAAGGCTCATCAAGGCCAGCGCTTAACTCTGGTTTCTTAAGCATAAAGTGACTAACAGCATCACTACTCCCCCCTGGATGGGATGCCAGTCCATCACAGGATACCCAGCATGAAGTGACTAGGAACATCACTACTCCCCCTGGATGGGATGCCAGTCCATCACAGGATACCCAGCATGAAGTGACTAGGAGCATCACTACTCCCCCTGGATGGGATGCTAGTCCATCACAGGATACCCAGCATGAAGTGACTAGGAGCATCACAACTCCCCCTGGATCGGATGCCAGTCCATCACAGGATACCCAGCATGAAGTGACTAGGAACATCACTACTCCCCCTGGATGGGATGCCAGTCCATCACAGGATACCCAGCATGAAGTGACTAGGAGTATCACTACTCCCCCTGGATGGGATGCTAGTCCATCACAGGATACCCAGCATGAAGTGACTAGGAGTATCACTACTCCCCCCTGGATGGGATGCTAGTCCATCACAGGATACCCAGCATGAAGTAACTAGGAGCATCACTACTCCCCCTGGATGGGATGCCAGTCCATCACAGGATACCCAGCATGAAGTGACTAGGAGCATCACTACTCCCCCTTGAAAGGGATGCCAGTCCATCACAGGATACCCAGCATAAAATGACTAGGAGTATCACTACTCCCCCTGGATGGGATGCCAGTCCATCACAGGATACCCAGCATAAAGTGACTAGGAGTATCACTACTCCCCCCTGGATGGGATGCTAGTCCATCACAGGATACCCAGCATGAAGTGACTAGGAGCATCACTACTCCCCCTTGAAAGGGATGCCAGTCCATCACAGGATACCCAGCATAAAATGACTAGGAGTATCACTACTCCCCCTGGATGGGATGCCAGTCCATCACAGGATACCCAGCATGAAGTGACTAGGAGCATCACAACTCCCCCTTGAAAGGGATGCCAGTCCATCACAGGATATCCAGCATGGAGTGACTAAGAGCATCACTACTCCCCCCCTGGATGGGATGCTAGTCCATCACAGGATACCCAGCATGAAGTGACTAGGAGCATCACTACTCCCCCCTGGATGGGATGCCAGTCCATCACAGGATATCCAGCATGAAGTGACTAGGAGCATCACTACTCCCCCCTGGATGGGATGCCAGTCCATCACAGGATATCCAGCATGAAGTGACAAGGAGCATCACTACTCCCCCCTGGATGGGATGCTAGTCCACCACAGGATATCCAGCATGGAGTGACTAGGAGCATCACTACTCCCCCCTGGATGGGATGCTAGTCCATCACAGGATATCCAGCATGAAGTGACTAGGAGCATCACTACTCCCCCCTGGATGGGATGCTAGTCCATCACAGGATATCCAGCATGGAGTGACTAGGAGCATCACTACTCCTCCCTGGATGGGATGCCAGTCCATCACAGGATATCCAGCATGAAGTGTCTAGGAGCATCACTACTCCCCCCTGGATGGGATGCTAGTCCACCACAGGATACCCAGCATGAAGTGACTAAGAGCATCACTACTCCCCCCTGGATGGGATGCCAGTCCATCACAGGATACCCAGCATGAAGTGACTAAGAGCATCACTACTCCCCCCTGGATGGGATGCCAGTCCACCACAGGATACCCAGCATGAAGTGACTAAGAGCATCACTACTCCCCCTGGATGGGATGCCAGTCCATCACAGGATACCCAGCATGGAGTGACTAGGAGCATCACTACTCCCCCCTGGATGGGATGCCAGTCCATCACAGGATACCCAGCATGAAGTGACTAAGAGCATCACTACTCCCCCTGGATGGGATGCTAGTCCATCACAGGATACCCAGCATGAAGTGACTAGGAGCATCACTACTCCCCCCTGGATGGGATGCTAGTCCATCACAGGATACCCAGCATGAAGTGACTAAGAGCATCACTACTCCCCCTGGATGGGATGCCAGTCCATCACAGGATACCCAGCATGAAGTGACTAGGAGCATCACTACTCCCCCCTGGATGGGATGCTAGTCCATCCCAGGATACCCAGCATGAAGTGACTAAGAGCATCACTACTCCCCCTGGATGGGATGCCAGTCCATCACAGGATACCCAGCATGAAGTGACTAGGAGCATAACTACTCCCCCCTGGATGGGATGCTAGTCCATCCCAGGATACCCAGCATGAAGTGTCTAGGAGCATCACTACTCCCCCTGGATGGGATGCTAGTCCATCAAAGGATACTCAGCATAAAGTGACTAGGATCGCGCATCACTTCTGCCCCTTGAATGGGATGCCAGTCCATCACAGGATACCCAGCATGGAGTGACTAGGAGCATCACTACTTCCCCCCTGGATGGGATGCTAGTCCACCATAGGATACCCAGCATGAAGTGTCTAGGAGCATCACTACTCCCCCCTGGATGGGATGCTAGTCCATCACAGGGTAGCATTAGGGTTGCATAGGGTGCATGTTATGTAGTAGATAACATTAATATTTTGTTAAAGAAACACTTGAAACTCCCAGTTGACTGACTGACCCCTTGGGTCCTGAAATTGTCTATACTGGTAATAAAAGGACAGATTAAATTGCATTTGTACTCACTTGTCTACCACCAGGTGAACTACAGTGCATATCCTGTTACAGGCATAATACTTACAGCAACTGAATTAGAAGTCTTTAGAGCTTTTCCTGCCAAAATGTGAGCTTGAACCAAATTGTTAACATGAACAAAGTCAACAACAGAGTCACCTTGTCCGTATGTGAAGGCAAACAGTCCTCGTTCAATGTATGACTGAAAATGGAACAAAAATAGATTTATACTTCAACCAGAGTAATGAAGTTACCCAACCACCACTTCCACTGTAAACGACACTGTTCATGAAGAGTCAGAAACAATTACTTGAACTAAGAAAAGCAAGGGATTGATGTGACACTAATACGATGCTCTTAGTTGGTACATGTGCTTAAATACGGTCACTTGACCGGTCTCATGATTCTACTTTACTGCAGGCCACCACGGTGTATGTGCCATAACTCATTAACATATGCCTCCACGGAGAGAAAAATTTGAGATAGGTGTCTTGACTTGTCTGAGGACAAAATAGTTTTCTCACACAACTTTCTTGAAATTTGATTTTAAGTAGGCCATGCTTGCCACTAGTACTTATGTAGTTTACAAAGTGTGAAATAATGGGTTTTACAAATTAATATTTCATACATACAAAATATCTGGAAACATACCACAATTCTTGGTAAATGTCTCAATTCACCTTCTCCAAAAATACCAGCTGGCCTCAGAGCACACGTTTTGAGAGTTTCTCCATCTGTTGGAATTCAGTCAGTTAAAATTGCTGTAAGAGGTTAACACATTAATTTAAAAATAATTACCAGTACATCAAAGAGAGGCTCCGTAGTGTCACTAGGCAGCCGTTTCTTGGCTCGTCACGCAGAGCCAAAAAAACGGCTGTGTAGGAGACTAGAGGATCTGATGCAAAATGAAATCTTAACCATTTCTAACACACCCAAAAGTCAAGTATTTTGATTCACAACAATTCACAAAAATAAATGAAGATTCGAACGGTTCCGCTCGCAAATAGCAGAAGCTAATTGAGGCAGGCAGAGCTACAACGGTACAACAGTTCGTCCAATCACAGGCAGCCCAAGCTAAGGTTGAGAGCTGTGCATAAATTAGACTGTTTTTTCCACGCTATGCATAATAATGACATCGGCAACATTTAAGAGTTTGTATGGAAATGATACAAAACGTCTCAAATTGCCACAAATCAGAAAGAAGTCGAGATAAAAAAGATTTGTCTTATTTCATTGTTTTATTGGTCATTATTGGAGGGCTTCCTGGGCTGGTTTGAAGCTTTTTGGGCAAGAAATTGAGGTTTATATTTTTCATCAGTTACTGAACGTTTAGAATTAATTAAAGGCAGGAAACAGTTTCACACTGCACCTCACTTGAGGTTCGATAAATTCCATCACAATAAACGAATCACCCTACAACTTCAAAGGTGTATTCTTGGGTCTTGCGCATACCTCTGTTCTTTCTCATGGGTTCCAGATCCTATTTTAAGCCGTCAAAAATCCCCCTTAAATACGAAACTCGCCTTTCCTGGTATGCGTTTTCATTTGAAGTGCACACATGAATCATTGCGAGCCGCGTTTCGACGACAAAATGTCCCTCAGCCGGGGAGAGGCTGAGTGAGATTGTCCACAAGCAGAAGGCGACACTGCGGAGTCCAGAGAGGTCAGTTTGAGGGCCTGATAGAAAACTATCGGCACGCCCGTGAAATTTAGTCGCCTCACTTGACGCCACGAGCACACTTTAATGTCTTCGTGCGACAATATATTAGCATAGTGATTTGTTCCATCACATTTACCTGTTTACCGCAAAAAAAATGTTGTCGAAATTTAGAGCAGAGACGAGGAGCAGTTTCCACCTAGAAAAAAAATTGCACCGGTTTTCAAAGGAATGGAAATTGTATTGGGTATTTTCCACGGTCACAGCAATATTTTGTTTTAGGGCAGACAACCCTATATATGGGAATTAAATAATGAGGTTGATTTGCGGGCAGTGAGCAGGATCACTTGCGCCAATACTTGGCATAAAATCATCGAATGGATTGATTAGAGTGCAGCAAAAGATAGTTCTTCGTTCGTCCCTATAACAAAATTGTGGTTTTCCAAGTCAAATGAGGCGAGTGAATTTCACGGCCGTTCTAATATTTCTCTATTTCTGTAAACCGACCTCTCTGGACTCCGCAGTGTCGTGTTTGCTAATGTCGACAATCTCACTCAGCCTGTCCCCGGCTGAGGGACATTTTGTCGTCGAAACGCGGCTCGCAATGATTCATGTGTGCACTTCAAATGAAAACGCATACAGGAAAGGCGAGTTTCGTATTTAAGAGGGATTTTCGACGGCTTAAAATAGGATCTGGAACCCATGAGAAAGAACAGAGGTATGCGCAAGACCCAAGAATACACCTTTGAAGTTGTAGGGTGATTCGTTTATTGTGATGGAATTTATCGAACCTCAATTGAGGTGCAGTGTGAAACTGTTTCCTGCCTTTAATTAATTCTAAACATTCAGTAACTGATGAAAAATATAAACCTCAATTTTTCGCCCAAAAAGCTTCAAACCAGCCCAGGAAGCCCTCCAATAATGACCAATAATAAAACAATGTAATAAGACAAATCTTTTTTATTTCGACTTCTTTCTGATTTGTGGCAATTTGAGACGTTTTGTATCATTTCCATACAAACTCTTAAATGTTGCCGATGTCATTATTATGCATAGCGTGGAAAAAACAGTCTAATTTATGCACAGCTCCCAACCTTAGCTTGGGCTGCCTGTGGTCCAATGGTTGATTAAAAATAACTAAATACAGTGTACATACAATAATTGCATTTAATTATTAAATAAGGAGAAATAACCAAATACATCAATTGGCAACATTTAATATTGAGAAGACATGTCCTTGTAGTAGTTTAAAAAAAGTTGTACTAGTTTAAAAAAAGTTGTACCAGTTTAAAAATATACTGGTTCAAAACTAAATTACACCAAGGTAAAATTAAACTACAACATATATGCCACGATAAAATAAAAAGGAAGAAAGTAAAATTAATCAATCATAATTCCCCACACCAAATCTCGTTAAGTTAAATTCATATTTAAAAAATATGCTTGTTTTGATCTTTCCAGAAAACCAGATAAGGAGATTAAAAATATTTACTGCTGACAATAGTCCCAAAAGATTATAATAAACGTTTTTAAAATTTGAAGACCATGAGTGTGAGAATCATTATTATTTTAGTGATTCTGATGTTTGCAACTAGATTGACAACTAGAACTCTTTGAAATTAAACTTAATAATAAGAATAATAATTGCCTATAATATCTTAATTTATACAAGCTATCTCTCTGTTTTTGCAAACAAATAAATTATTCTCTATAGAATTCAATATAAAAAGTGAAAATTCTCACCATGTAGTGCAGAACCATTAGCACTCAGAACAGCTTGTTCTGCTATAGACTTTGTCCTGGAATAATGATCTGGATGCTAAGAAAAAAAAACAAGATGTTGCCTAGCAGATAAACGGGAGGCAAATTATAATGCTTGAACTGTACTTCAACTGTCAGTGTCTGTCAGTGTTGTACACAAGGTTAACAAAAACCTGGCTGGCAGAATATAATGTCTCTTTGTCCTTGACCTACCTTCTCTAGTGGTAAATAAGGCAAAGATTCATCTCCGTTTCTTATTATTTGTCCACCAAATACCACGTTATAAGTGCTTGTATAAACCAGTTGAGCAACGTTGTATTTGCAACAGGCTACAAATTTTTAAATGAGAAAATTAATGGTAAAGTCATGGCAACAAGAAAAATTATTTGTCTGTTTCTTATTATAGACAGCTCTGCTGGACATTGAGCAAATTAAATGGGCCTTCGTTTCTGATTGACTCCCTGCTAATTAAAATATACTATAAGTTCACATCCTGTGTGTAGAGTTACATGAAAAAGATGACAAAGAACTTGCTTCTTTTATAACTTAGTAACATTTCTGATATCATCCAGAGGTTGTCTTATATTATTAAACAATTATCCTACTCAATCTTGTTTACATGAGCCAACAATCCACTCAGCGCTAGCTACACTGTACATACCACGCCTCATTGGCTAAGAGCTCGTATCAGTATGAATCAATTTCATAGAATAGTTGCAAAATATCTCCAAACTGTTTTTGATCACGTGAGTGTGAGACAGTTACATGTATACAAAAACTTTTTAGTGTCCTACCTGGAAGTGTATGCCAGGCTATGATATTTTGGAAACCAAAGCAGACAACCACAAATTATGTTACTCAGTTGTGACAAATTGAAATGGGTAACCTTCATGAACAAATATCAATTGGACATTCACCAACTCAAATGCAACTTCACTTAATTAACTCAAATTCAACTCAAACGAAACTCAAACCGAACTGAAGGATTTCTTAATGCTTATTTATTTGATTTGATTGACCCAGAGTCCACCAGAAAATTTATTTATTCTTCTGCATGCATGCAAATTTACAGGTCCATCAATTTCCGTCTGAAATTAATGTCAGTGGTCACTTGAAACAATAAAGCCCACAAGTGAATGAAACTCAGTTACATGAATATGTCGTACGTAAATACTGTTTGCAAAAAACTAACAGTCACATATTAAATAATATTCATTTTTAAAAAAATATAAATATGTAGTATTTTTAAAACACCTGACCTTCAATGACATGTTTGGTTCCTAGAATATTCACGCTCTCTATCTTTTCACCGTTTAACTGAAAACCAACAACAATTTCAATAAAAAAACTCTCAGGAGTCAAATACAAGTGATATAATAATGAACATTTCTATTAAGGACCCAAACTTTTGAGAAATTAGGCACCTGAAAAAAGTTTGAGTTTGAAAAAACTGAACAGCTAATCAGTGGAAGGTGTGAAGTCTGTATTTTCATTCATACTGCATGCTGTGTTCAAATACCACATTTGGGCTGTGAACAATGAAAGCTGGAGATAGAACTTGGTGGAAATATGGTGGAAGCAATTTTTTTAGGCTACTACATTCCCTGAAACTTGGAAATCAAGTTCTGCTTATTATTATGGTTTTGAGAGATTTCAGACACAATATTAATTATGTTGCTATCATGAAACAATACAGTAACTGTTACTAACTTGCTCTCTGCCAGACATTCCGTATGATGCTATGTGGAATACTGTATCAAAGTGATGACTAGCAAATATCTTTTCCACAACCTCCTTCTTTGTTATGTCACCCTGGAAAAATTATGTTAAGAATTCAATCTAGCGGATGATTGTTCATGCAAAAAAACTGCAATGACAGCCAACACTTTTTTGTTGACCATTAAGACCAAGAAGTTGGGGGTGGGGTTGCCTGAAATAATAATATTAAAATTTTTTGGGTAAGTCTTGAGCTCAAGAAGCTAACTAAAGATTATTACGCACTTTACACACAAGAGACATACCTGTGACATTAGCGTGACACAAAGAATGCACTACTAAACATCATATTTAGGCTAAGACATTTGGAATATCAGTTTACTTCCAATACACTTCCTTATAACAAGTAGTATACCTTTAGGAGAAAACATTATCTACTATTAGTAGTATGGAGTCACTTTTCAAAATGTAATTTTTTGGTTTCCTTTACATTTTGTATTATGGTTTTCTTGTTTTTGCAGCCTGTTGTAATTTGCCTTTCAATAGTTTTACCATCAGATGATTCAATAAACCTAGAAAAGTGAAAAGTACTCATATGGTCTGGTTTAACTGGGCAACCCCATGGGAATGTCACAATATCAGAGGTAAATTTATGATTGTGAGATATAAGATACCCCTTGTGAACCATACTAAAAATGAGGGAAATGGCCAGAAAGGTTGACAGTGAAGCAATAACTATCATCGTTGCACCAGCCAAATGAATTAATACATGGAAGAAAACTTCACTGACCATGCATGTCTGAAAATTTTCAAGGAACTGATCAGGGCTTCTGGTATTATACAATGGTGCAATTTCACACAACCGATCTCAAATTGCATCCAATCGCATAATCCATAAGAAATCTTATGACAATTGATAAAAAATACATAAGCTGGAGGAAATAACAAACACAAAATGCTAATTTAAGCCTATTTAGTATTCGAAACATCACGCAGAGCTATAAAATCTTCAATGTTATTGTGAATCATATTATTATTGCTGTACACAGTAGTACATGCTTTATGTGAAATCTTCTCCAGAGAAATCGCATAACCTTTTGTGCTGCATGGAAATTCTGCATAATTTCCCAATATCAGAAGGCCTGACTGATGGAGAGTATTGAGGCTAACTGCTTTCCTGTTATTTTAAAGCAGCCATGAGCTTTCTTCTCATTTGTTATGTTGACTGCCGAGTCAAATAAGCCACAAAATACATCTGTGTTCACTGTTGTGAGTGATGTTGGTCACGGTATGGAGACAGATCACAAAATCAAGAATACCTCTGGAAATACTGGAGAAGTATAACTGAAACTTTGCACCAGTTATGTACCTTGAGAGACACACAAAGTACCAATTACTGTGATGTTGCTATGGCAAAAGGTTTTATTCCCAGATCTTCTTCATGTGGGAATGATAAGAACTCACCTTTTTGGGGAATGTTGAATTAGGAGACAATTTGGGCATTATGTGTGTTTTGAATACAACCATCTCTTTTTTCATTTTTGAGTCTTGAATGGTAATATTTGGTGCAAAGCAGAAAGGAACTCGAGCCAAGACAGTTGCCACTGCACAAAACTGATGCCAAGTTTCAATTACCTTGACCCACTCTTTCCAGGGACATTCTTGATTTTGTGATTTTTTTCCACACTTAAACATCTACATCAGTCAGAAACTTGCAAAATCATTACCAGGTGAGGACAGTTTGCAAGTGCGGTAAAAATAAAATATATAAAATATGAAAAAAGATATAGAAATCCACAGGTGTGTGCAGTGAAGGGAGTTGGGGGACAGAGGGTTTAAATTTCGCACTTACCGTATACTTTCATCCCAATTTTAGCCTCTCACACAGTTGTTTTTAGGGGAGTTGTATTACCCTTCTCCCTACAGGATAATGCGACTCCCCTAAAAAGGACTGCGTGGAAGGCTGTCCCAATTCCTGCCCTATTTTTGTTGGCTACCGCCTCTTTGTGCTTTTTTGAATGCAAAATATAAATTTGTGCAATGTTGTGTAACTTCCCCTATTTCTCCCGCTTCCCACCCTCTCTACTCCTGCCTCTCATACAACTCCCATCCCCTTTTCTCCAGGGCCACTGCCCCCCCTGTCCCCCTCTACTATATGCACAATAAAAACTAAAACAAATAATAAAAGGAAGAGGTGTCTTCTACACGTCACATTCCACAGGTCACAAGTACAGGTCATTGTGTTGCCGACATCTAAACACATTGGACAGTGTCTCCTGGCAAACTAGGTGATGTTTTAGCCTGATTTAGGGCTAGGGGACACTGTTTAGCTTGTTTATTTACTGGTAACACAGTGACCTGTACAGGTGTATAGTAAGTAATGTGATGTACCGCGTAGCACTCTGAAATGAAATAAATAAACATGTAAAGTGTATGTATGAGTGCTAGAAGTGAGCAATACTGCCCTAAATAATTTCCCCCTGTCTGTAGGCCTGAAAGAAGAAATTAGAAATGAGAACCAGGATCAAAGAAAAATCTTTGACCCTGGCGGGATTTGAACCCGCGACCTCCGGATTAGATCACCGTCACTCTACCAACTGAGCTACGAGGCCAAGCTGGGAGCAGATTGCGGAAATTAAGATATTAAAGTCGCAGCAATGGAAATCTGAGTATCGTAAGTAATGTGATGTAGAGTGACGGTGATTTAATCTGGAGGTGGCGGGTTCAAATCCCGCCGGGGTCAAAGATTTTTCTTTGATCCTGGTTCTCATTTCTAATTTCTTCTTTCAGGCCTACGGCCGGGGGGAAATTATGTAGGGCAGTATTGCTCACTTCTAGCACTCATACATACACTTTACATGTTTATTTATTTGACCTGTACGGGTGACCTGTGAAATGTGACCTGTAAAAGAAACCTGTAATAAAAGTGTAATGTTCAAGCAAGTAGGCGGGCATTCATCACGTCCACTTGAAATACGTCTCAGTTGGTAAATTGTTCCACTACTAACGGTCCTCAGCCAAACACTATTTTTGTGTTCATCGCATGATACTTGGATGGGGATGAATTTTAGAGCATGGGAGAGGAGGGTTTGTAGCAAAATTTGGTGCTGAAAACTAGCACAACAGTAGCACATAGATATACTTTAATATCTCTGGAACGAGAGATGCTACAAAAAGGAAAAAGCCATCCTTCCCCGTTTCACAAGTGTTTTCAAATAAGCTTAACTTGTTTGTTTGTTTGTTTTTTTTAATTTCATTGGCACTTTGAAGGCTATGACGTAACCAAATGTATATTTCTTCCCGCTGTTTTAATAGCCCACCTCAACCACCACCCCCCCAGGAGCTGGGTTACAAAAGCACTTCTTTATGATAACTTAATCCCCAAAATCAAATTCATCCTAAAAGCAAACTATAGGGATCGGGGGGAACAAAAAGTTAAAAATGTCTGTAAACACGAACAAACCTGAACACATTCCATTTGGCTGTAAGCTGTGTCATCAAGGGGCCAATAAATATCAAATAGAGCCACTTCTGCTCCCTGTCAGTTAAGTTCATTTCCTAGCTTGTGGCCAAAATAGCCTCCACCCCCAGTAATAAGCACGCTTTTGCCTTCAAAGACATCAGACGAGCATCTCCCGTCCGCCATATTTGAAGCCTAGTTCCCAGACTCTATCGGTCTGTGAAAAGAATCTGGGAGGTGTCCTTTTCCTTCAGGCACTTCCGCGAGGCAAGTTCCCGGAGGGGGGGGGGGGGGGTACTCCCTTATATGGCCTTAACGGGGACGTGCGGCCCGATAGGGTATGGTTTTTAGAGGGTTTTGTCTTAAACGGGGTATCAATTTCATCAATTTTTGTCTTAAACAGGGTATCAGTACACGACCTTATGAAGTACTGAAACCTCATTGCAAGCCGAATTTTTCCCAGTTTGGCAATGTAGAGCATATTGAAATAACGTAGTTACTAAAAGAAGGAATGAGCTACAATGAGCTACAATGAGCTACAATGAGCTACAATGAGCTACAATGATCTACAATGAGCTACAATGACCTACAATGAGCTACAACAATCAACCACAATGACCTACAATGAGCTACAATGAGTTACAATAATCTACAATGAGCTTGAACGACCTACAATGAGCTACAATGACCTACAAAAAGCTACAATGAGCTAAAAATTAGCTAGAAGGGTTAATAATATCACTATCCTTACCTTGTTATATGGTAGAAGGGTCGGTCCCACGAGAGGAGAATAATTAGCAAAAAGCATTCAGACGTAAATAAAGGCCGTTCTTTTAAAAACTTTAGCATTCGATATTTTACGTTATCTTTTAACCAGAAGTGGCCTCGATTGTTTGTTGAGGACGACTCACTGGCCTAACTTACAAAGGGGTAAGGTGCTCATATTGTAAGAAGCACTTTCCCAGAATACCAAACATTATCCAAGGTGTCCAAGAATTACCCAGCATGTTCTACGATTTTTGCAGATTTTCTATGATTGCAGCCTGGATTGCAGCTTTCGCGGCAGGTGAGAAGCGTTGCGTGACAGTCCATGTAGCTACTTATAAATGCAGTACTCTTCATGCCATTAAGTATAAATAATGCCCAGCGTTTTATAAGCCTTGAATAACTATACATTATTTCAAAGCTAATAAAATAAAGAATTAAAAAATCCTTACAAGATATGAAGAAGGAATCGTGGGACCTTTCGCAGAATGCCGATACCAGCCGTTGATTCCCGAAGATTACCGTAATCCTTGTATAAACATTTGTGATAAAAAAAGTTTAAGTGAAATGTTTGAAAGATGATATTTTTTTGCCGGGAATAAAGTTATTTATTTGTGCAGCGCATCTCGCTTGAGATCACTTTGTCATTGAAGAAGAAGCAATATAAACCCATAAGAAGGAAAATAGCAAACCAAATAAAAACAAGACCAATATTTAGAAGTTAATGGCCAAACCGGGTGGCGGTTTCTTTGTAAATCAAAACCTGATAATTTTCTTGTCAACAAAATCAATTTTCCAAACATAATCCATGTGGGGCCTTAAAGGCCAAAATACTTTAACTTCGTCTGTACATGTTATGATGTTACAAAATAAGATTAGAAGTGAGCCAGGCCGGCCGATCGGGGAGGGAAAAAATTTAAAAATGACCTTTGTGAGCTCAGGAGCAAAAGAGGCCAAAATCTGAACAGCGAGGTGATAAGCTCGGCCTGACTATGAAAATCACGACTATCTATTGTTGCCTGCGATAGCGCCGCATAAATCAGATTATGCTGTTACATCATCTTTGTTTTATTATTCGAAATAGCATTTTAGAGTGCGAATTAGCGAATATTTTGACGCACCAAAACGAGTGCTAAGATGACACGTTATCACATAATCTCGTTCCCAGATCTCGCAGGTGAGCGAAGCCGAAGGCGAGATCTGGTCTAACCTGCGATCAGGCTCTATTTTCGTTTCGCTCGGTGAAACATTCAGGCGGGACGGGCGAAACGAAAAATAGAGCCTGATACAATTCTTCTACGGAACGTCTGCCGCCCACTTTTTTGATTGATTGACATTCAACAAAACAGCCAATCAAAATTTCTTCTGCTTGCATGATCCTCGGTATGCAAATTTCTCATAACGGCAATTCGCAAAAAGTCACGCAAATGTTGGCAAAATAAGAAAATCATAGGCTACGAGATATCTTCTAGGCACAAGCACTCAAATTTACACGATTGCTAACTTGAAGGTTCTGGTATTGTACATGGTTGCTCTGTCTGTCGAGCTGAAACTGAATGAAAATTCAAAACACGACGAGGTTGCCATGTACCAAAATATGCTGCATGCTTGAATCCTTTCCCATTTCAGGTGGTATCCGGAAATATTCTCTTCGCATTTCTCACCGATATTCTGTGTAAAAAACCTTGGGCAATTAAGAGAAGTACCTTCAGTTTCATTCTTTAGTAAAGATATAAATAAAACCGTTTATAAACAAAGGAGTATTTTGTAATTTAATTTAGTTCCACAAGTGATAAATATTTGAGATTAGCAGCGAATTTTATCTCTAAACAGCAGCGAATTTTAAAACGAAGAACATTTATTACAAAACTAGTCAGATCCTTTGATGTCATTGTCAGAGATCAATAAAACGACATAAGTGTTAAACAATGAATGAATATAAACTGAAATCGTCATTGCGACTTGATTGCGGCTCTCGCCAAACATCAGTTTACCGTGAGTTTACCGAATTATCGGTTGACTTGTTGATCATTCTTGTCGAAAGATACGTGTTCGTCTGCTGTTCGTTTTGTTTCGTAAAACGCGGAAAAAACCACTACTCTGTTCATGTTGTCAATGCTAGCTGAAAGCCATCAAATGAAAATTCCGAGACACGATGCGATAAAACGGAATACATACTTCACTGTTGCTATACTTCTCTGCTCCAGGTAAGAGACAGCTTGCGTCAAATCGAACGCCATTCTCAGGAGAGAAAGAAATGGTGACAATTCTCCTAGAACGACGAGAATTTATTAGAGCAACACCTTTTACTTCGGCAGACTTGTTCCTTGGTTGTTCCTTGGCGATGGCGGTAGGATCGAAATTGTGAGCGAGACTCGTAGACAATTTACTTCCGTTGACAGCTCTATTGTTAAAGGGCCAATCAGATTGCGAGGTTCCCGCGGCCAAAATTTGGCCGCCGACATGAACTTCTGTGAGAGATTGTATCAGGCCCTATTTTAGCGAGCGACCAACGTAAGAGAATATGAGAGCGATGCTAAAATTCGGCCTGATCGCAGGTTAGATCTGGTCAAGTAAGAAAATTCGATTTTTTTGATTGGCTGTTTCAAAACATGGCTGTCACAGCGCTAAAATTTGAACGTGCGTTGCGAGGCTTCTCAGGGCCTCTAGGGAATTCAATGTCTGTTTTTATGCAAATTATACATTATGCACGCAATCATGATATATGCATTCTTGGGACATTTCGTTCTTCTTCTTCTTCTTCTTCTTCCTCGGATAACCCACCTCCTTCTTAATGAAGATTCTCGTGAGCATCAGTGCAGGTGCTATTTCTAAAATTCTCTATTTCTAAGAATCTCGTGAGCGTCAGTACAGGTGCTTGGGAATTGAAAACTTAGGGTATGGTCAGTGGCTATTGGCAAAATGGCACCACAGCCGGTCCTTGTTTACAAGGCAAGTCAGTCTGTTTACAGTCGGCCTCAAAAGTCAAGAAGATTTCTTCTGAGTTCTTCACAGCTTTATAAAGCTATTTCTAACGAACAACGATGTTCCGCCTTAAAGTGCTACTATGATCAAAAATATGAATTTTTTGTTCTCTCCATATTTCGAAAATATAAGTACATATTACTCACCGTGCAAAGTTTTTAGTCGAAATTTGTACGGGAAGTCCAATTATTTTAACTGTAATTTTCGAATTCGGCTTGCCGCCATTACTCAATTCAAAAATGACCGGGACGAGTTGGGCCGAGTTGGCCCAGAGAGGAAGTGACGTAGAAGTCTCAACGCAACAAAACAAACGTGGCTACTTTCTTATGCATTCGGAGAGGTGCGAGGGTTCGCAAGATTCATTTCTTCGATTTTAAGCTGCAGTATGCGTGGTCGGCGCTCTGTTGTTGAAGATCACGGCAAAGAAAGCATCGATGAATCGGAAATTTCCATTCACAGTTCACCGACGAGTGGGTACGTTTATTTTAAGTGGAAAAACTTCGTTTGCGTGCACCGGAAGGACTTCAATCCTGTTGGACACTGTTTGCTCTGTGCATTTTTACGGCTGAACGTTTTACTCAAGCATTTTATAAGAAAGGTACAAGGAAATATTTAAAACCAGGATCAGTTCCAGCCATCAGGAAGAAAAGCATCAGCAATCATATCTGAGCGGGATCGTCGAATGGTGAGCGAATATAATAAAGCTTGTTGTTGTTGTTATATTATTTGCCGTTTGTGCTAACATCACATGTACGGTAAGATTAAAGATATACATTTCCTCACATGCCTAAGAGATACTTCGTTCGGTTTTCTTGTGCATATACATGTATAAGTCCCAACAGATTTAGGCTTAACTGCATAATATGTGCTCCCTCAAATGAACTATTTTCTGTGTCGCCGCCAAGCCGGCTCCGCGATACACATAAATTATTTTTATTCAACTTGGCTACTTGTCACGCGGTAAGCAGAAAATAGGAAAACATTACCGTGTATTCCGCGTACTATAAACGTTCCCCGCTTAAACTTCCGCTAAAAGAATATTATTTGAAGTTCCTATAAACTAGTGCACCATAACAGAACATCACCGTGTATTCCTCGTTCTATAAACGAAAATATTACGCGAAATTTCTTTGAATTACTCGTCCACATAATGAACGTGAAAATATCAACAACCGAGCTTAATCGACCATAACAAACCTTATGCTTGCTCTTTTAACTGCGTAGCCAGCTCTTGACATCCCTCGTACATTTCAATTTACAAGTATCTCTCTCCGCGTACCGCGTAGCCAACTCCTAATATCTCTTTTATACTTCAATTAATTTCTCTTGGAGCACGGCGAGTCTTACATAATTAGCCATAATTTCTTGAGCATCACTGCGTTCGGGGCAGCCACTTCTCTCAGTAACACTTTCGATGTGACGGCGTATTCCACAGTTTATACCTAGACTTCTGATGGTAAATCAAAGTTTACATCTCTATTAATTCGCATTTGCTTGTTTACTAGGTAGTAAGATTACCGTGTTCGCACAATTACACGGGCGATTCGCGACATCACTTCGTTTACGTGAATTTGTTTTCCTCGACCTTTTACCTCACCTATAAAATTCTGAATGTACGTTAGGCTCGGGGCTCTCTTTCTTGTAGCGTTATGTGGGCTTTTCGTTTAGAAGGGAGAGCTTATTATTATAGGATTTATTATTTATTTATTAGCTACAATTTAGGATACTGCAACAAATCTGTGAACATAACAACAACAAACTCAACCCGTATCGGCAAGAAAAAAGTAAGAATAAGAAACAGCTGACGGACCCCAACACGACAGACATGCGAAACAGTTAGATTTGTTGTGTTATCAGAAGGATTTCAGCGTTTGTGATTTGGGATAATTGGGATATTTGTTCGGCTTCTTGATCCATTCTTGCATTGTTTGAGACGGCTTCCTCTTCGGTAGCGAGAGTCTCGAAACTGTCATCGTATGGCGCGACTTCTGCGAGTTCGCCGACTTCGCCAAAAAAAAAACTTTGTTCTAAATCGCTCTCAAAATAACTGGACCACAAGTTCGACGGAAAACACATCCAGACAATGCATTGTTTGGCTCTCTATTTTCGACTGTTCATTATACTCTTCGTGGCGATGGTTGAGACTTCTACGTCACGAGCAAAATTCACGTGGTTAGAGATAAGACCGCTCCCATGAAATTCGCGGGCTTCTCTTTTGCGAACTGAGTAATGGCGGACGGGTTTAACGCGGTTTTCGGACATATATTCCTGGGCCGCGTAAGCATATATCTATCTAATTTATCGTGATTCATATAATATGGCATCTATTAAACAGTTTGAAGTTTAAAAAAGTTGAAAACAAAACAAGAAATTTTCGTCGTAGTAGCACTTTAAGAATATTTACGTGACCCGATGACATTTGCATAAAACCTAGACATGTCTAGTCATTGCATGCAGCCGCCGAATGAACACTTAATCAAATAAAATATTATTTACCCGAACTGAGCTTTGATGATTGCCTTCTGCTTTATTCTTTAGTAAAATACTTTGCTAGATATCATTCCAGGAAAGACGAGATTGGTTAAGCATTCGTTATTCATTTGGTTAAGCGTTGGTTATTCATTTGATTGCCATTTTCTTAGAATTGTCTCAGGCATGCGCTATTGACTTGCCTGCCACATTCCTGACAGGCAATCACGTGGTACAAATCGGATTTGACCAGATCTCGCCTTCGGCTACGCCCACCCGCGAGATCTGGGAACGAGATTAGTTATCACATGGCCTGTACTACCTTGCGAGCACTTCGTTTTTTACGCCCGTGACAGGTCATCGACAAACAAGCGAGGCCACTTCCGGTTAAAAGATAACGTAAAATCGTAAAATATGGCATCCTTAACTTAACTTCCGGTGATTTTCTGAAGTGATCGGGTGATCGCTAATTATTCTCCTCTCGCAGGACCGACCTTTCTTCGGTATAAAAAGGTAAGAATGGTGATACTATTAACCCCTTCTAGCTAATTTTAGCTCATTGTAGCTTTTTGTAGGTCATTGTAGCTCACTGTAGGTCGTTGAAGCTCATTGTAGCTCATTGTAGGTAATTGTGGTTGATCGCTGTAGCTTATTGTAGCTCATTGTAGGTCATTGTAGCTCATTGTAGATCATTGTAGATCATTGTAGCTCATTGTAGGTCATTGTAGATCATTGTAGGTCATTGTAGCTCATTCCTTCTTTTAGTAACTACGATTGAAATAAGCAACAATCTAGTCTCTAAGTAGTCCATTCTTGCCGTAAAGCGGGTATGATGTTGGGCTAAATGTCTTAGAAAGGGTACCAAAAATTTGAATTCTGTCTTAAACAGGGTAGCAAAATCAGAGATTTGTGTCTTAAACAATGTCAGAGTTTAAACACCCGGGCCGTACCTCCCTACCCGAGCATCTGCTGAGTGCCCTCCCGGGGGCAAGATTTGTTGTAATCGCCTATACTTTGTGCAAATAAGAATTACAACAAAGGTAACTGTCCTCGAATTTCTCAAACTACAATGTGTAAATGGAAGCGGCAACTGGTTGTGGAAAAGAAAGCGTCCTGAGTCAAAATGACCCTCTGTTATCTGTGAGCAACCTCGTCCCCAGGATCTTCTCGCTTTTCAAAATGGCGGCCGCTCGGGAGAAGACCCTGGCACACAGCAGATCACGTGTCTCCAACGAGGATGGAGATGTATTCAAAATGGTGGCTACGGCGAAAAGGGTGAGAAGAACTGGGTACGAGATGCTGGGATGCTGAGGTGAAGGTAAACAAAATGGCGGAAAAAGCTGAAGTTTAGTTGGAGCGATTCTAGAATACCCGGCCACTTATTTACATATCTCTCAAGGCTTTAAAGAACGAGGCATATAGAAACAAAAGGACCATTCAAATTCAATGAGATGCAAATAAGTGGCCGGGTATTCTAAAATCTAGCCGTTCAGTTCAAGAAAAAATAGGAAAAACAGACACGTTTTGCATGTAAGAGTCTTAGCAATACGGCAAAGTGTTAGAGGTGTTGTTTTTGCTGTTCGTTGTTTCTTTTTTGTTATTTTAAAGTTAGGAGTAATGGGTTTGAGCGTACTCTACTGCGGAACTCCGTACCGCTATTTGATTCAATGTTGCTCAAGTGAACATATTATATTTTTGTTTCATGAGGCGCACCCGGACGCTGATTTTGTAACTGATTTATTGCATGACATTGAATTTGGAGTACGCGTTGGCTATCAACCTGCAACCCGCGCTTTTCAAACATACGACAATCATTTATCGGCGAGAACTAATCCCGGGCCCGTGACCCTCGACTGGGGATTGAACGTGAACTTGATTTAAACCGTAAAGTTGGACCGTTTCTTGCTCCGCCCTTCCAGCATTTCACTGGTTCACCTTTGGGTGCGATCCCCAAGAAGCACTCAGCGCCAGTCAAGTGGCGTATAATACATGACTTATCGTGGCCCGCCGGCCTTTCGATTAACGATGGAATTCCTAAGGACTTGTTTTCGTGCAATTATGATTCGCTCGACCGCGCAATAACACTACTTAAGCACTTCGGCCCTGGTGCTCTTATGAGTAAACTGGACCTCTCTGACGCTTTTCGTCCCGTCATTGTTCATGACGGGGACTGGGAACTGTTCGGATACCCATGGCCCGTGGAGATTGACGGTACCGTTGTTACTGGCTATTTCTTTGACACTTTTCTTCCTTTTGGTCTTCGGAGTTCGCCCGCTCTCTTTCTTAAATCCGTCGACGGGCTCAAGTTTGTCATGTCGTCTAAGGGGGCGTCCCCCATTTGGAACTATCTTGACGATTTCTGGACTTGCGGCCCGCCTTCTCCTGCTCCACACTGCCAGAATTCGCTTGATGTTATGCTGAAAATATGCGATGAGCTTGGTTTCAAAACCAACCCGGAAAGAACAGTTCAACCGAACACGAACTTGATCCTCCTTGGAATCGAATTAGACTCAATTGCTCAGGAATCACGCATTGACCAAGCTCGACTAACTGAAACTTTACACATGTTGGATAAATGGTCGTCCCGTAAACATTGTACTAAGCACCAATTGCCGTCACTAATTGGAAAGCTTCAATTTATTTGTTCTGTATGCCGCCCGGGAAGAACCTTTCTTCGCCGCATGATCGACTTACTCACCAAGGTCACACACCCTTCTCACCGCATCCGCCTAACTGTCGCCTTTCGTAAGGATATTCACTGGTGGCAGACCTTTCTTACCTCGTGGAACGGTCGTAGTTTCTTCCACGAGGACGAATGGCTGTCCAGTTCTTCTTTGGAACTTTTCACGGACCCCAGCCATGCAGCTTTTGGCGCCTATTTTGCTGGTGAATGGTTCTCTTGTTCGTTTACGGATAATCGCATTCCCCTGTCCAGGTCCATTACGTTTAAGGAACTTTACGCTATTACCGCAGCGGTGTCCACATGGGCACCTTCACTTGCTTCTCGGAACGTGTTATTTCACTGTGACAGTCAGTTGTACACATCCTCTCCTCTGGTACCAGTCGTTGCACGCATATCATGTCTATGTTGCGTTATTTGTTCTATGTCTGCGCTTCACACAACATCATGTTAGGTGCTGTACACATCCCAGGTGTGACCAATTGCTTTGCTGACTGCCTCTCTCGTTTGCAGGTAACCAAGTTCCACCGCCTTTGTCCGACGGCCAGCAAGCATCCGACATTCGTGCCGCGTGTTCCCTTGACCAACTTCATGTAAATGCAAAAGAGTACTTTCGCTCTGGTCTCGCGGACTCTACTCATCGGACTTACAGCGCTGCCCAACGACAGTTCCTCAGCTTCTGTGATACTTACGGTCTTACTCCCTTACCGGCATCGGAAGACACGTTAATCTTGTTCGTTACCTCCCTGGCAGCATGGATAAAGCCTCAGTCCATTAATGTTTACCTGGCCGGTGTTCGCTCTCTTCATGTTTCTAATGGTTGAGAAAACCCCTTGACTCCGGGACTCCGACTAAAGCAAACTCTGCACGGTATTGAACGGAATCATTTCGCTCCACCAAAACGGAAAATGCCGATTACCTTTGATCTTCTCTGCAAAATTCATTCCTTCGTGAACTTCCGCTCTAACGACGATATTGTCTACTCGGCGGAAATTACCTGTGGCCATTTCTTGTTATTACGCGCCGGAGAGTTTACGTTACGCAACAAGGAGCGCTTTGACCCCTCACGCAATCTCGCACTCGGTGACGTCACTTCTCAGCAGTCTCCAGACGGTCAGCACCACTGGATGGTGCACATAAAACAGTCGAAAACTGACCAACGACGCCAGGGAGTGACCCTTTATAGGTCTCACACAAACCATTCAGTCTGCCCAGCCTACGCAATGAAATCTAACCTTGCTCTTCAACGGAGCCGCCCTATTATGTCCGAGGATTTGCCGCTTTTCCTGTTAGAGAATAATCAAGCCCTTACCAGGCAACAGCTAGTAGCATTCGTGTCTCACTTGCTGCGACTCATTGGTGTAGATCCTACAGCTTATAGCAGACACAGCTTCCGGATCGGTGGCGCCGCATCTGCTTCTTTGGCTGGTCTTGCTGACTACGAGATTCAAATGTTAGGTCGCTGGAAATCAGATTGTTACAAAACTTATGTTCGTTCCCGCTAAATGTCCTGCTCCAGTTTCCTCAGCGAATAGCAAAGACTGCGTCGATAACTTATCAATATGCTAATCCCTACTACCAGAACACTCAAGATTCCTAGTGGACAGCTAATTTTTTTTATTTTTATTTTCACTTTTATTTTCCCTTAGCTTCTCTTACCGGAACTTTACCATTTGGGCATTTATTTGGGCAGTTGTATTTGTCCCAAACACAGGCAGCCCAAGCAAAGGTTGAGAGCTGCGCATAAATTAGACTGTTTTTTCCACGCTATGCATAATAATGACATCGGCAACATTTAAGAGTTTGTATGGAAATGATAATCAGAAAGAAGTCGAAATAAAAAAGATTTGCCTTATTTCATGGTTTTATTGGTCACTATTGGAGGGCTTCCTGGGCTGGTTTGAAGCTTTTTGGGCGAGAAATTGAGGTTTATATTTTTCATCAGTTACTGAACGTTTAGAACTAATTATAATTAATTCTAAACGTTCAGCAACTGATGAAAAATATAAACCTCAATTTCTCGCCCAAAAAGCTTCAAACCAGCCCAGGAAGCCCTCCAATAATGACCAATAAAACCATGAAATAAGGCAAATCTTTTTTATTTCGACTTCTTTCTGATTATCATTTCCATACAAACTCTTAAATGTTGCCGATGTCATTATTATGCACAGCGTGGAAAAAACAGTCTAATTTATGCGCAGCTCTCAACCTTTGCTTGGGCTGCCTGTGGTCCCAAATGGAAAATATATGTAGCTGCCCATCGACAGCCCACATACGTACGATTGTTGTCTTTATTGCGTGATTAAGTGGTATTAATAGTTAATACAAGTTAATGGTGAGCATGTATTGTACATAGCTAGGAATCGCATTTCATTTTTGTAACCTCGTGTGTCGTATCGGTCGGTTCGCTCGCTCCGTGAGTTGTTGTATTTCCCCATCCCTTCCCTCCCTTGGCAGTTGTATTTGTCCCAAATGGAAGATATATGTAGCTGCCCATCGACGGCCCACATACGTACGATTGTTGTCTTTATTGCGTGATTGACATTTAATAACATACGCTGAAGGCCTGTCAGTTACGAAGCTTATTAGGGACGGACCATTATTTTTTTGGAGGGGGGGGGATGAAAAATCCTGAAAAAAAATTGTTTGCAAAATCAAAAAAGCCCAAATAATTTGTTTGCAGACATGAAAAAAAGAAAATAAAAAGTTTACAGACTAGTTGATACATAGTTTGATTTATACAAGTAAATTTAGTCCTATTTGTTAAAATGCAAGATAACAATGCAACAAAATGATTTGCAAAATCTGGATTCATCAACTGGTTAAATAAAGTATGGTTATTTAAAAAAAAAAAACACTGGTTTGACATGGTAAATTAGCCACCACAAACTAATTCAAAAGTTGACATTTTGAGTGTTTAGCTATTCATTAGAGCAAATGAGCTGTTTAACACTCAAACATCAGTTTTGTCATTTCCGGTTTTGCGGTGGCTGATTTGCCAAATCGACTTGGTTGATAAACCCCAATTTCTGTTTTTTACTTTTCCACCAACAAATTACCACAGTTTCTTAAAATCAGTAACTAACCCCCTTATTAAAAATAATCTCTTCTGAGGACCTTGAAAGCATTAAATGTTAAAGTTAGGCTATTGTATTTATCGTTTCTATAACAAGAACTTTTTGTAATTGGATAGCTGTAGTCGGACAACTACGTTGCGCACGCGTCAATCAGGTGCACTGAAATGGGTTCTTTTTATAGCTGTTTCTCCACTGCTTGCAAAACTGATAATTAAAAATATATCCCTGAAAGGCACATAGATTTTCTAATCTCGCATTTTGTTATAGATAGGATTAACTGGACTTCGTATTGTACAATTCAGGGGTAATCGTGCTCGTAATTTCAAATGGTCCTCGCGCTACGCGCTCGGCTGATTTAAAGTAACTCGCCCAATTACTCCCTGAATTGTGCTCCACTGAGTCCAATTACCATTACTAATCAAGAACTCTTCGAAGTGCAATGAAACTCTAACTAAGAGAAAAGATTAACTTAAATTCCTGGGTTGCATGTATTCACTAATAGTCACACTGGCTTTTCAACAGGGACCTAGGCTGGTTTGATGATGACATTAAATAAAACAGCAAGCAGTCTCCTGTTTTCCACTTGCATGAAGAAGGCAAATTGGATCCAGTCTTGTATAAACTACGAAATAAACCGCAAGTGTAAGCAAGCACTGTTTCATTTGGCTCCTTAATCCTCTCTAGGATCAGGGGAGAAAAGGCCGCTGGTGTAGTTCTATATGATAACTTGCAATTACGTTCACATTTTAATGTTTCAGGATACTTTGATGTGAGATTTTCAATTTTTTAGGAAACAAAACAAGCCATGGTGTAGTTATACTTTTATAAGTTAGAGACAACTATAGAGACACGACATTCATGGAAAGCAGTTTTAGGCAGTAATGTTTAGATTAGTATTTTTACTACATACGATTACCCGATGAATTTTAACTGTATATAAATAAATGTAATAATAATAATAATAATAATAATAATAATAATAATAATAATAATAATAACAACAACAAACACACACAAAAAAAATTGTTTGCAGGAAGATGCAGCCGGAAAAAAATTGTTTGCACAGACAACAACACAGAAAAAAATTGTTTGTCTTGAAAATATTTTTATCCCCCCCCCCCCACCTCCAAAAAAATAATGGTCCGTCCCTTACTGAAAGAGGCACGAGACATCAAAATATCCTTTCCAAACGGAAGCAGTGGCATCTTCTTGATTGTGTCATATCGGAATCCCGGGGGGGTACTCCCCTATATGGCCTTAACGGGGACGTGCGGCCCGATAGGGTATGGTTTTCAGAGGATTTTGTCTTGAACGGGGTATTGATTTCATCAATTCTTGTCTTAAACAGGGTATCGTTACAAGACCTTATGTATTCATTAACTACAGAACCCTCACAAAAAGCCAAATTTTTACCAGTTTGCCAATGTTCAGCATATTGAAATGAGAAACAGTCTCTGACCAGTCCATTCTAGCCGTAAGGAGGGTATGATGTTGAGTTAAATGTCTTAGACAGGGTACAAAAAATCTGAAATCTGTCTTAAGCAGGGTAGCAAAATCAGAGATTTTTGTCTTAAACAGGGTCAGGGTTTAAACACCCGGGCCGCACCTCCCTACCCGAGAATCTGCTGAGTGCCCCCCCCGGGATCGGAATCAAGCGAAGAAGGATCGAAAAAAGGGTAAATAGGTCAAAACAAACATCAGAGTCGATGATCGCAGCAGCCACTAGTCGCCACATGCAAATAACAACCGAGCTGAGGCGAACATAAGCGTGACGTCATTAGGTTACGAGAGCTGTCCGAAGATAAGAGGGTTGTGCCCAGTGGTGGTTGGACACGGTTCGCAAGGCATGATGGGGCTATCGATCGATTCGAGCTCAGTTGCAATGAACCTTCGTACTGTGCGGATCTCGAAGAGCAAAAAAAATTCAACTACAAGAGCTGGAAATAACAAAGGTGGAAGTTTCTCCGTTTCTTGTGGTCTAATTATCCTTTGTTTACATCTGAATTTTTGATGTAACATTTTAACGGCTGGTTTCATGCATTGATCGATTGAACGCGTACACGTGGAGACTTCAATCCCGGGTTTATCAGGAATAAGCCTCTTTAGTAACTTATATGTGTAAACATCTGACAATGAATAGCCTCTTGGGCCATGAAGGACTTACTTCCAATCATCGAAAGTGAAAACACAGATGCCTGGCTTTCTGAGGTCTTGTAATTGCTACAGTTGTGTGAAATCGTAAGTTTTGCCCGATGGATAAGCGTCGAGTGCGTGTCATGAAAAACCTTACGAATGTTCATTTTATAGCATTAACAGTCCTTTAACTTCCAGGGTATCCAAAAGCTTCTGTTTCTCAAAAATTCCGTCGATGCAGGATGTAGTAATTCTGAAGGGCTTGTCTGAAATTATACTTTCACAGCTTAGCTAAACAAGGCTGTATTAAAATATTATTTTTCAAATTCCTAGCTGTCAATATGAATGAATGAATTAATTGATTTGTTTTGCTTTTGAAAGTAACTGATGCTGACAAAGTTAGTCTGTGATTGAACGAGTATTCCTCTTTTTTTGCAGCGGACATGAAAATCTGTCTTTAGAAAATTTAACAGAGCTATCTGTTCAGCCTGTAGAATGTGTGACAATATTATATACAGTGCACCCATATTTTTTCTCAGCTACTTAATAAAAGCATTGACTCATTTACCCCCAAGGATATCAAGCAGAAAATAGTTTTTATCCCTTAATACAGGGTTGTTGGAGGTTTTGCACTGATTTTCACGACAAAATTATCCAGGTCAGAGAGAACTTGTTTAGCTTGGATCTTTTTAAAACTAGTGAAGCACATTAGAGCAATACATCCAATGTCATTTCTACAAATCTGTCAATTCTTTCAATGAGTAAAGTGATATTTTTATAATTATTAGAATGCTGTCCCAACTACAGAGCAAACTCTGACTAAATTTGACCTTTGAGCATTTACCCCTTGCAAACAATGGCCCAGTCCTTCATTTGTTTACTTCAGACCTCTACCTTGTTGAAATGTTAATGGTGGACCCAGAGGAGGGACCAAGGGAATCCCCCCTTTTTGTTCAAAATGGCAATATACATGAACAAAACAATTATTGAGTCATATTTTTACTCCAGACTACAACGAAGCAGAGTGCAGATTAGCTTGTGTACAACAGCATACTCCACTCAGAAAGCATCTGATTTTTTTTGTTGATTTACTCATAGTCAGAATATAGTACAGAATAATACCAAGATATAACTCCACAAAAGTTTTGTATTTTGTTGTTTCCCCTCACCCACCATTAACCATTAAACTTGTACCCCACCCTCCATGAAAGTCTGGACTCACCACTGGGCACCAAATCTGGGTTATACAGAGCCATAAGAGGGAATGAAACTCAAACCTGTATTATGTAAACATCCCTTAAGTAACAGAAACTTAAGGGATGTTTACATAATACAGGTTTGAGTTTCATTCCCTCTTATGGCTCGGTATAACTTTGTTTACATGATACCAGCACAAGATTTCATACCATTACGAGTCATACCGGTGCAAGTTTATTCTGGTTGCTGTACCAGATCAAGATTTTCGATCTGGTGCAAAAACGTGTACCATAATCATGTAGACACAGCAAGACCACTCGTTTTGGTGTGAAATCTGTCTCCTGGAAGACAATTCAGTAGAAACCAAATAAGGATTGATATCAATGTAAAAAAATTGATGAAGAATGTGAAAGTTGTGAGTTCCATATTGAAAAGGGATATTTATTCAATTCACAGTTCTCAACCCTTTAATGGGTCTCAATAGCTCTAATTGTTATCAGTAACAACTAAACTGACAAATTGAAAGGGATGTTAAATCAATAATTCACAATTCTCCCTCAGTAGCTCTGGATTTTATTTCTTACAGCAGCCCCACTAACTTGAACCCAACCCCCCTCCCACCACCTGCTCACAACTATATTGAAGTGAAAATATTTTTATTGTTTTCCTTTGTTGATCTTGCTCACTAATTTATTATTAGTTATCTCAAATTTTTGATTTCTCAAACAATTTTTGGTTTCTCTTGCATGTCTAAGATAGCACCCTGAATTTCCAATCTGAGTTACTGATCAACACTGAATTTTTTTAGCTTTCTCAATGGTTCACTGCTGCTTAGGGGATCTTAGGAAACCAATCCACAACAGATGATGTGACTACATATTAAGTCCCTAAAGCCCAAATAATTTTGGTCATTTCAGCAAACAAAATGTGATTCTTGAAAGTTTGTTGCATACAGGGCAACGAGCAGACTGAAGAAACCATTTTGCCTCCTAACCTAAAGACAACAAAACAAAGAAGGGAAAACACTCAACTGGGATGCCACACCATACTATTGATACTTGTCATAATTAAAATAAGACGATCACTTGCGTTAATATTTCGCGGGTAATTTTCACATCTCGCAGCGTGAGAGTAATATTGGAGAGAAAATTCGACAACTTAAACAACGCATAACTCTCAAACTAGAGGGGCGCTATCGGGCGCTATATGATTTTATAAAAGCAAATTTATCCATCTTAATCTTGGTGTAAAATAAACGGTTTTAGATTTTTGGGTTAGCCTACAAATTCTCAAAATGTAAGACCTACTCAAATATCATGAAAGCACACGTTGCTCGATCCACCTACAACGAAATTGTGCTCAAACTTGACTTACAAAAGATGACCAGATCCAAAAATTTCAAGACATCTAGATACACACCAATCCTAATTATTGTTGTTAAATGTAAGTTGCACTGGGGACAAATAGCACGTTAAATTGACAAGAAGTGAAGCTCACATTCCCGTCAAAGGCCACCATGTTGATTTCTCGTCCCGGTTAAGAGACTGCTCGTGATTGGCTAATATAACGATCCACCATGCCTTTCGGACCGTGTCCAGAGTACTAGGAACAACTTTCCGATTCGGCCGGCTTTCGGAAAATTGTCGGCAAATATCCAATATGGCGGACTGAGCATTCAAAGCAGGCATTAAAGAGGCCGAGAAACAAGGTTTTTACTGTACACTTCACCCCATTCATGTACAGTGCTTGTTTAAACATGAAATTGGCGTCGAACTGTTCATTGTCTTCGAAAAAACTTCTGTTAGCCGACGCTAAATTAGCTCAAGTACTCCAAATTAAGAAACTGAAACGGGAAGCTTGTGAGGGTCTTGTAAGAACTGAAATGTTTATTTAAAAACCGTGTTTTTGCGATTGAGACATTGTCTTAGAAATAATGGATCCTTTGTCACAAGTCTATTCCGTTTTACGTGTAACTAGGTTGTCTTGTCCCTCTAGTCGGTATTACCCTAAGAAGTAATACCGCCCAGGGGGACATACAGACATATGAGCTTCTTATACATCATATTTTGAATATTTTTTTCAAACCATTGCAGGCCTTGCTGATAAGGTATAATGGTAACTCGGAAAACTTGACTTATCGTAAATATTTTTAAACTTAGTGCTCTTGCCTTCACGTTTGGGGGGGGGGTGGGTGCAAGCTGTGTATATGTATATTCATCTTTCATTTACTTTCCACCTGGATTTCTATTACACAGTTTCTTTCAGATTATGCTGTTTACAGGTTTTCTACTATAACTCTGATGCAGACTTAGTAGTCCTTGTCCCTTTGACTGGTATTACCTAAGAAGATTGTACCATCTGTGAAAGGACATACTGTGTGTTCGCAAGCATTCACAGCTTACATTTCGTTAATATTATCAAAGATATTGGTCTTGTCCCTTTGAACCATATTACCTAAGTAAATAGTACTGTAGTACCGCCTAGATGGACACATGGCTATTCAGCTTGCATGTTGTAGATATTCTCATGCTTAGTAGTCTTGTCCTTTTGGCAGGTATTATCCAAAGAGATAGTACCATCTGAGGGACACACTGTTAGTATTCATGATTATTGAGCTCACATTTCATTAATATCTTCAGACTTAGTGGTCTTGTCCCTTTGAATGGTATTACCTACGAAAATAGTACTGCCTAGAGGGACACATGACTATTCAGCTTGCATACTGTAGATATTCTCATGCTTAGTAGTCTTGTCCCTTTGGCAGGTATTACCCAAAGAGATAGTACCATCTGGGGGGACAAACTGTTTGTATTCATGAGTATTCAGCTCACATTTCGTTAATATCTTCAGACTTAGTGGTCTTGTCCCTTTGAATGGTATTACCTAAGAAAATAGTACCACCTAGAAGGACACGTGACTGTTCAGCTTGCATACTGTAGATATTCTCATGCTTAGTAGTCTTGTCCCTTTGGCAGGCATTACCCAAAGAGATAGTACCATCTGGGGGGACAAACTGTTTGTATTCATGAGTATTCAGCTCACATTTCATAAATATCTTCAGACTTAGTGGTCTTGTCCCTTTGAATGGTATTACCTAAGAAAATAGTACCGCCTAGAAGGACACATGACTATTCAGCTTCCATGTTGTAGATATTCTCATGCTTAGTTGTCTTGTCCCTTTGGCTGGTATTACCTAAGAAAATAGTACTACCCAGAAGGACACACGGGTATTCAACTCGCATGTCACCAAATGAGACGGCGGCGGGCCTGCTTGCAGGCTATCATGCTTAGTGGTCTTGTACCATCCATGCTAGATTGAGATGTCTAAATGCAGTATCAAGTGTTGTCAAAAAACTCCCACAAATGTGAATGTGTTAACAGAGGTATCAGCTAAGGGCTATTTGTTAATTCATAAATTCTTGTACAAGTAAAATTCAAATATTGTGAATGGAATAGAATTATTGTTCGAAAATTAGATTTATTGTTCTGTGTCATTAATGTAGTATTTCATTACAGGAATTGTCCATTTCCCTTCCATGGAAGGTTTTGGGGGGATGGGGTGGGGTTGAGACACCTCCCCTCACCCCACCCCTTGAGAGATTTTAAAACTTTGTAATTTGAGATCTCCACCCACCTCCAAATTTCTGAGAACATTCCGTGGGGCAGGTATGGTTGTTTTCTGGAACAACATAATTATATTTTTGACTTGAGGTTGCAGTGATATTAATGGAACTGTTTCTCACTCTGCCCATGAAGGAGGCAAAGGCCATTGGAAGGAAAACAAACATTAATTTTAATTTTTTCTTTTTAATTTTTAGTTAATTTTGTTTTTCATTTGGAGATACTAGCAGGAATTGCTACTGTACAAATCCGAATGTGTAAATAAAGTTTATGTATGTATGTAATTGTTTCAAATGTAATAAAAATGAGTTATTGTTGATTGTTTGCCTTTTTCTGTTTGGTTTTTCGTTTTTACAATGACAAGGGAATAGTAACTGTAATCAACTTGTTCACCATCTGTTGAAGAAAAAACCTGCTCGTAACTGAAACTGCTCAATTAGGAACGATGTGGTGCTAATTTTGGTTAATGGTGGTAAAAGAAAGACACAGAAGACGAAAACAGAGAATTTTGGTATATAAAACATATTTAACAAAGAAATTGTCCTTTTACATCCATTTAATTATTTAATCAATTTCTTTACTTTATCAAGATGGGCGATGACTACTACAAGTTCTAATTTTTAGAATTATTACTGAATGGCATTTTTAATGTGACTGTGTTAACTTTAACATTGCCATGGGTTTTTCAAACCCAGCCTTCAGAGGTGTGTGCATTCCTGCAGTAAAATTGGCGGGAAAAACGACTGTTTCGAAGTAGGACTTTCCAATATTTTTAGCTTTCCTTGGAGGCAGCTGAAAATTTGCATGACTGGTCCTCTGGTGGTGAGTTGTTTGTCTCCACACTGGAAGAAACAAATAGAGTGATCTCAGAATTCGAGAAAGCCACAATCAGCAAATTCATTGTGAGAAGAGTAGACAAAGGCTTTGGTGCCAAAGGTCAGTCTTATTGTATTAACCTTAATTTTCAGTTCAATGGGAAGCTTTAACAGTTTTACCTCTGAGTTTTCCTGTAGTTGGATTTCACTTGAATGAACTTTATGGTTTTGAAATGCACCAATTGATTAATTAGCGCATTGTTAAATTGCATTCTCTATTTTTTTTACAAAAGGTGACATGTTTCTTTCGAAAATGCTAAGAATAAGAAGGGTTTTCATTTTGAGAGAGCATCCAACTGCATACGAGTTTCTTGTGGTAAAATTTGAGAGAGTGAGGAACAATTCCATTAATATCACTGCAACCCCCAGTTAAAAATATAATTGTGTTGTTCCAGAAAATAACCATACCTCCACCACGGAATGTTCTCGGAAATTTGGAGGTGGGTGGAAGTCAAAATACAAAGTCTTAAAATCTCTCAAGGGGTTGGGTGAGGGGAGGCATCTCAACCCCCCCCCCCCAAAAAAAAACCTTCCATGGAAGGGAAATGGACAATTCCTGTAATGAAAGACTACACAGAACACTGAAACACAGAACACAGAACAATGAATCTAATTTTCAAACAATAATTTTATTCCATTCACAATATTTCAATTTTACGTGTACAAGAAATTTATGAATTAACAAATAGCCCTCAGCTGATACCTCTGTTAACTCATTCACCTTTGTGGGCGTTTTCTGACAATACGTAACACTGCAATTAGACACCTCAATCTAGGACGGATGGTACAAGACCACTAAGCATGATAGCCTACGAGCAGGCTCTTGTTTGGTGACATGCGAGCTGAATACCCGTGTGTCCTTCTGGGTGGTACTATTTTCTTAGGTAATACCAGCCAAAGGGACAAGACTACTAAGCATGAGAATATCTACAACATGCAAGCTGAATAGTCATGTGTCCTTCTAGGCAGTACTATTTTCTTAGGTAATACCATTCAAAGGGACAAGACCACTAAGTCTGAAGATATTTATGAAATGTGAGCTGAATACTCATGAATACAAACAGTTTGTCCCCCCAGATGGTACTATCTCTTTGGGTATTATACCTGCCAAAGGGACAAGACTACTCGGGGTCCGAAATTAACTTTTTTATGCGAGCGCCAAGTGACGACTGAAATTTTTTTTTCAGTCGCCAGATGGAAAATTCTGGTCGCCAAAAATTGTCCGTAAAATTGTTGCTTCACAGCGAAACACGAAGCTTTTAGACATTTCTTCGCTCAAAACATAATCTTACTCGTGAACGATCGCAAGAGTCAGACTGCCATGAAAAAAAGGCGATCGTGTAGCTTACATTGTAGTTGAAAAGGAGTTTTTGTTAAATAGATAGCTCTCTTAGTCTGAAGACTGAACATGACGCCACTTCTTCTGACTGTAAAGCGTTATCGAAAATTTGTAGAGTGTTTCGTTGAATATTCAATGGCGAAAGGAAAGCCTGTGTTTATGCGATGCGCCCACGGTATGGTTGTCAGATGAAACTGCTGAAAACATGGCGGCCGCTAAATTTCGATTACATTGCGTGGATTACAACTGTTGTGGAGGTCACTTGACAGGAATCTTACCTTCGTTTTTGATCTAAATTATTTTCTATGGAGATTAAAAACTTCGGAAAGACAAGGGGTAAGTTTCTGCTGGAAATCAAACGCGAATTTTTCCATTTAAAACGAAACTATTTCCTTGAGCGGCGGTTCAAAACATTAACAAGGCGCTGAAAGTTAGTCGCCTCCTGGCGACTAGCCTTGAAATTCTGGTCGCCAACACTCAATTTTCAGTCGCATTGGCGACCAGCTGGTCGCAATTTCGGACCCTGCTACTAAGCATGAGAATATCTACAACATGCAAGCTGAATAGTCATGTGTCCTTCTTGGCAGTATTATTTTCTTAAGTAATACCATTCAAAGGGACAAGACTACTACATCTGAAGATATTTATGAAATGTGAGCTGAATACTCATGAATACAAACAGTTTGTCCCCCCATGATGGTACTATCTCTTTGGGTAATACCTGCCAAAGGGACAAGACTACTAAGCATGAGAATATCTACAATATGCAAGCTGAACAGTCATGTGTCCTTCTAGGCGGTACTATTTTCTTAGGTAATACCATTCAAAG
Source organism: Siderastrea radians (assembly GCA_964017195.1). Classification (NCBI taxonomy): domain Eukaryota; kingdom Metazoa; phylum Cnidaria; class Anthozoa; order Scleractinia; family Rhizangiidae; genus Siderastrea; species Siderastrea radians. The sequence goes on along the minus strand of OZ024891.1, from coordinate 54,255,318 downwards.
GGACAAGACCACTAAGTCTAAAGATATTAACGAAATGTGAGCTGAATACTCATAAATACAAACAGTGTGTCCCCCAGATGGTACTATCTCTTTGGGTAATACCTGCTAAAGGGGCAAGACTACTAAGCATGAGAATATCTACAACATGCAAGCTGAATAGTCATGTGTCCTTCTAGGCGGTACTATTTTCTTAGGTAATACCAATTAAAGGGACAAGACCACTAAGTCTGAAGATATTAATGAAATGTGAGCTGAATAATCATGAATACAAACAGTGTGTCCCTCAGATGGTACTGTCTCTTTGGTTAATACCTGCCAAAAGGACAAGACTACAAAGCATGAGAATATCTACAACATGCAAGCTGAATCGCCATGTGTCCATCTAGGCAGTACTCCAGTACTATTTACTTAGGTAATATGGTTCAAAGGGACAAGACCAATATCTTTGATAATGCTAACGAAATGTAAGCTGTGAATGCTTGTGAACACACAGTATGTCCTTTCACAGATGGTACAATCTTTTTAGGTAATACCAATCAAAGGGACAAGGACTACTAAGTCTGAAAATATTTATGTTAAGCTATCAGAGTTATAGTAGAAACCTGTAAACAGCATAATCTGAAAGAAACTGTGTAATAGAAATCCAGGTGGAAAGTAAATGAAAGATGAATATACATGTACACAGCTTGCACCCCCCCCCCCCCCGCCCCCCACCAAAGGTGAAGGGAAGAGCACTAAGTTTAAAAATATTTATGATAAGTCAATTTTCCGAGTTACCATTATACCTTACCAGCAAGGCCTGCAATGGTTTGAAAAAAATATTCAAAGTATGATGTATAAGAAGCTCATATGTCTGTATGTCCCCCTGGGCGGTATTACTTCTTTGGGTAATACCTCGGTGTAAGAACCTGACAAGATTTTCTTTGTTTGCTAGCTTTTGTTTTGCTGTACGGTATTGTTTTAAATGTTTTTGTTTCCTTTGTTTTACGTCATCCGTGAGTTTCACAGGTTCTTACACCGAGGTAAAGCCGACTAGAGGGACAAGACAACCTAGTTACACATAAAACGGAATAGACTTGTGACAAAGGATCCATTATTTCTAAGACAATGTCTCAATCGCAAAAAACACGGTTTTTAAATAAACATTTCAATTCTTACAAGACCCTCACAAGCTTACCGTTTCAGTTTCTTAATTAGGAGTACTTGAGCTAATTTAGCGTCGACTAACAGAAGTTTTTTTCGAAGACATTGAACATTTCGACGCCAATTTCATGTTTAAACAAGCACTGTACATGAATGGGGTGAAGTGTACAGTAAAAACCTTGTTTCTCGGCCTCTTTAATGCCTGCTTTGAATGCTCAGTCCGCCATATTGGATACTTGCCGAGAATTTTCCGAAAGCCGGCGGAAAGCCGGCCAAATCGGAAAGTCGTTCCTAGTACTCCTCGGCTGTCCTTCTGGACGGTATTAGGGGCCAACCATTTAACTTCTGAGGGGGGGGGTTGGGTGATTTGGTATAGGCATGAATTTTTTTTTAACCCTTAATTCCCTATGAATTTTTTTCCTTGGGGTATGTGCTTGCAAGATATTTTTTTCTCCCTCCAACGTTCTGCATGAAATTTTTTTGGTGTGTGGATGGGGTTAGTAGGGCTTCATTATAAATCAAATTATAAAAGGTTAAGGATCTGGATCTGATTTTTATAATACAGTACATTAATTTTAACACCGAATGTAAAACATTGAGGTGACCCCTTCCCACTGATGAAAAGAGTCAGACCTGTTCCTGGGCAAGGCGAATGTGCCTACAGTACAGTACATAGTGCATGCATGCGCCCTCAGTACATATTTTACGGGAAGACAATGAACCACATCCTTTCCTTGTTAAATCAAACTGATAACCACCAGTACAACAATAACTTGCTTTAGAGAGCTATCTCGAAAGGGTTTAATCCAACTCACAGCTGAAGTACACATTACAAAGCCCCCAAATAATCTGCACAGAGCTCTTAAGTTGCTTTGTTGGCAAAGAGTGAGATCTTTGACGGCGTCATCTTTGTAGGGGGGTCTGGGGGCATGCTCCCCCAGAAAATTTTGAAAAATTGAAGTAGCTAAGACATGTTTTCCTTTATTCTGAGTGGAAATGTGACCCTTCGAAAGTAACTATTTAGATCCCAGATTTTTCTTTTAATTGGACTAATATCAGCTCTTTCTTAACATTCTGACTTATCCAAAAGTCAAATTAACATGCCATAACGCTGAAAAACAGCATTGATGATGCTCTTTGTTGTAGTTTCAAGTAGCTTTCTTTGTAGTGGCCAACAAATCCGCAGGTGGTTCAAAAGATGACTCTTTGTTGGCCATTTTGACTAAAAAAAGCAAAAAGGCCAACGTACCGTCCACCTGGAGAGATGCTGCCAAAATGCTGTTTTGTTTTCCTTATAAGAGACACAACTCTCTCTCTTCACCGGCATTTGAATGTGCTAGAATAAGAACTGTTTTTGCCACGTCATTTATCCTACCAAATTTATGGGTACCATTCCCTAGCTTCAATGATGACAGATATCCCCAGGTCACATTCATCCGAAAACTGGATGACGATTTCTCATCATTTTCCTCACATTCAAACTTTATTCGGGCTTTATCCCAGACTTTCTTGGGAAAAAACGAGGGACAAATTCAATTAGACAACATGCACGAACATGGAAAACTACTGAGGCCTCTTGCAGTACCCATGGATGAAGATACATCCCGGCAAGTACAACAATTGATTACAGTACTTCTCAATGAACACCACATTAACGAAATGACTGAAAAATGGCTTTGCCAAACACCAAACCCGCCTCGAATTCCAGTATTTTATACCCTTACGAAAATCCACAAACCGACTTAATTGGGAGACCTCGGGAGTTTCGGGTCCAACAGAGAAGTTATCAGCATTTGTTGCCATACTACTCCAGCCTTTAGCACAACAACAGAAGTCGTATCTCAAAGACTGATACAGTCAACGGACTCCATTAATTTCATTGACAGGACTAAAGTTCCAGAGAGCGCAATACTTGAATCGCTGGACGTAACGAGCTTGTATACTAATAGTCCACAAGAGAGGGAATACATACAGTATGCAAGGCATACAACACTTTCTATATTAAAAGACACACCTCCTATCCCTACACGTTTACTTGACAAGCGTTCAGGCTAATGTTACAGGAGAACTCATTCCAGTTTTGTGTCAAATAGATAGTTAATAAAGTTAACTTCATGTTCCAACAGCTATTCTGGCATTCTTGATTTAGAGTGCACTGAAAACATTGTTCTTCAAATCACAACACCAGCCGTGATCTTGAAGTTCAGAAAACATGTATCAAGATTGGTAACCTCAGGTGCTATAAATGTAACGAAAAGGCAATCTGAGGGGGACAGATTATTGTGCTATGAATCCCTCTTACCCAAGTCCAGATGCTAAAATCTTTTAACAGTCTGCTGATAAAGTTCAATATGTCAACCCAGGAAACATCTTGCCAGAATTTTTTTTCCAGCCGACTGTACGTGCGTGAATAGATCGCGTGAATATCTTTTTGGACAATAGTCTTGTGTAGGAAATTTTTTCTTACCCATATGCACTTGCAGGATATTTTTTTTCAAAATCACCCAACCCCCCCCCGTCAGAAGTTAAATGGTTGGCCCCTTATTTAGGCACAACCCCAAGACCAGATAAGAGGGCCTTTCGACGACCGCCATTTTGAACGAGGAGAGGGCCCTGGGGACGACGTTGGGAGCTGTCCTTTTCCTTCAAGCTTCTTCACGCACTTCCGCGAGGCAAGATTTGTTGTAATCGCCTAAACTTTGTGCAAATAAGAATTATAACAAAGATATCTGTCCTCGAATTCCTCAAACTACAATGTGTAAATGGAAGCGGCAACTGGTTGTGGAAAAGAAAGCGTCATGAGTCAAAATGACCCTAGACGTTTCGATGTCTTGTTTATCTGTGAGGAGTGGAATTCATCTAAGGGCGGTTTGCCCACTTTCAACAGAGAGTTTGCAATCAATTTGGCTAAGACATCAAGCGACAACATCAAAGTCCACTGCTACGTGTCCCGGAGCAATGAATCGGAGAGAGAAGACGCCAAAACACACGGAGTGAATATAATAACAGCACAGAGCATCCCCGGGACTTCTGACCCCCTTGAATGGTTGAGACTTCCACCTTCAGAACTTCCACGTCCTGATATTGTGATAGGTCATGGACGAAAGTTTGGCACCCCTGCTTATTTCATTGTGCGAACTACAAACTGCAAGTGGGTGCAGTTTGTGCATGTTTTTTGCGAAGACCTTGGAAAGTACAAGCAAAAAGATGAAAACATTAACTCTGATACAATTGAGGAGAATGAGAAGAAGCATAAAGATGAAATCAAACTCTGCAAAGCTGCAAATGTGGTTGTCGCTGTTGGCTCACGGCTACAGCAGAAGTACAATAAATGCCTCCTAGGCATTGAGGTACAGATCGTAACACCTGGGATTTTGGAAAACTTTTGCCACCTTTCAGATCAAAGACTTGACAAGGTCACATGTTGTTCAGAGGAATTTAGCATCTTTGTGTTTGGAAGAGCAGCCTATGAAGATTTGGCTCTGAAAGGATACGACATCATTGCTGATGCAATCGGGTCTCTTGGAGAGAAATATATGGTGACATTTGTCGGTGCACCTGAGGGCCAATTTAGAAATATAGAGAAATGGTTTCTTCAGAAGACGAGGATAACGCGTAGACAAGTGACAATACGTGGTTACTGTGATCAAGATGAACTGAAAAGTATGTTCTATGAATCAGATTTAGTTGCTCTTCCTTCTCGCACTGAAGGCTTTGGGTTGGTTGCCCTGGAGGCCATTTCTGCTGGTATCCCTGTGCTTGTTACTGTGGAATCTGGAATTGCTAAAGCTTTAGAGAAAGTAGAAGGTGGAAAGTCCGTTATAGTGGAATCAGATGATGCAGAGGACTGGGCGCACAGGATCCTTGAGCTTTCCAAGAAAAATCCAGAAGAAAGACATGTCAGTGCCATTCACCTCAGAGAGAACTACAAGAAGACATACCCTTGGAGCACACAATGTGAGAGATTCAAAGAGGTGATCGTGGTTCTAATGGAAGGGAGTTGTCGTGCTGACTGTGCTAATGGTAAGAGGACTGTTATGTGTAAAGAACCCTGTGGCTAATTATATTATAATATTATTAGGAGTACAGATGACAGGTTCTTGGACTGTTTTTTGACTTTTCTTGACTTCTTCAAAGCATTTTTTGGAAAACATTTACTTGAACATTTAAATAAGTTAAATTATTATCCAAGAACCATTATTTCGTTAAAAAACATTTTCCCTGCAAATTATCCTAATTGTGATGATTCAACAGTATACAGAAGAAAAAAGATATGTATTTTTTTTGCTCAGAACCCTTGTTTCCTGAGGCAGTGGCATGGGTGGGGGGGGGGAAGTTAGTTGATCATGATAAAAGAACAGGTTGTTTTTTCAGGTTGTTTCTTTATCAGCTACTAATATACCAGTCAAATTGAAGCTTCAACATCCTTCCCTGCCACCCCCCCCCCCCCCCCGGAGATTTGAACTTTTGAAGATTGGCTTGTTCAAATTCCCTCCCCTCTTGGCAAAAAAGCCATTTAAATGCCCCACCAATATGTACTGAAATATCTCTCCTCAAAGGCAAATTTAGTCTTTAATCAAACACCGTCCACGCTTTTCACAGAGAGTTATGTCGTAACCACACCTTAAAACTTCTTTTAAAGATCCTTTTGAAAGAGCTATTCACTAACAAAGGCGAAATTCTCTCTTGTAAATCTGTCAAACCCTGCAAAAACCAAAAAACTCATAGGCGCATTACACTAGAACAAGATTTAAATCCGGTTCAAATTCCCCACCTTTCCAAGGCAATGTTCAAATTCCCCCCTCCCCGGGCACAATGCACAGTCAAATGCCCAGGGTATGCCCGGGGGGGGGGGGGTGTTGAAGCTTCGATTAGACCGGTACATAAAGTTGTTATCATGAACTGCGATGGTCGTCTTCATTTCATATTTCATTCGATGTTCACATATATGATGAATATTTCATTCACTCTCATCATTTACCATCTACAGCCAGGATTAAGGTGATTCCATTCAATTGTATGGTGCATCCTTTCTGCGCATCATATATTGCGTGATTAGCATGTGCATGAGTGCGCACATGTTCAGAACTTGGTAGGTCTTCTATGAAAACTGAGCTGTTAAGAGAAATAAATTGTCATTTTCTCCTAAATGAACTTGGTGACCCCACGTTTTTATTCCATTTACTTAAAGTGCACATGAAGCCAAATTTGTTTTTACACAGTTATAAAATTTACTGTTTGAAATGTATGATTCCAAAGTTTGAGATGTCTAGGATAAAAATTGGCGATTTTACGAGCGCTGAAAGTTGGGCTGTTTTGCCTCGAAAAATGGCATTCAAATCGCGCGGCCAAAATACCACGTGACAACAGCCTGTGACGTCAATTTGGGTACACAAACTAGTAATCCAATATGGCAGAAAGAGAGAAAGAGGAGGCAAGAGGAGGGAGAAACTGCGTTGCCCGCGCCCCTAACGGTCGAAGTTGTAAAAAATACGAGGAAAAAGGGATTTCGAATGCATTAGTTTCCAACGGATCCAGTTGTGAGGGTAAAGTGGGTTAAATTTGTTCGAAAACACTGGCCCGACTTTAAAGATGCCAGTGATTTCCAAGTGCACTGCGCTCTGCTCGGCGCACTTCGAGGACGATTGCTACGAGTACAAATCATTGGTGATTGTGATTGATACAATCGAGCAGAGTGGGAGAGTAAATATATCCGAGATTATATAAAGAGGACCGCTGTGCCCACGAGAGATACTGTTGTTCCTGCAGCTCCAGAAGAAGTTCCCAGTGATCGAACGAAAGGACAAGTAAGCCAAATATTTGTGATATTAAGACTTACATGTTTGATCAGTTACGTAGCACATGTATTCAATGGTATAAACTGATATTGTTTGGTAGGCTAAGCCCACCCTACTGTTGATACATAGAAAAGCACAGGCATACATCATTCATTGTGTTAGTAATAACCCATGTTAAGGATGGTGCTCGTATGGGATTCCGTTGCTATCTAATGACAGATTACGGTATGTGCTTTTCTAACAAAAGCCTTGACATCAACATGCAAATTCTCCTGTTGTTCAGTTATCACTTCTCCTGTTGTTCAGTTATCCATGTTCTCAGAGTGATCTGACTGACATTAATTCGTCTCCCATTTAATTTCTCTGAAACAACCTGAATAAACAGTATAGGTGCAATAATTGTTGTTGTTTTCTGATTCATGTGCAGAGCAAGAGGTATTGCAGCAGAGCAATACTGTTTCTGTTGAGAGAACAACCACTGGCACCAGAACAGCTCAAAACCTCAGAACTGTCCAAATGCAAAAACCAGGTCATACCAGGACAAGCTGCCAAGCAACATAAATACTGTCATTATGACATGCATGTTTTATTACTTTTGTCAACATAAGAAAATTGTTGTTCTTACTTTGTCAAATTTAGTTTGCTATTTTATTATGTGCACACCACTTCCATAATACACAAGCCAAGCCAAAGTGGTTACCATTGTTGTTTCAGTGTTAACTGTCATTTTTAAAAATTGTTTTAAATAAGTACTTTTAGATACCTTTTGAATATTTTCGGCATGTAATATACATTTTACAGTTATGGTTGGAGTAGTTGTTTGCAGTGGTCTCAATTAACACAAATGACACATTGACTTATGTAGTGGGTGAGACTATACGCCAAAAAGTCAAAAAGTCCAGTCTCTAACAAGGGTGTGTGTGTGTGTGTGGGGGGTGGGGGGGGTGAGGTCCTCAATCACAAGGAATGGCCCAGCAAAAATGTGCAGTACTTGACTGGTTTGAGAGAGTCTAGTTATCTTCTAAATCACATAAATGTATCAAATAAATGATCTGTTTAATTCGAACAGTACTGATGGGTTTCACTCAGCATCATCATTATCGTTCCTTCCCCTCAAGTTTCAGGGTTATCAATAAAACTGAATGCCTTGAAAAACATACATGTAATCTCAATACATTTGCATGAAAGAGCAGCATAACTGGATATATCCTATGGGTAGTATGTAGCATGTAATGGTGACTGGACTGAGTGCAGTACAGTTCAGGAAGTCATTAGACAAGTAATTTGAAATTGGCCAAAAGAGTAGTCGGGATTGATTTGAAATAACGAGCAGGATTCCCCCCGATTGCTCTCCCATTCTCAAATCCTTGATTTAGCAAACCTCCTCATAACCCCAGGGGGTGGGGGAGGGAGGGCACTTGACCCATGTTTTGGTATAGGGCTGCTACTGAGGGATTGAAACCCTGACCTTGTTTAAGACAAGAAAACGCCCAAAATACCTACCGTGTTTAAGACAACACCCTTCATTTTAGGTCCTTGTATAGGACAAATGACACAAAATACAATCAGTTCAGGACAGACAGAAAAAAACATATACCCTGTTTAGGACAAAGAGGCAAAAAGCCATACCCTGTCAAGCAGCACATCCCTGAATAAGTCACAGACAGAAAAAATTATGTACCCTGCTTAGGACAAAGAGGCCAAAAGCCATACCCTGTCAAGTGGCACATCCCTGTATAAGTCAGCCCACCCTTCCTGGCTTATAACTCAGACCAAAGGTCATTTCCCTTTAATTTGTTCCACTTCAATTTTAACCTGATATTCAAAATTTCCATTTTCATTTTGCTTTCCCTTGAAGGTTCCAGAAATTGGGATTCCGCAGGGCAATGATGTTGTGCAAATAGCAAATGCACGATTAGAATGTCTGTGTGAACTTCCTTTTAATCAAAGCTTTAGATATATTTTATTCATTTTACAAACAGTTGAGAAACTGCCCATGTCACTGAACCTGATTGGAATGACCGACGCATATATTGCTAAACCTCTTATTGGCACCTATGCGGTTGCACTCCAGCTACCTAGCAACAGGTGCACAGTAAAGGCAACAATGCACAAGCAAGCATTTTGTTATAGATAAAATTACTAAGAATTATTATATCCTGTTGCTCATCTGTGGAGAGCCATAAAAGTCAGTTGATGGTCCATCGATAAGCGACAGCCCAGATGAATCTGCAAGAAAAGAAACTATGAGTCTCAAATAACAATAGTTTCCATTGAATTCAGGCTGTGACTAAGTGTCAGTAAATTGAAGAAAACCTGGAGCTATACGACATTCTACTTATCATAACAAAATTGATAAATGCAATGCGTCGACCAAAAAAAAAAAGAATCAAAGTCGAGGTAATAGATATAGCCCACATGGACAAGCGCGGCTTGTAAACAAGAATATTCGCCCGCGGGCGAGATATATAAACAAATAAATGTTGTCACTGTATTTCAATAGTTCATGGAGTGTATACGTGAGAAAGATATAAACAGACCAAAACTTTCAGTCGTAATTATCATTGACCCAAGGAGAGGAAGATTAAGGGACTAATCAGCAGCCGTTTTGTTCGTGACTGCATTGTAGAAGCAAAAAATAATTCGAGGTAACGCGACGAGAGTGACCGGACAATGCAAATTATGCAAATATCATATCGGTCGAACGGGTCCGGGTTTTGCCGTCTGTCGATATAGCGAGAGCCATGTTCCAGTAGCAAGGACTTGTATACGTTAAAAAAATACTTCGCAATTATACGTACCATGCGTTTACGGTATCTTGCCTCTAACACTGCTCACGGAAGTCCTTCCGCTTGGGCTTCTCGATTCCTTTGTCATTATCAACTTCGGCTAGTGGTTCGTCCTGATCTGATTTGGTCATAAATTACTTCAACATCTTGATTTCCCTCCTCTGCAATACCCTTTTCGTTGCGGCTACTCGATGATTCAGACATTTATTACCCATTTCCGAATCACTGGACATGGTTTTCTCCTAAAAATCCTCCTTCGTGACATAAAATCAGTGAGCGTGAACAAAACCTCTGTCCCCAAAATTATGTCACAACCAAGGAATTTCGCAACAAACTCGATCCAGTCCTCTGACCATTTTTCGGGGCAAAATGGCCCAACTTTCAGCGCTTGTAAAATCGTCAATTTTTGTGAAGTCCTAGCCATCTCAAATTTTGGAATCGTGCATTTTAAACGATATATTTTACAACTATGTAAAAACAAATTTGGCTTCATATGCACTTTAAGGAAGATATGACTTAACATGATATATCCAAATTTAAAGGATTTTTCACTATTCAATTTTCAAATATTCTGATTAATTTACTATTACAATCTGATTTTAGGCGTTTCACTGGAAGCTTGCAAACGCTCGATTCGCCTATTATTTCATTACTTTCCTTTTTATGGCAACTTTAAGGCATTTTATTGTAACATTGTTTTGCTATGACAAGAATAATGCTTATATTTCATTGCTAGTAATCACTTTGTTAAAGTAACGGGTGTCCATGGTACAAGGATAGGTTTTATCATATTATTACTGTCAAAAGCTAGCAAAGTACCTAGTACATACTACAGCCCTGTAGCATAGAATCAGATGCAGTGACCCCTCTTTTTATTTTTTTTTTCAGTGTACTAGGTGTAATTAATAACTGTGCAAAGTTTCAACAAATTCTCATTACAACTTCATTTTTGATGTGATCACCTTAATATGAATTCACAATTGACCAGTGTGGTGTTGTCTGCTAAGGGATTGGGGACAAGATTTTTATTGTGTAAAAATAGTGGGCAAAAGAGTAACACTTACACATTATCATTGGCAGTAAGCAGAAAACATTTAGAGGACAAAAAGTTGGAGGCGACTTTGTAATAATTGTGGGTCTCTTTATCCAGGGGAAGAAGCATTATTGTGTTGACTTTGGAAACTGACTTTTTGTTGTGCTTTCTTCGTTACCATATGGCATGAACTTTTTTGTGATTTTTGCTTGGTGCAATTTTTGCATGTTTCCTCACAACCAAAAAGAAAAATATCCCTCAAAAAATTATTACCTAGAGATCCGGAGAATATCCCACAAAAATATTTACTACACTATAATTGTCACCAATTTCGGACTCTGATGAGGAGAAAACTTCAAGACAGTATGTTTATCAATGAGCCATTAAATTAAAGGCAACAATATTGTTTCAGTGTAAAATCCTCATTGCCTGGTTTACATAATTATACTGCATACCATAACAGGAATTGTGCAAAAATGCATGTTGGCACGAGAAGAAAAAAAGGTAGCAGATTGCAAGACAGTTTATATAAGCTATTGAAATTTAGTTGCAGATTTTTTGAACATCTGTGAGATGGTGGCTGTTAACTGGTCAACCCTGGAATAATTTTTTTTCTTCCAGCACAGAATGAATGGAAGTTCCAGCTTTATATTTCAGTTTTAGTGTAGTTATAAAGATTCTATGTGTTTGGTGGAACTGTACGAATTATAGAACGAGGCATGAAGACAGCACCACTGAAGGTCTTAGTTCCCAATTAACAGGAAAACCATTAATGTATTCACCACAAGTCACACTAAGCTTAAACTTGAAAATAGCTGATGCAAAGTTTCATTACATTCCTGTGAAACATCGAACAACAACTGTCGAGAATCATGTTTGATATGTAAAATGTGAGAAAAGGAAATCATATTCACCCGGTCAGGAAGAATTTAGCAAGAAATCCTGCAACAGGTAAGCCAAACGAGGGGAGACCAGTTTCAACCTGTTGCAAAAGAAAAAGATCTGGAACCCAGACTCACAATACTTTTTATGCAAGTGGATGATTCATAGTCTCTAAAAAGGCTAGGCCCGCCTCAGGCCCGCCTCAGGCCCACCCTGGGCACAAAAAGGAAAAAATTCCTTTTCTTATACATATCCTTGCATGACGTTTGTGTAAACCAGGCCTTTATGAACTGATCACTTTTCACTTAACTGGATTTGCAAAAATCATATCTCACCGGAAATTATTAATCTTTCTAATTTGCTTCCCCAGGAACAAATGAAGAAGGAGCATCATCCTCAAAAAAAGAGTTGCTATGCATTTCAGGAACAGTTCCTGAGCTAGGTACACAATTAACTTATTTTCTTTTTAGATCAGTTTTTGTCATTCTTTATTATTCTAAGCTAAATGTGATATAGATCCCGGATATAGATGTACTGAGTCCTGAATCGATAGTGCTGAAAAAAAGACAATTTATCAAATTTGCATCAATGTATCAAATATTAGATGGCATGTGGATCACCATGGATTTCCACTGGTTTAAATAGCCAAGCTGAGTTGAAAGACGTTCCCTAGAGATGTATTTAGTTCTCTTCTCACGAGAACAACTATAGCTATAAACACCTTGCTACGCATCATGCATATCAGTTACCACAAACTTTTAACTACTACAAATTAAACTTGAATGCACTAAGGTAAATATGTTAATTGTAGACATGTTCAAATGGGTTCTCAGACTATGAGAACTGAGAGGTACTCCAGAAGGTTATATATTGGTCTTAAAAGCCAAAATGCACCTACATGACTAATAAGAGCAATTAGCAGACATTTACTGAGTTCTATTGCGAATACACAAATTTGCTGGCTGAATCGTTGTTTCTGTTTAAACAATAGTGTTTCTGTCGATGGCCTGTTGAGGAACGTAACCTTGAGGCCTTATATCAAATTTCCAAGGGGCAACTATGAGCCGATTCGTCCCAAGACACAAATACTCTATTTTTTTGTGCTTAATTTATTCCGCCCAAAAACAGCACTTTCAAATTTTAAGATGAAAGGCTCAGAAAAAAAATTAAACAGGGAAAAGGAAAAGGAATAAAAAGAAAAATCAACAAAAAAGTGAAAATGTAAAGTCCCCTTCTTAGTTGAGGGATACTATCCATCTCATGGTTTTTTGCACCAGACAGGTACTATTTCCTGACAGTTTTCCTTTGCAGAGGAGTACTATTGCATCATGTGTTCAATTTAAACCAATCAAAACCGATTCCCACAGAATCGACTGGGACTGCTGAATACAAGAATCAACTGGGACTGTGCTGAATGTGTTACCTACAGTACGGACTACTATCAACGAAATTATCACTCTGGAAAGCTCGTTTACTAACTTAGAACAAACACCACTGAACCATTGCCAACAGCTACCTGCACCTCACAAATGACTGATTGCCAACAATAACAAGACAGACAAACAATAGACAAACCGACCTATTTGACTAACAGTAGACCAACAGACATTTGACTAACAAAAGAGGGATCGAAATGCACCAATCACATTTAACAGTCTTCACAGCCAATAACATCGTGGCTTAACTGACAGACGACCAATAGCATCACGAGATTGTCAACCAATCAGGACAACGACCAGAGACTTATAACATCTACTGACGATTCACAGTTCAATTGACTCTGATGAGGACTTCCACTCAGGTTGTCAAAACGTCAGTCAATGTCACCTCAAACAGTCCTTCTCTTTGTCAAAATTTTGATGTGTTCACATGAGAAGACAGGCTTGCTTTTTCCAACCGGGATATCGGTAATTGGGCTGGAAATCTTTTCCCATATGAACTCTCCAGCCCGGTTACCGGGACGAATCTTTTTCAACTACGAATGCTTTTTAAGGTCACTGACTAAACTGAACGGGACCTCTAGATCTGACAACATGCTTAAACACTGCACAAATTTCTTCAAGAGATGGTAAGGCTGTTGTTTGACCGTTTGTTTGAATAAAAGTCAAAATGGCTCATAGAAGCTGATGAACTCGTTCCGATTATCTTTGGGTTGAACAGTCCATCTTTCACACCTTTTTCATCATGGTAACCGGGCTGAAATTTCCCATAGAACAGAAGACAAAATTCATCTTGCTAACCAGACCAGCCCAGTTATGAAGAGGCCCTGAGCTTTCCAGAATTGACCGTTATTGAAGTGTTTTTTGTTTCTATAGTTCATGTCAGTTTAGTTTTGTAGTTCCCACAGTTGAATGTGTCTTCATGGTTACCCGCGGTGGTACTCCCTACAGTGGGCTACACGGGGAGGCTCCGCCCGAAAGGGGTGCCTTTTTTAAGCTCACAGTATATTAAAGGGTAGGGAAAATTGATATTTTAGTATATGAAAGGGTCACAAAATTGGCTGTAAAATGAAAGAAATGGTCACTAAAATTAAGTATATCAAAGGGTGCAAAATCTTGGCAGAAATGACAACGCGAAACACATACGAGCTTGCACCCTTTGAGCAGCTGAACCAGGACATCTGAAAGCCTGAGAAAAACGTGGTGATTATAGGATATTCTATTGTTTTGGCTTATCCTTGAGGTATAAAAAGGGGTGTGATTTTGCTCTAGGTATATGAAAGGGGTACCATTTTGGTAAAAATTAGTATATTAATCCACTTCCCTGTATAAAACTTTGTTGAGAATTCCCCCGTGGAATATAACATTGATCTGATTGACAATAATTTAATGTAATTCTGATTTTTTTCAAATGATGTTCGTTCTCTTGATCACCAGGAAAGATTCTTGAAATCCTTGTCATTTAGCTTCAAAAATTTCAGTGTTTTCTCCCGTTTAGCCTTTTAAGTAGAGAAGCGACCTAATTCGTGAGATTTTCCAGTACAAATTGGTGTCATTCATTGAGTGCACGTGCTGGGGAAGAAATGTATCCAAATACAGCAGTGGTGGTGTTGTAACTAGAAATAGGGACTTAAGTGAATAACCAGTTTTAGCTTGTTCATTATATGTAGATATTTCTATCTATGGTAGATTTCTTCCTTTTGAACTGAATTTTACATTTTTGTGGCTTACTGGCTTTACAGTAGGCCACATTGCCCTCCTGTGCGTAAGTCCATCCATAAGTCAGTAAAAGACTCATGGCCACGCTCTTTGCATCGTGCCGCCATGTTGGATTACGTGACAACTTGCAGACCTTTGTCGTGATCTTTCGTGAGAAATGAGCAATGACACGTTCAATCACAGGCTTACCATCCTCTGTTTGTGTGGTGGGCTGTGAGTTTGTCAGGGCTGTGTTGGTTTATCAAATTAGCAAAACTAAAACCGAAATTTAGGAGTTTTAAAACAGAGGAAAATGAAATAAAAACTCATAAAATTGATGCCATGGTGTTTTGATTTGTGTTTCTGTGTTTATTTTGGTGATTTAAGGCTCGTGAAAGCGATGTTTTCAAAATAACGGTCAGACTCGCTCAAAAGTAGAGAAAGAGAACAAGGCATGCAACTAGGCGACCCGCAAATTACACTACCCAGTCGAACATTTCGCCAAAAAAATCATATTTGCCGTATTCACTCACACACAAAAATCTTGGCCCTCAAAAGAATAGTCTTCGAAGAAAAACTAGGCCAAATTTGAGTTAGATTCGATCGCAGATAGACCTTTAAATTCGAGCCCAAACTCTTGAATACGACCGTCAATTTGCTTTCTCCCTATGATCTGCAAGAAATCCGAACTCAAAGGAATTCGAAGAATGCATTTTTCCATTAAAATTTGAATTCGCGTACGACAAACTGCCGCTCCTGGCCTCCCTACGCGAAACGTTTGGTCGTGACAAAATCTTCTCTGTAGTCACCCGAGTGGGGAGTTTGACCGACAAAGCGGGAACCCAGTTGAAAGACACGCGATTTTTTAAATTTCCCCTGCATGTAGACTGAGGGTCGCTGGACGCAAAAATTTAAAACAAAACAAAATGGAAGACGCGGACTCAGGCCAGCCTAAGGCCAAGAAGAAAAAGACCGAAAAGGGTCTGGGTTCCCGCTTTGTCGGTAAACTCGCCACTCGGGTGACTACAGAGAAGATTTTGTCACGGACCAAACGTTTCGCGTAGGGAGGCCAGGGGTGGCAGTTTGTCGCACGCGAATTCAAATTTTAACGGAAAAATGCATTCTTCGAATTCCTTTGAGTTCGGATTTCTTGCAGATCATAGGGAGAAAGCAAATTGACGGTCGTATTCAAAAGTTTGGGCTCGAATTTAAAGGTCTATCCGCGATCGAATCCAACTTAAATTTGGCCTAATTTTTCTTCGAAGACTATTCTTTTGAGGGCCATGATTTTTTTGTGTGAGTGAATACGGCAAATATGATTTTTTTGGCGAAATGTTCGACTGTGTAGTGCAATTTGCGGGTCGCCTAGTTGCATGCCTTGTTCTCTTTCTCTACCTTTGAGCGAGACCGACCATTATTTTGAAAACATCGCTTTCGCGAGCCTTAAATCACCAAAATAAACACAGAAACACAAATCAAAACACTATGGCAGCAATTTTATGAGTTTTTATTTCATTTTCCTCAGTTTTCAAACTCCTAAATTTCGGTTTTAGTTTTGCTAATTTGATAAACCGACACATCCATTACAAACGCACAGCCCACCACACAAACAGAGGATGGTAAGCCTGTGGTTCAATCGATGTATTTCCACATGCTGTTGGCGTACTTTGGCTCGAGTTCCACTTATTCGGTAAGTGGCCTTTTTTTGCAATGACTTCACACTGTTTTACAAAACTGATCTGGCACAGCTTTCAATGAATGTGTCGAGTGTTTGTTGAAAAAGAGTTTTTCAGGTATTTTTACGCTCCACAAAAATTTTTTAGCGAAGTTGAAGTGTTTGTTTGAAAACAGTCATCCCAGACATGATTTACAACTCGTCCTGTCTCCTACTGCCAAGTGTTCGGTAATCCAGAACCTTTTTTTTGAAGGGCTAAATAATTCCTTTTCAAAGATAATTCTTCTTCGGGAAACAAAGAACCCCAGAAATCAGACTCTAATTAACCTCCTTTGGGAGACAAATTAATAATAATCCCTGCAATGGGACAAATGATACCACTGCGAAAAATTCTCCATTCGTTGAAAATTAATGTAGAAAACTGAGAAGGAAACACAAAAATGCCCGCAGAAAGTATGTTCCTGTTTCATCTGTTGTACATTAAGCCTTGCTACACATTACAAATGGTGGAAATATCAGATATTCTCCAAGAGAAGACAGTTTTTACAGAAATTATTTTATTAAAACTAAAAGATTATGTGTTAGATATATAAACACAGCAGAAAAAATTTTTTCCAGTCTGGAGATATTGAATTAAACCCAGGTCCTGTATAAACAAACAAAAGTACTTCATTTACATTGATAGCAAATGGCAGCATCATTTCTTTAACTACAGGCTACTTAGACATGGATTAAGACCAGAAGAAGTTGGTGGAGGGGGTATTTGCTTTTTAAAGTCTGTGTCACGTCAGTTATATGGTGATTCAAGCCATCACCTAGAAATTAGAACAGCAGATGTCCAGTATTTAAGGGTCAATCCTGAAATATTTATAGAAAGAAATCTAAATAGATCTTGGGTAGAATATTTATCTAATATGTCCATCCAAGGAACATGGGCTTATAATTACCACATTATTATCAGTACAAGATGTGGCAGATTCATTGAATCTAAGGACCCTGATTGAAGCAACAAATAGCAGCGAACCAACATGCTACAAATAGCGACACATAAACAATCGACCTCATCACCTGATGAAGACTAGCAGTATTGCAGTCGAAACGTCGCGATCAACAACTCAAAGGGATTCCATCGTAAGACAAACGAATAAACATTCATCTTGCCTATCTTACACCACGATGAACAATAAACACATCTTTAATAACAAATTCTGTGCTACAAAATCGCAGGTCCGCATATTTAGGACATAGGTGAGATGCATTTTGTGTCAACTTTGCCATCTTTATTAATTTGAAAGAAATGCAAATCATAATAATAGTGTCATTTTCTCCAGTTTTATCAGCTTGCTTTCCTTGTTTCTTTGTCTTTCAACAGTTCCAGTAAGCCACATGCACTTCTTGAGTGCTTATTTTTAATATTCATGATACTTGTTGATGCCTAGCATTTTTTCGCTTAGTTTACGTTCAATGAACGGTAGAACTGTAAAAAGTTCAGTACTCACTGAAAAGTGTGATGTATGCTATTTAACATCTTTTTTTTTGCACGGACATAACTCTGTTAATTGCACAGTGACCTCAGGTTTTTTTTGATAAGTTACTTCCTTACTGATACTCTCCAGTTTTACCAAAACCAAAAACTTCTGAATGTGAGAACGTGATCAAATTTTTCTGCAAATGCGCGGCATTCGTTACTTGCAAGTATCCTTCTGGGAAACTAATTCTACGATATAATTCCAGACCTACGATATAATATTTCTTTTCAAATGCTGGACTCCTTTTCCTAAACCCCGTTAATCATGGTCTTCGTGGTTTTCCAGGTATTCTTTGAGCTGCCTGGTATCTCACACCATCAGTGACGCTCTCTGTCATGCAACCAAATCCTGCTCCTGATATCCCACTGAACAACAAAGACAGCAGGGACAAAATAGTAGTAACATCTAAAAAACAACTGCAAACTATCTGAGTGGATCCTTCATTGTGGTTATTGGCAAACGAAATGACCAGTACAATAAAAGTACTGTCCTCAAATGACTGAAGATGAGTGTTGACCTAGCACGGTTTCCAATCTACAGGATAATTCAACGATTGATGCATAGTCGATTGGCTCTTGTTCACTACTTCCAGTAGAATTGGGCCGCTTTTTCACATGGTGTAAACTTGCAAAACAGTCGCTTTAATTGATCACGTAATGACCTCTTGATTTTCCCCACCGTAGTCTGAGGAAAAATTAATAAATCCATGGCCTTGCTGAAAGTTCAACTGTGACTGTAAAGAAATCAGTTGCGCTTTGATGTTGGAATTAGACCTTGTTACAATATTGCATGTCAAAAGGAAGTGGATGTGTACTTGTTCTTCAGATAAGGCTGTGAATCGACACCTTCTACTGCCAAACTTGGCACCATGGTTAACTTTGTGGTGCATTTCTATATAGTGAAACGTGTTTTACGTTTCTTGAAGAGTCACTTATCATCCTTTTGGTGTGTGTCATTTTACTGCAGTTTATAACTCATGCGCAGTGAAACTTCAAGTGCACCTAACCCCTAAAATTTTTTTTCGGCTAAAGAAATTCTGTTATTATCTGGAACATTTCTTCGCAAAAATTTTTTAATTTGGTTAAATTCTCGATTTTCTGTGCCCTGTTAAATTCAAGAAAAATTTGGTTCACGTCCGAGTAAGAGGAACCTGGGGTGAGCCGTACTTGTGACGTCAGATCAAGAACCAAGAATTCCACGCCGCTTAGTTTTTAGCTGTGTTTCTCTGACTTTATTTGTTCATGGAAGCCTTCTGACCTTCTAGCTAATTCGAACAAAAGCATAGTATGACTAAAATTCCAATGTTGTAATCCAAAGCAGATACTGAGACGAGCTACGCGGATTCTGCTGATTTGTAGATGAATTTTAGCTCTGAATGCGAGATAGATGCGGAACACGAAGTCGACAGTACACCGCCAAAGGATGAAGAAAGTGCCCGTCCTGCCCATATCTGCTAAAAAGCTGCTAACCAACGAAGAATGAATTGCTCAATGCAAAAAGGAAATAAAGGCAAACTAAGAACTGGAACAGCAATTAAAGCAACTTACGAGTGGCCTTGGAGGGCCGCGAAGAAGCCGGAATGCTGAGCTTCGCCCGTGAGTGTTTACATTTTATTTCGCACGTTCGGTCTTCACGTTTGGTCTTGGTTTTCCTGCTCTCCGCTTCTTGCATTTGAGATTTATATTCAAGCTGAGGGAACCTCTTATAGAAATGGAGATTTTAATAAGGCATTCCTTTCTTCATTTATTTATTTTACATAGAAGTAAATGTGGAAACTGCGATATTACTTACGTCTTGTCCATTTCTGTAACCAGCATTAACAATAACAACAATTTATAACACTAGTGAATCAGGAAGGCAGTTATTTTCTAAAGGACATTGACGAGAATTATAAACACGAGAGTTTGTTAGTATCGGTTCAACTGAGATTATCATACCAATCATTTTTCTCGTGTCAACGTGCGAGCAATTTCCTCAGATCCCAGCGCAAGCGGAAATGTACAAATTATGTAAATCAACCGGCCCTCGCTTAACTCGCGACTCGAGGCTTTGCCGCTCATCGCTCAGACTTCGATCTTCTTGCGGCCTTTTTTCGCAGAAAAAATGGTAATAAAAGAATTAAGAAAGAGACTGCTTGTCCTCTACTTCAACGGAGGATATGAACAAGGGATCTCTGCACAGTAATGTTTTGTTATGCTCGAGTGATTTGATATGACTCAAAATTCTCTTGGCGAGGCACGTTCATAGACTAGAATAAGGAATAATGGCAATGGTTTGTTATTGTACGTTGTGGAGAAAGCGCGTTCGGTTCTGCTGAAGGAGGACTTTCTATAAATACGTTCTTTAATTTTAAACCCTTAGCTGTTTTGGGCACCGCTTACATGTAATTATTTAGCGCTTACCGTGTAGCCAACTTGAATAATTCGCAAAGGTAATAATTTTCTGCGTACCGCGTATCGCGGGTATTCTGTGGTTAATTGGCCGTTGAATCATTGGAAATACACCAAAAGCTATCGTTTGATCGGATACTAAAGTTGTTCATTCATTCATACCTTCTTCTGCGACAACAAATCTTTGCTTAAAATGCATCGAGCGTAGTATCGAGTGCTTGGAAGGCTCAGTGCCGCTTAGCCTCCCACGCAGTCGTTTTTAGGGGAGTCGTATTACCCTCCTCCCCACACTCCCCTAAAAACGACTGCGTGGGAGGCTAAGTGCCGCTTTGCTCGCTATTGCTTAATTCGTCCCTTCGCCTCTGGTCGCTCGTTGTCAAAAAATGCTGTATTTTTGTAGTGATACGTCTTGTGATTCGTTTCTTTGGTTACTATGTCTCGGAGCAATACGAACGGTCGACAGTTTTCTGTACATCTTCGAGAGCTCAAGAGAAATATAGCTCCGATAGAGATAGCGCGAGACTGCGGGTTCTTGATTTGACGTCACAAGGTGACTAGTCCCATGCCCTCACTGCTCGACCGTGAACCAAAATGGTGTCTATTTTCGGCCGATTTTCCGTACTTCAACTGCGCACAGAAAATCAGGGATTAAACCAAATCAAAAACTTTTTGTGACGAAATGCTCCAAATGATAACAGGATTTATTTGACGGGAAAAAAATTTTTAGGGTTAGGTGCACTTTCAGCACAGGCAACAAAATGGAAAGTATTAAAAATTTAAAAACGTTCTCTGGTTAAAAAGATTTAAAACGGTAAGCTTTCAGCTACCAGTCTGTAGCCTCTGACGAAGACTGAAATAGAAACCGAAAAATTACAAATATGTGTAATAAATGTGCGAAAAAACTAACAAACAGTAAAAATATGCAGTAAAAGATTGTGTGAAAGCTCTCGTCATGAAACTCAGCACGGCCTCAAATCTCCTGTATCGGGCATCTAACCTCCCTAGTACTAACAAAGGCAAAACCCAAGAGATCACCACGTCACTGAAGCGCTAAAAGCCAATGGTTACCACTTAACTGTTATCTCCAACACCTTAAACAAGAAGGCACCTTCACAAACAGTCCATCCACCTGAAGAACTAGTTTCTATGTTTTTCAAATGGGCCGACCCACCTCAGGTGGTTTCGCTTGTCTTCCTTACTTTCGCTTCTCTTCCTTTAAAACTCTCCAACAAGAATTCCCGTCTCCAAAATTTAGACAGCCCGTGGATCTCCAAACAAACGTAGTCTACAAAATTCCCTGTTCAGACTGCTCCTGGAACTACATAGGAGAGACTGGCAGAAGCTTCAAACTCAAAAGAAAGAACACAAAAGAAATCTTAAAAACTATGCTAAAGGCTCAAATATTGCTAACCACGCTTGGTCAAACAACCACCTAATTGACTTTTAACGTGCACGCGTAATTGACAAGGGCAATTATCTTGTCCGTAAGACTTAAGAATCCTGGTGTACTGGGAAAACCATCAATGCCGACAATAACTCAGAACCGTTGCCTAGGCAATATTCCATTCTTTTATGACTATCATTAATTTTGTTAATTCACTCTCAGCTTTCACACATTCTTTACTGCATATTTTTACTGTTTGTCTGTTTTTTTCGCAAATTTATTGCTCATATTTGTAATTTTTCGCTTTTTAATTCCGTGTTTTTTCAAAGGCTACAGACTGGTAGCCGAAATCTTTTTAACCAGGGAACATTTTAAAATTTTTAATATGTTTCATCCTGGTTACTCCTCCATTTTCAAAATGGAAAGTATCCATATTTCGAATAACAATACGATGTAGCACATTAAACATTGAAATAAAAATCATAGATTTAACCAAGGATAAAAGTGGAGCTCCATTTTTTTCCGCTGGTACTTATTAATTTCTGAAAATACTCTCATTGAAGTTGTTAAAAAAAAAGCAAAACAAAATAAAACAAATCTTTCGCGTTGGAGCTACATGTGATGTCCATTGAGCTAAGCTAATGGGTCCGCTAATTCTGCGTTAATTTTGATACTTATACAACTGTTAATTGTTTGCAGCTCGATTGAGATAACCACGCAGGTTTTTTTCCCGGAAAAATGTGTTCAGACCGCTAAAAAACCATGGTTGTCAACAGAAAAAAAAACAGAAGGCACTTAAGCTCTACTATATATGGCATTACCGACCGCTGCCAAATACTGCAGACTTAAGTGATGTGCCGACCGAGTTCGCAGCAGAACACCGTGACAAAGATGAAGTTGAGGGGAAATTTTGTAACTTGAACTTTTCACCTTCCACCAAAAAGACAATTGTGTATTCTTTTGAAGTTTTTCTTTCCATTTATAGATAATACAATGAATATAGATTTGGCCAAGCCTAAAAGCGAATCTCCACCTTTTTTTTGTTGGTACTTATTAATTTCTGAAAATGCTCTTATTGAATACAAGAAGGGCATTAGCCCCCACCGTCGTTGTCCCTTACCTAAGGGTGCAAAATATATTACAGTCGTTCGCTCAAGATATGAGCCCTAGCCTGAGGAGCGAAAGACGCGATGAGTACTTGTTTGGCCAAGCGAAAACAAGAGGTCTCGGTTAAGTGACCACAAAAAAAAGAAAAAAACGCGAAAGAAAAAAATATAGGGCCCCGGAATGAGACTATGCGTTCTGCTGGTAAAGCCGTATCCACAGCTTTTAGGGTACACAGCATTTCAAAGCGATTGAATTGAGTTCTTTTGGCTACTTTTGATCAGTGGCTAGTTTTCACGTGACAAAAGCGACTCGATCGACCAAACACGGGTGTTTTTAATTTCTTCGGAAAATTTGTTCGGACTGCTGCAAAAACCATTATTGTGGACAGAAAAACCGGAAGGCACTAGCACTGAGTTCGTAGCAGAACTCAAGAAGGAGAAAGTCCTCAAGACTAATTTCGGTTCGTAACTTGAACTTTTCGCCTTACACTTTTACAGTATAGATATTGGCTTTTTTTCTTAAGTTTAAAAATGTCCGAAAGATCGTTTTGATAAGATAATGCTTTGCTCTTAAAGAAACCTCTTTTTCAAAAAATGACATTCTCTTCACCACCATTGGGACTCCCCTCCCCCTCCCCCAGAGTCTGTACGGACAGGTGGACGTATGGACCTGCACTGACATCAGGACCAAGTTTCTCGGATTGATAGTTTACCAATTTTCCTTACCGATGGTGCTCTGCGATGAGTCCTTCAGCCTCAAAGGAGCTGCGCTAATAAATCGATCATGCTTTCGTGCATTTTCTCCATGCAATCATTCGGATGGCCTGGAAACTTCTGAAGGTAGCTAGACTGAAAACAAGAAATCTGCAAATTGAGTTTTAAAAAAAACATTTGCTTAATTACCCATCCTCAGCAACGTTTTCATCACCAAAGCTCATTCTTTTGTACATGAAATCAACTTAAGCCATTATCGGATTATCGGATTGCATATTTTCTTACTAGCCTGCATGGTTATTTAACCCAGCCATAACTGTTGACAGAGAAGTGTGTGCTGTTGATGTGATGGAACATTTTCAACATTGCAGCACAGTTTCTTGTGAGAAAACAGTCTAAAAGTCAAATGAGTAAGCATAGTTTAATTATAATTAATAAGTGGATGTACCAGAGACACTGTTACATTTTCCTACTTTTGTGTTTATTTTCAGACACCTTTATCAGGCTTTTTATCGGCCCCACCAAAGAGTTAAATGATCAACAACAGGAAATAGTCAATGAAATGATAGCATGTCAGGTACAAGTGTTCATGAGATACCACAATATTTCTACATCTGAAGGAGTGGGTGCCTTGATTAAACATATAACAACGTCTTACAAGATGGCACTAGTGTCTGTCAACATGGGCTCTTTGAAGGTAGTGCTTTGCTGCCGAAACCTAGAAAGCCTTGAACATCTATGGGGTGACTATCTTTCTGGCCACCTCAATGAAGTAGCTGAAAAGTGCTTAGTGACTGATAAAATCAAGAGTGAACTCAAACTGGAGACTATTAGACTCAAGACAACTATAGAAGAAGAAAACTATTTTATGTGCAGGAAGGCTCTCATGGAAATGTCAGGTGAGTTTTTGGCACGATTTTCATTTGAGTTTTTCAACTGATGGGAAATCGTAAACATCTATCTTACGCCTTTCAAAATTCATAATTATAAAAAATGCAGTATGTAAATGGAACGTCCAGGTATGTGGACATGCAACCCAAAATAAAATTAAGAGTTGAGAGTTGGAAGCATCCTGGAAACAGTAACAACGGGGCTTCTGATATAACATGGTGGTAGGTTTTCACATATTATTGGCCTCCAAAATTATACATCCAGTCATCCAGTGTGTCATAGATGCACTGAGTCCTGGCCCAATTGGGCAAAATGGATGTAGAGAATTTGCACCTGAGTTTGAGATCAACTATTAACTTGGCTTACCTACTTAGTTTGTATGTTCGAAGTAAAAGAACAAATGATCGAGTTCTAACTGCTGAACGAGTTCACACAGTTGATCCGCAAGAACTAGAAAGATAATGCAGCGACAGTGTACTTTTCCATGACTTCAACCATGGCCATTAGTCTTGGGACACTTTGCTCAAATCGCAGTGCGTTAGCGTCATTTGAAAAATACTCTTGCCTCGCCCCCCTTCCCCCTGTACAATGTTGAAGTCAACAGTTGTCGCAAAGTAGTGATAGGCTTCTGCGCAACACAGATGTTGTAAGGTTGTAGGATCCTTTGCAGGCATAGTTGCAGTAGTAACAGGTGTCAAGTTAAGTTGAGAAAAACAGCAACTACGATTTCTTTCGGACAGATTTTGAATGGTTCTTGCAATGACTCTACTAAAGGATGCATTTGAGACATTCTTACAAGGGGGATTTCAAAGCATCCTACGAGAGAATCTTCACCAGTTCACATTAATTTGAAGGGAATGATTCTTAGTTTCCGAATGGACTTGGAAATAGTATGGTGATGAGCTTATACAAGCCTTCTTCTTCATTTCGCTCATATTAAACTAATATAAACAAATTTTGGTTCAAATATTAGCTGGTACTGTTTTCTTTTCTTTCTTCCTTTCCTTTCATTTTTTTTCCCATGTCCCTTTTTTTTTCTACTTTTTTTTTATCTAAATTACTATTTATACATAGTTACATTGTACTTAATTTTTTTTTACATTGTACTTAATTACTTATTACCTGTCTTATTTTACTTTTGTCTTCTTTTATGTACAACCTAGTCAAAGCAATTTAATTTTTTTTGTAACTACTCAGCTCGTTTAGTTTATTTCTATTCTGGGTAGTTTTTTTTTTGCCTATTTTAGTTAATTTAGTTTATAGTGTAATTTTTTCTATTTAAGTTGGCAAAATAAAATGGTTGTTGTTGTTGTTGTTGTTGTTGTTGTTGTTGTTGTTCTGACTTCTTTCTCCCAAACTAGCATTATCTTCCATCAAAAACCGGCACTCAGTTTGTAAAATATCGAGATCTGTGATACTGCCAAAAATCTGAGTCTCCAAACGCATAAACTCTCATAAGTTCAAACAAGGCTGTGAGCTAATTGCTAGATATTAAGACACAATATATAGCCATTTCCAAAAGATTCATATATCTCTGAAGGGCAAGTCACACTGTAGCTTTCTTTTGAAACATAACTGATGCAAAGTTTCACTGCACATCTGCAAAACATCAGTCAGTAACTGTTGAGAATCATGTTTGACACATTAAATGTGAGAAAAAGAAATCATAACTGATGCAAAGTTTCACTGCGCATCGGCAAAACATCAGTCAGTAGCTGTTGAGAATCATGTTTGACACATTAAATGTGAGAAAAAGTAATCATACTCACAATATCTCGAAGAATTTACCCAAAAAGGCTGAAAGAGGTATGCCAAACAAGACAGGTTTTAACCGACTATGAAGGAGAAAGATATGTAACCCTAATGCTTAGTGCAAGTGGATGATAAACAATTCTTTTGGTTACAAGAAACTCTACATTTTGATAATACAGTACCTAGGGCTAGGCCTCTATAGCCACCTTAGACACAAAACGTGTAACTGGACATTTAATGAACTGATCACTTAAATGGATTTGGAAAACGTATATCTCCACAGGAAATATTAATATTTCTAAATTGCTTCCACAGGAGCAAGCGAAGAAAGTGCATCATCCTCAAAAAAAAAGTTGTCAAGAATTTCAGGGACCATTGCTGAGCAAGGTACACACCTAACTTATTTTCTTTTCAGATCAGTTTTTGTCGTAATTTGCGTATTATTGCAAGCTAATGGTGATGTTGCACTGAGCCTTAGACCAATTTTTCTATCAAATGGTAGATGGCTCAAACCACTTGGTCATCCTGGACTTCCACTCGTTTGTTGCTCTTAGTACTAGTTCCTTCTTGCATGTATGTTAGAGGGTTTACCCCACATTTAGTCATAATCAAGCCGACCTGAAAGACTTTGCTTGATAATATGTAATATTTACTTCTTATTAACCGAGCGCGAGGGCCGTACTGGGAGAACATTGCCGGAGGTTTTTCTGGTATGGACCGAGCGAAGCGAGGTCCGTACGAGAAAGATTCTCCCAGTACGGTCCCGAGCTAGTGAGAGTACATGTAACTTAATTACATGTTTTGGTTCTTGGATTGTGAGAACTGAGAGGTACTCAAGAAGGGTATCCACCTTAAAAAGCCAAAATGCACCTAGGCATGACTAAAATGAGCAATTAGCTGACATTGCTATTGTGAAAGTGTGTTCATGTTCATGTTTTTTTGTGAATATGTGAATCCGATTGGCTGAAACATTGTTTTCTATTTGCTGATAGAAAATGATTGCATGTGATATGGCCTTGGAAAGTCAAAATTCTTTCAAAAGCCGAAAAAAACGAGTAGCACGTTCTTACCCACAGCCCTTTCAGTAAAGTTTAAAATAACGTCAAATTATTTTGGAAGGCTGGATTCATAAAATGAAAATTTGGCGGTCTTTTTTTAATCCTAATAGATGCTATTCTTGGGGTGTCAGATGAAAGAGTGCAGGAAACAGTTGTTGAGGTAAGAGATGGACCAACTTGTCCAAAGTAATTCACATAATTCACGTAATTCACAAACTTACAAGTGCTAAATGGAATTCCTGTAAATGTAGTTTAAGGTAAGTCTCCTCCACTGGTAACTCTGAGTTTCTGGGGCAAAAACAAAAAAGGAGATGTAGTGGGTAGGGGAGGGAAGGCAGACAGGGCATAGGGTTTTTCTTGTTTCTCTGTTTTTAGGCAAAATCTTTCATAAAAGTTGTTTAAGTTTTTTATTAGCTTACCGAGAAGAAAAAAATCTTACACAGTGCTTTGTGGAAAAGAAACAAAGAGTGGCTCATTTGCTGTTTACCATATCCATATAAGAGAAGCTGTGAGTGTCTTACAGTGTATTACGAAAAAATAGTAAAAGGTAAATGTTACAGCTGATAAAAGTACTCGTAGGTTGATTTTCTTAGGCAGTAAGGCTAATGAATGAATACAAGGCTAATGAATGATTCTGTGCTGTGTCAAGGGCTTAAGAGATGTGCTGTGGCAGCGAAGCTTTTTAAAGATAAGCTAACAAATTAAAAAAAAATTGCTCACCAGAAGGTCGCACTTCTTTGCTGGAACGGTTTCCTCTGGATTCAATGACAAAATGTTTAAGATATTTAAGATAATAAAACTTTTATCTTATGTGGATACTCTCTTTTTACAGACCCAGATGTAACATCTTGCCAGAAGGCAACTGAAATTGGTTTGATGTTGATTTTTTAAAGATTGAAAAAAAAAGAACTCCAGAAAGATAAATCTCTAGAGCAAGTCGACAAAAGATGGATACATTTTTAGCCAATGACGTCACGTTAGTGACGTCATATGGCTACTGTCAGAGCCTAAAATCAACGATGGACGAGAACAGTGTCGTGTTTGTCTTACGATTTGTGAGGCTGGGGGGATATTCTGTGAGACGATGGGTGGGGATGTGCACCGGGACACTGAAACTCTTACCTTATCAGCGGCACAAACCCATACAGCTAATGTTATGGAAGTAAGAGCCCCGGGCTTTGAAGTGTTTTGCATTCGCAAGTGTGGATCTACTTCGAATGCCTGTTTTGTGTACGTGAGGTCTGGCAGGATTTTATTCGCGTTGTAGTCCAGTGTTTACTTAGCTGAAGTACAAATTTCCACAGCAGCAAATACAAGACGGACTTGCCAATTTGAGATGTTGTATGAACAGAACGTGGAAATTAACGTTACATCGATCCCTAATTAACAGTGAAAGAAACAACATTTAAAGCCCAAGTTTATAACGATAGTGAAAAGACTAGGGAAAAACAGCATAAACTTTTTCGGGATTATCTCTCGGTAACAGCGAATCTAAAATTTGCAGTGTCATTTTTGACTGCGTGTTATAAAACAAGAATCCATTTAAAACTAATTCGGAAATTGCGCGGCTTGTTGCTAGCTAGTGGGGGGGGGGACAGGGGGGTTTAAACCTCCCGCTTCCGGTACCCTTTAATCCCGGTTCCCGCCCTGTATTTTTTGGCTCCCGCCCCTTTGCATTTTTTCGATTGCGAAATATTGCATAATTTTTCCCTTTTTCTCCCGCTTCCCGCCACCTTGGGAATCCCGCTTCCCGCCCCCTTTTCTCCCGGTCTCCCGCCCCCCTGACCCCCCCACTAGCTATTCTTAAAACTGAAAAACTTGAATGAAACTAGTATTAAAATCCAAGTCACAGTGGTGATCAAGGAATTAGAGGATGGATGTAGTAAAATCTTAACAAGGTACTAAACGTTATTTCGGGGTTATTCATAACTCAAAGTGTAAAGCGTATGTTGAGCGAATTTGCAGAGTTGACAGCTGTAATTTCAGCCTTTTGAGGAATGTAACGCAACACTTAAAACATCTCGAACCGACCGAAACAGTACCGAAAGATTAACAACAACAGATATGTGACAAAGCATTCTAATAGAGACCTGTTGGATCTACTGGAAAGCGAGCTGAATTTGAACATTTTCGTACTGTTCGAAGGTAAAGCAAACGAAATTTATTCGGCTGTAGGTTGAGACTCCAAATAAACACGTGAGCTAAAAATAACTTTGTACCGTGGGAAAGTTACAAATGTAAACATACTTTGGTCGATTTGTGAAGCAAAAAGACGAAAATTATTAAAGCCGACTTGATTACAAAGCAAGCAACTTCAACTAACAGGGGAAATAAATATAGTTGCAAAACTATTTCAGTCGTGTTTATAAACGCTAGTTCAAACCGATTTCGAACGAAAATATTGTGGATACAAGAAACGCCGTTTGATGGCAGACTCCTGTTTTGACAATACAATGTACTAAGAACGTAAGGGGTGTCTGTAAAACCCGGAACACCCCGGAACACCGCGGAACACCACCGGAACAGCCCAGAACAGCCCGGAACAACCCCGGAACACCCCTGGAACATCCCACAATACCCCGTAACATCCCATAATGCCCCGGAATACCCTCAATACAGCCAGGAACACTCTTGAACACCAAAAATAGTGGTCAGCGGTCAGACCGCTCACGCATAGACTGACCCGAGGACCTCCGAAGATTAACGAAGATTTCCGAATTTTTCCGAAGACCTTTGCGGATCACCCGAAGACAAATGACAAAAATAAAATAAAAAATAACATTGGTGTCCTTTAGATCGACAAAGATTTGATTTTGAATATTTCAATTCAATTATTGAAGTTGTTGTAACTCATGCGAGATTTGCGTTATAACTCTCGACAAACCGATGTGACGTCTATAAGTAAAATTCTGGGGGTGGGCATCCCGAATAATAATTCAATTCGCCATGTAACACGTCACGGTCGCGATAACTTACTCTTGGGCATTGCGTGACAGATTTTGCACGCAAAACAAAACAGATTTTG
Organism: Siderastrea radians; assembly: GCA_964017195.1. Lineage (NCBI taxonomy): Eukaryota > Metazoa > Cnidaria > Anthozoa > Scleractinia > Rhizangiidae > Siderastrea > Siderastrea radians. The sequence continues at coordinate 54,225,012 of OZ024891.1, read as the reverse complement.
CAGGCTGCTAAACGTCTATAAGATTTATTTTGTTCCCGTAAAGACTGTTCCTTTTCAAATTATGTAGCTAGTACTACCGCATTTTCTCAATAAGTGCCCCACGTGCTGTTACTGTACGAACTGGGCAAAGAAACACCGCCGTTCCTTCTAAAGACCAATTAGAAAAATGTTTGAATAGTTTTGAGAAGTAAGTTGTAACTCAAGGTTTATCGCAACGTATAAAGTTGGCTTATTGATGGAGCACACGAACTTTGCAAAGTTCAAGGAAATGTGATATGTACTCTCATTGTTGATATTTTCCTTTTTTCGTTTACTGAATTTTTTCTCTTAAGTCTAACTAGAACTTGTGAAAGTAAATAAAATACTTGTTCCTTTTCTCGCTATAAGAGTGTAAACTCGTTCGATCCGTTTCCTCCCGGGTTACGTTATAAGCCCTCGGATACCTCTACAAAATTATAGTGAGTACTTTTTTGCAGGCGCACATTTCTCCTACTCATTTATCTTCCGAGCTACGCTCTTTTGTTAACCAAAAATATATGCAGGCCTAACTGCAAAAACGTTGTCATTCAAATATGACAAGAGAAAGCTGCAAGATGGGAATTTATTGGACATGGAAAAACGTTCTCGGATTTTAACATTCCTGAAGCACTCATGGCTACGGTACGATACTTCAAATTAATATAAACTGAGGTTTTTTTAAATGAGGTGTATATATTAGCGTAACGAACCGGCGGCCAAACATTTCCATGCGCCTGTGGAAATAAAACAATGAAGATCGTGTGACCTCGGAATAATGACCTTAGAGCGTTGCGTGACACTGTATCATTTGGCTTTGTGATGTCCTTGAGGTCACACCTGTTTTTTGAACGTGATAATGCAAACCTCGCACGAGAAAAATCAATGCAGAATTAACAGTTCAACTGTCACATTTTCATATCGCTGAAAATCGCAAGTTATTGATGTGAAGGTCACGTGCATGATATATTTTTCCCATTAATTAATGGTTTTTTCGCTGTTCTTAAAAGCTTCGAAAATATTCCAAGCATTCTTGAAATGCTCGGAAATCTCAGGGTGATCCGCAAAAGTCTTATGAAGAATTGGGAATCTTCGGAGATCTTCGGCTTAGTCAATTCATGAGCAGTCTGGCCGCTGACCACTATTTTTGGTGTTCTGGGGGTGTTCCTTGCTGTTTCGAGGGTGTTCGGGGGTATTATGGGATGTTCCAGGGGTGTTCCGGGGTTGTTCCGGGCTGTTCCGGGCTGTTCCGGGGGTGTTCCGGGGTCTTCCGGGGTCTTCCGGGTTTTACAGACACCCGAACGTAAGTGGTTGACTGAAACGTCTGAAACCTTACAAATTAAACAAAGTAAAGCGAGTCGCGTGTCACGCAAATCACGCAGATTGTCAAAACGGCACCCTTTAGAAAGTTGACCGTTTATGAGCACTGAAAAGTATTGGATATTCGCCGGTAGAAGTAAGAAATTAAAAGATTCAACTGCAACTTGCATTTATTTCTGAAGTAAAATTGTTAACTTTCCACTGATCTTTGCCTAAATTATGTATGCAATATCTTTCAACGGTGAGTTTAAGTTTAAGTTTACTTGTTTTTGTCTGTGTTCTTTGAAGAACCGTGAAACAAAGAGCTTTCTTCGTTTTTTTTTACTCCGCGTAGTCACGCTGCTGAATCATTACCAGGTTTTATAGTGGATAACCACAAGATCTTTTTGGTGGTGGTGGAGGGGCGGGGGGGGGGGGGGGGGCTGAGGGGTTAGGGTGGGACTTACCGGAGGTGTAAAGTCCCATAGGTTGTCAGGATAAATTTCACCATATTGTGAAAAAAAAACGTCATTGGCTCTGCGTGCATTGCGTGCCTATGTTTCTATTTTGTTTTGCAATTCCACAGAAGACTTAGAGCTTCTTTTTGCCCAGTTAAGTCAGGAAGTCATTTTTGGTATTATTCTGTGCAGGAGGTTAAATTGAAACTCTATCAATCTTCAGTGCTCTTAGTATATTTTAGGAGTTAGCTGGTAGGCCTTATGCCATTCGTTGTGTTCACCATTGCTCCCACTGAGGTCCTTTAGCCACTTATGTTGACTTAGGGATTAGGGCATGCGTTTGTATTATGAGTCAACCTCTAGACAGAGGTTTTAGTAGTTTTTCACTGGAGAAACTTTCTCATACCGGGTTGTTAACACAGTTATTTTGCAGGTGTTCCATATAGTGACTTGAGTGCAGTTCATAATAAATACTATTACAAAGGGCAGTCTTTGAGATTGTATTAATATTAAAAGCCTGCTGGCATACAATACAGACTCCAAATTTTCCAGTATTTTAGGGAATCAATAACAAAGCAGTAGACAGTTTTTGGAAAGTTTTGTTTTAGAAACCAGAATACATTGTGTTGTCAGTTGAGACTCCAACCCTTATTTTGTAATCAGGTTACTGGCAGAGTTGGGTCACAAGAAGCAGAGGCTGCAGACCCTTTGTGTGATGATTTGTCACGGTACGACAGTTTTCCAGTGGAGCAAATTCCGTAAGCAAAATTAATGTTTTTTACTGTCTGATTTTTCTGTATGAAGCTAAGTGCTAATTAATTATTGTTCAGACAGAAAAGGTAGACTACATTATTAGGCCTAGCAAAACATTTTCCCTTTTGATTAATTCTGAAAATCTGTTGATACTGCATATACAGATCGATGCAGCTGAATTTATCTGGGTTATAATATATTACATGTAGTTATTTGAACTGATTAATGACACTTGTCAAACTGCTTTTGAATTAGTGCGTTTTATTGTAAGAAAGCTGTATTAGTAAACTGAAATTAAGGTGACAATTTATTTTGGCGATTTACCAAAAAGTAGCTAAATTTGCTAAACTTAGCTGTCACAAGAAATAGTGGTCTTGAGGTATATTAACTCTGCTGTTTCATCGCTAGTCTGAAAACGAAATGTAAGGTAAAGTAAACATGGTACAAATGTAGCTGTTTTTTTTTTCTTGGCAAAATCACACTTTGCTGTGTGTGGAAACATTAATAATTGAAAAATATATGTTTTTGTAGAGCATTGTGTAAAATTTAAAAACAGTTAGGTCACGGAAAAATAGTATTTGTAGCTATGTGCAGTTAAAAAAACATTCATTTCCAGACATTCATTTTGTAGATGGTACTTTGGAAAAGTGACAAAAAGAAATGCTGAGAAACTCCTCCAGAGCCATGAACTGGGGACATTTTTAGTACGTGACAGTGAGTCTGTTGATAAACGAGGAAGTTATGTCATATCACTCAGGTAAGTAAGTTGTAAAATGATTTCCATTTCTCTATGTAGCTACAGCATTAGGAACAAAAAAAGTTAAAGGAGCTATGTCACGGATAAGGGCCCAATTTTTTCAACTCTGTCATTCAAAATCCGACTTTTAAAATCTCCCTCAGTCGTGACCATCCTTGTTTAGGTTTGGATTATTATTACTTCTTTGGTGTTTTTCTACCTTAGGAAACTATTATTTTAAGGTTTCCTTCAACTGTGAAAGTAATTTTGTGAGATCAAAAAAATGAATGAAAATACCGTGACATAGTTCCTTTAACTTCAGCACATAGAAGCGTAGACTGGTAGTCTTTCTTTTCACCTAAACGTTGAGGAGAGTGGAATTTTTCAACATGTCAGTTTGGTGTTTATACGTGAAGACTTTTATCTTTAATTAAATGTAGAGGACCGTGCATTCATTCATAAGTAAAGGCGTTTATTGCTTATTGGCGTCACCTTTCATTAACTGCTCGGTAAAAGCCTCATTATTCAAGTGAATATCACTTGTGCTCACCAAATAAACTTTGTACAGACTCCATCGAGGACAATAACTACAATAAATGTAAAGAAGATCCTCGCAGTTATTAACGCAACTTACGCAGTTGCGGAAAGAAAGCCTGAAAAAATCAGGCTTTCTTTCCGCAACTGCGTAAGTTGCGTTAATAACTGCGAGGATCTTCTTTACATTTATTTCTTCATTCCGCAGTTCAATTATATGAATTTCATATATTCATAATTTCAATAACTACAATGTTAATAAGTTTGGTATTCATGAGTATCGATGGGTTTTAGGCAAAAGGCTTCATCCTTGTGTCACCAATAATTATTAAAAATTTGTTGATAGAAGTCCTCAAGTTGTACAATGGCTTGGATCATTAACAAGAACCTTCTTTTTCTTAGAGACAGACACGGATACCGACACCAGGAAATAGAAACTTTACCAAATGGAAAGCTTGTCCTAAAGGAAGACAAGGTTTGTTGACAAACCTGTTGAGGTGAAAATGTTTAGTTTCCATAAAATTTTCTCACTGTCCTCTGAGACCCTATTGTTGATTAGTTTCACAGTTGATTATCAGACGGTTATTTTGCATCATGGAAATCCTGAAAAGCCGTGGAATTTCAGTATTGTAAAATCCATACCAATGAACCTGTGTCAAGATTATAACCAAGAACAACTGAACAAAATGACTCTTAGTAATTATCATATGGGGCACTTCATTGGATGCTATCATGCTGAGCTTGAAGGCGTAAATCATGATTATGAAAAACCTTTAAAATTTCCCTAAAAGTAATTACTGTTGGTTTGAAAACACACCACATGAATTTGGCCATCGTTGCCATTAATACACCCTTAACTGAATTTGATTTTGTTAGATTTATCAGGTGTGGTGTTGTATTTGAACTGGTTCTACTTTTCTTTACTTTGAAAAAAACATCCATAAATCCAGGAAAGTTCAACTTTGTTGTGAAAAGTTTGTTGTGGCTTATGTTCTGTTGTAGAGTGAAAGCTTCTCAGGTCTCACAGCTTCAGTGCAGCACTTAAAAAAGTGTTTGGAACATAAACTTCGCTTGGTACCACTCCTGAAGGAAGAAGGTAACAACACTTACCAAGTGGCTGAATTTTTACGCTATGCTGTAAAAAAACTACCTTATTGTCACTAACTTTCACGGGTCTTAATTTTTGCGATTTTCATGATTGAGAAAAAAGGTTCCACTTAAATCATAAACATTAAATTTCCTATACTGTTGTAGAAACAAAATAAACATGACTTTTTATATGTATGAGTAAGATGAATTGTAGTTAAGTATTGGAAACTATTTTGAATTCTTTTGTTCAGTAAAATATTAAAAAAAAAAAAAGAAAGTGAGGAGGTCATTTCCACTAACCAAAATTATCTCATTTCTGTTTGTAATTATGCAGTTATAATATTGTAGCCAAGTGGGGAGAAGCATTGTGTGATGTATCTAGTAAATAATGCATGCTGGGGAGGCTAGTAATTACATGTGTAAAGTGTCGAAATCTGAACTGAGCTGATTTGAATGATTCAACTGACAAATTGGCTAAAAATGTTTAAACTGGTTGTGGATGTGAGATGTTCTCACATGCTGGTCTTTGAACCTGACGGTCGGGCTCCATATTTTCTCACCTTAGTGTATAAATCATGTGAGATGTTCTCGTATGCTGGTCTTTGAACCTGACGGTCGGGCTCCTTATTGTCTCTCCTTAGTGTATAAATCATGGGTTCCAGTGAACCTTTGTAATGAGAGAAACCTAGCAAAATGCTGAAATGTTTGCCTTTGATACGCGCACCCTTTCCATTTATATTAGGAACACATATTTGTACTGGGGTAACTATCTTGAGCTATCTTTAACAGTGAAAAAAGTAATAAAGTTGTCAGTTAAATTTCAGCCTTGGGTAAGGTATGTTTTCAAACTTTTGGACCTTCGCAGCTTTAACTTTTGTATAAGAGGGTTTTTGTTTTATAGAGAGTGCCCAATTCAGGGAAGGGGAGTAGAAATATTGGCTGTTTCAAAACCTGTTTAAATCTGTGCTAGCTGCTTTCAAAAACCAAGCGACACTACCAACTAGCCACTTCCAAAGCAAGATTAATGTTGACAAAAATGCTGAATTATAAATTATAAGTACTCATGCCGTATTCCACTGGCCTCCTTCATCTCAGTGCGTGCAGGCGACGTGCAGGCTACATTGCAAGGCTTGCACACCAGACTCAACTGATGGTCATGTTTCTCAGTCTTGTCAATCATCGTAGCGGAAGTCTTTTGAAACAAAGAAGTTTAGTTCAAGGGCTTCCCAAGGTCGCGTTCGGGCGCTGTGATTGTTGGATTCCAATCCACTTTGTTTTTCATGGTCCGTGGATTGTAGTAAGAAGCGCAATCGTTTTTCACGTTGCCATGTCGTCGCCATGTTCCTACCAATAGCGTAGTTCTAACACACTCCTTATAAACCAAGTGCAACCTACAATTCATTGATTCGCTCTGACGAAGGGCTAACACTCGAAACGTCAGCTTTCAATCTCTTTTACCTTATTAATTCAGTGCGTTGGATCGTTGGTCGGGTTTTACTGTACGGTACATAGTTTGCATTTTATTGAATGTTGCACTAAACCGCCTTTTGGCCATCATGGTTGTTACTGTTGGACAACTGATAATAAAGATATCGAAGCTGAATAAAATTTCGGAGACTTGTTGTTATTATTGTTCTCAAATAGAATGTTACGGATAATATGGAGTTAGTAAAACGTCATTCTGCTTTATTATCGCTTATCTTTCTGACGTATTTGTCGAAACAAACGTATTTGTCATTAGTTGTCAAGAGTTAATTTTAATCGTTTAGCTGGGTTACATTTTGTTGTTTATTTAATTTCCTTTTTACGTATTTTCTGTCTTAATAGGTAACAGTGTCTCACCTATCCATGAAAAGCCTCTTAGTTCAAACGACAGTGACAAAACCTGTACCAAGACTGCTAACAATGGTGCCGGCAACAGTGAACAATCAATAAGAGACGATGGATGCACATTGCTGCACTCAGCCGCACAGAGTGGAAACGTTGACACCATTGAGGAAATACTTTCTCTTGGATGTGACCTTGAGTCAAGGAACAGCAATGGTGCAACACCACTGATGGTTGCTGCTATTAATGACAGACTTCAGGCCTTTGAGTATCTCACCAGTAAAGGAGCAGATCCGTCTTTGAAAGACAACGATGGATGGAGTCTGCTGCACTGTGCTGCACAAGGTGGAAATGTTGAAATCATCGAGAAGCTGCTGTCTCTTGGACTTGACCTTGAGTCAAGGACCAGCGATGGTTCAACACCACTGATGGCTGCTGCTATTAATGGGAGACCTCAGGCCTTTGGGTTTCTCGTCAGTAAAGGAGCAGATCCGTCTTTGAAAGACAACGATGGATGGAGTCTGCTGCACTGTGCTGTACAAGGTGGAAATGTTGAAATCATCGAGAAGCTGCTGTTTCTTGGACTTGACCTTGAGTCAAGGACCAGCGATGGTTCAACACCACTGATAATTGCTGCTATTAATGGGAGACCTCAGGCCTTTGGGTTTCTCGTCAGTAAAGGAGCAGATCCGTCTTTGAAAAACAACGATGAAACGGGTCTGTTGCACTTTGCTGCAGAAGGCGGAAATGTTGAAATCATCGAGAAGCTGCTGTCTCTTGGACTTGACCTTGAGTCAAGGGACAGCGTTGGTTCAACACCACTGATGATTGCTGCTTTTATTGGGAGACCTCAGGCCTTTGGGTTTCTCGTCAGTAAAGGAGCAGATCCGTCTTTGAAAAACGACGTTGGATGGAGTCTGTTGCACTATGCTGCACAAGTTGGAAATGCTGAAATCATCGAGAAGCTGCTGTCTCTTGGACTTGACCTTGAGTCAAGGGACAGCATTGGTTTAACACCACTGATGATTGCTGCTTTTATTGGGAGACCTCAGGCCTTTGGGTTTCTCGTCAGTAAAGGAGCAGATCCGTCTTTGAAAAACAACGATGGAGCGAGTCTGTTGCACTATGCTGCACAAGGTGGACATGTTGAAATCATCGAGAAGCTGCTGTCTCTTGGACTGGACATTGATTCAAGGGACAGCAATGGTGAAACACCTCTGAGTGTTGCAGTAGCTGAAGGTAAAGCTGAAGCTGTCAAGTTCTTGCTTAGTAGAGGAGCACATTATCCTCTTTATGGCGATTTGTGAGTGTACAATACTCTGTAGGCTCAGTGAAATTCTGGCGGAATAATTTTGAGTATGGTAGAAAAACCTATAACAGGGATAATAAGATCAAATTGTACAAATTCCGTGAATAATCCAAAATCGGTTTAATATTATCTTGGCGGTAGTGACTTTTGAATCATTTTCGGATTATTTTGTCTGATTTACCGTATTTACTCGAATAAGCGCTGCGGTCCCGATGCGGCGCTTATTCGAGGAATTCCGTATAACTAAAAAACCACGACAAAGCAACTCTAAAACGGCATTGGAAATTTCTTTTCATCAAAAGCGATGTACTTCAGTTCGAGGTGATTATATTTCACAGCTCGCCCATTAAGTTCTCTATCCAAAATTCTTGCAATACGTAGCTGTGTTACTAGTTACTGTGAAATTTTCGTACAGATAGAAAATATACCGTTTAATTAAAAGAAAAGATTTCTTTGTCGCGTCCAATTTTTAAATAAGCGCTGCCCTCAAATTAGCGCCGCCCTTGAATAAGCGCCGCATTTGACGCGCGAAAAATTTCATAAGCGCCGCGGCGCTCATTCGAGTAAATACGGTACACGTATTCTGTCAAGCTGCAAGTTTGCACCTTTGTTGTGTCACTCATTTGTGAAAATTCATTCAAGTTAAAGCGAGTTGTGGTTAATTTAAACGGTTGAGAAACGTTGTTTTTTTAATGTGAATAAGACACAACTTGTTTTTCTTACACAATGTGTGTCTGTAATATGCGTTTTTGACCTGTTGGTTTTGGGTTTGATTTCTATTGCGATTTCAACTCATCTGTGTAAAATCCTGGCGGTTTTCACTTCAATTTTACAAAATATTGGAAATAATTTCGTCAAGCTTACTACTGCGGGAAAAGCATACAGCAAGACTAAGTGGCTAGTGTTATTAATTTTAGTGTTAATAATTTTTCTACAACTTCACTTAAGGATCACTCGAGACAGATTAAAACTAATGCTGTCCGACGTTTTGACGGTACTACCATCATTATCAAGGCAAACTGGCTGTTTCGTCGTGGTTTGAATATAAATGAGTGAAAATATAATAGACATTTTGTCTTGGTATAAATGATGGTAGTATCATCGAAACGTTGGAGAGCATTAGTCATACGTTGCACTTAAGAAAGATCCTGTATCCATGTTTTTTTCATTGATGAGACCTACAGACTTGAGATCTGTGACAAACAACTTAGAGCAGGCCTTTTACCGTGATTTTAAATAAGGATGTTACAGTTCTGTAAAAAATTCGTGAAATTCGATTGTTAACTTTCGATTTAGGTGCTTAGGTGTTTAGGTGCTGACATCTGCTTTCTGCTGGGTCAGGAAAAAATGTTACTGTACGCACTCAATAAAAACAAAATTACTTTGAATTCTCAATTCGTAAGTGCACGTTGTTTGCACGGCACAGCGTTTTGGTGGATATTGTATTAACTCCGTAGCTCAGTAAGCATATCACAAAAAGAGATAAAATATAACCACTGTGTGATTAGCGTGTGGAAACCGCAGGACGGTTTGTAAAAACATGAATTGGAAAGGAAAAAACCGCAAACAATACAGTGAGACCCAAATTTACAACCACTACTGATAATACGACAACCTCGTTATTGCTAATGTCGTGATGTTTCTATCCGTCAGATCAGGAATTGTGCACAGTTTCCCGCCCATTTGTCCGGCACATTTTTCTGGCCTGTTGGTCTTACTCAGGGTTCTTATTAACCTGTTTTCACTGCACCTTAACGTTTGTCATTAGAACGTTTAATTTATTGCCAACTTAGATTTGCTTTTGTATTTATAACATGTATTGTTAAAAAAAATGATGTAGCACATATTTTAATTTGTGTGGATTTTCATACAAATGTTTTAACGTAATTTTTTACTTTTAGTGTAAAGAAATATTTTTCCAATGTACCGTTTTTACAGTAGGGTCAAGTTATTACAACTTACAATTACTCATATTGGTGTTTTTACAGTTTGCTGTAGTAAAATTTAGGTTTTACAATAATGGGAAATGTGTTTTAACAAAATTCAAGTTTTTATAACGAATCGCATTAGTTTTTAAAATAGAATATTCAAATAGTTTTTTTTACAATATTTCATGAAGGATTTAGAATTTTTAGGAGTCTAGTTAAATCTTTAAATAACGGAATATAGGTATTAATAAAATTAGCTTTTTTTACGATGTAGGTTTTTATTGGATTAGATATTCCTTTTCTACAATATATTATTGCTAATTGTCAACAGTCAGTTTTTGTTTTTATAATAGATTAAAGTTTGTGTATGACACAAGTTCATTTTTTGCTGTATTAATAGTTGTGTTGTCAATTGACACGAAATAAAATTTAGTGGCGGGAATTTTAACAATCGTCCAATTTTGCGGTTATGTAAGGTGGCCCGATACTATTTATTCGCGTGAGGGGCAACTGATTTGAAATAAAATTTTTAGCTGCTCAGCAGCATTCCATTACTAGAATATTTTAGACGCTGAAAAAGGAATACTTGAAGTTTAACAAAAGCGTACTTTATTGAGATCGATAGGAATATACGAAATTTTTCAGAAATTTTCTTGAACGTGGTTTTCAAAGAAAATGCGTATTATCGGGAAAATGAAAAGATTTTTTCGTTCATATTACTCTGAACAGGTGCTGGAACCTCAAAGATTTCAGGGACCAAGTTTCAGATAAATCGGCTCCACACAACCTTTATAGCAAACAGAGTTTAAAGTTGTTACCAGAATATTATGTACACGCATTTAGCCATAATTACTACGAAAAGGACTTATGCAACGAAGAATCACACTTACTAGAACAAAGGTAAATATGTCTTGTAACTTATGTATCAGAGTCATCGCGAGTATTCCTTTTTCAGCGTCTAAAATGTCTCAGCAATCGAATGCTGTTGAGCAGCTAAGAATTTGATTTCAGAACAGTTGCCCCTCACGCAAATAAATAGTATCGGGCCACCTTAAGTGTTGCGAAGGTGAGACTGGGGAAAGTGTTCATAAATTATACGACTAACATTTTTTGCGTTACTCCTTCCAGTTTTGTCGCGTAACTGCCACTGTAGATCAAGTTGAAGAAACCCAAACAAACAGTAACAGGCTGCCAGTAGTGTACCTATAATCCTCTGAAGTGTGACGTGCAAGATAATTAGAAAGACTACAATGATAATGACGATGTGATGTGACTGTATTGATTTTCATTTCGATTTCAGAAAGGTTCATGTGATTATCAAAAAATTTTCGTTGGGGGAGGGGACAGCGCACAGTCCAGGGGCAGATCCCTTTCTCTTCCTGCAGTAACATTTTCACAAATCTCAGTTTTAGTTTTAGAAAAAAAAAATCAATAATCGACCTCGCTACTTCAGTGGTAGTTTACAAGCAGCCTCTCCTTTCGCTCAGGGATAGTCGAACACGCGCGAGAGTGGCTGCTGCGTGGAACGTCACGCATGTGTGATGTTTTGCTCTCTCGACTGAAGAGGAGGGAGAGGGGGCTCGTAGACTGTTCTTCAGTGGTCGTTAGTTAACCAGTCCAGCTTGCTGATCGAATGTCAACGCCACTGCACTCCATTATTTCTATTGGTAAAACACGAGCGAGAAGTCAAGTTTAAGGAGGCTTTAATGCCTGCTCCGCAACAGCTCCATGCGCAGGAAGAGAGAAGTCTCTTTTGCTGGCCTTCTGCCATTGTGCAATATTTCGTCTCATCTTCAGTCCCGACAAGACATTTTGTTCTATGCATTCAGACATTGGGCATCAAAGGGAAGGCGACATGCGAGAAAAAAAAATTAAAGCTGCGTTCGTCGCAGGTGAGGTGCTCTTGTTTTTCCCTCTCGTGCAAACGCTAATAAAAAGAAGACGAAAAGGTGCAGACGTTTGGAGCTTTTCTTTTCTTTGACGACAAGAGTGGTCATGGTCACGCCCTGCACAGGTTACCCAACGTTTTCCTCATAAAGTTGCATTCTCTGTGCAAGGAAAACGTTTGGTTATGCTAAGGAAACACATATATGACCATTTTCTGTGTTGAGTGAAAAAGTGCTGTTAAAAATTGCAAGTTTTACCAATCTTGAACTGACGGGCCGATTACATGGCGAATTTCAGCCTGGCCTGAAATTTCAGCAAGGTTAGCCGGGCTGACATTTCAGCTCGGCTTCCTGAACAAATCTTCTTAAAAAGACGTTTGCGATTACATGAAGAGAGTTTCAGCCCGGGCTGAAATTTCCGGGCCGATTTCACAAACCGGGCCGGAAATTTCAGTCCGGTCAAACGGGCTGAAAAACCTCATGTAATCGCATTCAAATTTAACCCCGGGCTGAAATATGACCTTGGGCATGCGTACCGCTTGAGTTGTGGATGTAAAACGCTTTCCTGACGCCCTTGTCCCCGGGCTGAAATTCGCCATGTAATCGCAACAAAATTTCAACCTGGTGGGTAGTCTGAAATTTCTCGCCATGTAATCGGCCCCTGAAAGTTGCCTTTATTTGCATTGTATCCTGTACGTAGTCTTGTGGTTGTCTTTCATGGGATTTATATTTCATCTATGCACAACTAATCAGTTTTATCGTGAAGGCAAAGGGTGCATTGTATCGAGCGTTTGAAATACTTGAATAAGCCATAATAATAAATTCAATCTCGCCTATAGCATTTCAAGCTTTCTCTAATCGGAGAAACTTTCGCTTATCTGCCCCTGTTTCTTTGAGGATGGTTCACACATGGGTTATCAGCGAATTACCCTACTTTTTGTAAGGAAACTGTTTCAAGTGCCACGGCGTTCAGAAGTTTAAGCCGGTGTCACAGCGGATTTGGACCCCCCCGGTCCAGATCCGCTAGCAGATATGGACCCCCTCTCGCGGATTTGGACCCCCCTGAAAACAAGCGTTCTATTGAGTAAAATTGGCAAAATTGTTTTTGGAGCTGTTAAAGAGGCAAAATAAAAATATTGAGGCATTTTCTTTCTTTTCAAATAAAAGAGAACCTACAACGCTAGTTTGTATCGATAAATTTTAAAAACTAAACTTTCTTGACGATAACTTACATTATTATATGGCAAGCAATTCTCCAGTCTAAATCGAGTGTTCTGATTGGTTAGTTTTCGGTCGGGATTCTACAGTACGGACCATTACTATGGAAACGGTCCTTTTTGGATATTTTTTTTTTCGCGCTCCCGCTCCCGCAAAATGCAAACTCCGAAAACGAAAGAACAAAAAGAAAACGGAAAGGTTTGGAGCTGGTACAAAACCGGAATGAACGAAGTAAACACGCCTGTTTAGAAAGAGCGCTCTTCAATTAACTTTACCAACTTTTTGATATAAGCAAAACACTCGCCAGCAGTGAATCAAAAAGCATGGCGAACGTTCTTCAGTGGCTGTGTGTTTATTGTTTTTTTTGTGCGGCTATTAGACTGTAAATCGCGATCGGCCAACACTTAAACAGTAATCATTAAAATTCAGCATTAACAAAAGAGTACGTTTCTCACAAGAAAACCTCTCGGCGAAAAAAACTGAAAACTGCAAAACAACTACCAAACGGCTTTCATCGGCAACTGTAAATCGAAAGGAAACGATCATGTTCTTGTCTAGTTTAATATTGGCCATCGCTTCAGACAGCGTTTTCCACAAGAACAAATTAAAGCTACACGTACATGTATTAAACTAACAGTGTACCTTGATTCCTCAGCGACATTTTTGCTCTTGTAGTGGACATCCTTGAAAATAGTTTTAGCTTGTTCACAAGTCCGCTCTTGCTGTAGTTCGCGCTAAAAACAACTTTGTTAGGTGCGACGAAAATTTGCTCTCAGCATCCACAAAGTTCTCCATAAAGCCTCTGAAGCAAACAACTTGCAGTATTTGATGGAGAGATAATTTCCAGTGCCTTTTTTTTAAGTTCGAGGGTTCCTTCGTTCACATTACGGACTAACACGCTGCCACAATTTCCAGTTCGAGAAGCACGTTTCTGAGATTTTATCGCGACCTTTTCATTATTCTTCTTTTTCCCGAATTGTCTCCGCCCATAACGAAGACGTAGTTTCAAATAAAACTATCTTGTGTTGTAGAGGATGACGAAAAACTGACACATAAATTAAACGCAGAGCAGTTTTCATTCAAGAGCCAGGCAAATTTTCGCGGCATGTACTAAAACCAGGAACACCGGAACACCGGAACACCGGAACACCCCGGAACACCCCGGAACACTCCGGAACACCCCGGAACACCACGGAACACCACGGAACACCCCGGAACACCCCGGAACACCCCCGGAACACTCCGGAACACCCCGGAACACTCCGGAACACCCCGGAACACCCCCGGAACACTGGAATTTGACGGTATTTCCGCACGGGCTAGTTAATTTACTTGTAACAAGTAAACATGCGGTTAATGTTTAATGTTTTAATGGTTAATGTTTTTCTTTCAGTGCTTTGGCTTAAAGGCACGGCGCCACAGAGTTAAATCTTGAGAAAAGCAGTCACTTGAGAAACACATAAGTCGTGTTTGCGTGAGTCACGGAGTGTGCGTGACATCAAGTACCTTTACCGCGTCATCTTTTGCTTTTTTAAAACCACATGCCGGCTACGCATGCATATATTTATTTTGTTCCGAATATTCCATAAAATAAACCCAAACCAGTTCATGAATTGCATTTAAAAGAAAGCCAAATCACGCCAAAATAAAGAGTAGACTAAGACCATCCCATCATGTTTCTCCGTTTAGCATCGTCCGACGAGCCTTTGTTAATTTCCCTGGCGCGATGACGTGTATTCCGTGCTTTGACACATTCTTGCTGAGATTGCAACTAACGTATCGATAACGTTTCGATTCCCAAAATAAACTCAAAACAAAAATTGGGATATCCGGAAAATAAGTCGTTGTTTTGTAATATTTAACACATTCCGGGTTAATTGTACGACTTGTACTTGCTCCGAGCCAAACGCTTGAGTAATACAAAAATAAATATTTCACACAAACAGAGAGCAGAGTATTCAAACAAAAAATAGGTGAATGATTATTTATAGCTACAAGCGAGTGATCACGTGAGTGACATAGTAGTAGTTTTAAATAGCTTGGACATGTCCAAACGGTCTTTGTTTTCGCTATCTGATTATATTTAGCCCTCTCTTCTTGTAAAATATGAAATGAAACAAAACTATACATTTCAGAGAGCAGAGTGTTCATGTTAAACGCGTGTGATCGGCTGATCGCTATTAAAGATTAAATCTTGCGTGACCGTGACAGAAGAAGCCGGCTGGGCCGCGAGTGTCTGGTTGGATTAGCTTCGATTTACCGACAAAAAAATATCTGACACAGATTATGAACCGTTGCACACGGTTAACTATGAGTACGCATTGCGGTTCTACTTTCTAATGACCAACTGCTGACCACGAAGCCCATGTGCGATGGAGAGCATGGAAGAATGGCCGGATTGTTTCGTGGGTAAGTACAATGAATCATCCATATTCATCGTCTTTTATGTGAAAACAAATGTTTGAAGTATTTTGGGAAAGCATTTTAAACAAGATTTTGTGCTTTTTTCAGGGGAAGATGGGCCCCCGGAAGAAAGAGGTAGTGAAAGGTAAGTTAGTTCGGTGACTGCTATTATCCGAAGCTTTATTTCGTTTGTGAGCTGAGAAAGTAGACACATTTTTCAGATTTTTCAAGTGACATATTACTTACATTTTGTTCTGATACCTGTTTATACCTTACCAGGGGCAGAACTAAAAAAGATGCGATAGTAGTTGAAAGCGAAGACGAAGACATAGGCAGTGGCACTACAGATGACTGTGAGGTAAGCTGTGCTGCACTTTATACTCTTTTTCCATCCAGTCTAAATAGTGGATGAATACTTTGCTCTCAACTACGCGATTGTTCCGGCTATTTGCTCAGTCCCTACCGTATTTTAACATCGAAAAAACAACAAATGCTTTTAAATTTCAACAGAAAGACGAACTTGGTGACTCTTATCAGGAAACGGACTCCGATAATCTGTAAGTAAAGCTTACATGTTTTCTAACAAAATGTTTTTCTTACACATCAATTGCCTTTATTATATATACTAGAGCGAATTAGCAGTATTTTCCTTTCCTGAGAAAAATAATATATTTACACTGTAAAAGAAATGGTATCTTTGACATGTGAGGATATTGATTTCGACACTGACGAGTTTCTCATGTTTGAATGCTTTCATCAATATTAAGGGGAAACATCTTGGGACCTTCATTCGGAAATTTTCGGCAATCTTAGGAAGTCTTCGTAAAATTTCGGAAAATGTTCGGGGGGGAGAGGGGGGCGAATTCCGGCCCCCCTCCATAACTTCCAGAATATTTAAGCAATCACAATGAAACTTACAGGATATATAGTATGTCCAAAAATCTATACTGTTTTGGTATATGTCATGTGGGATGATGATGTCACATCATGTGACATTTACATCATAATGTCAAAACATCCGCCATCTTGGATTTCAAAATTTTTCCAAAACGTCAGAAAATTGCCCAAAATTACTGGAAAATACTCAAAACCAATAAACATGTGCTTAAAATCCGTAAAAAGGAGAAACCAATTGCTTTAAATCTTTTTCATTAATAGAAACACGAAAATTACAAATTTGAGAAAAGATGCCTGTCAAAATGGCGTTGGCCATGGTGACGTCAAGATAAATTTTAGATAAAGTCGCAAAGTTTGGCAGCGTTTGGTTGAATATTGAAAAAGTTAAAGGCGTTCAAAGTCAGCGTGGGCTCTTCCCCCCCCCCGGTCTGGTTAAAGTTAAGGTCTGACCCTAGCTGTATCATAAGAGTCAAAGGAAATATTTTAATAATATCCTTTTTTCACTATTTCCTAATAGTGATGTGTTTGTGTTTTTTGTTGGTAAGACTAAATTCGCCACTGAGGAAAAAACAAAGGCAAAAAGTTGAACATCGTCAAAACAATGCAGCTACTGCTCGCAAGATATGCTTTCCAGCTGAGAGGTATGTGAATTGAATTGTCAGCAAGTAATCTACCTTATTCAAAATAATTTTCGTCAGTATTAATTTTCTCGATTTCAAAATAATCGAGTAATTAAGTACGCATGAAAAATATATATTGCGCGAAATGTAAACACGCGAAAATTAATACCATGTTATTGTATTAAAATAATAAAAAAATACTTTAAAAATTCAATTTTGGAACTGCAACTATCTACCTTTAAAAATATATTTTCGTCTTATTTTTGACTAGCACCCATCCTCTGATTACTGTTTCGAGCTTGTAAGTTGGTTCAAATTTCTTTAGTTCAAACAATGAAGGTTCTGTTTAATTGAGCAAGTCTGACGACTGATCCATAAAACACTGACAAAATCGCGAAATTTAATACACTTTTTCTATAGTTTTTCTTGCAATCGCGAAAATTAATACTCGTGAAATTCGGCTCTCGAATTTTCTCGAAATTATAATTAAGTACGCACGAAAATTAGTAAGAATAAGGTAGTCAACGAATATCTATTGATCTTTAAGTCATTTCCAAGCAAGAAACAGCCAATCAAGGAATTCGGTTTATCCTTAATAAATGCTTAACAAACAGTTGTCCATATTTGATAGAAAATCCTATGACATATTCTTTAATCGATACCATGTATCAATGTCTTTCTTTTCAGAAAATATCACCATGATGATACGCGACTTCCAATTTTCAGTTTCCTCCGATCACAAAATCAGCTATCCAAAAGAGAAAAGGAGAATGCTGTCTTTGCAACTTTAATGACTTTGGTGGAGGAAACACCTGACCCTTCTCGCATCTGCACTATTCAACCCAGAAATGTTATGGAAAACCGGTCATTTTTAGTGGACACCTCCAAACTAAGAGACATAAATGACTTACTTGCTGATGACTCAGGGTCTTGGATTAACAATGGGCAGCATAAGTTTCATTACGAGCAGGACAGCGATGGAGTTTTCCAAAGGGTTGGTAGAAGGGCATCATTCAATACGAGTCTTCTCAGAGAGCCATGGGTGACGTTGCATAGGCATTATTATGACAACAGAGACTCGAAGGACAGCAGTGAATCTAGAGACTTTCACAGGATTATATCTTTTGTGACAGGTAGGGTGTAATAAATACTAATTTATATACTCAACCTCAGGGTAAGGTATTTCCCTACGTAGAGTATATGATGCAATCTACCATCACTTACTTAGGGCGCGTTCGTTTTTGGATCAATCCCAAATAAAAACAATTGAAATAATGCGAGATAGCATTCGTTTGGCTGTTCTTCTCATTCTGTACGTATTACCTGGATTTTCATTCCGGCTATTCTTCTCCCACGAGCAGAGTAGCCGGAATATATTCCCGAATATATTCTTATTCCAGAATATTGACAAACGAACGAGCCCTTAAATTAAAAAAAAACCTAAATGAAATTTGGCTTTTGGACTCAAATATTTCAAATTGGTAATGTAGCTGTTATTTATAATCCACAGACGACAAAGGCAATAGGCTACCACGCACAAAGGTGGAATACCAATTCACTGACGAGGAGCACAGATTTACGGTACGCCAACACGGCAATAGTAAGCAAGGAGACAAACCCTATGTCAGAACACAAAGCAGCACCATAACAAGTCTTAAAGAGGAAGTATGTAAGAGCCAGCCAAGGATGGCTATCGATAAAGTGGCTGAAGATCAGGGTGGTATGATGGGTGGCCATAGTGCTGGTTCTTGGCCTAGGGATGTCAAGCAGGCTTACAATCTGAAATGCAATAGCAAACCTCGCAGCACAGTAAGTGGAACTGATCCTTACTTGGCACTTGTAATGCAGTGTAAAGAAGAAGCGAAGGATAACAAAACAGCGTACATCCGGAAAGTTATTTGTGCACCGGAACCAATAGTGATTCTGTCTACAGAAGAACAATTGGACGGCATGGAACGTTTCTGTACAAATGGTGCCAACTTTGGTGTGTTCTCCATAGATCCAACGTTTGACCTTGGTGCCTTCAGTGTAACCACTACCACGTACGAGCACTTAAATCTTCTCAGCCGTCGCAGTGGGGTGAACCCCGTGATGATAGGGCCATTGATGATTCACCAAAAAAAAGAAAAGGCGACATACAACATCTTTGCAGATCACTTACTGAATTCAAGACCGCAGCTGAGAAACTTGCAAGTTGTTGGAACAGATGGTGAGGTAGCCTTGTCTTCACCATTCCTAGAAAAATGTCCCAATCTAATCCATCTTCTTTGTTTTAATCACTTCAAGAATAACGTTGTCCATCAGCTGAAATCAATCGGAGTTGATGAAAGTAATAGAAAGTGTATCGTGGCCGACATCTTTGGACAACAACAGGGGGCCAGATTTGAAGAAGGCATCGTTGATTCCGAAGATGAAGAAGAGTTTCTAGTCCGACTTGATACTCTCAAGAGCGTGTGGAGTGAGCGGCTTGGGTCGAAAGGGCTACAATTCCATAAATGGTTCCTAAAGCACAAAGCTGACGCAATGAGAAAGAAGATGCTGCCTGTCGTACGACAGAAGGCAGGACTTGGAAAGCCACCGAAACCTTATTACAGCAACAGAGTAGAATGTGCCAACAGCCTTCTTAGTAGTGAAACGGATAACAGAGAGTCCGCCGTTGATGAGTTCGTCGCTAAGATGAGAGATCTAACTGAAAGGCAAGCACGGAATGTTAGATGGGCTATTATCGATAAGGGGCCGTTCCGTCTACATCCATCTTTACGCCATTTGCAGCTATTAGAGGAGACGTGGATTGTGATGTCCAAAGAAGAGAAAGATTCCTACGTTGAAATGGTCATGCTGTCAGATGTTTCTCAGTTTGCAGATGTGGAAGAGCTTCAGTCTAATATCAGTGAGGTGCAGAGATCTGATGATATGGGTGAAGATGTTTTGCCGCTTCTGTCAGATGCTGGAGACGTGGTGGATAGCTCTGATGCTGTCACTGAAGATGTCACCCATGGTTTGTCTTTACTAGCCAATGCAGCACTGAATGTGTTAGATGACTACGAAGAGCCTGCAATATCAGAAGTTCACCGAAGTGAAGAATTGTCCTTGATCACGTTTCGCGAATTCAGCCAATATTTGGAAAACCAGCCTTCTGAAACCATCAAGGGAATCTATGAAAAGGCTGTCGAGCTTCTTCAAAAGCCCAATGCAATTGTCCGTGCCCCCGGGTGCGATGTGAAGGCAAGAATGGTGGAAAGTCGAAGATTGAAGGAAAGACCGCATCTTGTTACGCCAGGGAAAGGAAAAGGAGAATACAAGTGTGAGAAGAACTGCCCGCATTACAATGGCATTAAAATTTGTTCTCACGCAGTTGCAACGGCTCAAGCAAATGGCGAGTTGTTAGGCTTTCTTGAGTGGTTTCGGCAAACCAGTTCGAAGAAGACTACTAACCTGTCCTCAGTAGTCAAAACAGATATGCCAAAATATCCCGGCCGTAAGGGCGGTGTGCCATCAACAGCACGAAGATCTTGTAAGAAGCTGCCAATTGCAGAGCGTGTGAAGCGAACATACACTGCAGGTGAGGTGCCGAATACAAATCCCTTCTTCATGAAACAAATGAACACACGAATTAAAGTTTGTCAAGGTTGCAGACAGTCACTGAAGTCAACCAATGGTGAGCTTCAACCACCTCCATATGATTATTGTGTGGCGAGACAAGAACGGCGACCTTACACTGATCGTGCCAGTGGCCAGCTGCGTACTCCTTCCCGGGAATCTGATTCTCATTACCATCTGCGTGTGAAGTGCATCAAAGCTGTGGAGCCCTCATTTATCTGCACCTCTCTTGTAATCCCGGAAGATCTACCATTAACTGACACCCATAAAGCTTACATAAAGGAAGAATTTCAAATTTCCTTGGACGATTAAATGGCACACCATGCCTGACACGGAACATAGAATTGAACGTTCTTTTCAAGTGTTCAAAACTATAAAATTTAAAGTAGTGTCGTTCAGTTGTTCTTTTGCTATCCGTTTTCCATGATGTACACTGATGATTTCTTTCAGAGTGTAGGTGTTCGTGTTGCCCATATTTGTATACTTTTGCCTGAAGTTCATATTCGTAGAACTGGAAATTAAGTTTCGTAACTGTAATGCCGAAAGATTTTCCACTAATTGACATCCACAAGGCTTACAGTACAGTAGAATTCGGAATACCCTTGAGAATGGCACACCATGCCTGTCACGGAACATGAGAACTAAACGTTTGGTTTTTTAA
Source organism: Siderastrea radians (assembly GCA_964017195.1). NCBI lineage: Eukaryota > Metazoa > Cnidaria > Anthozoa > Scleractinia > Rhizangiidae > Siderastrea > Siderastrea radians. Next base: position 54,203,779 of record OZ024891.1, on the reverse strand, counting down.
GTGTTCGAGTTATGATATTAAGTAGTGTCATTCAGTTGTCACTCTGAGATCAGTTTTCCATGATGTACACTGATGATTTCATTCAGACTGTGGGTGTTTTTGTTGTTTTCAGTTATGTACTTGTGCCTGAAGTTCAAATTCATAGCACTGGAAATGAAGTTTGTTAACTGTAATTCCGGACGATTTTCCACTAACTGACATCCGTAAGGCTTACAGTGAACGATTAAGTGACAATCCATGCCTGTTACGGAATATAATTTTAATAAGTTTGTTAACAGCAACCGTTTGTTTTCGTTCTGAACTATTACTATGATCTGAAGTTACGCGTGTAACCGAGGAAAGGTTCCACTATAGCATGTGATCCGTTATTTCTTTGCATTAAAGTGTTTTAGTCATATTCTGAAGTCTCCAGCTATTGTATTGTCAATAAAATGTTCCTTTCGTGTTCGCAATACATTTATAGCATCTTGAAGTGGAATAATGAACACTGAATACTTGAAAATAACTATTTCAGCTTTCTAACGCAATAATAGTACCATGATAACGATTAAAAAAATTTCAGGGCACAGAAAAGTGAACAACCGATAAGGAGATGCTTCAAATTAAAAGTCAGTAATCAGTTTGGATTATTTCGCTTCACCCTGATCGACCCGATAAGCACGAAAACTATCGGTAACAGAAAACCCTCTATGCAATCATGAAAGGCAAACCTGTAACCAAACGATACGTACAGGCTGTACTATTTTATAAACTGACACAACAACAAAGTAGCCCCGTAAAAATGTGACTCTTCCTTACCTTAATACTTTCAATGCATATACTATCACTGCAAGACAGCCGCCATGTTTTATTTGCCGAAATGTACGACGGGCATTGTTATAATTACCGCTGGAATCTGTATTGCTTGTTCGAAAATAAGCCCTAACCTTAAAAACACAACAATATGAAAGCCAAAATTACGGCTGTTTAAGTCTTTAGGTACGGTTTTCAGTGGTGTTCCGAGGTGTTCCGCGGTGTTCCGGGGTGTTCCGCGGTGTTCCGGGGTGTTCCGCGGTGTTCCGGAATGTTCCGGAGTGTTCCGGGGTGTTCCGTGGTGTTCCGGGGTGTTCCGGAATGTTCCGGAGTGTTCCGGGGTGTTCCGTGGTGTTCCGGTGTTCCGGGGTGTTCCGGTGTTCCGGTGTTCCGGTGTTCCGGTGTTCCGGTGTTCCGGTGTTCCTGGTTTTAGTACATGCCAATTTTCGCCGATCGACAGCAACGATCATCAAACTGATTCGAACGCGCCGGAAATTGACTTGAATGAACTACCGGAAGTGTTGTTTCGTACGAAAAATGATGCCAAACTACTTACTAACTTCACTTGCTCGGGACCGTACTGAGGAATATTGGCCCTCGGTCGTTTTTGTACGGACCTCGCTGCGCTCGGTCCGTACTGCCACGACCTCGGGCCAATATTCCCCAGTACGGCCCTCGCGTTCAGTTAGTAAGAAGTTAGTATTTGACATCAGCTTGCCGCGGTAATTGGAGGGGCGGAGTAGCAAGCGTACTTTAAAAATTAGCACAATGCGATTTTCAACCAAGAGGTGTTATTTAAAACCTCCTTTGAGTAGTATGGGCTGCCAGTATGGCGCTTTGTATCGATCAGAAGCTAGTGCCAGTCCTAATTATCACGTGATCACGGTCAACCAGGTAGAGGTCAAAGGTCAAACCCGAAGTGAGGTCATGGGGTCAAAGGTCAAACCGGAAGTGACGTCAACCAACATGGCGGATGGAGGTCACGTTATTTATGGCGGGAAACCGCTGACCCGTTGAGGAAAGGGGGATCGCGGGCTCAGATCAAGAACAAAACACGTGGTTTTATTTAAAAAGTCATTTTTTATAACACACCACATGAATTCTTTTACAAGTTATCTTTTCTTCAAAACAGTCCACTTTTCGCTTGTCCTGTCCGGTAATCATTGATGCAGGTGTCGCCGCACATACCACAACATGTTTCATCAGGGGCAACGGTACAGCCGGCGTTTTGACAGGCTTGGCATGGTTGATATTTCCAGGTGGTATCTGTGCTGAGTTGTAAGACTTCTCCACAAATGCTACAGGGATCGCGAATATCGTCGCGCTTGCACCAATGAACTGAAGGTGAAGGTGTGTCGATTCCCAAAAGGCCTTGTGTTGATTTGTAAGCACTTCCATCGAGATGATTGAACCAGCGATCGAGAGCGTGTTGTTTAACTTGGAGGTCTTGGTTTTTTTCTTTGGTATCGCCGGGATAGTAGCAACCAGGATGATAGTGTCCTTTACACCAAGCTTTGACAAAAGCATGGGTGTCAATGGATACTTTGGGTGAGTTGTTGCAGAGGAGAAGTCCTTCGGTGTTTCGTCTTTGTTCGAGGATGGCATCGGTGTTTAATGGAGTAAAATGTTCGTAGACGGTGCATGGAGATTGGGTGTCTTGATGATAACGGGAATGTTCTAAGATGACTTCTCCTTTGTATTTTTTTTTTTGCCGATGGTTTTACTGGGGTGATAATTGAGTGGCATTTCTTCGAGGAGTTGTTCAATTTTGGTCCCGAGGTTGAGATTACGAACGATGCGTCGGACTTCGTTGGCAAGATCCTCCATGTTGGTCGTCGGAAGAAGAAGAAAAAATGTATCCGGTATCAGATCCAACGATGAGGAGAATGTCGTCTCGAGTTAATCCTAAGGCGAGGGCAAAGTCAATGAGATGATGATATCGGCACTGTTGAAATAGTGAATCCGGCAGCGAGTCCTCGTTGGACTCGTTCGATCCAATAATCGTCGTCACTAGCAAAGTCGTCGCGTTGGAGATCAGTCAGGACATCCTTGGACTGTGGAAAAAAGAAATACAGAGAGAGTAACAAATAAAATAGTCTTTCGGGTAGAAAAGGTTTTTTTCATGCGGGGAATGGAAAAAATTGCAAGCTAAACAGAACCGCTTCGGTTTTCAAATTTTTTCGAGGCGATAAAAAATAGATTCATTGGAAAAAAACAAAAGAGTATTAAAACATAAATCTGTTTTGATTAACGCTCAACACTTTAAAAAATATTTTTTTAGTTGACAGTAAAAAAACGATGCTTACTTTGCGCGGAGGTTTGCTTGTTGTTTTCAAAAGCCGCTTGCTTTCTTCTCGGAGAAAATACGAGTTGTCATCTCGTTTGTCTCACCGCGTTACAGTCAGGACATCCTTGGACTGTGGAAAAAAGAAATACAGAGAGAGTAAAAAATAAAATAGTCTTTTGGGTAGAAAAGGTTTTTTTCACGCGGGGAATGGAAAAAAATTGCAAGCTAAACAGAACTGCGTTGGTTTTCAAGGCGACAAAAAGATAGATCCATTTCAAAAACAAACTAGTAAACGAGTATTAAGACACAGTGTTTTTTTTCCTCGAAAAGTTCGTCGTTGTGGGAAAAACAGGCTAAACACTTCAACAAATATTTTTAGCCGGCAGCCAAAAAAACAACACTTACCTCGTGTTAAGCTTTCGCTGTTTTCAAAACATCCATTCGGTGGCTTTTACAGATAAAAATCTCCCACTTTTTTCGCTGAAATCTTAGCTGTCATCGTTTTGTTTGTAAAGCCGAGGGTTGTTGGGGTAAAGCGATGAATAAATCTGTGAAAAAATAAGTTTTTTACGCTGCCAAACCGAAGTGTCCTTGCGCGGACCAAAAAATGCTTCGTCAGTAATTTTCCGATGACGTGGAAAAATACATTCCTCTCTCGTTTCAGAGCGCGCGTCAAAAAAAAAACTGTCAATCAAATCTCACCTGTCAATTAAATTATTGGTCCGTCTTTACTTTATGGGAGGGAGCAATCTCGTTCCCAGAGGCTGCATTCCTTTTGGTCAGCACCAAGGATGCAAGACCTCTGGGATAATCAATGTCAAAATGCTGGCGAATCGAAATCTGATTGGCTACTATTTTTTACCGGAAGTCTACGAGAAAGAAGTGTCAAAACAGGAAATAAAAGTACTTAGAATGCTTTTGCTGGACGTTTTCGATCACGTCAGAGAAGGACAATGGGAAATAAATCTGAAAATGGGCGATGCAAACTAACAAAGAATCGAAATACAGTCAAATTCAAATTCATGTTAGAGAAGACGCAAAAAGCTAACTGGTGTCGATCAGATGATTAAAAAGAAAAAGGCGCCAAAACCTTGTGATATGTTGCAGCGGTTCTTGAGAAAGCTGAATGAATACCTGCTGCAAGATAAACGACGCGACGGTTGAAGAAGGAGTACAATTTTTGGATTAATTCCTCTAATTTCCAGCTCTTAAGTATGGTTCATGGACACTGATGGCTTGAAAATTGTTCTCAACATTGTCTAAAGAGGATGGAAGCGGGCAGTCTTTCCAGTGCAGCCGTAGAAGTTAAAATAAACGGCTTTGTTTTAAAAATCCGTTCACTCCGCGGAGCCATGTGCGAGTTTGATGGAACAGAAGACAGAATTTAAGCTTATTTTGTTGAACTGGAGCCGATAATCTCACTGTAGCTGAAAAGTGAATGGTAGCTTGGATTCTTGAATTAAGTGGTGCAAAAACTGTTGCAGCGACCGGACAGAATGACAAAAACAACGAGAACAGCGATCCTGTTTATTTTTGCAAGACATCGTAGCTGTCGTATTTGTAAGCTTTGAAAGTTTGCAGCTGGCAAGACTGATAAACCTCGTCGAGTGTAGGTAAAAGGTCTTTCTCTAGTATTAAATTGTTTTCACTCTCAACTTTGATTGTCTGTGTAAGAAATCGTCCATCCTTGATTGTGATAGATTTTTAATGTTTCTAGCTGTACTAAAAAGTGGCTGTTCAGTTTGCCTTGATTCATTGAGTTGAATTATTTATAGACCTGTGATACTCGTTAATAAATTGTACCTAAGTCATTTTTTTGTGTTACTTTATTCTATGTAGTGTTTTAGTATTTCGGCAAACGAGCTTTCCGTACAAAACTTGTACCGTAGTAAAATATTTACCGACGTAGTGGTGGAGAAAACACAACACCAGCACAGTCGAAAGGCGAACATAACACAACGCCTGCTCAGGCACGTTTCATAAATAAATGACCGCTCTACTTTGTCCAAGACCGTTTAATAGCATCAGTACAGTTGATTTGCTCTGTGTCTTCCTTAATAAATAAGCAGTCGCACTCTGTAAAAAAAAATTTAAGCTAATTTTTACGCGTAAGCTTATATTCCGCGCGCTAAAAACAAGGTCAAGTTTTTTTAAGGTTGATTTCTTGCTCAATTAGACTTTTCAAATTAGCAAGCTTACACACTATTCGACTGCTAAAGAACCTCGTCCATGACTATCGTTTTCTTTCAAGATGTCGCTGAAAATTTGTTAATTTTGTAAAGGGCCGTAAGATGTGAAATAAAATTTGCGGCGGCACTTCAAACTCCTCGACAATGGCTACGTTTTCAGTACCCTTGAAAACGTTCATGCTTGATATTTGTTCTTCTATCAAAAAGTTTAATGAGGATACGGCTACAATAAAAGAGTTAATTTTCTCTTCACCACTGTTGTTTAAAAAACACACACAGTCAGACACAAACGCATGGAGGCAGCCAGGCACTGAGAAATCTTCCATATTCACCTGGCAGTACACAAATGGTATCTTTACCATCAACAACAACAGTCTTCAGCGCCTCGTATTGGCGTTCTTTGCATTAGAGGTCCGGTCTCCTTTCTGAACTGAATTTTCTTACGCGAAGTGAAATAAATTTATAGAAACCGGTGCGGCCATCTTCGCGAGACTGCGAGCGGGGATAATTTTCATTTTCACGCGAGTCTCGCGTGAATGTCAATGGCGCCAAAAACAAGGGGACATCGTAATATTTCGCGCCCTTTTTGTCTTTACACGACCCATAACGCATGCTCAGTTCGCAAACTGTCGAGCATGCGCTTTAAAAAACCGGAAGCCTAAAAAGTGGCATCCGGTTTTTGATTATCCCAGAGCCCGTGGCATTTCGATCCCGCTGACCGTAAATGCTCGCGGGCTCTGGGGACGAGATTGGGGAGGGAGGCGCAATTCTTACCGAGGGATGCGCATGCGCGTGTGTTTTTCTTCAATTAAAAGTTCAAGCAAGCAAACCGTCTACGATCTCCTACCGGTATACGTTGGATCAACTGAGTGATCTAATCGGTTTGACACATAGAAAACTGAAATTGAAAAGCAGAGACCGATACAACGTAGAATAAGAGAATTAGTTTTGTACTATATTTCGGCTGGCCAAACCAGCCTTCTCCAACCGAGACTCAATCCGTAAGGCCAGGGAAGCTTTTTTAATTTTAAAAGGCAGAACACTTGTTCCCGATGGCCTTAACATACGCGAAGAAACCTATTAGTTTTTCTACTTTTACTATTTTATTGTCATTTTTAAGCTTAGCATATTTTAAATTTTTTATTTTACACTGTTTACATATTTCCTGTATTTGGTTTTACGTATTTCCGGTATTTCGTAAGATTCCATTATCACCATATAAATTTAAACATAGCCAATGTAAACTCCATTGTACCTGAAGAAGGCTGGTTTGGCCAGCCGAAATATAGTACAAAACTAATTCTCTTATTCTACGTTGTATCGGTCTCTGCTTTTCAATTTCAGTTTTCTTCAATGTTTTTTAGTATACATGACAGCAGGCTCAATTTTTAAAATTTTCTTTTTAATGCCAAAAGTCATTATTTCCCAAAGTGGGGTTGAGGTAGTCTAGTTTTTTCGCCCATTCTAACCATTGTCTAAAGGTGTTGCATTTCACCGTGACACAGTATCCTCTTTCGTGATGTCCGCAATCAAGCAAGCCCATTTCAATTCATCATGATTGTTTGTTTATTGTTTCTCATGAGTATCATCATCATCATCTACACAAGCAAGGACGGTGGCTGCGGTGGCGGCGGCGGCGGGCGCGTGCGCGCGCGGGGAATCGGCGGCGGCGGCGCGCGGGGGTGGCGCGCGCTGTGGGAAGGGGGGCAGCACGTTCCAGTTTGTACAGCAAGATGGCCGGCTTAAAACAGAGAACACTTGAAAACATTTACTTCGAAGAATTTTAAAAAGGAAACAAGTGACTAAAACTACAAACATTTCGTTTCCTTTTCTCCGAGGAGAAGGAAGAAAATGAAACCCTCGTGATTCAAAATATGACACCTGTTGGATTGAAGAAAAATGAGGTGACCTGTTTGGGTGAAATGCCTAATGACAATGATCCTGCTACAGCAGTAGAAATGATGAAAAAAGAGTGCCACGGTCAAGCAGGGAGGGGTCAAAGGTCAACTTGAGAACAAGGACCGGAAGTGACGTCATCAAACATGGTGGACGGAGGTCACGTGTTTTGGGGCGGGAAATCGCTGATGAAGGGATGAGGGGGATCGCGGGAGCAGAAAAAAGACAAAATGGTTTTTTTTAATGAACATGGTTTAATGATCACTTTATGTACAACATTTTTTTACTTAAATTGATTGGTGAAGGCTTCTTCTTTGTCATGCGAGAGAATGGATTGGACGTGTTCTGTGATTTCGTCCATGTTATGCTGTAGGACACTTTTTGTCGTCGTTCAATTCTCTTTTCTAAGATGTAGTCCATGTACTTGTTTTTGTCAGCAGGATGTTGATAGATTTGTCCAGCAAGTTCTAATGGAAAACAATGGTGTTGGTCCTGAGAATGATGGCCAGGTTGTCCAAGTCTTTTTCGATTTGTGTCTTGAGTTCAGAGTGATTAGTCTTTGTGACGATGGTAGAAGCTTCTTGTTGGACTTTGTCTTTGTAATGTTCAGTGATATCTTCGAGGTCAAAGCCTGCATCGAGCCCACGTTGAACAAGTTCTAATATATAGTCTTTGGTACTGTTAAAGGTTTTGACGTCGAGATCTTGACAGTAGTCCATGTTAGTGACGGTGTCGACGTTCTTTGCGAAGGAGATGAAGAGAATGAAGTTTGGCTTTGAGTTGTTGTCTTTTTATTTGGAAGGGTGTGACGTCATTGGTCCTGTCATCGATGAGAGGTGACTTTTGAATGATGGTGACAGGTTGATTGTGTCGGTAAGTGTAGGTGACTACGTGTACTTGGAAATGAACGGATTTTCCTTGAGGTTGGGTTTCCATATCTCTTGGAGTTGAGAGTGAAGATATCGTAGTTCGTCTTGCATGCTTTGGTGGAGTTGCTTTTGAAAGTCTTGATTGATACGTTCCATTTCTTGTTTGAAGGATTGACCAATGAGTTTCATTTTATGTTCAAATGACATGTCATCGTTTTGACTGATGTCATTTAATTTTTCTTCAAAGGTCATGTCATTAGTCGCCATGTTCTTGAATGCGAGAATACAATTCTTGGTTTTTATCCAGAATGTTTTGCAATGCAGCGGTCCTGTCGAAGAGACGTTTGACTTCAGCGAGAGTGCTTTGTTGGGGATATCTTGTTCCGACGACGGCATTACGTTTGTGAAGTGTGGGTGAGCCTTGCAACGGAATAAAGCCGCTGTAAGGTGTCCATTGGTGTTCGTTCCAATAATAGTGGTCTTCTTGGTGTTGGTACCATGTTTTGTTAGGAATGTTGTAGAAATAGATACGTTTTTTTCGATCGAGGGCTAATTGGACTGTCCATCCTGTCCCACCTTGAATTCGTTGTTGTTTTAAGGTGGAATCGTGGTAAACATCACGTGATGAAGTATAGCGTTTTCCGCTGCATTCTTGGAAGTAGCCGAAAGTGTAGACAACTTGGGCATGTTTGACGATATGAAAATTGCGTGCGAGAAGTTGACGGGAGAAGGTGTTTGAATTGAAGAGATGTTTTCCACTTCTTTCGGCAGCGAGTTGCAGGTGTGGTCGATCTTCGTCGAGTTGTTGTTGAGTGAGGGGTGTGATGTATCAGCTTCGACTGTGTTGGGGTGGTATGATGATATGCATATGCATTCCATATTCCTTAGCGCATTGTTCTGCGTATTCGTCAATGCCAATGGCTCCTCCGCTGTAGATGTGGTAGTGGTTTGTTGGCATGGTGAATATGAAGGTGTGTTGGAGGGTGGGTTCGTTTTTTGTAGACGAAGAGAACAGGCAGGGCAAATAATCGTCAATGTAGGCTTAACGTTGGCATCGTGATGTGAGTCACGTCAAGTTGAAGTGAGTCATTGACTTCAAAATTTTCGTTGGAATTCAGCATCTTACTGATTTGATCCAATATTCTTCGTGCACCTGAGAGGGGATCCCGCCAATCGCCGACGGATACATTCGCCGAGGTGTGGGCGGATTGTAATCGGTTCGAAGATAGATACAATTGTATTCTGTCATGGTCCGCCATATCACGGATTAAATCCTCTATTTGATCGGCCAAACCTTGTTCAAAGGCGTGGATGATATTTTGATGTCCTTGCGGGAAACTCTCTGGAGGATTGTCCACGCGCTGGTGGTAGTTGGTGCGTCGAATGCCATACCGGCGCGCGTTACGTTCGCGGAATGGAATGCGTCGAAATTGATAATGTCCTCGTCGACCCAGGGCGCCGCCTTGTTGTTCCCATCTTTCCATATACTCATTAAGATCATCGTCGGACTCGGTGTTACTTGCCATGCTAACAAAAAATGATGCGTTGAAAAGATAGAGAGGTGAGTTAAATAGATTTTTTAATGTTCAATGGACGGTCCCCACCATTGTTTTTGACAGCCAGTTGTTCGACGCCATTGGACGTTATCACGGATCCATTGTCGTACTTGACGTTTGTAAGATTGACTTCTCATCAAAGGTACATCAAAGGAACTGTAAAATTCAGGTGGTGGCGGCGGCGTTAAATGTTCTCGATCACACTGGTCACAATCCATGATCTTGTCAGACATTAAGTCCAATTTTCTCCAAGACAGCAAGAAGGAACAAAGAGCGGAAAAATGTCACACTGTACATGATGATGATGATACTCATGAGAAACAGTAAACAAACAATCATGATGAATTGAAATGGGCTTGCTTGTGCGGATTATATAGGTTTGAAGGGAATAGCCCATAATATAAGAGACTGTGGAAAACGGAGCGTGACATTGTTTTCAAAATGGCTGATGCTCATGTGGATGTCGAGTCTGTGAGTGATGTTACGTCTGTGACGGAAACGGCGAATGAATTACCCTTGTTGAGTGCGTTACGCGAGAACGGACAGAATGGTCAACCCTATGTACCTGTGGAACCTGAACGACCCATCGTACGTTACATGCAGCAACATTCGGACCTTCAGATGCAGTTGCAGTCTGGTCTTGTGCGCTTTGGGTTCCGTGAGAAGAAGAACGTGGTGTTTATGTTGGACTTTATTCCTAAGATGTTACGCAATAAGGAGAATTGGGTGCGTTTCGGAAAGACATGGGCCAAGATTGAAAAGGTGCAGGCCTGGAATTTATTTCACATGGACAAGTTTGAGTGGTGTGATCTTTTAACTACGGAGCATCGCTTGCCTCGTGATCTGTCGCATGACGAGATGACTGAACTTTTAGACATGTGCGGGTACGCCGATGCATTTAAACAACCTTTGAAACTGGAGCATCGTGCTCGTTTCGACGAAATGTTGAGAGAGCTGGATTTCAATCAGCGATCGATAAAAGCTCACGACAAATACTTGTTGCAGAAAGCTAAGGAATTGAGGGCAGCGCAACGCAAGCGGATCCAACTGGAAATGGAAGCACCCAGAAAAGAGAGAGAAGAGGAGGAGTGGCAGAGACAACAGGAGGAGTGGGATCGTTTCGAGCGAGTGGAGATCAGCATGTCATCCGTAAGACGTTTGTTACGTTTCTGATATTTTTTTTAATAAGAACTTGGAAGAAGATGTATTTTTCTTCTTTCACAGTGTGAGTTGACTGAAGAGGAAGCGTCTCAACGCAATTATGAACAGTGGCGACAGTTAGACGACTATTACAGAGACTTTTCTTAATGATGTAAAAAATAATCATAATGATTTACATTAAAAAAACAGGTGGTGTGTCTCTTACTTGGCAGTGTCTTGTCTTTGTTTTTTTCGGTTCTTGGGTTTCAAGGGTTTGTCGGCCCATTGAAAGAAAGGACATCGATCCTCTGGTGTTTCTTTGCATGTGAAATAAGGGCGGTTTGGGTTGGCTTGGGATCGGCTGATTCGTAAGACCACGGGTTCTTCACAGTCGCAGATCAGGGTTCTTTTGAGATAATCAGGATGTAGTTTTTCATTAATGAACTTGAGATAAGTGGCGATTTGATCTTGATGACAAAAGAGGCCATATTTCGTTTCTTGGCATTTGATGTAAGTGTCTCCTGTGGTTTGGGCTTGAAAGCAAATGAGGTCTGTTTGATGCATAGGACAGACAACGGATTGACAAGCTTGTTCCATAGGTGGTAGTTGTACTTGATAACTAGCAGCAGGTGGATTTAACAAATTGAGATTGTTGTCACCATTGAATAAGTCATCCATATTGATGGGTGGTGGCGGCGGTACTGGTGGTGGTGACAATGTGGTCGTTGTGGGTGTTGACGGTACTGGTGGTGGTGGTGGTGGTGGTGAAGAAGGATTCACTGGGGTGGTTTTTTGATTTTGATTTTTTTAATCTTTTTTGGGTTTCTTTTCTGTGGGAGCGGGCGGTAAGGCGTTGACCATCTCTTCTAATTTTTCCAAAGGTCTCTTCGTTGCCATGCTTGCTTGCTTGCTTTTTTAACGAAAAGAGAAAGAAAATGAAAACAAGATCGTGTTATATAGGCCAAGAGGTGTCAATCATGGCTGACGTGATCTCGTTGGGGATTGGCGGAGAGGAATGAGGAGGGTCAACGTTCGGGTCCATCGGGTATGTCGATGCCCACCCATTCACGTTGACGTATTTTGCACGTGACCACCCAAAAATGTTATCCACATCTTCATGCGTGAAACCCAAAAGTTCATAGGTGAACGCACTAAATTGGCGTCGAAAAGACACGATTTTTTCTAAAATTTGTTCTGTCACGATGTCGGGGCTCGTGATTTGCATTATGAATTCGATGTCGTTAGGTTGCCAGCACGGGACGTCCATGTGATATTGGGTCAGTAGATGGCGCCACGATTGATACACCAAATCCAAAGACAGATGACGTAACCCTTCTTTGATGGCCTCATTGATATGACGCATATGAAGTGACACTTATTCACTGTAAACGGGTTGAGTGGGTGGTTCTAGATCGTGCACGTGACGATGAATATGTTTGAGAATGTAGCCTTGCGGTGTTTTCTTGGGTAAACGATCACAGGCCACCTCCCGTAAAAAACAGGTTTCAGTTGAGGATCGTTTCTGGCTAAATAATCCAACTGCACATTATTCAATGCCTCTTGTTCCATTTTCTTCTTTAATGCTGGTAAATGTCGTACAACACCGCTCCGTTCGAGTCAAACTCCAGCAAGTTCTCAAATTCTTCATACACGAGCACGGTTATATTGGTATTAGGAGCCGTTCCAAATTCCAAGCTGAGTTGTAAATCTCCCGTTTGCTTGGGGTTGAGTCTTTGACTGTCAGCACATCCATTGGCGACATTGTCAAACATGAACAAGGTACAATTTTTATCTTGGCCCCAATCTCCCAGTTCCACCATATTGCCTTTCTTTTTGCACCAGGCTCCACTGGCTTGCAGAAAACGGAAGTACCCTAGATTATCTCGGGTGGCATTATTGTGCACCAAGTGCAGGGTTTCATAAGGGTATTCTTCTCCTCTCACAATCTGTCGAATGGAACTCAGACCAAATTTCTGGAAGCAGAAGGGATCTCGGATCAAATCTCCATTGAAGGCGCGACTGTCCACCAGGGCAACAATCAACCGGTCGGGCACTCTGTTTTGAAACAGGTTGGGAATGTCAAAGCGGGTCAGGTTGCCTTGGATGCTGAAGGTACGGATTTCACCGCGGACGGTCGGGTACGTCGTCATTTGTTTGGCATTGTGTCTTTGGACAGACAAACTCTTGTACACGGTTTCATTCAAACGCAGCTGACATAGATGAAAACGCAGTTTCACATCACCTTCCATCAATCGGCCGGCCAGAGCCACTCCATTGAGAAACAGGTTAGGACTGTTGAAATGAAATTTCATCTTGATTTCTACCCCAGGGACCAACACTTTGCCAGTATGAAACACTTCCAAGTGAGGGGTAAACACAAGACTGTGAGTGACGCCTCCAGCATACTTGGCGGTTTCGGCTATAGAGGTAGCCAAGGCCGCTTTGTGATTGGCGCTGAGATTGTTATAGTCTGCATGAGGTGTGGTACTGTCGGTATTGTTGGCGGTCCATAGGGGTGGGAAATCCACTTGATTGAACCACCCTTGAGGTCCCAACACCATCTTGCCATCCTCTCGGTCAAAATTCAACAAGTTTTCTAGGTAAGCTTTGTAATGATAGGTGTCTGATTGAGGACTGATCAATAATGTCCCATTCAACTGTAAGTCAATTTGTTTGACGATGGAATGCGCCAAATTATTGACGGGCCACAATTTTTCAGCTGCTACCAAGTTCCCATTGTCACTCTTTTTCAATCTCAGTTCCATGGTAAAGTAACTGCGCCCCAAATCCACATAATCGTCCAACGCTGGAATAATGAATTCCACGGGATTGATGCCGGTGGTGGTGGGTTGGATGGTAACCATGCGATAGGCATTGACGCTAATGTCGGTCGGAGGCACCTTGAAAACTCGCAAAGCCGGGTTGATGGCGCCTTCGGAAGGCGGGTGAGCTGGGGCAGCCCCTTCGGAGTAGGTAGGGACGGCCACAGGGCCCGCCACGCGTGACATCACATTCGGCATTTTAACGTCTTCTTCGTCTAGTGGTCGAGCGATCCCGTCGTGAGGGGCTTTTATACCGTCGTCGCCGTGCTAAGCGTTGCGCCAAATCAAACCCAGGAATTCTCATCACATTTGGACTCAACCATCCTCCACGTTGTCGTCGTCGTCGTTGTGGGGGTCTTCTCAGGAGTTTCCAAAAAGGAAACATGCCCCCACGTTGAGGTAAACCACGATCACTACGAATACGTCGAGGACGCGAATGCACTGGATCCATTTAGGCACCAAAAATATCCCGAGCTCGTTTGACTTGTTTGGGAAACGCACTGGCCACGCGCACGGCTTGTTTCACGTTCTTATTGCCCAACGCTTTCCTCGCTCGTTTGGTAATTTCCTGTTTGATGACTTGTTCGGCTTTTCGTTTGACACCACGTGTTAACCCCGTTTTCAAACCACTCAACGTATTACTAGGCAGTTTCAAAGGATTACGGGTCCTTTTAAGGCCTTGGAAACCTCCACGCATGATATCTGTCAACAGACCTTTCCCACCTTGATCATACCACTCATCTGTGCGAAATCGTGTCAAACTACCCCCCTCGCATGTTTTTTCTTCCTCTTCACTCGTCACCAGGGATCACTTTTTTCTTTTTTTCACTGGACTCGTCTCTTTTTATACTCACATGAGGTTGCACGTAAAAGATTCTCCGGCATACCGTTTTCGTTTTCCACTTTTGATTTCTGCCATGCGTTTTAAATGAGCTTTTTTGGCATTCTTTTTGGCTAACTTTTCCAACCCTTTGGTAATTTTCCAACCAGCTTTAGGAATCCCTGCGATCACCGCATTGATCCCTTCCCCCACTTGTTGATGCTGCCGTCGTTGTCGGGTGGCACGTGTGGCTCGTCGTCGTCGTTTTCTTCGTTTCGGAGGCATGATGATTGACTTGGGTGCCCTGGTGGTTTTCTTTTTATGTCTTTTTGAAGTGCAACGTGACAATGGTGTTCCCTTCTCCAAACTTGACCAAGTCTCCCCCGGTGCCAAACGTTTCGGCCACTTGAATTTGAATGATTTCCACGACCTCATTACGAAGAGACATGTATTGAATGTGTAACGGTTCAAAGTACATGGTGCCTCATCCTTCCTGCTTGTACTGGATTTCTCGCAACAAATCGGTCACGCGATTCCCCACAATACTGCTGCCTGCCACGTCTGAGTACACGTGCAAAGATCGCGAGGGTTCTCCCACCACCGAACGAAACGCCACATTCAAGTTGGTAAAACGCCAACTACAGCTCATACTCAATTGCAAATAATCCGGTAAAAACGAACAAACTGTCCAAAAGACCGGGTTGCTCTGATCGTCGTTCACATCGTTCCAATCATTAATAATCGGTTTTTTCATGTTAGGTATTTGATCGCCCATGAATTCTTGTTGTAAGTTAGGACCCAAAATCAACCCACTGTCGGTTTTACGTAACCATCCCATCTTGAGTGCTAACTTGGTGTAGATGGACAGGGATGGCGTGTCGGTGCCACAATGACACACATTGGTGTTGTCGATGGGCAAATCGTCCCCTTCCCAACGAAACTTGACGTAGGTGTGTTTGCCCTGGTCATTGGTAAAACGTCCTCCTGGAACGGCTGTTTTCTTGCGACGTTGTTCCAAGTGGGCAATGGTCGCTTTCATGAAAGTTACGCCATCCACCACCCAATCCAAATCTTTAATGTCATTGATGAGAGTTTGAGCCGTGCCTATTGGCGCTTGCATTTCCCCGTCTTTTCCACCTGGTTTGGGGATGGTTTGGTCCCAGGACGTACCCATGATGTACCCATTTTTTTTAACCAGCTCGTACAAATTGACGCGAGCATCCGGTAATGAAATGGCACTTAATCCAACTTGCCATTGACCGCCAGGTAACCGCAACCGATTGGGTAAACGAATCTTGAACCAATTGGCTTGGTTGTTGGGAAATTCACCAGAATGGTAGGTAAGGACACACTCACCATGCCCACTTGCCAGCCTCGTCCCACAAATCGAATGGGTTTGGGCAAACGATTTCTGAAATAATGGGAACGGTTCTGAGGAAACTCACGGGTACTGGGGTGACCCATCAATGTCACGTAAAACGAGGAGCTGGGGACCAACGTCATGCTTTCTTTTTCTTCTTGGGCGGTTGGAGGGAGGTCACGTCTTGACGGGCAATCCAACTATTGTACTTGTCAGGCCACCCTTTCCACTTGACCAACAACCGGTCTTTTTGACGCTTAAGTACCTTTTCGATGCGAAACAACGCCTGGTCGGACACATGCACTTTTTGTAAATCGGCGTCGTAAAACGTGTCTTGGACGGGCGTGTCATCCCACTCGCGAATCTTATAGGTGGGTACAGGGCCAGGCGCCACGCGATGCACCACAAACACTTCTTCGGTCCAACCGGGTAAATACCCTTTTTCAAAAGTACGATGAATCTTGTTGAGACGTACCGATCCCCTACTTTGAATTTGGGTTTGGAGCATTTTCCTTTCAAACGTTTTTCGTACAGACGTTTCCACACGGCTTCATCATTCCCCCACGTGACGTCCTGGGGGGCCATCCCAATACTCTGATGACGCGTGACATTGTAGCCTTGTACCAATTGGGGTAACGCATCGTCAAACCGCAAGGTGTTGGCGGCCGTAAAATAGCGGTACAATCGTTCTTTCAATGTACGGTTGAACCGTTCCACTACACTCGCTTTGGCATCCCCCTCGGTGGAAAAATGATCTATGCCCTGATCCTTGAGCCAACGTTGAAATCCCGCCCATAACGCATCAACACAGACTCCATTTCAAACTGAACTTTTTATTCTTACAACATCAGCCTTTTATAGCCTTTTACAAGTCAAAAGTTAAACGAGCGCGCGTATTTTCAAAACGTACCGGCGCCCCGGTCGATCGTGCTCTTTTGACGGGCCTGCTTTTCTAAAAAAGACAGAGTTTCTTTTCTTAAAACTTGAAACTTGAAAATAGACCACTACGGTCATAAGCTACAGTTTCTAGGCCTTTCTGCCAGTTCTGCACACTGTCACTGTACTTGGGTGGAGGTGGTGCTGGAGCCACTAGAACCTCTTGACGACTCTTGAGTTCCTGGCTTTCTTGCGCGCCACCCCCGCGCGCCGCCGCCGCCGATTCCCCGCGCGCGCGCGCGCCCGCCGCCGCCGCCACCGCCGCCACAGTCCCTGCTTGTGTAGATGATGATGATGATACTCATGAGAAACAATAAACAAACAATCATCACGAAAGAGGATACTGTGCCACGGTGAAATGCAACACCTTTAGACAATGGTTAGAATGGGCGAAAAAACAAGACTACCTCAACCCCACTTTGGGAAATAATGACTTTTGGCATTAAAAAGAAAATTTTAAAAATTGAGCCTGCTGTCATGTATACTAAAAAACATTGAAGAAAAACACACGTGCATGCGCATCCCTCGGTAAGAATTGCGCCTCCCTCCCATAAAGTAAAGACGGACCAATAGTTTAATTGACAGGTGAGATTTGATTGACAGTTTTTTTTGACGCGCGCTCTGAAACGAGAGACGAATGTATTTTTCCACGTCATCGGAAAATTACTGACGAAGCATTTTTTGGTCCGCGCAAGGACACTTCGGTTTGGCCGCGTAAAAAACTTATTTTTTCACAGATTTATTCATCGCTTTACCCCAACAACCCTCGGCTTTACAAACAAAACGATGACAGCTAAGATTTCAGCGAAAAAAGTGGGAGATTTTTATCTGTAAAAGCCGCCGAATGGATGTTTTGAAAACAGCGAAAGCTTAACACGAGGTAAGTGTTGTTTTTTTGGCTGCCGGCTAAAAATATTTGTTGAAGTGTTTAGCCTGTTTTTCCCACAACGACGAACTTTTCGAGGAAAAAAAACACTGTGTCTTAATACTCGTTTACTAGTTTGTTTTTGAAATGGATCTATCTTTTTGTCGCCTCGAAAACAATTTTGAAAAGCAACGCAGTTCTGTTTAGCTTGCAATTTTTTCCATTGCCCGCGTGAAAAAACCTTTTCTACCCAAAAGACTATTTTATTTTTTTACTCTCTCTGTATTTCTTTTTTTCCACAGTCCAAGGATGTCCTGACTGTAACGCGGTGAGACAAACGAGATGACAACCCGTATTTTCTCCGAGAAGAAAGCAAGCGGCTTTTGAAAACAACAAGCAAACCTCCGCGCAAAGTAAGCATCATTTTTTTACAGTCAGCTAAAAAAATATTTTTTAAAGTGTTGAGCGTTTTTTCACAAAAAACAAACTTCAGATCAAAACAGATTTATGTTTTAATACTCTTTTGTTCTTTTCCAATGAATCTACTTTTTATCGCCTCGAAAAAATTTGAAAACCGAAGCGGTTCTGTTTAGCTTGCAATTTTTTCCATTCCCCGCGTGAAAAAAACCTTTTCTACCCGAAAGACTATTTTATTTTTTACTCTCTCTGTATTTCTTTTTTCCACAGTCCAAGGATGTCCTGACTGATCTCCAACGCGACGACTTTGCCAGTGACGACGATTATTGGATCGAACGAGTCCAATGAGGACTCGCTGCCGGATTCACTTTTCAACAGTGCCGATATCATCATCCAAGAGAAAATAAGGGGACAGAGAGGGACACTGCCAGTCCAGGCCTTGGGATATGTCAAGTTCGGTAAAGTTATTTTTAGACGGCCATTTTGAACGGAAGTCTGTTTTCCGGACGTCCGCATAAAGGAAACTTCGATCTGGTGTTTGAAGGACCATTCAAAATTTTGTTTGTAATGGCGGACCAAGTGGTGTTACGTTTTGTCGATGAAAACGACTTCGAAAAACAAGGGAAATGGTATTTATGCGGACGTTCCGGGAAACAGACTTCCGTTCAAAACCCAATCTATAAATAACTTTTGTGGAATTCACATATCCCAGCCAACGCCCTCAGAGTCCCTCTCTGTCCCCTTATTTTCTCTTGCATCATCTCATTGACTTTGCCCTCGCCTTAGGATTAACTCGAGACGACATTCTCCTCATCGTTGGATCTGATACCGGATACATTTTTTCTTTTTCTTCCGACGACCAACATGGAGGATCTTGCCAACGAAGTCCGACGCATCGTTCGTAATCTCAACCTCGGGACCAAAATTGAACAACTCCTCGAAGAAATGCCACTCAATTATCACCCCAGTAAAACCATCGGCAAAAAAAAATACAAAGGAGAAGTCATCTTAGAACATTCCCGTTATCATCAAGACACCCAATCTCCATGCACCGTCTACGAACATTTTACTCCATTAAACACCGATGCCATCCTCGAACAAAGACGAAACACCGAAGGACTTCTCCTCTGCAACAACTCACCCAAAGTATCCATTGACACCCATGCTTTTGTCAAAGCTTGGTGTAAAGGACACTATCATCCTGGTTGCTACTATCCCGGCGATAACAAAGAAAAAAACCAAGACCTCCAAGTTAAACAACACGCTCTCGATCGCTGGTTCAATCATCTCGATGGAAGTGCTTACAAATCAACACAAGGCCTTTTGGGAATCGACACACCTTCACCTTCAGTTCATTGGTGCAAGCGCGACGATATTCGCGATCCCTGTAGCATTTGTGGAGAAGTCTTACAACTCAGCACAGATACCACCTGGAAATATCAACCATGCCAAGCCTGTCAAAACGCCGGCTGTACCGTTGCCCCTGATGAAACATGTTGTGGTATGTGCGGCGACACCTGCATCAATGATTACCGGACAGGACAAGCGAAAAGTGGACTGCTTTGAAGAAAAGATAACTTGTAAAAGAATTCATGTGGTGTGTTATTAAAAATGATTTTTTTAAATAAACCACGTGTTTTGTTCTTGATCTGAGCCCTCGATCCCCCTTTCCTCAACAGGTCAGCGGTTTCCCGCCAAAAATCACGTGACCTCCATCCGCCATGTTGGTTGACGTCACTTCCGGTTTGACCTTTGACCCCATGACGTCACTTCCGGTTTGACCTTTGACCTCTACCTGGTTGACCGTGATCACGTGATAATTAGGACTGGCACTAGCTTCTGATTGGTTTAAAAACTCGAGGGGTGGGTCTTTTCGATACAAAGCGCCATACTGGCAGCCCATACTACTCCTTTGTTAAACTGCCCGTTTAAACTATGTTAAATTCAGTATCCTGGTAAAATAATAACAACGTGTATGAAAGAAAACAAGATTTTAAAATCGTATCTCCTGTAAGAAATACCGCAGTGCGTGCTTTAACTGTAACGTTTAGAGGTCAATTTACTTGATCTAAAGTCTAACTCTACCTCTATTTATGAATAGGTTTGAAGTATTTTGAAAGCCAAACGAAACGTTTCTTCGCCAAGATTGAAAAGTGAAATTATTTCGGTACTTTATATGCGAATAACAGCGTGGGTTTTTACGATTACATAGGGGGTCCAAATCCGCTAGGGGATTGGGTCCCCCGGGGGTCCATATTGGCTAGCGGATTTGGACCAAGGGGTCCACATCCCCTAGCGAATTTGGACCGGGGCGTCGAAATTTGGGGGGGTCCAAATCTGCTGGGACACCGGGAAGCAGAAGGTTTTTTTTAAGTACAATTATATCACACTTGTTAGATGTAGGGTTTCGGCCACATTTGATCTACTGCACGCGTTGAGACAATTGTGAAGCAGTTTTTTCCTTTAAAAAGTAATGTGGATTTGTTTTTTTAAAGACGTTTTACATACTGCCTGACATCAAATCCAGCGAATGCTGATGGAATAATTGTATCACAAAGCAAATTTAGAACTCAACGGTTTAAAAAGGACTGTAAATAATTCTTAAATTTTATTTAAAAAAAACACGTTTTTCGAGCTAAATCAGTTTTTCTTTTATTCTGTTAACTCCTAACAGGATTCGTATGCCAGCTGGAATTCCTAAAAGAGTCTGTTTTGAAAACATATTGTAACTAAAGGATCGAGAGAGCAGCAGATAAATGGCAACTTAAAAATTAAAAAGTGTTTATTGTAACTATGTTTCGGGTTTGTGCACATTCAAGTCACCTGCCACGCGGAAACGCCACGCGTGAGTAAAGGGACTACTGGTTGATGTACGTCTACGGTCTCAAGCTGAAGTACAGAGAGGAACACGCGAGTGCGGCCGAAAGTCACCTGCCACGCGGAAACACAACGCGCGAGTAAAGGAACTGCTAGTACGTCTACAGTCTCTCAATCTGACGCACAGAGAAGAACACGCGAGTGCGCACACAAGCCACCTACCACATAGTAGTAACAGGACTGCGGATGACATGAACAACATTAGGGATCTTCAGTACACATGATGGCAAGGGAATGCATGGAGAACGTTGCTAAAAATTAACAAGCAAAACAATGCTTCCGGGCGGGTATTATTCACTCTGGTACATTTCTTTGTAATATACCATATTTTTAAATTTTATTTTTATTATTCTTGTAAAGCGCTATTGATCAGGATATGTAAATAGCGCTATATAAGCTATATATTATTTATTACTATTAATTATTAACAGCAATAAGAAGTTTTGTTGAGAAGATGAACACACCGGCCATGGTTAATTCTCCTTCTCTATCTGAACTTGAATGCTGTCCCTGCTAATTCAGCTTCTGGATAGTTTGGTCACATCATACAAATCAGTGCACGATTTGGAAAAATGGCGAAATTACTTAAAAATGGCATGAATTTGTTTTTCACAAGACATTCCAGGTTTTGCCATCGTTGCCTATTATATGCAGACTAAATATCTTCTATACCAGACAAATCATTGCTTTGTGAATGACTGTTCATTAAAAGTCACTTTAAGTGATCAAACATCAAGTTTTTCAGCGCACTTTCAAGTATCTATCTATCTATCTGAGTACGTAGCCTTTAATCTCGTACCCAGATCTCACTTGTACACGACTGAAATGTGAGTAGAAGATCTGAGTACGAGATTACGTAGCCCTGTTTGTTTTAAGGACGGTGCCTCCTAATACAGATGTATTTTTGGAAAGATTCTGACTATGGAGAAAAAGTAGATCTTAGCAAGGGTTATTGAAATCCAAAAAGAAAAATGTAGGTAACCACACAGTTTTCATAGATATTTAAGCAACCATAATTCCAAAAAGTGCTAAAATATAAAGAATGTGTGGCATTTTCTTTCCAAATTTAAGCTCAATTATCTCTGAAAGATGAGTGGTTACCCCCAATTTTCTTTTTGGATTCCAATAGCCCTTGCTAAGAACTGCTTTTTCCACGTAGTCATAAACCGCGCAAAAATATTGTTGTATCAGTGGGCAAATTCCTTAAGAAACTTGAATATCCCGAGATGCACAGAATGTATGTGTAGTAACAAAAGGAGGCACCGTCCTTAATGGCTTATGATTCACAACTTGCTATAAGCCTTCATTGTTGCCATGGAAGCAGCTGTTGTCATCCAGCTGCCACCATCCACTATCAGCGTGTTAGCTGTCATGTAAGATGAAGCACCGCTGGCAAGAAAGACTGCGGCATCTGCCACATCTCGGCGAGTACCCAGTCTTTGTAGAGGGATGTTCTCTAGAAACTTTGGTGGTAGACGTTTGGCACCCGTGAACATAATCATCATCAGTAATGTAAAGTATAACATTTTTGGATGGTTTCATTTGGTAGGTTTTCAATTTTAGGAAGTTTTTCCTATTATATTTATGTGCTAAAGGAAGATTATTACTTTTCTGGTAAGAAAAAATTATTAAAGTTACAGGAAGCCATTGCCATCCAAGTTGAGTTATGAAAAAAAAAAAAACAGCTGAGTATAACACAATGCAAGACCATAAAGCTGTTCTTTTACTTAGTTGAGGAGGCGTTAACTACATAAATGCCTGGTTTTAAACTGACCAAAGTAATGTTTTTTTTTTGGGGGGGGGGGGTGGGAACAGGAGTCACTTTACCTAACATAAATCTCCCAAATTTGTATAATCTACATCTGTCAAACTTTTAACAACAGGACAACCAAACTCCTGTGAGGATTTGTCACATAACATCATTAGTAAACCAAGCCAATTTCTGCCCTCTGATTGATAGGCAGTCAGTAAATAGATCAGATCAGGTATTGATGTTGCGTTCACATTAAAATACAACAAACTTACTAACCTAGCCTACGAAAACCCTCAGTGTCTGCCACAGCTCCAGGTGAAACACAATTGACACGAACACCATCTGCACCCCACTCTACTGCAAGGTGCCTCACCATACCCTCTAGTAAAGATAGAAACACATGCATTAATTCTCACTAATCATACCCTCTCATAAAGATAGATATGCAGGCACTCAGGCATTATAATTATCTCTACAGATGGCCAGACATCATACACTCTAGTAAAGACAGATATTCATTTATCAATTCGCACTAGTCTACTGATGCCATGAAATTTTTTTCTGATGTTAGTCACCAGAAAAAAAACTAAGATTAAAAGAAGATTGTGTCAAGCAGGCAGCCACGTTTTATTAATAACATCAATTTTCAATTTTAAAATATACCAGACCTGGATGTTAATTAACATACCAATGGCTGCTTTGGCACTTCCTGCATGGCACTGCAAAGGTAATAAATATAGCAAGGTTGTTTTTCAGTACAAACTGTTGACAGATGTTCTTTTTCAATCATTGAGATTGGTGAGTGTACGAGCAAAGGAATTATCTCATTTTAGATAGCGTCTCTATCTAAAAAAATGTCTGGAAACAAACAATTTGAACATACAATTCTCAAGTAACTGACCAGGGTTGTGATTTTCAGAGCCCTGACACCAAAATATGAGTTCTCCCACTTGTCTTCATAGATTTCTCACAGTTATAGGAGATCACATGTTAAATGTCAAAACAATCCAGATTTCAAGTGATCATTCTTTTTCTTTACATAACCTGTATGTTTGATGGTGTATTAAGACGATTTCCGCTCAACGTTCAAGCAGTAAGAGCAAAAATTAAGTTACCAAAAAAATACTTGCAGCACTGTCACATTTTGAGAACAGATAAGAAGAACTTATCGTTACTTTGCTCCAAAATTGGATTTGAAGTTATCCATATTTCAATTAAAAAGACGCTTCATGTCAGTTGAAAACAAAATGGCGCCCGTTTTAGCATACTTTTACGAGATTTGAAATTAATTTTCTTGAGAATGCTTGAGAATTTCATTGCGGGGTCACTTGGGCAAGTGAACTAGAGTGAGATGTTTCAAATAGCATTTAAAATGTTACCGTGCCATGAGTAGTTTTTTAGTAAATATTTTTTGCACTTATTGCTCGAACGTTGAGCGGAATCCGTCTTAATATTGCAAAAAAAGGACCGTAATTTGTGACACCTGCCATGAGCAATCTCAGATTTAGAAGCTCCAATTTGACCACAAACCAACAAGTCTGTTATAAACGGATAGACTAAGGCAACAACAGCAACAAACAACAACAAAACTTTATTTACATGAAAAAATCAATATATTGCACAAAAAATAATAAAAATACAATACAGGGAAATCACACTAAATTATTTATGTATGCTACAAGAAGTATTAATCTTGAATTAAATGAAACATTGTGTCTTTGGTGATGTTGATGTGATGTTGTTTGTAAGTTTTTTTCTTTCAATTTTGATCTATCTCGTGCAAACAAAATTAGACTAAGTATCCTGGGGAGTTGACTTTTAGTTTGACATTGCAAGAGGTTCAAACAGACAGAGTTTGAATGCTGGTGCAGTCCTTAATACATTATTACAGACCTGTAATGGATATCCATTGTAATGAAGAGTGGCTGTGATGTTAATGATACTTCCACCACCGTTATTCTGCATATAACAAGAAATAAATAAACTGAATTAAATAATATATAGTAAATGTGTTCATTATAGCAGGGATTCCTTATATCAGGGTTCTTTTTTATACATTTAAAAATATCGTTTGTTGTACTGGAGCCTTCACTGTATAGGGGTTCGTTTTATTAGGGTTTCACTGAAGAAGGGCACAAAATTTGATCTCAAGGTGAGGGGTATGTGTTGTCAGCATTCATGATATTTCAAAGCTTGCTAGCATCTTCCCCCTTGCTGTCATCGAAGAGAAGTTAACTCCATTAAATTCCTTGTTACTTTTCTAAACACAAATTTTCCTACAGATTTTGGCGAAGCAAAGCAACACTGTCAAAAAAATGCTTGCATTTCACTGTTGAATTAATATTTAACCTCGTTTGGCTTACCAACGAGAAATATACAAACAACACCGAATCGGTGACTTTTAAAGCTTGCTAGCAACTTTGTCTTTGCTCTCGTTAAAGGGATTTTTATGAGATTAGATCCCTAATAATTTTCTACACCGACTTTCATAAAAAGTTTTGTTAAGCGATGGTAAACGACCGAACAATGCTTATATTTAGCAGGAGTTTGCGACCAATATCTGTTTGGCTGAGCGTAAACCAGGAGCTGGGGCAGGTGACGACCAAAAAAAAAAGAAAAAACTACGGAAAAAAAAGGGTATTACTAGACACCGTCCTTACAGCAGGGTAATAATCTTCTTTTGAGCAATATGATCTATCCTGATCAAATTGTGTTAATGGACTGCCATACAGTAAACATTTGGAAACCTTTAAAAGTCTAAGCACCCCAAAGATTAAAATTGCATAAATACGACTTAATATAAAGGAGTTGGCAAGTATTAAGCATTGAGAACCTTTGTAGAAACATAATGTATGTTAAAATGTAACATACAGCATCCATCTCACCTTGAAAGATTTATTGTAAACTGCCTTGCTTGCATTGAAGGTTCCCAGTGTATCAATGTCAATAACTACAAAGCAAGGGGGAAGGTGAACAATGGTACCAAATAGTATTGGAGGTGACCTAGTATGTAATTCAGCAGTACCATCTAATTTTTTTCATGTCTAGCATTCAGTGATTTATTTCGGCACACAGGTGTACAAGTAAACATTGGCCTAGCCTCACAAGCGGCGCACCTATTCAATAGAGTAACATTCAAGGCGGCCACTCCCATAAAACTTGTGGTTTCTTGCGGTCTCCTCACCAATCTCTCCAAGCTGTAAATTTCTTGTATATTATTTCAGTGTTATGGCAAATAAATGATGATGATGATGATGACGATGATGATGATTATGATGATGATGACGAAGAATATGAAAACAATGTGAGACTACAATTTTCATAATTTAACAACTGGGGACCTATTGAATGCATATTAATATATACCTGTTTTCATTCCATTGTAAGATAGCTGACTTGCAGGACAAAGGAAATTTCCTGCTGCTCCTAACAAATGTGTCGCAAAATCGGATGCACTTCAAACCGTAGCATTGAACGTACCGCGATACGCTGCCACTCTTGCCTTATACATTCTTATCACCCAAGCATGCAGCGATTTCTATAACTTTTCATCACTCATGCTCAGTTACCATGGTAACATAACTTATAATAAAAGTGTTCGCTATAAATTGAATCAAACTTCTGAGAAAACGCGGGAAAGGTAACACTAACACCTTGCCAACGTATACTAATGTTTGGATAACCTGTGCACTTCATTATAACTTCTTAAAGTGGTTTTTAGAGATGTTCTGGATGAAATCGCAATACTAAAGCTACTATACCCGCACGAAACAGATTACGTTCACGCAGTGCTGCTTTAGCGGCTATCAATGACTGCAGTGAGCACAACGGAAACGTTGCAAGGACGCTGTTTTCATTGCACTGCAGCAGTGACAAAAAATGACTGCATGAGTGCTGCAGAAGCGACATGGGGAGCTACTGGAACGCCGCAAGAGAGCTACTGCAAAATACCAACATGAAGCTTTAAGGTAGATTAGCAGCGCATCACTATAACGTACACAGAAACGTTGAGAAGATAAGACAAATACTGTACAAACGAACTAACGTACGGAGAAACGTTGAGAAGATAAGACAAATACTGTACAAACGAACTAACGTACGGAGAAACGCTGAGAAGTTAAGACAAATACTGTACAAACGAACTAACGTAGGGAGAAACGTTGAGAAGATAGGACAAATACTGTACAAACGAACTAACGTACGGAGAAACGTTGAGAAGATAAGACAAATACTGTACAAACGAACTAAAGCATGGAGAAACGTCGAAAAGATAAGACTATAATACTGTACAAATTAAACGAACTAACGTACGGAGAAACGTTGAGAAGATAAGACAAATACTGTACAAACGAACTAACGTAGGGAGAAACGTTGAGAAGATAAGACAAATACTGTACAAACGAACTAAAGCTGTGCTTTGGAATGACCGTTAGAGCTCGGATTCACCGAACAGATCCCCAAATTTCAGAAGTGGCCTTGTTACTTCAAAGAATAGCTTTTACAGCAAATA